>OZ012669.1:53174687-54374687 GCA_963942505.1 Lordithon lunulatus
AAATGTCTAAATTGTCATTACATACTGTAATAAATGTCAAAACTGTTACTTAGACAGTAATAAATGTGAAAACTTTCACAACTGATAGTAATAAATGTCAAAACTCTCATTATACACTATAACAAATGTCTAAATTGTCATTACATACTGTAATAAATGTCAAAACTGTCACAATAGATAGTAATATTAGTAATATATGTCAAAAAGGTCATTATACACTATAACAAATGTCTAAATTGTCATTACATACTGTAATAAATGTCAAAACTGTCACTATACAGTAATAAATGTCAAAACTGTCACTTAAGACAGTAATAAATGTGAAAACTTTTACAACTGATAGTAATAAATGTCAAAACTCTCTTTATACACTATAACAAATGTCTAAATTGTCATTACATACTGTAATAAATGTCAAAACTGTCACTTAGACAGTAATAAATGTGAAAACATTCACACTGATAGTAATAAATGTCAAAACTCTCATTATACACTGTAACAAATGTCTAAATTGTCATACATACTGTAATAAATGTCAAAACTGTCACTTAAGGACAGTAATAAATGTGAAAACTTTACAACTGATAGTAATAAATGTCAAAACTCTCTTTATACACTATAACAAATGTCTAAATTGTCATTACATACTGTAATAAATGTCAAAACTGTCACTTAGACAGTAATAAATGTGAAAACTTTCACAACTGATAGTAATAAATGTCAAAACTCTCATTATACACTATAACAAATGTCTAAATTGTCATTACATACTGTAATAAATGTCAAAACTGTCACTTAAGACAGTAATAAATGTGAAAACTTTCACAACTGATAGTAATAAATGTCAAAACTCTCATTATACACTATAACAAATGTCTAAATTGTCATTACATACTGTAATAAATGTCAAAACTGTCACTTAGACAGTAATAAATGTGAAAACTTTCACAACTGATAGTAATAAATGTCAAAACTCTCATTATACACTATAACAAATGTCTAACTTGTCATTACATACTGTAATAAATGTCAAAACTGTCACTTAAGACAGTAATAAATGTGAAAACTTTCACAACTGATAGTAATAAATGTCAAAACTCTCATTATACACTATAACAAATGTCTAAATTGTCATTACATACTGTAATAAATGTCAAAACTGTCACTTAGACAGTAATAAATGTGAAAACTTTCACAACTGATAGTAATAAATGTCAAAACTCTCATTATACACTATAACAAATGTCTAAATTGTCATTACATACTGTAATAAATGTCAAAACTGTCACTTAGACAGTAATAAATGTGAAAACTTTCACAACTGATAGTAATAAATGTCAAAACTCTCATTATACACTATAACAAATGTCTAACTTGTCATTACATACTGTAATAAATGTCAAAACTGTCACTTAAGACAGTAATAAATGTGAAAACTTTCACAACTGATAGTAATAAATGTCAAAACTCTCATTATACACTATAACAAATGTCTAAATTGTCATTACATACTGTAATAAATGTCAAAACTGTCACTTAAGACAGTAATAAATGTGAAAACTTTCACAACTGATAGTAATAAATGTCAAAACTCTCATTATACACTATAATAAATGTCTAAATTGTCATTACATACTGTAATAAATGTCAAAACTGTCACTTAGACAGTAATAAATGTGAAAACTTTCACAACTGATAGTAATAAATGTCAAAACTCTCATTATACACTATAACAAATGTCTAACTTGTCATTACATACTGTAATAAATGTCAAAACTGTCACTTAAGACAGTAATAAATGTGAAAACTTTCACAACTGATAGTAATAAATGTCAAAACTCTCATTATACACTATAACAAATGTCTAAATTGTCATTACATACTGTAATAAATGTCAAAACTGTCACTTAGACAGTAATAAATGTGAAAACTTTCACAACTGATAGTAATAAATGTCAAAACTCTCATTATACACTATAACAAATGTCTAAATTGTCATTACATACTGTAATAAATGTCAAAACTGTCACTTAAGACAGTAATAAATGTGAAAACTTTCACAACTGATAGTAATAAATGTCAAAACTCTCATTATACACTATAACAAATGTCTAAATTGTCATTACATACTGTAATAAATGTCAAAACTGTCACTTAAGACAGTAATAAATGTGAAAACTTTCACAACTGATAGTAATAAATGTCAAAACTCTCATTATACACTATAACAAATGTCTAAATTGTCATTACATACTGTAATAAATGTCAAAACTGTCACTTAGACAGTAATAAATGTGAAAACTTTCACAACTGATAGTAATAAATGTCAAAACTCTCATTATACACTATAACAAATGTCTAACTTGTCATTACATACTGTAATAAATGTCAAAACTGTCACTTAAGACAGTAATAAATGTGAAAACTTTCACAACTGATAGTAATAAATGTCAAAACTCTCATTATACACTATAACAAATGTCTAAATTGTCATTACATACTGTAATAAATGTCAAAACTGTCACTATACAGTAATAAATGTCAAAACTGTCACTTAAGACAGTAATAAATGTGAAAACTTTTACAACTGATAGTAATAAATGTCAAAACTCTCTTTATACACTATAACAAATGTCTAAATTGTCATTACATACTGTAATAAATGTCAAAACTGTCACTTAGACAGTAATAAATGTGAAAACTTTCACAACTGATAGTAATAAATGTCAAAACTCTCATTATACACTGTAACAAATGTCTAAATTGTCATTACATACTGTAATATATGTCAAAACTGTCACTTAGACAGTAATAAATGTGAAAACTTTCACAACTGATAGTAATAAATGTGAAAACTCTTATTATACACTATAACAAATGTCTAAATTGTCATTACATACTGTAATAAATGTCAAAACTGTCACTTAAGACAGTAATAAATGTGAAAACTTTCACAACTGATAGTAATAAATGTCAAAACTCTCATTATACACTATAACAAATGTCTAAATTGTCATTACATACTGTAATAAATGTCAAAACTGTCACTTAAGACAGTAATAAATGTGAAAACTTTCACAACTGATAGTAATAAATGTCAAAACTCTCATTATACACTATAACAAATGTCTAAATTGTCATTACATACTGTAATAAATGTCAAAACTGTCACTTAGACAGTAATAAATGTGAAAACTTTCACAACTGATAGTAATAAATGTCAAAACTCTCATTATACACTATAACAAATGTCTAACTTGTCATTACATACTGTAATAAATGTCAAAACTGTCACTTAAGACAGTAATAAATGTGAAAACTTTCACAACTGATAGTAATAAATGTCAAAACTCTCATTATACACTATAACAAATGTCTAAATTGTCATTACATACTGTAATAAATGTCAAAACTGTCACTTAAGACAGTAATAAATGTGAAAACTTTCACAACTGATAGTAATAAATGTCAAAACTCTCATTATACACTATAATAAATGTCTAAATTGTCATTACATACTGTAATAAATGTCAAAACTGTCACTTAGACAGTAATAAATGTGAAAACTTTCACAACTGATAGTAATAAATGTCAAAACTCTCATTATACACTATAACAAATGTCTAACTTGTCATTACATACTGTAATAAATGTCAAAACTGTCACTTAAGACAGTAATAAATGTGAAAACTTTCACAACTGATAGTAATAAATGTCAAAACTCTCATTATACACTATAACAAATGTCTAAATTGTCATTACATACTGTAATAAATGTCAAAACTGTCACTTAAGACAGTAATAAATGTGAAAACTTTCACAACTGATAGTAATAAATGTCAAAACTCTCATTATACACTATAATAAATGTCTAAATTGTCATTACATACTGTAATAAATGTCAAAACTGTCACTTAGACAGTAATAAATGTGAAAACTTTCACAACTGATAGTAATAAATGTCAAAACTCTCATTATACACTATAACAAATGTCTAACTTGTCATTACATACTGTAATAAATGTCAAAACTGTCACTTAAGACAGTAATAAATGTGAAAACTTTCACAACTGATAGTAATAAATGTCAAAACTCTCATTATACACTATAACAAATGTCTAAATTGTCATTACATACTGTAATAAATGTCAAAACTGTCACTTAGACAGTAATAAATGTGAAAACTTTCACAACTGATAGTAATAAATGTCAAAACTCTCATTATACACTATAACAAATGTCTAAATTGTCATTACATACTGTAATAAATGTCAAAACTGTCACTTAAGACAGTAATAAATGTGAAAACTTTCACAACTGATAGTAATAAATGTCAAAACTCTCATTATACACTATAACAAATGTCTAAATTGTCATTACATACTGTAATAAATGTCAAAACTGTCACTTAAGACAGTAATAAATGTGAAAACTTTCACAACTGATAGTAATAAATGTCAAAACTCTCATTATACACTATAACAAATGTCTAAATTGTCATTACATACTGTAATAAATGTCAAAACTGTCACTTAGACAGTAATAAATGTGAAAACTTTCACAACTGATAGTAATAAATGTCAAAACTCTCATTATACACTATAACAAATGTCTAACTTGTCATTACATACTGTAATAAATGTCAAAACTGTCACTTAAGACAGTAATAAATGTGAAAACTTTCACAACTGATAGTAATAAATGTCAAAACTCTCATTATACACTATAACAAATGTCTAAATTGTCATTACATACTGTAATAAATGTCAAAACTGTCACTTAAGACAGTAATAAATGTGAAAACTTTCACAACTGATAGTAATAAATGTCAAAACTCTCATTATACACTATAATAAATGTCTAAATTGTCATTACATACTGTAATAAATGTCAAAACTGTCACTTAGACAGTAATAAATGTGAAAACTTTCACAACTGATAGTAATAAATGTCAAAACTCTCATTATACACTATAACAAATGTCTAACTTGTCATTACATACTGTAATAAATGTCAAAACTGTCACTTAAGACAGTAATAAATGTGAAAACTTTCACAACTGATAGTAATAAATGTCAAAACTCTCATTATACACTATAACAAATGTCTAAATTGTCATTACATACTGTAATAAATGTCAAAACTGTCACTTAGACAGTAATAAATGTGAAAACTTTCACAACTGATAGTAATAAATGTCAAAACTCTTATTATACACTATAACAAATGTCTAAATTGTCATTACATACTGTAATAAATGTCAAAACTGTCACTTAAACAGTAATAAATGTGAAAACTTTCACAACTGATAGTAATAAATGTCAAAACTCTTATTATACACTATAACAAATGTCTAAATTGTCATTACATACTGTAATAAATGTCAAAACTGTCACTTAGACAGTAATAAATGTGAAAACTTTCACAACTAATAGTAATAAATGTCAAAACTTTCATTATACACTATAACAAATGTCTAAATTGTCATTACATACTGTAATAAATGTGAAAACTGTCACTTAGACAGTAATAAATGTGAAAACTTTCACAACTGATAGTAATAAATGTCAAAACTCTCATTATACACTATAACAAATGTCAAAATTGTCATTACATACTGTAATAAATGTCAAAACTGTCACTTAAGACAGTAATAAATGTGAAAACTTTCACAACTGATAGTAATAAATGTCAAAACTCTCATTATACACTATAACAAATGTCTAAATTGTCATTACATACTGTAATAAATGTCAAAACTGTCACTTAGACAGTAATAAATGTGAAAACTTTCACAACTGATAGTAATAAATGTCAAAACTGTCATTATACACTATAACAAATGTCTAACTTGTCATTACATACTGTAATAAATGTCAAAACTGTCACTTAAGACAGTAATAAATGTGAAAACTTTCACAACTGATAGTAATAAATGTCAAAACTCTCATTATACACTATAACAAATGTCTAAATTGTCATTACATACTGTAATAAATGTCACAACTGTCACTTAAGACAGTAATAAATGTGAAAACTTTCACAACTGATAGTAATAAATGTCAAAACTCTCATTATACACTATAACAAATGTCTAAATTGTCATTACATACTGTAATAAATGTGAAAACTGTCACTTAGACAGTAATAAATGTGAAAACTTTCACAACTGATAGTAATAAATGTCAAAACTCTCATTATACACTATAACAAATGTCAAAATTGTCATTACATACTGTAATAAATGTCAAAACTGTCACAATAGATAGTAATATGAGTAATATATGTCAAAAGGGTCATTATACACTATAACAAATGTCTAAATTGTCATTACATACTGTAATAAATGTCAAAACTGTCACTATACAGTAATAAATGTCAAAACTGTCATTATACAATATAACAAATGTCTAAATTGTCATTACATACTGTAATAAATGTCAAAACTGTCACTTACACAGTAATAAATGTGAAAACTGTCACAATAGATAGTAATAAATGTCAAAACTGTCATTATACACTATAACAAATGTCTAAATTGTCATTACATACTGTAATAAATGTCAAAACTGTTACTATACAGTAATAAATGTCAAAACTGTCACTTAGACAGTAATAAATGTGAAAACTGTCACAATAGATAGTAATAAATGTCAAAACGGTCATTATACACTATAACAAATGTCTAAATTGTCATTACATACTGTAATAAATGTCAAAACTGTCACTTACACAGTAATAAATGTGAAAACTGTCACAATAGATAGTAATAAATGTCAAAACGGTCATTATACACTATAACAAATGTCTAAATTGTCATTACATACTGTAATAAATGTAAAAACTGTCACTATACAGTAATAAATGTCAAAACTGTCACTTAGACAGTAATAAATGTTAAAACCGTCATTATACACTGTAACAAATATCAAAACTAGGAGCTAGGAACATTTACTTAGTTTATATTTATTTATTCTTAATTATTTTTTATATATGCTAAATATTGTAGGAAATAAAGCACATTATTATTATGATAAAACAATTTATTAATAAAAATTACCTCCGTGGTGCAGTGGTTAGCCCGTCGTGCTAACCACTGCAGATTTTCAAAATCTAAATTAGTTATCGTCAGCCATTTTTATAAAGAATATTTTCCTGCAACTACCATGTGTGGGTTGCATCTACATCTACAGCTAATTTCACATACTCCGAGCCATGATGAAGTAGCTATGTTAACTGCGAAATATTGGCAAGAAGGAAGTAAAGGAAAATAAATATTTACTCTATATATATAAATAATATAAGAAATAAGAAAAAAATATATAAATTGAAAAGCTAAGAATGACCACAAATTAACAGTTTCATATAATAATAAAACAGAAAAATCTTGATATTTACTTTTAAGCTATAAATGACTCACAAATCAATTATCTGAAACCGGAAAGAGATAAATGGAAATATAATGAAAACGTGGTGTTAATCTATCGGATATAAAGCTACTCAAAAATAAATTAAGCACCAATTAGGGCGAGCGATTAGAAGTCGTTTTGCTAATCATATCCTACGCACAAGAAACACACGGTAATTACCAGCTCTTGGTCTTGACATTAATAATAAATTTATTGGCCGAAACGTTCACGAGAACAGCAACAAAAGCACAAATCGGGCGACCTCGCCTATTAATTTTTACAATCGCAATTAAAACAAATATAAAACCCTGATGATTAAATCTGTATGATACAAGGAATATGTAATATAAAAAAAACTAATTATAATTAGAAATTGAACGGTTTTGGCGTCTACTACGTGGTAATTCATTTTCAATAAAGGAGATGAATAAAACTACTATGTTTATTACCACTTATTTAAGTGGTAAAAAAACATAGTAGTTTTATTCATCTCCTTTATTGAATTATTATTAAATTATGTTATGACAAATAGAGGTTTTTGGTCATTTTAGATATGGAATACTGTAATAAAAATAAAAGTTAGTGGATCCCTCCTCACTTCATTTATTACAGTATTCCATCTATAAAATGATAATAATATATCGTTAATTGTGTATATTATTATTGTTGTGGTATTTCTTGTAATGGGTATGCCTATAAAAGGTTGGTTTTTAAAAATTAAATTTCCTATTTTATAAAATAAGTTTCAGAACGAACAAAATAGGTATAATTAATTTCATTAATATTTTAATTAACTTATTAAAATTGTATGCCATTCCATTGTCTAGTTTTTACTAAAACCACAATAAAATTTTACACTTCGCTTCATTACAAACGCAAATTCATCCTATTTCTAGTCTATTTAATTATAAAATAAAAGAGTAAAATAAGAATAAATTTAAAAAAACTTCTCTGTAGCGAGCTAAAGCACGGGTTTATGTAACTAATAATGTTTTAAATTTTATTTTACCTTCAAAACTAACAATTTCGCGTGTAATTCTAGAAATAGACCTCTAATTCTCTAGAGGTCTCTTTCACGCGAAATTCTAGAATAGACCTCTAATTCTCTAGAGGTCTATTTCATGTGAAATTCTAGAATAGAACTCTAATTCTCTAGAGGTCTATTTCACGCGAAATTGTTGTTCACAGTAAAAAGAGGTCTATTTTCACAGTAAAAATAAATAAAAAAGTAAAATAACGATCTTTTTTTGAAGCTACTGTCGTGAGATAAAAGATAAATATCTAACTAATGATATTTTCTAATTTAGGTTAAAATAAAAGAGTAAAATAAGAATTAATTTTAAAAAACTTCTCTGTCGCGAGCTAATGGTCGATTTTATGTAACTAATATTTTTTTAAATTTTAGTTTACCTTCAAAACTAACAATTTCGCGTGAAATTCCCTAGAGGTCTATTTTCATAGTAAAAAGAAATAAATAAATAAATAAAAATAAATATAAAAGAGTAAAATAACAAGCTTTTTTTGAAACTACTGTCCTCAGATAAAGCGGTTGATAAAAGATAAATATTTAACTAATGATGTTTTGTAATTTAGATTAAAATAATAATAAATTTAAAAAAACTTCTCTGTCGCGATCTCAAGTGCTGTTTTATGTAATTAATAATGTTTTTTAATTTTATTTTACCTTCAAAAGTAACAATTTCATGTGCAATTTCCTAGAGGACTATTTTCACAGTAAAGAGTAATAATAGAGTAAAACAACATTAAATTCTTCGCTGTCGCTAGATAAAACGCTCTTTTATATAACTAATAATTTTTCTGTTGGCAATAATGCCCCAGGATAACAGGAGAAGTGATTTTTTCCCCAGTAATAGCTGACGAAAGTATTACAAATCAAACATAATATAAAAGTCATTTAACTTTAAAATTCTTCTTGTATCAAGTTTGTTAGTTGGCTATTGAATATTGAAACTACAACTAATTATCCTTTTTGTTAATGTAGGTGCTTCTTGAAGCCAGGGATCTGACGATCGAAATGAAAGACAACAAGACATGGGACTTGGTCACGCAGTTCGATCGGCGCGTCGAGGACATCTTAATAAAGCAGATCCGCACCAAATTCCCGAAACACATGTAAGTAATTAGCAATCGCGATTTCCGCGTGGCCGGTCGGAAGGAAGGACGCGGACGCGGGAAAGATTTCGAAAGCTCACCGCGCGCGCCCTTGGCCGAGCGCCTTAGAATTGTAGCAATGAAATCGGAAACTGTTTTTGACACGGTTTGCAGGTTTATTGGGAGCGCCTAGACGTTTAACCTCGGCAACAGGAACTAGATTTTGATTTATTTCATGATTATATCATATAAATGTAATTGTTGGTTTCGGTCAGATCGTGATAAATGAGACGGATATGATTAATGTAAGATTTTGCCTATGATATTATAATAAATAAATAATTCTGTATCGCTTCTTTAATAATTACAAATTATTATTTAATTATAATAACAACATACGAAACTTATTTCACATGATAAAACAAAGTCGGGCCACCATTTTGAACGAATACCACAATCTAGTAAATATTTTTCAAAAACGTAATATTTAGTTTTTTTGCCTATGATATGATAATAAATAAATAACTCTGTATCGCTTCTTTAATAATTTCAAATTATTATTTAATTATAATAACAACAAACGAAACTTATTTCACATGATAAAACAAAGTCGGGCCGCCATTTTGAACGAATACCACAATCTAGTAAATATTTTTCAAAAACGTAATATTTAGTAGGAACTAACATACACAAGACTTAATTTTAAGTTGTTACACTTAATTATTTTTATTCTTATCAGGACAGTAATATAAAATAAACCTAAGTTTATTTAGCAGTATTCGCGAATCAATTCAGCCGTTTTCCCGGAATTTTGTTCACAGACACACATCCACACAGACACACATCCACACAGACACACATCCACACAGACACACATCCACACATCCACACAGGCAGACAAACACACACACACACATCCACACAGACACACATTCACACAGACACACATCCACACAGCAGACAAACACACAAACCCAAATTTACAAAATAATCTATTTCGACTATATTAGTCACAAAACGTGAAGAAAAGTAAAATTAACAATTCAATTTTTTTAGAAATAACATTATCTTTGACATACAGCAGTGATGTATTCGGAAAGTAATAAAACAGTTTATTGCAAATTCAAACAAATAAAACCTATAGTTTGTGAGATCCGGCAACATTCGACGGAAACAAGGCGCGTCAGAGTGTCTACATTGTTATTATGCAACTTCTACGTCCTTTTGTATACAATTTTTGACCATACACACAACAAACCATTAATACAATAATGTAATATATGTCACTCAAGAACTTAATCAAGACCAAAATAATAATAAACTGGTATTTTTACATTTACTGGTGCATTTGATATAAAATAAATAATTTACAACAAAAAATTGTGTTCAAATTATGTAAAATTCAAATACAAAATATAATAAACATGTGGCGTCCACTATGTGGTAATTAATTTTCAATGAAGGAGATGAATCAAACTACTATGTTATAGTAGTTTAATTCATTTTCAATGAAGGAGATGAATCATACTACTTACTATGTTATAGTAGTTTGATTCATCTCCTTCATTAACCTCAGCGTAGTACAACACATGCGTGCGTGACGTTACCAGTATTCATTTCATTGCGTGAATGAAACGTGTTTTGATTACATTCACCTTGTGGCGGTATTTATTCGGTGCATATTGTAATTCCTAGCCGGTCATATAATCAACCGGTTATCTTTCTTGGGAATTCTACTATGAATAAACACGGGGCTTCCCCAAACAATTTGGATATGCGAAAATATATAGAACCCTCGTCAGGTATATTTAATAACAGCTATTTGGGTTCTTTCTCAAAACAAAACAAAAATATATGTGAGAAACAAAATTGTTTGTGTCTAGTAGTTACTTGCAAGTATTAAATGTTACATAATTTATGGTTTTAATTATATAAAACGATTAGCAAAGCTTTATAGTTACCATCATCATAATAGTAAACAGCATTATCAATTCAAAAGCTTGAAAAGCTTTATTGTCACAAAAATATTATAATGCACTCATTATAAAGTTGATTTCAAGTTGAAATGCATTTATTATAATTTATAATTGTATTTTCTATTATTATTATCTATTTTTCTTTTCACATTTATTTTAAATATATTATTCTTTTAATGTATATACTTCAAACAACAAAATTGTATTCAATAAATTGTATTATTATTATTAATATAAAAACGATAGCGAAAAATTTCTTTTTACATTTATTTTGAATATATTATGCTTTTAATGTATATATTTATAACAACAAAATTGTATTAAATAAATTGTATTATTATTATTATTAATATCAAAACGATAGCGAAAAAGATTGAGATAATGTGCAACATACCAACCAACCAGTTAGATTTTTTGAAACAAAGCGGTTATAATCAATCTATTTTTTGTACTACATCTATCTTGCATCAAGCTACATCTACATCTCATTCTATCCCATATTTAATTTTTAATAACACCATTTATTTTTATATAAACGACTTTAATACCAAACCAAGATAATTCAATCGGTAGCGATTCAATTAAAAAGGTATAAAACTAATTTGTAAGCTTGTTGTAAGTATGGTAGATAATTAATTCCGATTTAAATTTCATTGCACAAATTGACTGCATTTTTCGAATATTCGGTCGCTGGAATTGTGCCAGTTGTTGCACTATTGCAAATATATTTTTGTTTGCGGGCCACCATAGATGGGTAAATCGGGTTATGATTGTGCAAAAAAAAATGTACGAGGCCGTGGCTTTGTGTTTGATCCTAAGGTTGCCGGTTCGTTTGAGGCGCACGTTGCGGTTTGAACGATGTTTGTTCATTGAGCATTCAGGAAGGCCAAAAACGGCACAAACAAACGCTTTCTTTCCAATTAAAAGAGTAGATAGGTAACTAATATAATATGTGTGTTCGTGCTAATTATTTTGAAATCTATCAATGCCATCTTCGGTATGAATTAAGGTAATTACTTGCGATTAACTCGCACTTAAATTTATTTATTACATTTTAAGCTTTTAAAATAAGTTTTAGTAAACGCACCACCCTGTTTGTTTATATTTTTTCTACAGATTTGGTTTAATTAAAATCTACCCACTGTATTAAACAATTTTTTATATCAAATAAAAATTAAATATTTTTTTAATATTCAATATTAATCAATACATACGGCGTTAGCATTGCAATTTAAAATTACCAAAAATTAAGATACTTGACAGCGTATCTTAATTTTTGGTGAATATTAATACGCAGATTTATTAATTTTCAACCTCAAATCACATTTAAATTTGAATCCTTTTTCTAATTAGAAAAAAAAACTGGATGCAGGGCAACATAGATTACAGTCATACTTTTCTTGGATCACATGTGATGATTTTGTTAGATTTCAGTTTGAAGGAATAAAACATACAGAAGTATTAAAGTTATATTTTTCAAAATTTATATCTCATAAATATAATTATTTACGAGTATATTTTGAAAATTTGTGAAACTTGATGCAGGAAAACATAAATTACAGTCACTTTTCTTGACTGATGTGATGAATTTTGTTAGATTTCAGTTTGAAGGCCTAAAACTTAATATTAGAGTAATATTTTTTAAAATTTATATCTAACAAACATAATTATTTACGAGTATATTTTGAAAATTTTGTGAAACTCTATGCAGGAAAACATAAATTACAGTCACTTTTTGACTGACATCTGATGATTTTGTTAGATTTCAGTTTGAAGGCCTAAAACTAACAGAAGTATTATGGTTATACTTTTCAAAATTTATATCTAACAAACATAATTAATTACGAGTATATTTTGAAAATTTTGTGAAACTCTATGCAGGAAAACATAAATTACAGTCACTTTTTGACTGACATCTGATGATTTTGTTAGATTTCAGTTTGAAGGCCTAAAACTAACAGAAGTATTAGAGTTATAGTTTTCAAAATTTATATCTAACAAACATAATTAATTACGAGTATATTTTGAAAATTTTGTGAAACTCTATGCAGGAAAACATAAATTACAGTCACTTTTCTTGACTGACATCTGATGATTTTGTTAGATTTCAGTTTGAAGGCAGAAAACTAACAGAAGTATTAGAGTTATACTTTTCAAAATTTATATCTAACAAACATAATTAATTACGATTATATTTTGAAAATTTTGTGAAACTCTATGCAGGAAAACATAAATTACAGTCACTTTTTGACTGACATCTGATGAATTTGTTAGATTTCAGTTTGAAGGCCTAAAACTTACAGAAGTATTAGAGTTATATTTTTCAAAATTTGTATCTAACAAACATAATTATTTACGAGTATATTTTGAAAATTTTGTGAAACTCTATGCAGGAAAACATAAATTACAGTCACTTTTTGACTGACATCTGATGATTTTGTTAGATTTCAGTTTGAAGACATAAAACATACAGAAGAATTAAAGTTATATTTTTCAAAATTTATATCTCACAAATATAATTATTTACGAGTATATTTTGAAAATTTTGTGAAACTCTATGCAGGAAAACATAAATTACAGTCACTTTTCTTGACTGACATCTGATGATTTTGTTAGATTTCAGTTTGAAGGCATAAAACATACAGAATTATTAAAGTTATATTTTTCAAAATTTATATCTCACAAATATAATTATTTACGAGTATATTTTGAAAATTTTGTGAAACTTGATGCAGGAAAACATACATAACAGTCACTATTCTTGACTGACATCTGATGATTTTGTTAGATTTCAGTTTGAAGGCATAAAACATACAGAAGTATTAGAGTTATATTTTTCAAAATTTATATCTCACAAACATAATTATTTACGAGTATATTTTGAAAATTTTGTGAAACTCTATGCAGGAAAACATAAATTACAGTCACTTTTTGATTGACATTTGATGATTTTGTTAGATTTCAGTTTGAAGGCCTAAAACTTACAGAAGTATTAGAGTTATACTTTTCAAAATTTATATCTAACAAACATAATTAATTACGAGTATATTTTGAAAATTTTGTGAAACTCTAAGCAGGAAAACATAAATTACAGTCACTTTTTTACTGACATCTGATGATTTTGTTAGATTTCAGTTTGAAGGCCTTAAACTTACAGAAGTATTAAGAGTTATATTTTTCAAAATTTATATCTAACAAACATAATTATTTACGAGTATATTTTGAAAATTTTGTGAAACTCTATGCAGGAAAACATAAATTACAGTCACTTTTTGACTGACATCTGATGATTTTGTTAGATTTCAGTTTGAAGACCTAAAACTTACAGAAGTATTAGAGTTATATTTTTCAAAATTTATATCTAACAAACATAATTAATTACGAGTATATTTTGAAAATTTTGTGAAACTCTATGCAGGAAAACATAAATTACAGTCACTTTTTGACTGACATCTGATGATTTTGTTAGATTTCAGTTTGAAGGCTTAAAACTTACAGAAGTATTAGAGTTATATTTTTCAAAATTTATATCTAACAAACATAATTAATTACGAGTATATTTTGAAAATTTTGTGAAACTCTATGCAGGAAAACATAAATTACAGTCACTTTTTGATTGACATCTGATGATTTTGTTAGATTTCAGTTTGAAGGCATAAAACATACAGAAGTATTAGAGTTATATTTTTCAAAATTTATATCTAACAAACATAATTAATTACGAGTATATTTTGAAAATTTTGTGAAACTCTATGCAGGAAAACATAAGTTACAGTCACTTTTTGACTGACATCTTATGATTTTGTTAGATTTCAGTTTGAAGACATAAAACATACAGAAGAATTAAAGTTATATTTTTCAAAATTTATATCTCACAAATATAATTATTTACGAGTATATTTTGAAAATTTTGTGAAACTCTATGCAGGAAAACATAAATTACAGTCACTTTTCTTGACTGACATCTGATGATTTTCTTAGATTTCAGTTTGAAGGCCTAAAACTTACAGAAGTATTAGAGTTATATTTTTCAAAATTTGTATCTAACAAACATAATTATTTACGAGTATATTTTGAAAATTTTATGAAACTCTATGCAGGAAAACATAAATTACAGTCACTTTTTGACTGACATCTGATGATTTTGTTAGATTTCAGTTTGAAGGCATAAAACATACAGAATTATTAAAGTTATATTTTTCAAAATTTATATCTCACAAATATAATTATTTACGAGTATATTTTGAAAATTTTGTGAAACTCTATGCAGGAAAACATAATTACAGTCACTTTTTGATTGACATCTGATGATTTTGTTAGATTTCAGTTTGAAGGCCTAAAACTTACAGAAGTATTAGAGTTATATTTTTCAAAATGTGTATCTAACAAACATAATTATTTACGAGTATATTTTGAAAATTTTGTGAAACTCTATGCAGGAAAACATAAATTACAGTCACTTTTTGACTGACATCTGATGATTTTGTTAGATTTCAGTTTGAAGGCCTAAAACTAACAGAAGTATTAGAGTTATACTTTTCAAAATTTATATCTAACAAACATAATTAATTACGAGTATATTTTGAAAATTTTGTGAAACTCTATGCAGGAAAACATAAATTACAGTCACTTTTTGACTGACATCTTATGATTTTGTTAGATTTCAGTTTGAAGGCATAAAACATAGAGAAGTATTAAAGTTATATTTTTTTAAATTTATATCTCACAAATATAATTATTTACGAGTATATTTTGAAAATTTTGTGAGACTCGTTGCAAGAAAACATAAATTACAGTCACTTTTCTTGACTGACATCTGATGATTTTATTAGATTTCAGTTTGAAGTCCTAAAACTTACAGAATTATTAGAGTTATAGTTTTCAAAATTTATATCTAACAAACATAATTATTTACGAGTATATTTTGAAAATTTTGTGAAACTCTATGCAGGAAAACATAAATTACAGTCACTTTTTGATTGACATCTGATGATTTTGTTAGATTTCAGTTTGAAGGCCTAAAACTAACAGAAGTATTAGAGTTATACTTTTCAAAATTTATATCTAACAAACATAATTAATTACGAGTATATTTTGAAAATTTTGTGAAACTCTATGTAGGAAAACATAAATTACAGTCACTTTTTGACTGACATCTGATGATTTTGTTTGATTTCAGTTTGAAGGCCTAAAACTTACAGAAGTATTAGAGTTATATTTTTCAAAATTTATATCTAACAAACATAATTATTTACGAGTATATTTTAAAAATTTTGTGAAACTCTATGCAGGAAAACATAAATTACAGTCACTTTTCTTGACTGACATCTGATGATTTTGTTAGATTTCAGTTTGAAGGCCAATCACTTACAGAATTATTAAGAGTTATATTTTTCAAAATTTACATCTAACAAACATAATTATTTACAAATATATTCTGAATATTTTGTGAAACTTGATGTCGGAAAACATAAATTACAGTCACTTTTCTTGACTGACATCTGATGATATTGTTAGATTTCAGTTTGAAGGCCTAAAACTTACAGAAGTATTAGTTATATTTTTCAAAATTTATATATAACAAACATAATTATTTACGAGTATATTTTGAAAATTTTGTGAAACTCTATGCAGGAAAACATAAATTACAGTCACTTTTTGACTGACATCTGATGATTTTGTTAGATTTCAGTTTGAAGGCCTAAAACTTACAGAAGTATTAGAGTTATATTTTTCAAAATGTGTATCTAACAAACATAATTATTTACGAGTATATTTTGAAAATTTTGTGAAACTCTATGCAGGAAAACATAAATTACAGTCACTTTTTGACTGACATCTGATGATTTTGTTAGATTTCAGTTTGAAGGCCTAAAACTTACAGAAGTATTAGAGTTATATTTTTCAAAATTTATATCTAACAAACATAATTAATTACGAGTATATTTTGAAAATTTTGTGAAACTCTATGCAGGAAAACATAAATTACAGTCACTTTTTGACTGACATCTGATGATTTTGTTAGATTTCAGTTTGAAGGCCTAAAACTTACAGAAGTATTAGAGTTATATTTTTCAAAATTTATATATAACAAACATAATTATTTACGAGTATATTTTGAAAATTTTGTGATACTCTATGCAGGAAAACATAAATTACAGTCACTTTTTGACTGACATCTTATGATTTTGTTAGATTTCAGTTTGAAGACATAAAACATACAGAAGAATTAAAGTTATATTTTTCAAAATTTATATCTCACAAATATAATTATTTACGAGTATATTTTGAAAATTTTGTGAAACTCTATGCAGGAAAACATAAATTACAGTCACTTTTCTTGACTGACATCTGATGATTTTGTTAGATTTCAGTTTGAAGGCCTAAAACTTACAGAAGTATTAGAGTTATATTTTTCAAAATTTGTATCTAACAAACATAATTATTTACGAGTATATTTTGAAAATTTTGTGAAACTCTATGCAGGAAAACATAAATTACAGTCACTTTTTGACTGACATCTGATGATTTTGTTAGATTTCAGTTTGAAGGCATAAAACATACAGAAGTATTAGAGTTATATTTTTCAAAATTTATATCTAACAAACATAATTAATTACGAGTATATTTTGAAAATTTTGTGAAACTCTATGCAGGAAAACATAAGTTACAGTCACTTTTTGACTGACATCTTATGATTTTGTTAGATTTCAGTTTGAAGACATAAAACATACAGAAGAATTAAAGTTATATTTTTCAAAATTTATATCTCACAAATATAATTATTTACGAGTATATTTTGAAAATTTTGTGAAACTCTATGCAGGAAAACATAAATTACAGTCACTTTTCTTGACTGACATCTGATGATTTTGTTAGATTTCAGTTTGAAGGCAGAAAACTAACAGAAGTATTAGAGTTATACTTTTCAAAATTTATATCTAACAAACATAATTAATTACGAGTATATTTTGAAAATTTTGTGAAACTCTATGCAGGAAAACATAAATTACAGTCACTTTTTGACTGACATCTTATGATTTTGTTAGATTTCAGTTTGAAGACATAAAACATACAGAAGAATTAAAGTTATATTTTTCAAAATTTATATCTCACAAATATAATTATTTACGAGTATATTTTGAAAATTTTGTGAAACTCTATGCAGGAAAACATAAATTACAGTCACTTTTCTTGACTGACATCTGATGATTTTGTTAGATTTCAGTTTGAAGGCCTAAAACTTACAGATGTATTAGAGTTATATTCTTCAAAATTTGTATCTAACAAACATAATTATTTACGAGTATATTTTGAAAATTTTGTGAAACTCTATGTAGGAAAACATAAATTACAGCCACTTTTTGACTGACATCTGATGATTTTGTTAGATTTCAGTTTGAATGCCTAAAACTTACAGAGTATTAGAGTTATATTTTTCAAAATTTGTATCTAACAAACATAATTAATTACGAGTATATTTTGAAAATTTTGTGAAACTCTATGCAGGAAAACATAAATTACAGTCACTTTTTGACTGACATCTGATGATTTTGTTAGATTTCAGTTTGAAGGCCTAAAACTTACAGAAGTATTAGAGTTATATTTTTCAAAATTTATATATAACAAACATAATTATTTACGAGTAAATTCTGAAAATTTTGTCAAACTTGATGCAGGAAAACATAAATTATAGTCACTTTTCTTAACTCACACCTGATGATTTTGTTACATTTTGTTAGATTTTAGTTTGAAGACTTAAAACTTACAGAAAAAAAATGATTGCATAACATTCAAGTCGTGCATCTCTCAATCACTCACTCCGTTGCGGATTCGCATATAAATTCACAATCGCGGCATAAATTATTTTAATTGCCAATGCAATCATCGTCAATTTATGTAAACATTCATTACGACATCCATCGATGATTGATCGCGTGCGTCCCATTTTCTTATTTTTTTTTCGTGAATAAATAGCGCCGTTGCGAGAAAAAAATCGTATTAATTGTAATGCGCAAACAATAGTTAATTAAACACCGAGTTTCAACCTTGTTGAAAAAAATAAGATAAATTTAATAGACTGTGTTAGTTTATCTCCCAAAACAAACATAATCTATTAAATTTATGGTTTCGTAGGTTTGTTGATTGTAAGTTTGCCTTACAATTCATAAAAATAACGTATAAACCCAACAATTTTTACATTAAATTTTAGTTAATAATTTATTAAGTAAATAGTATTGTTTCAAATTATTTAAAACACACAATAATAATAATAATAATAATAATAAGCTTTATTAGCCCAACAAAGATGAACTACAATTACAGGACAGCAACACAATGTAAATACTAATATTTAGTAACATAAAAACTAGTTAATGTAGCTTTCACATTATTTATCATGATTTAAAAAAATTTTGATTTGATTTTCTATCATAATCCTTGAACGGACGCAATTTGCGAACTCAGTGCATGTCGTGACGCCATTTTGTTTCGAAAAAATTTCAAATGTTAATTTTGGACTGTTAGTACTAGACATGACGACATATTGAATGCCTATACTCAACCATGACGCCATTTTGCATGACTATACTTTACTTAGACACCATTTTGCATAAGTATACTTTACCAAGACGCTATTTTGCATGACTTTTCTTTACCCAGACGCCATTTTGCATGGGTATGCTTTACCAAAACGCCATTTTATTGTAATTACATGATTAGACATCTTGTATACAAATTCTTGTCAATATGTCATTTTAATGTTCATATACAATGTTTTATACCAAAAAGTAACGCAAAATCAAAGATATTTTTTAAAAATTCACAGAAATTGAGCTTTCAGATAATTTATTTGGATTTACTAATTGTTTTATTTTATTTTTTATTATAATACTTGAACGAACGCTATTTTTTAACTTGTTTAACATGTCGGGACACCATTTTGTTTGAAAATTGTCCATGCCATGGCATTTTAGACTGTTAATACTAAGACGCCATTTTAAATGCCTATACTGTAGCCAAGACGCCATTTTGCATGACAATACTTTACCAAGACGCCATTTTGTATGAATATACTTTACCAAGACACCATTTTGTATGAATATACTTTACTAAAACGCCATTTTATATGTAATTATTTGATGGGATACAATCTTGTATACAAATTCTTGCCAAAATGTCATTTTGATGTTCATATACAATGTTTTATACAAAAAAGTAGCGTGAAATCAAAGATATCTAATAAAATTTCACCCAAAAAATCATCTTTGAGCAAATTTATCTGGATTCTTACAATTGTTCTATTTTATTTTGTATAATAATCCTTGAATGGATATTTTTTAAACTACATGTCGGGGCGCCATTTTGTTTGAAAATTCTCCATACTACACCATTCCGGACTATATATTAGACACAACGCCATTTTCAGCCTATACTTCGCCAAGACGCCATATTGCATGACTATACTTTACCACGACGCCATTTTACATGTATATACTTTACCACAACGCCATTTTACATGTATATACTTTTCCAAGTCGCCATTTTTAATGTAATTACTTAATCAGACACAATCTTGTGTACAAACTCTTGTCAATATGTAATTTTAACGTTCATATACAATGTTTGATACAATAAAACTAGCGCGAAATTAAAGATGTCGAACAAATTTTCACAAAAAAACAGCTTTGAACAAATTTAGTTGGATTCTTATAATTGTTTTTAATTAATTTTGTATTATAATCTTTGAATTGACACAATTTTTGAACGTATTACATGTCGGGGCGCCATTTTGTTTTAAAATTCTCCATACCACGCCATTTCAGACTGTTTTATATTAGAAGCAAAGCCTTTCTCAATGTCTATACTTCGCCAAGACGCAATTTTGCATGACTATACTTTACCATGACGCCATTTTACATGAATATACTTTTCCAAGGCGCCATTTTTAATGTAATTACTTGATCAGACACAATCTTGTGTACAAACTCTTGTCAATATGTAATTTTAACGTTCATATACAATGTTTGATACAAAAAACTAGCGGAAAATTAAAGATATCTAACACATTTTCACAAAAAATCAGCTTTGAACAAATTTATTTGGATTCTTACAATTGTTTTTATTTAATTTTGTATTATAATCTTTGAATTGACTCAATTTTTGAACGTAATACAAGTCGGGGCGCCATTTTGTTTAAAAATTCTCGATACCAGGCCATTCCAGACTGTTATTTATTAGACACGTCATTTTCAATGCCTATACTTCACCAGGACGCCATTTTGCATGACTATACTTTACAACGACGCTATTTTTGCATGAATATACTTTTCTAAGACGCCATTTTTAATGTAATTACTTGATCAGACACAATCTTGTGTACAAACTCTTGTCAATATGTAATTTTAAAGTTCATATACAATGTTTGATACAATAAAACTATCGCGAAATCAAAGAATCTAACAAATTTTCACAAAAAATCAGCTTTGAACAAATTTATCTGGATTCTTACAATTGTTTTTATTTGATTTTGTATTATAATCCTTGAATGGACAAAACTACATGTCGAGGCGCCATTTTGTTTGAACATTCTTCATACCACGCCAGTCTAGACTGTTATATATCAGAGACGACGCCATTTTCAATGCCTATACTTAGCCAAGACGCTATTTTGCATAACTATACTTTATCACGTAATTGTACATGAATATAATTTAACAAGACGCCATCTTAATGTAATTAATTGATGGAACACAATTTAATACTAATACGACGCCCTTTTTAATGCCTATACTTAGCCAAGAAGCCACTTTGTATGACTATACTTTACCACGACGCCATTTTACTTGCATATACTTTACCACGACGCCATTTTACATGAATATACTTTACCATGACGCCATTTTAATGAAATTACTTGATTGAACAGAATTTTGTATACAAATTCTTGTCAGCATGTCATTTTTATGTTGATGTACAATATTTTATACACAAAAGTACCGAGAAATCAAAGATATTTAATAAAATTTCACACTAAACATCTACAACAAATTTATATAATTTTTTTGTTTTTAAAACATATATAAGTTTGAATCCACCAACAATCTACATATCTAGAATGGAATGGTGATCCTGATGGCATGATCATGTTGACGGTTATTACCATATGGGTGTGCATTGCTAATTGATGTGGTGCCGCCAGATGGCGTCTAACCTTCCTCCTAGGGGGTTAGTTGTATCATTTTTTGTTTTTGTTGTTGTTCAATTGTTTTTATTTGATTTTGTATTATAATCCTTGAATAGACGCCATTTCAGACTGTTAATACTACCATTTTAAATGCCTATACTTACAGTATTCATATAATAATACTAATAATAATAATAATATAATGTTTTATACGAAAAAGCAGCGCGAAATCAAAGATATCTAATAAAATGTCTTCATAAATTCAGTTTCAGAAAATGTATCTCGATTCTAACAATGGTTTTAGTTGATTTTCTATTATTATCCTTGAATGGACGCAATTTTTTACGTTCAAAAATTGCGTCCATTCAAGGATAATAATAGAAAATCAACTAAAACTTGTTAGAATCGAGATACATTTTCTACATTTATACATGTCGGGGCGCCATTTTGTTTGTACTTTCCCCATACCACGCGACTTCAGACTGTTACACCGACGATGTTAATACTACACCGACGAGATTTTATTTATTTAACCTCTTCATGGTGCCTGTAAGCAGTAGAAAAACTGGTGCCCAGTACCAACACTTTACCTATAATTAAATGCCTATAGTTAGCTAAAACGGCATTTTACATGACCATACTTTGCCAAGACGCCATTCTGCATGACTGTATTGACACCGTCGGTTTTAATTTTCCAGGTTTATTGGGGAGGAAGGTTCGTCAGAGAGAGGCACCATTCCCGAGCTGACCGACGCCCCCACCTGGATCATTGACCCCATCGACGGCACATCGAACTTCATCAGGCGGTTCCCCATCACCTGCATTTCGGTGGGCTTGACGATCAACAAGATCCAGGTGATTGGCATCATCTACAACCCTTATTTGGATGAACTCTTCACCGCTGTTAGAGGCAAGGGCGCTTACTTGAACGGCCGACGCATCTACACTAGTGGACAATCAGGTACGTCATCGTATTTCAAGATTAATTAAAGCAAAACTAAGCAACGATTTATTTTGAACTTAATGATTATAATGCTGATTTTATTGGCAGAAATCTCTCAAGCAATCTTCAACTACGAGCTGACGCTGGCGAAGAACAAGGAGCTGACCGACCTCTACATGAAGCGCTTCTCCTACATCATGGACGCCATAATGGGGTAAGCTAAATTTGCACAACGATTACCGCCCAGCCGGCTGTACAAATATTTTAATTCGCGAGATAATGAATAATTACGCGTGCTGCTGCGTTCAAGGTTAATTAAAAACCGGAGCACGATAGTAATTTATGTTGCAATCCGCTAGCTAGCTTAAAAAAATATTAATGCACGCCGCGACAAGGGCAAGGATAATTAATACCAAATCGCATTGTTGGAACGAACGGTTGACTGTCAAGGTGCGGACGCAATTAGCATGCGTGCCGCGGGCACTGTTCAATTTGTTCTTTTTTTTTAAACCGATTATGTAGTAAGTAAAAGGGGGAATTCCTTCCTCAAGAAGCGAGGACTTCCCAAATAAGTGTGACGCGGAAGAGTTATTATAAATATTGCGGTTTGGCTACTGGAATGACCGCGACGACTTTCATTAATTTTTATAATAAGATTTATGGTGGGGTTTTATGTCATTGGGAAGTTGATGGAATTTTGTAAACCGCGCATGTAAATAGTAATTAAATCTTATTTTTAATTATCCGTACGGAAATAGATGTGATTAATTAGAATGCAAGTGTACGAATAAGACAAGCAGGATTTTAATAGTTATTTATATAACAAATACGCAAAATGGTAGATGTTTCTCCAACTGTTTGGTTCGCGATCTCATTTTGCACTTACAAAATTACAAAGGACCCAAGACAGTTAGTCAAAATGCGAGACAATCTAAATTGTCTCGTATCATACAGCAAATTATTTGAAATATTGAATTGGATGGTAGATCGGTTGGAAAAATATAACGCGTTCTATTTGTCAAGGACAAATTGCATGGGAGGAGGATATATGAATATATGAAAACTTTTGAGCGAAAAAATTGTCTTGTCTAAAACGACCTTTATGAATAAATTGACTTCAAGTCTGTAACTGCGCACGTCGATTTACATAAATACAATACACAAATTCTTCTCCTTCTCGAATCAACTTAAATGTGGTTTACGCCACTTTCACATTCTCACTGGCTCATATATCAGTCAATAATATCAAATGAATCGTATTTAAATTGAATACTAAACCCCTAAATTTTGTGTTTTAGAATAAGAAGTCTTGGCTGTGCCGCTCTTGGATTATGCTACGTTGCCCTGGGCATCACTGATGCTTACCAGTGTGATGGACTACAACCCTGGGACGCGGCTGCAGGGACTTTAATTGTGAGAGAAGCTGGAGGATATGTCTGTGATTCAAGCAGTGAGTATATTTTTTAATTAGATACAGAAAACATTCACGATTTGTACCGATTTTGCAACGTCGATTGATTTAAAATCAACAAATAACATAAAACTATTGTGAATAGTTACTGAGAATTAATCAGCGATTGTAAGCTTGATGACGGGATTTAATCACTTTTATTTTTTTATATTTTATTTATAGTACTGTTGTTACTAGGCGTAACACTGCCAGATGTGCGATTCTTCATACCACTGGTTTCGAATGTATTCGATATACATATTAAGCCTGCTCACCAACGTCAAGGTACTAATGAGTCTGTAATTTGCGGAGATGCTTTAAGACAGCCTCTCCGTAAATTACAGACTCATTGGTACCTTGACGTTGGTGAGCAGGCTTAATCATATGTATATCGAATATTTCGTCATTTTAATTAATAATTAACAGTATTAGTTGTATTTGTTTTATTTTTGAATACTAAGCGTAATATCACATCTACCTTTTCTTATTGTGTGTATGTATTGTCTAAATGTATTGAGATTTTAGAAAAATTAAGCAATATAATCGCATACAATTGAAGTCCATCATTGAGCGAACTCAAATCATTAATTGTCCGTATTTTTCGGAGGGTTCTCCCTGTACTGTTCGTCTGAGTGCAAATTATTTTCCTCCGAATGAGTACAATTCTAACTGTTGCTATTTTTTTTCCAGAGGAACATTTGGGTGAAGAATTCGACCTGATGAACCCGAACTTCTTGGCGACGGCCACGGAGGATTTGGCGGCACAGTTTGTGGCGGTGGAGAAATTAGCGGATAGTTACTGAGTTCCGAGTTCTTTCTACCCACCAAAGTTTATATGTGTAATATTTGTATTTTGTATATAACTCACTATTTATGCACGTCTTAATACCTCCGTGGGCGTCGTGCCCGCGCTAACCCGTAGCTTTAGAGTATGCGAGATTTTCTGTAAATAGTTTTTCTTTTTGGTACTATGTATTGTATTCTTGTTAGTTTATTTGTTTCCGGAAATAAATTAATGACAACATTATTACTTTATTCTATTATTTAAACCACAAATTATACCCTAGTCTTATCCCATAATTTTTATAGGTCCCATAAGCTATTGAATGGATAAATTGACGTCATGGTGACAGAATATGCCAAAACAAATGTTAAACACCTTGCATTGCGCTTGCAATTGGAGCTTTGATGACATCTTCTGTTTAATTATTCAGTGTTTCCAATAGAGAGAATCTAAAGTAACTACATTCCCTAGATAATAGTTAGTTCCTTTTAGTTTAGAGTAAAACTAGTGCCCCTTTTACTCTAAACTAAAAGCAACTAATGGACCAAAACAATGAATTGAATACCGTTCAGAGTAGGGAGACCTCTGCCCTCTGTCCGTTTGGCTACTACTAGTGACTAGTAGTACAAGGTGACAAGACAAGAACAAGTGTACTACCGAAGCCCGTGAACTGAGGCAAGTGACCAATGGTCCAAACTTGTAAAAAGAGAAGGAGAATGGAGGCAACCACTGATTGAACAAAAAAACATGATGACGAACACTGCTTACGACCAAGGAAGGGCACTACTTTTACCGTTCAGAGTAGAGAGACCCCTGCCCTGTCCGTTTGGCTACTACTAGTGACTAGTAATCACACATGCTGACGTCACAATCATACTAATAGGACAGGGTGACGTCAGCATGTGTCACTACTAGTTACTAGTAGTAGCTAAATGGACAGGGCCCTCATAACCAGTCGGTGAAAGCATCGCATCCACCCATCCAGTGTTCGTCATGATTTTTTCTTTCACTCATTGGTTGCCTCCATTTTCCTTCTCTTTTTACACGTTTGGGCTCTTTGTCACCAGACCGTCATCCGTCCACCACCTACCAGCAGGAGAAGAAGCGACCACGGAAACAGAGCCCGTGGGAATCACCAACCCAGTTGGAGGAGCTGGCGTAAAGGTCGTTTTAGACAAGACAAGGATAATTGGATGATATAAAGGTCGTTTTAGACAAGACAATGTCTTAGCTCAAAAGTTGTTCAAGATATGAATTCATATATCCTCCTCCGATACAATTTGTCTTTGACAAATAGAACGCGTTATATTTTTCCATTCGATCTACCATCCAATTCAATATTTCAAATAATTTGCTGTATTATACGAGACAATTTAGATTGACTAACTTTTGAGTCAAGTAATTGTCTTGTCTAAAACGACCTTAACACCAAGGACTCCTGGCTCGAGGCGACGCATCACTTTGCGGTGAATCTGCATGAAATTTGGCGGAATACCGGCAACGATCGGATTTAGAACCAAGCAAAACCCCCCGAAAACTCAGCAGAGAATCGCTGGTCAATTAGGTCATTTTGAGGGCTGGTAATTCGGACTCGGGAAGAAAGCCGTTCAACCCAGGCAGCCAAGAGGAAAGCCACCACGCCTCTCGTAAGGGGAGACGGGAAGGCGGAACCCACAGGGCCAAAGAAGAAGCTGACGCACCGCAAAACAGACAGCGAGGACGAAGACAATGGTCAGGAAGCCTACCTACAGTTGGCAGAGCTCAAAGATACAATGTTAAGACTAACAGACATGACTGTGACAACAAGGAACATACCCAAAGACGACTTTCGCGTCTTTGGGTATGTTCCTTGTTGTCACAGTCCGGACGTTTCGTGAGAAATTCGAGCCGCTGATAGAAATCCCGCAAAGCGCCAATGCGAAAGGCCTCAAGCGCCAGTTGGAAGCCCTGAAGGCGAGAAAAGCACAATGAGACAGGAAGATAAAAGACAATGAGAACAAAGATGACAAACATATGCAGGCACGGCTGGACCAGTTGACCAGCTAAGCATGCCAAATGGCACCAAACCCTACAACATAGGAAGTAGCGATAATGGACAAGGTCACAGCCAGAATACGGGGCTCTTTTTTCAAAACAACCACCTACAAGGAAGCAGTCGTGACCGTGAGCGAGCCCTGGCCGCAGAATATGAAGAATCACAAGAATGGGGAAAGACCTAGAAATCCTTCACATGAAAAAGACCAGAAAGCTGAAATATTTGGGACATGCGAGGGAATACATATCATGTACTGCAGCTAATTATGTAGGGGGAAATAGCAGGCAAGAGAAATGTGGGAAGACGCATCCTTGATGCGGAACCTAAGAGATTGGTTTGGCTGCACCTCTAAAAATCTCTTCCGAGCTGCTGTTTCAAAGAACAGAATAGCCACAATGATAGCTAACCTCGGAGTATGAGATGGCATGTGAAGAAGAACAACAAATGAGTTTGTCACCGACCTAGTAGATCCTGTATAAATGAACTGTTACAAAGTTATACAGACACAAATCATATAAACTTCTGTTTATACTGTAAGATGTTTATTGATGACATGAAATTATATGTGGCGCCGTTTTCTCTCAAATTTGTTCATGTACGCAATACTTAAGTACACTTTACTTTTCAGGTGAATGGTTTAAAATTACTAAGATTAAGGCACTATGACGTACTTAACATACAGGTGTATGACGTCAAATCAACTGTTAATAGCATTACCGATTAACTGCTGAAGAAAGAATACGGTATTAAATAGCAGCTA
The DNA here is from genome assembly GCA_963942505.1 of Lordithon lunulatus. Classification (NCBI taxonomy): domain Eukaryota; kingdom Metazoa; phylum Arthropoda; class Insecta; order Coleoptera; family Staphylinidae; genus Lordithon; species Lordithon lunulatus. The sequence goes on from OZ012669.1 coordinate 53,203,342, forward strand.
TTACGCGACTTGCGTATTTCATGTAAATTGAACTCAATTCTACTACTACTGGTATTAAATGCGTCAGTCGAACACCTTTCATTTTAGTATTACATACAAGTATGCAATATAACACTTCCGCTTCAGTTAATTCGTCAGACGCAAATTGCATTGATTAATTATAGTGAAGATTTATCATTATTAATAATGCATGATGCAAATTGAGGTCCGGTTGTACATAGAATTACATGATTCAGGATGGTGATTATTTATTTATAATACAATTATACTATTTAAACGTGATAAGTATTTTTAATGCAAGTTATTGTGTATATAATTCACGGCGATCATTTTTTTTCTATTGGCATTATATCACCTTTTTGTTATATTACTTATCATATGAAGTATAGGTAAAATATTGTAATCACAAATATTTTTTAAAAATTCACCCCGAGGGCTTTTCCGCTGATAAAAGGAGAAGCTCAGAGGAGTGTATCACCTAGTATTTGCTTTAACGTCATAGAAAACCTCTGAAAAACAATGAAAGGTGATTCTCGAAATTCACCACACAACGGGATTTGAACTTATGCTCCCCAATGTTCAATATAAAACAGACGGCGCCTCTAACCACTCAGCTGGGTAAAATATTTTATTTTAAGCCATTAAACCAACTTCAGGTTGGAGGGTGATAGTGGATAGCGCGTGAGATGTTCATTATATCCTCCGTAGCGCAGTTGGTAGCACGACGGCCGCGATTGCCGCATTGTGGGTTCAAGTCCCACCGGAGAGTGAAATTTTTGGAAATTATTAATTAACATTGATATATCTGGTGATTCTTCATTCAGATGGCTGAAGATGGCAAGAAGTACTTCACTACATATATACATATATACATATATACATATATACATATATACATATATACATATATACATATATACATATATACATATATACATATATACATATATACATATATACATATATACATATATACATATATACATATATACATATATACATATATACATATATACATATATACATATATACATATATACATATACACATATATACATATATATAATTTGACTTTAAAGTCAGCTAAAGTTTAATTTTACGGACTGAAAAGTCTTCAAAGTAGCCACTTTATAGTGTATAGTATAAAAAATACTTTTAAAGACATATCTCTGTTCAGTATATGAACCTCATGCATAAAAATAATTATCAACATACCTGTCCCTGTGATGGATGATTCATGGGCATCGGGTGTCCCGGGTAGGGCTGTCCTGGCGGGCCTTGCGGCATATTATGTCCCATCCCATGCGGTGGCGGTCCACCCGGTCCAGGCTGCATGCCGGGGTGTCCTTGCGGTGGCCCCCCAGGATGGCCCTGCCCAGGCGGCGGCCCTCCAGGATGTGGCTGATGTGGGGGACCGCCGTGAGGCGGAGGTGGATGTCCTTGTCCCGGAGGCGGGCCGCCCGGATGAGGGCCATGCGGAGGCCCTCCGGGGTGTCCTTGCGGTGGACCGCCCGGATGCCCTTGAGGTGGACCTCCGGGGTGCCCTTGAGGTGGACCGCCCGGGTGTCCTTGCGGTGGAGCACCGGGATGTCCTTGCGGTGGACCACCGGGATGTCCTTGTGGTGGCCCACCCGGATGACCTTGTGGTGGTCCACCCGGGTGTCCTTGTGGAGGTCCGCCGGGGTGTCCTTGTGGTGGACCGCCCGGATGTGGAGGACCTCCTGGTTGCATACCGGGATGGCCTTGCATTGACGGTGGGCCACCTGTAATTATATAAACATACTTATGTTTATTTTATCAAATAAGGCGATTAATGCATGTTAATGGTGAGTGCTCATTTTTGTTTAAAACTATGTAACTTGAGTTTAGGTAAGTCATCTTGTCAATGCCATAGTGGTCTGAGTGTAGTTCAGTCAAACTCAAGTTTAGGTAAGTCTGTGTCAATCTTAGTCAATGTCATATTGGTCTGATGCCCGTATTCACGAACATCCCATAAACTTTATAGGTCCCATAAGCTATAGACTGGATAAATTGACAACGTCATTGTCACAGAATATTCCAAAACAAATGTCTAACACCTTGAATACTGCTTGTAATTGGAGCTTTCATGACACCTTTTGTTTAATTATTCAGTGTTTGCAATAGAGGGAATCTAAAGTAACTACATTCCCTAGATAATTTATTTATTGTTGCTATAACAACAAATACTTATGGGTTCAATAGCTATTGATAGATTTATGGAACGTCGGTGAAAACAGGGGTTAGTGTGGTTTATTCAACATTCAAGAGATGCCAGCCCAAAGCAATTCTGGGATATAGAATCATAAATGTGAAGTGCTTTAGCCATAGTGGGCCATGTGTCATAAATCATTATGGCATACAGAGGACCTTAAGAAATAGGATGTTGTCTTCTGCATTATTTTAAGAAGTACCACTCATGTGGCGATCAGAATAGGAATATTAAAATGTCCTTGTTTTGCAAATATGTGGTTCAGTCAGAATGCTTCAACATCATCAGAATCAGACACAATTTATTGGTTAGTAGAAATTCAATATTTGAAGGAAGATACTAGGAATATACATATAATAACCCAGCTCAGTGGCCGAGTGGTTAGAGGCGTCGTCCGTCTCGTACTGAGCATTGGGGAGCCCGAGTTCGATCCCCAGCGGGGAACGAATTTGCGCGAATCACCTTTCACAGGTTTTCAGAGGTTTTCTGTGAAGTTAAGGTAAATACCGGGTGATTAAACTCCTCTGAACTTCTCCCTTGACCGGCGGAAAAGCCTCACGGCTAATAGCCCTATAAAGATAGAAGTTTTTTACATAGAATAATTACCTGGATGTCCTGGTTGTGGGGGACCACCCATATGCCCCTGCATTGGTGGCCCTGGTCCTAGATGCCCTTGTGGTGGAGGACCACCAGGAGGAGGCCCGTGCGGGCCTGGAGGCATTCCTGGGTGGCCTTGATGTGGCGGCATGCCAGGATGTTGTTGCGGCGGCATATGTGCGCCTGGTGGAGGCTGATGGTGACCTGGTGGCCCACCAGGCGACATCGGCACCATATTAGGTGTAGGAGGCCCATTTACATGTCCTGGAGGCCCTTGGTATGGACTATGTGGTGATGGGGATGGTGCTGGACTCTGCGAGGGCGGCCCCATAGGACTCGGCGCCTGTGGCGGAGGCATTGGGCTGCTTTGAGGCGACGGACTCGCCATGATTCACTAGAGATAAAATCATACGTTACAACAGATAATTCAAGATATTTCTATGTAGAGCTTCATTTTTCAAAAATGTAAATTATAACAAGTCCAACTTCCATCTGAAGTTAATGTTAATGTTATGAAGTTAAACGCTGATATATTTATGATGGTTTCAACAAAACTTCATTTTATTTTTCTCTCTCTCTGAACATACTCTTTGACTTGCTTCAAAACATTATCTTTGTGTTTATAATATAATATAGAGATTACTACATTATATTATTTAATTTCTAATTATTTCTGTTACTCCATTTGTATATAAAAATATATATATTTTTATCTCAACTTTACTATAAGGCAGGGGTTCTCAAACTTTAAAAACGTTGTACCCCTAAATAAACTAAAACTGCTATTAAAATTATGCACCCCTAAATAAACTGCTATTAAAATTATGCACCCCTATATAAACTGCTATTAAAATTATGTACCCCTAATTTTAATATTTTATATTTGAAGTTGAGCGACCTGTCACTTATTACTGTCAGTACAAAAGTTGAGCAACCATTAAGATAAGTAAGTAGCATAAGAAAGTATCCAATTTCTTGAAGTTGAGCAACCTGTCACTTATTACTGTCAGTACAAAAGCTGAGCAACCATTAAGATAAGTGATTAGCATAAGAAAGTATCCAATTTCTTGAAGTTGAGCGACCTGTCACTTATTACTGTCAGTACAAAAGCAGAGTGACCATTAGGATAAGTGATTAGCATAAGAAAGTATTGAAATGTTTTGAAGTTGAGTGACCTGTCACTTATTACTGTCAGTACAAAAGTTGAGCGACCATTAGGATAAGTGATTAGCATAAGAAACTATCGAATGTTTTGAAGTTGAGTGACCTGACACTTATTACTGTCAGTACAAAAGCTGAGCGACCATTAGGATAAGTGATTAGCATAAAAAAGTATCCAATTTTTTGAAGTTGAGCGACCTGTCACTTATTACTGTCAGTACAAAAGCTGAGTGACCATTAGGATAAGTGATTAGCATAAGAAAGTATTGAAATGTTTTGAAGTTGAGTGACCTGTCACTTATTACTGTCAGTACAAAAGCTGAGCAACCATTAAGAGAAGTGATTAGCATAAGAAAGTATCGAATGTTTTGAAGTTGAGTGACCTGTCACTTATTACTGTCAGTACAAAAGCTGAGCGACCATTAGGATAAGTGATTAGCATAAAAAAGTATCGAATATTTTGAAGTTGAGCGACCTGTCACTTATTACTGTCAGTACAAAAGCTGAGCGACCATTAGGATAAGTGATTAGCTTAAGAAAGTATCGAATTTTTTTAAGTTGAGCGACCTGTCACTTATTACTGTCAGTACAAAAGCTGAGCAACCATTAGGATAAGTGATTAGTATAAGAAAGTATCAAATGTTTTGAAGTTGAGCAACCTGTCACTTATAACTGTCAGTACAAAAGCTGAGTGACCATTAGGATAAGTGATTAGCATAAGAAAGTATCGAATATTTTGAAGTTGAGCGACCTGTCACTTATTACTGTCAGTACAAAAGCTGAGCAACCATTAGGATAAGTGATTAGCATAAGAAAGTATTGAATGTTTTGAAGTTGAGCAACCTGTCACTTATTACTGTCAGTACAAAAGCAGAGTGACCATTAGGATAAGTGATTAGCATAAGAAAGTATTGAAATGTTTTGAAGTTGAGTGACCTGTCACTTATTACTGTCAGTACAAAAGCTGAGCGACCATTAGGATAAGTAATTAGCATAAGAAAGTATTGAATGTTCTGAAGTTGAGCGACCTGTCACTTATTACTGTCAGTACAAAAGCTGAGCGACCATTAGGATAAGTGATTAGCTTAAGAAAGTATTAAATCTTTTGAAGTTGAGCGACCTGTCACTTATTACTGTCAGTAAAAAAGCAGAGCGAAGATAAGTAGTCAAAATTAGTCAAAAATAATAGTTTTAACCAGTAGTACAACCAGAAAAACACATTGGAGGGAGCGACATTATTTCATCTAGGTATGTTTTCACTGGCCTTTCTGGGCCCTGGGCATGTGCCCTAGTTGCTCCTACTTAGTTAAGGCCCTCAATATGTATGTAATTTGTAGGACATAAATAGCCTAAATAAACCTTATTTCTATTGATTTCCCTTGCCCTATTTCTTATTTTAAGTCATCATAAAGTCAACTTTAGTTGTATCATGTTTATTTATAGTTTAGTAAAGGAAAACATGCTAAATAATGATGCTACAGGCAAATTATAGCTTGGCCTACAACAATAACCTAACTTTATGACAGACATGAGTAGCACAAAAAAAAACAATGAGCCAGCCTACTTAGTGTTTTTCTTTCGCTAAACGCTGCAACACTCGCCCCTGAAAACACTGTTTATCACCAAAACTCGCCGAATCGAATCATTTAAATCGCGTGCACACTCATTGCCGACCCGGCGCCCGAACCAAGGTTAGTGTGGCGTGGGGAAACCAGCAGCCCTTTAATTGTAAGTCTATTGAGTATCAATCAAGCGCGCGGCGCGTCACCACTAGCACCGGCCGGCGTTTACCGCGCGTGATTAGTTTAATTAGCGTGCCGTTCGCAAGCGGCTGTGGAAAACGCCGTAACGGCCGCACGGAAAACGTACCTGATTGCGGTGCGTCCTCCTCCGCGGCAGCAGTGGGATCACAAAACTTGGCACAAACACGACACTAGAGTTCGACTGGAAACGGATCCAGTGCCACCATCACGGGCGAGCCCGGGTTTAATTAATTTTCATTATAAACACGGCGTCAACACGGCAAAATGGCTATTTTGATGGTGCTGCCGGACTGGTGCGCGTGCGCCAACTCGGCAGCTGCCCGCCATTGCAGCGTTAATATAGCGGCGGGAATTATGAAATTTAGATGATGGTTAGTTACATCAATATTGATTTGATTCAATTAAAACATCTGATACGAAATGGGAAAATACTACTGGCGATTCAAACGTTAACGGTTTTCTCCGAGTTTGTAGGTTAACAGCTGATTGTTATTGTTTGTTCATTAAAATTACACGATATCAGCCACTTATACAACAAGGTGTTATTGTTAATGTATGTTTATAAAAAAGTATAAATAGGATAACATTAGTTATATAGTTGTGTATATGATGAAAAAACAAATTTTATGCTGACAGACTCAGTACTAAATATAATTCATTTTCTGCCACCAAATGCAGTATTCGCCAGCTACGCTATTCAAGCTGGCGAATACTGCATTTGGTGGCAGAAAATAAATTATACTTAGTACTGAGTCTGTTGGCATAAAAATATCTAAGCTGGGTTGTATAAATCAGGATTGGCCAACAAGCCAATTTTGGTCGATCTTTGTCCGTATTCATCTACATAAACTTTATAGGTCCCATAAGTTATTGAATGAATAAATTGACAACGTCATTGTGACAGAATATGCCAAAACAAATGTTAAACACCTTGAATAGCGCTTGTAATTGGAGCTTTGATGACGCCTTTTGTTTAATTACTCAGTGTTTGCAATAGAGAGAATCTAAAGTAACTACATTCCCTAGATAATGTATTTATTGTTGCTATAACAACGAATACTTATGGGTTCAATAGCTATTGATAGATTTATGGAGCGTCGGTGAATACGGGGATTAACTTAATCCGATTAGACTACTAGATAAATAGAGAACTAATGACAACAAATCGATCGCGACACATTTTTAAGATACAAAATAGGTCTTATGTACACAAAAGTTGACTACCCATAGTATAAAGCAGATAACTCACCAATTAATTTCGAATCCTTGTTTGAAACATCACTTTGACAACTTTGAGACTTGCGACGTTGCCATGTATAAACAGAGGTACTACTTCAATTTTTAGACACCAGGTGTCGCTTTGCCATCGGATTGAGGTCAATTCATAAAAAAAGTCGTACAAACAATGTCTGTATTGTGTAATGTTTGTAACGGACTGTTATTTGTCAATGTGACAACTGATGTCAGTAAATAAAACTTTAATCCTTCAGTCAATCGGATCACAGGTTAGGATCAGCTGTTCCCACTTCTCCGTCTCTGATTGGCTAACGCAAGCACGCTGGCGTAAATCGGAAAGCAGGAATATGGGCTTTAGTGGTGCTAGATTACGGGATATTGACCATATTCCTGTTCAATTCCAAGTCCATTGCTGTCTCAGACAATCAGAAGTTGGACTTGGTTCCAGTGGCGTAGCGAGCTTAACTCGCGCCCGGGGCACAATACCTTTCAGCGCCCCCCACCCTCTCCCAACCTATTCGAAAACCATATAATATAACCATTTGGCGCCCTTTGTGAGTAGCGCTCGGGGCATGATATCCCCCTTTTCCCCCTCCCTACGCCACTGCTTGCTTCATCTGTTTTCACTTCTATGTCCCTGATTGGCTGACGGTTAATCGCAGAGCAGGAACATAGTCTATGTTGTCTGTGTAAACTAATACTGGTAACATTTATGGGCTTCAATGGTGCTAGAAGGCACTTTCGTTTAGCATGGTTTATCATTGCTAGTCGCCTCCGTGGCGTGCAGTATCACTCAGGTCTTGCGGTCCTGCGCCACCTGTTGTAAGGGCAGAGGTAGAATTATTCGCATTGCAAGCGGCAAATAGAACAAGAAACAATAAACCTATACCAGCCCAGAGTGATAAACGAAAGGCACTCATGTTATATTGCACAGACATTATTGGATATTCACCTCCCTTATTTGGTCCCAGCGACCGCGGTCTGTGACAAACGAAAAGAGCTAGATTACGGGATATTGACTATATTCCTATTCTCCGTCAGTGCGAGTCCATTGCTGTGTCAGGCAATGTGAAACTGGACTTGGTGCAGCTGTTTTCACTTCTCTGTCCCTGATTGGTTGACGTAAGAACGCGGACGGATAATCGTAGAGCAGGAATATGAGCAATTTTGCCTGCGTAAACTAATATTGGCAACACTGATGGGACAGTTTGTTATCTACAGGTGGCAACACTGAAATCAATCAGTTGTTAGTTAAACAAAATTGATTGCTGTAGTATTTCGTAAATTATTTAATAATAATAATAGTAAACAATACAAATAAACCAACAGACAGGTATCTAAATAAGTAAGTTATTATTATTTAATCAACAACACCATACACGTAAAATTTTATTGGAGGGCTACAGGAGAAAAAAAATAAAACTGATTTTAAAATATTGATTGAAGTAATTAAATTGTTCCTGGTTTAAACAAGCTTGGGAGAAGGGAAGTGGCGTAAGCCACATATAAATTGTTTTGAAAAGGAGAATAGTTTACGATCAATACTCATGTAAATCGACGTGCGCAGTTTCAGACTTAAAATCAATAAATTCCTAAATTAAAACTGCGTACTGCGTACGTTGATTATTGCGCAAACTCTTCTACGTTTCAAAATAATTTAAATATGATTACTTTTATTCTGACAGGCTCAAATAAATAAAATATAAGTAATAAAATGAAAAAAAGGATAACTTGTCTCGAGTAAAATAACTCTAAAAAGCACCTTACACGATGAATATTACTGTCAATATTTTAGAATAATGACAGTATTAGCCCTGGTATTAGTGTATGATAATATGCTTAACATGTTCTTTATTCTAAAATATTGCCAGTATTACTTATCGTGTAATGTATATTAATGATGCATTGAAGAGAATACTGATCTTTATCTGAATAATTGATTACTTGATAAATATAAAAAGAGGAGTGAAGCAAATATTGACATTACTAGGATTGACAGTATTATTGACTGTGTAAGGTGCCTTTAAAAGGCCAACATGGCATTACATAGTCAATAATACTGCCAGTCCTAGTACTCTCAGTATTTGCTTTAATCCTTCTTTTATATTAATCAAGTAATCAATTATCTGGATCAACATCAGTATTCTCTCGAGTCCATCATTAGTATACCTTATATGATCAGTAATACTGTCATTATTCTAAAATGTTGACAGTAATAGTGACCATGTAAGGTGCCTTTATGAGGCATATATATATATATATATATATATATATATATATATATATATATATATATATATATATATATAACATATTTAAAATTTTCATTATTCTAAAATATTGACAGAATTATCGATCATGTAAGGTAGAGTGATGATGGAATGAAGAGAATACTGATGTATATCAGGATATTTGATTACTTGATAAATATTGAAGTAGGATTCAAGCAAATACTGACAGTACTAGGGCTGACAGTATTATTGATGTCTTTTACATGATCAATGTCAATATTTTAGAATAATGACAGTATTGCTGTACAATAATATGTTTAAAATGTTCATTATTCTAAAATATTGACAGTATTACTTATTGATTACTGCTTTGGTTACTGCCTATTGACCGACAGGTCCTTCTGGCTTGTGTTGTCTGTGAGTGTTAAGACTTGCTAATTCAGAAAATTATCTCAAGTTTGCTAAAGTGTTGTTACTTGTATAGTAGAAAGGTAAAATGTTGTACTCTTCCAAACTGGAAGTTTACAGTAGGCAATAAAATATAAGGATAAATTATTACATATAATATTATGGATTGTGTAAGATGTACTAATGATAAAATGAAGATAATACTGATGTTTATTTGGATAATTTGTAATCCAAGCATCAATACTTTAATATCTTAGACCACACCCATACAGTATATACATATATATAAATAATACTAATACCCACTTGGATTCCCACACTAGCCTTTTGCAGATGGCCATTCCATTATTCATCTTCTCGTATGTTACTTGTGATGCTGAAGGTTTAGAATATTCATATGCAGCTTTGCTAGTTGTTGGCACTTGAAAGTCAACTGGAGGTTTACTTGTGTCTGGTGTCTTACTTGTGTCTGGTGTCTTACTTGTGTCTGGTGTCTTACTTGTGTCTGGTGTCTTACTTGTGTCTGGTGTCTTACTTGTACTAGCCTTGTCCATAACTAGTTAAAAGCAACTCTAGACTTAAAAATACTAAATGACTAATTAAATTTAAAGAATTCTTCTTATAGATAATGGATTTGATAAGCCTCAAGCAGCAGCTAATTGAACTCGATTACCCCAACATCAACATCTTGTCAAATGATCAAGTTGCAGATGTCTTTAATGCAGACAACAGAAGGTTCTTGCTCACATGGCTAATAAAACAAATTGGGGAGTTTGAGGTGCCTGCCGATAAGGTTAAAGGTGACAAATTCTTGGCGGATGTCATCTATGAACATGGCTTTTGCACCTCTTCACAGATGCTAAAGTTTGTCAAGGCAGATATGACTTTGGGATTAGAGCAACAAGTAAGTATGATTACACTGTAGATAATATTAGTAGGAGTCTAATCACACACTTTTTGATTTTATAAATTAGTCAATATAAAATCAAAAAGTGTGTGATTAGCCATTTTTAATCCTGTTATTATCCAGTGCTCATAGACAAATAAAACTGTCCGTAATGATCTATCTTAACAGTAGTGTGCAATAAAATATTAAGTTGGAATTATTATCTCTCCAAACTCTAATTGAATCAGAAAACCAGATAATTCCAAAATCCTAGTTTACATAAAATATGTTTTGTGGGAAAAATATACATGTCACTACAATTAGATGTACCAATTCAATTTGATTGGACTACTTAACTACTACTATTTAAAAAAATATAATTGATATTTATATCCCTATCCATTTTTCAGAAAACATGTAACTCCAAAATCCTAGTTGAAATAAAATCTGTTTTGTGGGATAAGTATACATGTCACTACAATTAGATGTACTGATTCAATTGGATTGGACTACTTAACTACTACTATTTAAAAAATATATATAATTGATATTTGTATCCCCATCCATTTTTCAGAAAACCATATAACTCCAAAATCCCAGTTGACATAAAGTCTGTTTTGTGGGATAAGTATACATGTCATTACAATTAGATGTACTGATTTAATTCGATTGGACTACTTAACTACTACTTTTTTTTAAATATAATTGATATTTGCATCCTCATCCATTTTTCAGAAATCCATATAATTCCAAAATCCTAGTTGATATAAAGTCTGTTTTGTGGGATAAGTATACATGTCATTACAATTAGATGTACTGATTTAATTCGATTGGACTACTTAACTACTACTTTTTTTTTTAATATAATTGATATTTGCATCCTCATCCATTTTTCAGAAATCCATATAATTCCAAAATCCTAGTTGACATAAAATCTGTTTTGTGGGATAAGTATACATGTCACTACAATTAGATGTACCAATTCAATTGAATTGGACTATTTACTACTACTATTTAAAACAAATATATAATTGATATTTGTATCTCCATCCATTTTTCAGATAACCATATAACTCCAAAATTCTAGTTGACTTAAAATCTGTTTTGTGGGATAAGTATACATGACACTACAATTAGATGTACTGATTTAATTTGATTGGACTACTTAACTACTACTATTAACAAAATATATAATTGATATTTGATCCCCATCCATTTTTCAGATATCCATACAACTCCAAAATTCTAGTTGACATAAAATCTGTTTTGTGAGATAAGTATACATATCACTACAATTAAATGTACTGATTTAATTCGATTGGACTACTTAACTACTACTATGTCTTTTAATATAATTGATATTTGAATCCCCATCCATTTTTCAGAAATCCATATAATTCCAAAATCCTAGTTGACACAAAATCTGTTTTGTGGGATAAGTATACATGTCACAACAATTAGATGTACTGATTCAATATGATTGGATTACTTTACTACTGTTTTTTTTTAAAAATATAATTGCTATTTGTATCCTCATCCATTTTTCAGAAATCCATATAATTCCAAAATCCTAGTTGACATAAAATCTGTTTTGTGGGATAAGTATACATGTCACTACAATTAGATGTACTGATTCAATTCGATTGGACTACTTAACTACTACTATTTAAAAAAATATATAATTGATATTTGTATCCCCATCCATTTTTCAGAAAACCATATAACTCCAAAATCCCAGTTGACATAAAATCTGTTTTATAGGAGAAGTATACTGCCACAACAATTAGATATACTAATTCAACTGGATTGGACTACTTAACTACTACTACTATTTAAAAAAATATATAATTGATCGTTTTATCCCCATCCATTTATCAGAAAACCATATAACTCCAAAATTCTAGTTGACATAAAATCTATTTGTGGGATAAGTATAAATGTCACTACAATTAGATGTACCAATTCAATTCGATTGGACTACTAACTACTACTATTTTTAAAATATAATTAATATATGTATCTTCATCCATTTTTCAGAAAACCATATAACTCCAAAATCCTAGTTTACATAAAACTTGTTTTGTAGGAAAAGTATACTAGTCACAACAATTAGATATACCAATTCAATTCGAATGGTCTACTTAACTACTACTAAAAAAATATAATTGATATTTGTATCCCCCATCCATTTTTGTTTACTTTTAGAAATTATAATTTGATATTTCCATATTTTTAGAAATTATCATTTGACATTTCCATATGGAACATATCAAATCACATTTTCAAAGCAATATAGACTCTTATATAGGTATTTCTTTTCAGCTTAATATCATAATAACAATTCTGCAGTACATCAAGGCCATAAAAAATCAAAACGTGCCATTAATCACCACCCCGATGAGCACAGAGGAGATAAAAGCGTTTCAAGCAATGGACGCCAATCTGATGCCCAGTTTTGCTAACAAAAAGAACATGACTGATGATCAGCGACAAGCCAAGGTTGATTTGTACAAGGAGAAAGTGGATGTGTTGGAAAATGAAATAGATTTGTTGAAACTGGAATTGGCTGGACCAAATGTGTCTGATAGAGCTGAGTGTATGCCCAATGTTGAGGCTGTACAGGACAGTGTTTCTGACTTCAAGGATGTCAGTAGGAATATTTCCAGTTTTGAGAGTCAGGATCAGGCTAAAGTTGGTTTCAGTGAGGAGTTTGCTGAACAGGCAGCTGGGTGCCAGCAGGAGATAAATGTGACTACACGGGTAAAAATAATATATCTAATATGTCCTAGAAGTGTATTCTGTAACTACAGATCAGTCTGTTACCCATGGCAACTAAATAAACAACTGTTTCTCGGTGAACGCTAGTGTAATACCGCCTTACGTCAAATGTCACAATTTTATCAAGAGTGATGTTTAGATAGTGTAATAGGGTATAATCACTGATTAATCATCATTAATGATTAATCTTCATTAATCATTATCATGATTAATCAATGGTATAATCCTATCTATTTCATTAACTTGACGTAAGACAGTATTACACTAGCGTTCGCGGAGAAACAATTGGTTGCCATGGGTAATAGATTTTTTTCACAAATTTCATATAATTTTCTTCATATCGATTGAAGAAAAAGGCTAATCACTAAGAAACTAAAATTGCCGTTTAAGGTCAATAATACTGTGAATATTTTAGAATAATGACAGTATTACTGTACGATAATATATTTTAAATTTTCATTATGTTAAGATATTGACAGTATTACTGATCATGTAAGGTATAGTAATGATGAAATGAAGAGAATATTGATGTTTATCCGGATAATTGATTACTTGATAAATATTGAAGGAGGATTCAAGCAAATACTGACGGTATTAGGATTGACAGTATTAATGACCACCTTACACGGTCAATAAAATTGTCAATCCTAATACTGTCAGTATTTGCTTGAATGATCCTTCAATATTTATCAATAAATCCATTATCCGGATAAACATCAATATTCTCTTCATTTCATCATTACTATACCTTACATGATCAGTAATACTGTCAATATCTTAGAATAATGAAAATTTTAAATATATTATCGTGCAGTAATACTTTCATTATTCTAAAATATTGACAGTAATATTCATCGTGTAAGGTGCCTTAAACGCCAATTATTAGTTATAAAAACTGATTAAAAATTAATTTCTTCAAAAATCTCTTTTTTCTTTTCTTTGAAAATAAAAGATGAAAACGATTAATTAACGTTGGCATCGCTAGTATTTTCTGCGTTAATTTGTTCATTTTGTTCATATCTATCCAAGAAACAGGTTAGTTGAAAACGTTTGATTTGATTAAAATTTAAATAAAAAATCAGTTTTTCTTTGAAAATAAAAGATACCCAGAGTGGTTAGAGGCATCGTCCGTCTCGTACCTAGCATTGGGAAGCTTGAGTTCGATCCCCAGCGGGGAGCGAATTTTCGCGAATCACAGTTTTTTAGAGGTTTTCTGTGAAGTTATGGTAAATACCGGGTGATTAAACTCCTCTGAGCTTCTCCCTTGACCGGCGGAAAAGCCTCACGGCTGATAGCCTTATAAAGATAGAAGTTTTTTTTTAAAGATACCCAGCTCAGTTGTCGTGTGGTTAGAGGCATCGTCCGTCTCGTACTGAGCATTGGGGAGCCTGAATTCGATCTCCATCGGGGGGAATGTTCACAATTCACCTTTTACAGTTTTTAGAGGTTTTTTGTGAAATTAAGGTAACCCCCCCCCCCCCCCCCCTTTTTAATCACCCGGTTTAATATTAGTAAATATAATAAGATATTATTTTTTAATTAGCTTTTTATTAACAATAACAGGTTTGTCTCATGGGGACTTTTTAAGTAACATCAATTATTCTAAACAATTAGAATTTTTTTTTAACAATGAGTTGGGCACTTTTAATATCATCTAATGATGATAGTATCCATGGTGATGGTGGGAGTTTAATCACCCAGTTTTACCCGTGAGGCTTTTCCGCCGGTGAAGGAAGAACCCCCCTTCTTCCTTCAACGGCAGGACGTTGAAAGAAGAAGGGGGGTTCTTCAAGCGCGGAAAAGCCTCACGGGTAAATCCGGGTGATTAAACTCACCCATCATCATGGATACTATCATCATTAGATGATATTAAGAGTGCCCAACTCATTGTTAAAAAAAATCGAATTGCCCTATAAAAATAGACGCTTTTAAAAGATGAAACGGATTATTATTTTTGCAAGATTTTTACGCCCCTGTTCTATCACTACATTTTATCTTTTATATTTATCTTTTCTTGTTTTCATCGACATGTTTTAACAGAACTTCGTTGCAAGAAAGAGATGAACGAGGCCTGGCCGTGCCTAACGTGTTATTGGATGGAAACCCTCTGCTTAAGCAAATTGCAATATAAATAGTCAATTGACTAAGGTTATGGAGTAAGTGAATTTTCCAGATAATATCTGTGAATTCGAAATTCTGAATAATGGTACTATTTATATATGCTTGGTAAGATTAGTTTGACCATGAAAGTTATGGCCAACATATATAGCTATATGGATGAGTTTATAAAATAACAATACTTTGACATTAACCATTTTTGATTACAGTACATGCAAAATATATGTAATATATTAAATATCAACGACGAGTTCGAAGAGCCATCAATTGGTCCGCCCACAAATGAATCAGAGAGGCAGTGGTTCAGGTATATAGAAGCTATGTCAGGTATTGCTACTCATGTTAATGACATGTTATCAACACGAAGTGGTTAAGAGGTTTCAAATATATATTTTCTGTATGTACTATTATATGTCTATGTACTAATATATGTCCATGTACTATTATATGTCCATGTACTATTATATGTTCATGTACTATTATATATCTGTATGTACTAATATAAGTCCATGTACTATTATATGTCCATGTACTATTATATATCTGTATGTACTAATATAAGTCCATGTACTATTATATGTCCATGTACTATTATATGTCCATGTACTATTATATGTTCATGTACTATTATATATCTGTATGTACTAATATAAGTCCATGTACTATTATATGTCCATGTACTATTATATATCTGTATGTACTAATATAAGTCCATGTACTATTATATGTCCATGTACTATTATATATCTGTAAGTACTATTATATATCTCCATATACTATTATATGTATACATGTACTTAATGGTAATGTTGTAAAAAATACAAATTAAATAATTTTCTGAAGTTTATTTAATTTATAGAAGGCCCAAATTTATGTTCTACCTATTATAAAACCTGTTTATTTTGTGTTGTTGCACCATATATTATAAAATTGTGTATTGTTTGAAAGTGTGGTTCAGGTGAACGCCACCAAAGTGTATAGTTTTGTTTTTTCATTGGAGGTATATACCGTGTGTTCCGGGATTCGGTTGCAAAGAGTTGCAAAGTATTTGTCATTTTAGAGAAAATTCCAGGATACCTTCTCCACTTCATTTATAAAAATGATTCCACCTGTTTGTTTATGTTATACATTATTTGTTTATATATATACATATATATATATATATATATATATATATATATATATATATATATATAGATTTTTGATTCTCTATTCAATGGGATAAAGTCGATCTTGATTGGAACATTTTAATTTTCTTCACTTCTTCGGCTTTACCGCCAAAACGGTACAATTTGTATAATAATATTTTTTGTTATTTTTCTTTGGAATTAAAAGACCTATAAAATGAGATCTACAACGACTTTCTAACATGAAATAAAATTTTACCAGTTCGAAAAATTTGACAAGCTCTGTAGCTTTACCGGTTCCATTTGAAACAATCTAAACATTTTTCCCGCCATCTTGATTATATTTCCAATCAAATGACTTAGTTTTAGTATCATGTCACTGCTATGACGACTCCTGCTTTGACGCAACGGAGGATAGTTTTGGTAATTTTACCGATTTGTATCACTTTTCGAATTAAATTCGTGACGGGTTTACCTTTCGTTTTAGAGAAAAATTGTACTAAGATTTTTCATTCGATTCAAAATTGTCTATCTAATAGGCCAAAGTCGAGTTTGATTGGACTATTTTAATTTTAATTTTCTTCACTTTTTCGGCTTTACAGCCGAAACCGTACAATTTTTATAACAATATTTTTTCTTATTTTTATTTGGAATTAAAAGACCTACAAAATTATGACAACTTTCTAACATAAGATAAAATTTTCCAAGTTCGACAAATTTGCCAAGCTCTGTAGCTTTACCGGTTCCATTTTAAACAATCTCGACATTTTTCCTGCCATCCAGACTATATTTCCAATCAAATTACTTAGTTTCAGTGTCATGCCACTACTATTACGACCCCTGCTTTGACGGATTCGAGGATAGTTTAGGCAATTTTATCGATGTTTATCACTATCTCAATTCCTAGGATACCCCTTTCTCTCAGCTTCTCCTCTACCCACACCTCAGACATACCCACTCTTTCATACATCCTTTCTCTATCCTTCCTCCATCTAATCTCTGTTCTACTCTTACACCTCATCCACACCTCCCGTACCAGTCTTTCCTCGCCCAAATCCTGCAATCTTTCCTCAAACTTCACAACCCTCACACACGACTCCCACCACATACTCATACGACTTGTCTCTTGCAACAGCACTGCCCTCGGTGTCGACCTTTCGAGCCCTAGCAGATTCTTCCGGAACCAGCTTTGCTCCCTTTCTATTACCTCCCATTCACGCAATCGCCACACTTCCACTCCATACAACAATATAGGTTTTACACACGCATCCCAGATCCTTGTACGCCATTACTAGGTTACCACCCCACAAACTCCCCCATTTTCTGCACGCAATCCCCTAAGCCATTCTTGCTTTCGCCTGCATACACTCCGCATGCATCCTAAGCCCTCCTCCACAGTCAAACTAAAAGCCCAACTATTTGAAGCCATTCACTCTCTCAATCAGCCTTTTCTTCCATTTCAGCCTTTCCCCCTTACCCCTCTTGCCCCTATTCCTAAACAACATCCATTTGGTCTTTTCCACATTCACCACTAGCCCTCTCTTATCCAGATACCTACCCATTCTTTCCAACATCTCTTGCACTTTCCACTCTCTTGGCCACCAGCACCACGTCATCTGCATACGCCACCATCCACACCTTGAATCTACCCACCACGACCCCTCCTGCCTGTCCTCTCCCTCCTCTAACTCGCTCGTGCACAGATACTCCCACATTCACCCAAAATTTCTCAGATATTTCTCCATTCACTCTTGCTTTTGTCCAAGACTCTTCATACATCCTTCTCACCCACTCCACTCCTTCCTCTTCCATATCCAATCTATCCATACATTCCACCAGTTTCCCCCTAGGAACTGAGTCATACGCCGCTTTTAAATCCACAAACACCGCATACATATTCCTTTGCATTCCAGCGCTTCCTCCGCCATTCTCGCCAGCGTGAAAATCTGCTCCCTCGTCCCTCGTCCTCTTCTGAATCCACCCTGACATTCCAGCAGCAGCCCTTTTTGTTCCACTTCCCTATCCATTCTATTTTTCACCATAGTCATTCCTGTATAGTGATTCCCCTATAGTTTTTTACGTCCGAGGCCGCTCCCCCTTTATGTACCGGGACCACCACCCCTAGACGCCACTCTTCCGACACTTCCTCCTCTCCACTCCACACCTTGTTAATAATATGCCGCACCTTCTCCCTTCCTTCCTCAGGTAGCTTTTTGAAAGCCTCTGCCTTCAGCCCATCTTCCCCCGCTGCCTTACCTAGTTTCTACTGTGCCAGGGCCACCTCCACCTCTTTCCACGAAAACGCCTCCCTTCGTACCACCTGTCTCGCACTCGATCTGCCCAGCTACACCTCAGACCCCGCCATCTGTTTACAACTCCTCTCCCACTCTGCTAGCTCTATGTTCACTTTGCCCTGATTCACCCTTCCCTTCAAGATCTCCCACATCCGTTTCTCCACCACACACTCCATCAACCTCTTTTTCACTTTCTGAAACTCCTCTATTTTTCCTCTCGCACGTACTCTCGAACTCCCTGTTTGCCTGATTAACCCTGCACATCTGCTGTACCTCCAATTCGCCATTTCCCTCCGCCACCTCGTCTTCTTCATCTTACACTCCTCGTCGAACCAACACTCCCTCTGGCCTCCACTCTTCTTCCTCACCACCAACGCAGCCGCCATCACTCTCTCCAACTGGAGCATCGACTGTACCACCTCCCACTTCACGCCCTTTAGGTTTTTCTCATACACCGCCATTTCTAGTTTGCTCCATCCAAACCCTTTTTCTCCTCCCTCTTCAAACCTTTTGTCATTCTCAAGACCACCTCCACAGGCACATGGTCCGACCCCCCCCCCCCCACATTTTCCACCTTGAAGCACTCCAACTCCTCCCTTCCGATACCTTTGATCACCACGTAGTCCAAAACCGAACCTCCTCCGTGTCCACAGAAAGTCTATATATATATATATATATATATATATATATATATATATATATATATATAAAATTTAAACTAGAAAACTATGTTTCTAACTAATTAGGGTAGTGCAGCGATAAAACGCTATTTTACTTGAAGTACACTTTACTTCCTTCTTGCCTTTTTTGATATATATATATATATATATATATATATATATATATATATATATTCAGTAGTTAGAAATTGTAACAAGTACAGTAACTACTACTTACTATTGTGAATTTTTAGATACAATACCTTATGCGTAAGATATTATTTATTGGTACCTGTAATAATAGTAAATATAATAAGATATTATCTTTTAATTAGCTTTTTATTAACAATAACAGGTTTGTCCCATGGGGACTTTTTATGTAACAACAATTATTCTAAACAATTAGAATTTTTTTTTAACAACGAGTTGGTCACTTTTAATATCATCTAGTGATGATAGTATCCATGATGATGATGATGGTGATGATGGTGGTGGTGACCACCGTGGTGGTAGTGCTTGTAACCAGGCAGTGGCACGGGCACAGCAAGAATCGTAGTGGCGATCATGGCCACAACAACGATAACCATCTGAAATTAACAAAATGTATAAATTATTATAAATTAAAATATTAATTTGTTAAATTAATTAAATATAAATTAATCCGCTTTTATAATATTAATTTGGGAAATTAATTAAATATAAATTATTCCGCTTTTAAAATATTAATTTATTAAATTAATTAAATATAAATTATTCCGCTTTTAGAATATTAATTTATTAAAATAATTAAATATAAATTAATCTGATTTTAAAATATTAATTTATTAAATAAATTAAATATAAATTATTCCTCTTTTAGAATATTAATTTATTAAATTAATTAAATATAAATTAATCCGCTTTTAAAATATTAATTTGTTAAATTGTTAAATATAAATTGTTAAATATAAATTAATTCGCTTTTAAAATATTAATTTATTAAATTAATTAAATATAAATTAATCTGCTTTTAAGCGCTGCTTATATTACTAAATACATACGTGTCATGAATATAATACTAGGTGCGGCCGAAATATTAAAAAGTGGATTTAAAAAAAACATAGCACACTATATCACGAAAAACTTTTTATTTAAAAAAATGTAGATATAAAAAAGTTTTTTTTACTTTACTTAAGGTCGTTTTAGACAAGACAATTTCTTAGTTCAAAAGTTGTTCAAGAAATGAATTCATATATCCTCCTCCCATACAATTTGTCCTTGAAAATACAATGCGTTATATTTTTCCATTCCATCTACCATCCAATTCAATATTTCAAATAATTTGCTGTATGATACGAGACAATTTAGATTGTCTTGTATCTTGACTAACTTTAGAGTCAAGAAATTGTCTTGTCTAAAACGACCTTTAAAGAATAACCCGAGTATATTGTATTTTATGAAATAATTTAGTACCAGTACTAAAGGGTACCGCAAGGCCGAGGTTTTCAAACATTGTCCTCGGTCCTTGAACCAACCAAAGGATGCCATTCAAGAAAACATTTTGCCTGATATACTAGTAAAGGTCGTTTTAGACAAGACAATTTCTTGACTCAAAAATTAGTCAAGATGCGGAACAACCTAAATTGTCTCGTATCATACAGCAAATTATTTGAAATATTGAATTGGGTGGTAGATCGAATGAAAAAATATAACGCGTTCCATTTGTCAAGGACAAATTGTATGGGAGGAGAATATATGAATTCATTTCTTGAACAACTTATGAGCTAAGAAATTGTCTTGTCTAAAACGACCTTTACTAGTATGTCGGGCAAAATGTTTTCTTGAATGGCATCCTTTGGTTCAAGGACCGAGGACAATGTTTGAAAACCTCGGCCTTGCGGTACGCTTTAGTACTGGTACTAAATTATTTCATAAAATACAATTTACTAAGGTTATTCTAATATAGTGTAGCCACTCATTGTTTATTTATAATGTTCTTATAATTTTGATATTATTTTAAACGAAACGAGAACCATTGACATGTTTATTTGTGACAAAAACTCATTTAAAAGATCAGCAGATTTGCTTTGTAGTAAACTCCAAATATTACTACTAACTAAACAGTCTGATGATGTCGGCGCTTTGATTCAATATTAAAAATAATTTGTTCAGATATTGATGTAAAATAAATATTAGTGGAACATTTCCCACTTTTAACAATGAAAATACATTGAATGAAATACAATGAAATATACTTTTTTCCATTGGAGGTATATACCGTGTGTTCCCGAATTCGGTTGCAAAGAGGGAAACAAATTATTTGTCATTTCTTCTCCGCTTCATTTATAAAAATTATTTCAACTGTTTATTTATATATATATATATATATATATATATATATATATATATATATATATATATATATGCATGTGCGTTTTTTGTTTTGGGTTTTTTAGTCATCGTCTCCGGGTGAGAGTTAATTCTGAGGTGTCCCTATACAGAAGATATCGTATTAGCAGATATTTTCAATCTACGTTTTTACGATTTATACATTTTCTTTAATTTGATTCTCGTATGTATCCTTGTAAAAAGTGGAAAACGTTCCATAAGACTAATATTTATTTTACATCAATATCTGAACGAATTATTTTTAATGTTAAATCAAAGCGCCGACATCATATAAATATATATATATATATATATATAAATATAAATATATATATATATATAAATATAAATATATATATATATATATATATATATATATATATATATATATATATATATATATATATATATATATATATATATATATATAATTAAATATCGGTATTAATACCAGCATCCCGGTATTGCGATATTGCTAGATTTAAATACCTGCATTAAACCGTTTCGGTATTGCAATCTCTAATCGCGACACTCACTTTGAGAATCACTATTAAGAAATACTATACTACATGTTTTTTAATGCTCGGGAAATTATACTATAATATCTGTCTATAATTTTCATATAAATTATGAATAAATTACTTACCAGAATTTTCTTCATGTTGGAGCGATTAGTAAAACGTCAGTGTATGCTGACTACTTACTGTGACACTTGTTGGTTTATGTTAGACTATTTATACTATATAAAGGGAAAGCTATTTGTAGGACCATTAACCCGTCAGGTGCATTCCGAAAATTGTTAAGTAGGTAATGAAGAAGTCGTTTGCATAATTAGTGTAATATTATTTACGCCAATTGGTCGCGACATAAACCCTTTATGTTTGGATTAAATGAGAATATAGTTGGATGCAGACAGTTTTTATTTTTTATTATTTACTACATTAAAATTCTTTTTTATTTATTTATATTAAATACAAGTATGAAATATTTTATCACTGTCTAAAATATATGTAACGGTTACATGAATTCAATCGCTTTCAATTAAAAATTCCTGCCAAGTTGTATTTTTTATAGTTTTCTAAATTACCAGCATTTTCAAATACATTCATGGATGGATATTCAAAAACTTAAGTAATTGTATATTTATTATTAATAATATAAATTATAATCGTATTTATTTATTTAGGCTTAAATAAATAAATACGATTATAACTTATATATTTAATTTTCTTTTTAGTCATGCTTGTAATCTTTGCTCTTTGGATTATATTCATCAGTTCCTCAAATGTTTCAATTCTGGTGTTAATAATATTATTTTCGAAGATTTCTTTAAATCTGTTAATGTTTGTCCTTTCCTTTGTAATGGTTTTGTATTTTCAAGTATCTCGTTTGGTGTCTTTTAAAAGCTTTATTTGCATTATTTTATGATCTGAGATTGCTGTATCCTGGAAAATAATTGTTATTTTCGTGTGTTTAATATTTGAAATGACATGATCTATGATGAAATGTGTGTGTCTATTTACATCTACTCTTGTAGCTTCAATTTCCTGAATATTGTTTATGATTTTATATCCATATATTTCCAACATTTGTTTATAGGCAGTTGTTTCATTATTTTGACATAAGCAACTTAATGTTAATATCTCCAATTATTATTAATATTCTGTTATCTATGAGGAGCGACTCCATGAAATCAAGGAAATGTTCTACTCTTGCGGTGGGCGGTTTGTATACGGCTAGTAGTTTTATTTTGTCGATTTCAATAAGTATAGGATTGTATTCAAGATTCGTGTTAGCTGTTATTTCATGTTTCTTAAATTTAATATCCTTTCTTATGTAGATAGCCACCACACCTCCTCTGGTATTCCTACAGTAGTGTATGGAGTTGTAGTTTTCTATTTCGTAATATTTGGTTTACCTATGTTTCTACTAGTATAATTATGTAAATTTATGTATTTGTTTTGATTAGGCAGTTTAATTTATTTTTTAAACTTCGTATATTAAGTTAAACTAAGTTTAAGTAATTTTAGTTTTTGATTTTGTACTATTTCGTTCATATCTATTATTTTATTTATGTTGTATTCTGGTTTAGACACTGGTGTGAACTTATCCCCTATGATCCCAGCCTCTATACCGCGCGCACGACGGATTGTTTGCGGGTCTGTACTGACCAATTGGTGTGACCAATAAAATCCAAATTTTGAGAAATCTTTTATATATGTCTTTCTGACCATAATATATAGTTATATATTTCTATTAATAATTGTTGTAGGCGATGTTGTATCATATATGTTGTTTCGTAAATTATTATTTTTACCAGCCCGCGAACATACGATTGATTTGAAAAAATTTCACAATGTTTATAACTAAATGACAACGGAAAATGGAAAGTCTCAACATCGCCAACTTGTTCCTTCTATTTTTTTTTTTTAACTTTTCCGCTCCTATCTGGACATGACGATTTTAGAGGCTGGGTCGATAAAAAAATTATGCAACATATTTTGTTTAATTTTTTTTGGATCTTGGTTCAGAACATATCAGTGCATCAAATGCCCGGAGGAAATTGGAAAATTTTGATTAAAAGTATTTTTTTTTCGGCGACCAAGTTGAACATGTTTCATTATTATTATGTTTACCAGCTCGCGAACATACGATTGATTTGAAAAAATTACACAATGTTTAGAACAAAATGACAATGGAAAATGGAAAATCTCAACCTCGCCAACTTGTTCCTTCTAGTTATTTTCAATTTTTAACTTTTCCGCTCTTATCTGGACATGCCGGTTTTAGAGGCTGGGTCTATAAAAAAAGTATGCAACATATTTTGTTTAATTTTTTTTTGGTTCTTGGTTCAGAACATATCAGTGCATCAGATGCTCGGAGGAAATTGGAAAATTTTGATTAAAAGTATTTTTTTTTCGGCGACCAAGTTGAACATGTTTCATTATTATTATGTTTACCAGCCCGCGAACATACGATTGATTTGAAAAAATTATACAATGTTTAGAATAAAATGACAATGGAAACTGGAAAGTATTAACCTCTCCCACTTGTTCCTTCTATTTTTTTTCAATTTTTAACTTTTCCGCTCCTATCTGGACATGCCAATTTTAGAGGCTGGGTCTATAAAAAAATTATGCAACGTATTTTGTTTATATTTTTTTCGGTTCTTGGTTCAGAACATATCAGCGCACCAGATGCCCGAAGGAAATTGGAAAATTTTGATTACAAGTATTTTTTTTTCGGCGACCAAATTGAACATGTTTCATTATTATTATGTTTACCAGCCCGCGAACATACGATTGATTTGAAAAAATTATACAATGTTTAGAATAAAATAACAATGGAAACTGGAAAGTCTTAACCTCTCCCACTTGTTCCTTCTATTTATTTTCAATTTTTAACTTTTCCGCTCCTATCTGGCATGCCGATTTTAGAGGCTGGGTCTATAAAAAAAGTATGCAACATATTTTGTTTAATTTTTTTTTGGTTCTTGGTTCAGAACATATCAGTGCATCAGATGCCCGGAGGAAATTGGAAAATGTTGATTAAAAGTATTTTTTTTTCGGCGATCAAGTTGAACATGTTTCATTATTATTATGTTTACCAGCCCGCGAACATACGATTGATTTGAAAATATTATACAATGTTTAGAATAAAATGACAATGGAAACTGGAAAGTCTTAACCTCTCCCACTTGTTCCTTCTATTTATTTTCAATTTTTAACTTTTCCGCTCCTATCTGGCATGCCGATTCTAGAGGCTGGGTCTATAAAAAAATTATACAACATATTTTGTTTAATTTTTTTTTGGTTCTTGGTTCAGAACATATCAGTGCATCAGATGCCCGGAGGAAATTGGAAAATTTTGATTAAAAGTATTTTTTTTTCGGCGATCAAGTTGAACATGTTTCATTATTATTATGTTTACCAGCCCGCGAACATACAATTGATTTGAAAAAATTACATAAAGATTGGAACGAAATGGCAATGGAAAATCTAAAATCTCAACCTCGCCAACTTATTCCTTCTATTTATTTTCAATTTTTAACTTTTCCGCTTCTATCTGGACATGCCGGTTTTAGAGGCTGGGTCTATAAAAAAAATATGCAACATATTTTGTTAATTTTTTTTTGGTTCTTGGTTTAGAACATATCAATGCATCAGATGCCCGGAGGAAATTTGAAAATTATAATTAAAAGTATTTTTTTTTCGGCGACCAAGTTGAACATCTCTAAAATCGGCATGTCCAGATAGGAGCGGAAAAGTTAAAAATTGAAAATAAATAGAAGGAACAAGTTGGCGAGGTTGAGATTTTTTTCTTTTCATTGTCATTTTGTTCTAAACATTGTGTAATTTTCTCAAATCAATCGTATGTTCGCGGGCTGGTAAACATAATAATAATGAAACATGTTCAACTTGGTCGCCGAAAAAAAAAATACCTTTAATCAAAATTTTCCAATTTCCTCCGGGCATCTGATGCACTGATATGTTCTGAACCAAGATCCAAAAAAAAATTAAACAAAATATGTTGCATAATTTTTTTATCGACCCAGCCTCTAAAATCGTCATGTCCAGATAGGAGCGGAAAAGTTAAAAATTGAAAATAATTAGAAGGAATAAGTTGGCGAGGTTGAGACTTTCCATTTTCCATTGTCATTTAGTTATAAACATTGTGTAATTTTTTCAAATCAATCGTATGTTCGCGGGCTGGTAAAAATAATAATTTACGAAACAACATATATGATACAACAACGCCTACAACAATTATTAATAGAAATATATAACTATATATTATGGTCAGAAAGACATATATAAAAGATTACTCAAAATTTGGATTTAATTGGTCACACCAATTGGTCAGACAGACCCGCAAACAATCCGTCGTGCGCGCGGTCCGACGGCGCCGCGCGGTATAGAGGCTGGGATCATAGGGGATAAGTTCACACCAGTGGTTTAGACAATGTTATTCTATTTATTCTTCTAGTTCAAGCTCAATCTTATTCTGATAACTTGATCTCCGTTATCTTTTCGAACGAATATGCGTCCATTTTTGTGCCATATAAATGTATAGTTATGTGTTTTTAACTGTAGAGCTTTTCTAAATAGCTGTTGAGTATGCTTAGATCCTCATTTATGAAGATTTCAGTGTTAATTTTACCTCTGGTTGCCCGTTTGTTTATTATTTCATTTCTCTTCTCTACTGTTTTCATTTTTAGTACAATCAGTGGTTGTTTTTGTGTTTTTAGGATTGTTATATCCTCCATATCATCTCTTGTTACGTTTGCCTTTAAACATGTCATTACTTTTAATACATCAGTTGTTATTTCTTATTTAGTGCTTATGCTTACCAGTTATAATTAAGTTTTTTTCCCCTTTTTGTTCTCATTGTTATTAATCACAGTTGTTAGGTCTGCAATCTCTTTTTTCATCTTATTCATTTTTTTTCAGTTTTCCTCTACCATTTCGGTTAGGACTTAGTTTTTAATTTCTTGTTCTTCATACATGTTATTTAAGAATTCCATGGAATCTAACAGTTTACTTATTTCTTGTTTTATATCCTTATACAATTATATAGTAATTTAGTAAGTATTTGGTTTACAAATGATTACACAAATTGAATTAAAAGAATATACACTCAACACCACGCGCAAAAACTAAGTCAAATACGGATGAACGCACATACAAGTGCCTAGGCATTTAGGTGCATAAACAGGACTAATATTAATTACTGTAAATTCAAATTATTAAATGCAATAATGTAAATGTAATAAATGGAAATAAGTAAATGAATTATTATTATTATTCAGAATATATATATATATATATATATATATATATATAATATAATATAATATATATAATATATATAATATAATATATAATATAATATAAATAGGCTCTGAACTATTTAAATTTAAAAAAATATTGTCTTGAAATTACTTATAACTTTTCCATTCGGGCGTTTTATTGTTTGCTAACGACTACAGTCATTATATTAGAATTATTGAAATTACCAAATGGATCCTCGATTTACAACTTCTCATTATATTAGTCCATTTCTAAACAATTATGTAAATAATACGATATTTTGGCGGCGGTAGAAAAATTAAATCAGGAGGGGCAGTATATACCTTAATCTATATAATAGAGCCGTCTTAAAGTTCCATGGAGGTCTAGACACTAATATTTAGGGACCGATAGAGCAGTTTTAAGAAATTACTACATAAAACGCAATCAATTCAAACTTTTAAAATCTGCCAAAACTTTAATATGTTAAATTCGAAGTCAAATTGAGTATACTGGTTAAATTATATATATATATATATATATATATATATATATATATATATATATATATATATATATATATATATATATGTATATATATTAAAAACATGTTAGTTAACCAGTATACTCAATTTGACTTCGAATTGAACACATTAAAGTTTTGGCTGATTTTAAAAGTTTGAATTGATTTCGTTTTATCTACTCAATTTTCAGTAATAATATTCAAGTACAATTCGAGATAGGGCTGTTAATAATTTAATTCGTTAAATTGCAATATCAAATTATGTATGGTGGTTAATTAATATGTTTTTAATATTGCTGTAGATTTTTATTAATATTCTCTACAATTCGTATTAGGGGAGTTTTAGTTTATTAGTTTATAAAATTAATTCAATTCGCAGTTTCAAAATACCTCTAAACTATTATTTATATTTTATTTTTTTTATAAAATTATCAAAATGTCAAATATGGGTCTGGGAAATAACTTGTTTTTGACATGAATGTCGATTTTAATTCAAGTACTATAACTTGAGTTTGAGGAATTTTAATAAACTTCTATAAAATTAACTTAAATTAAATTTTATTAGTGTTTACTAGAGCTGGGCAGAGGCATATTACATGCTCTGCTGTTTCTAGTTCTTCATTGCACCCTCTACATATCGGGCGGTCTGGTGGACAGCCCGATATGTAGAGGGTGCAATGAAGAAGAATGCATCGTGTGTAGATGTTTGTTTAGCTGGCAGTGGCCAGTTAGGACGTTGCTCAATCTCTTATCTATATAGTTTTAACTATTTCAATAATTGCATAAAACTCTCTGAAACCTGTTGAAACAAACTACATACTAATAACTACGACAATAATAAAACTGCATTATTTATTCACATATATATTTCAATAAGTCAAAAGAATACGTACAAGTGGTATCACAGAATGAAAAACATAGCGAATAGAAAGGCGTTTTTTGTTGTTGTTGTTGTTGCTGTGTATGTTCATAATTTTAATATACAAATTGTATTTGAAAAAGACACATATACATCCAGTATACGACATAAATACACACAGAAGATTTATAATTTTATTCAACCCGTTTTTCTCCGAAACGTCGTGCAATTCACGCGCGTAACGTTGGTAAATTAAAGAAAATAGCTATGTACAATGTATGTATATTTTTAATGAACTGAAGATATATACTTAATACTATGTATTTTAAATATTTGTAGTATAGAGATGATTTACAAAACAATTAACATTATATATATTTATATTTATGTATTTAATTAGTTGTTGCTTTTTTTTCGTAACAATTAGTAGAGAAGAATTTGTAATATACATACAGTTATTTGTGCATAAGTATTTGAATTTAAAATGTCGTAACTACTAAACTAAACAGATAAAATAAACTTCTGTAATATATATATATATATATATATATATATATATATATATATATATATATATATATATATATATATGTATATATACCTATTAGCAATCTATCTACATATCTACATATCGAATTTGTTAGATCTCATTAATGTAGCTTAGCTAGTGAGGATGAATTCACACAATATCTCGAGTGGTTATATACAAAAATGATACAACTTTCCCTCTAGGAGGAATTCATGTGTCGCCAGATAGCATTAAACTTTCCTCCTAGGGGTAAAGTTGTATCATTTTTAAAACTGTTTGTTTTATTTTAGTTGAAAACCACTACAAACGTTTATTTTATTTGTTTAACAAGTCATTTAAAATATTAATAGATTGGTTTTATATAAAAGTATATGGTACGATTACAATACAATACAATAAAATTTATCTTCATGCTTAAATTGCATTTCAATGATATTTTATATCCGCACTCTAAAGGTCGTTTTAGACAAGACAATTTCTTATCTCAAAAGTTGTTCAAGAAATGAATTCATATATCCTCCTCCCATACAATGTGTCCTTGACAAATAGAACGCGTTATATTTTTCCCTTCGATCTACCATCCAATTCAATATTTCAAATAATTTGCTGTATGATACGAGACAATTTAGATTGTCTCGCATCTTGACTAACTTTTGAGTCAAGAAATTGTCTTGTCTAAAACGACCTTAATAGTAGTAAAATAGATATAATGTTAGGCAATAACTGCACGTATTCTTCTCAACAATTTAAACTATAAAAACCCAAACATATTTTTATAGACAATATATACATCAGTCAGAATATGTACAAATTTATTTGCATATTACACAACCGCAATATAAAGAGTATTATTTAATAGATGTAGACTGTCCCGGAATAAACGCAATAATCGCATATTTATAAAGATATATAGGATTTATTTAAGATAAAAAGACAGAAACAAACTTTTGTGCTTTCGTTGTCTTATATAGAGGCGTCATAGTAACAAATAACGCGTTTTAAGGTGGGCTTATGCTGAAATAAAATAATAAATAATAAATAAAAAAAGTTCACAAGGCTATTTTCTATGAAGGTGTTTATGGTCACAAAATAATAAATAATAATTAATAAATAAAATGATGTTGGACGAACTTTATTTAATAAATAACTTTTGCAAGGTTTATTTTGTTGATAGCTGTATTTGCGGTTAATTGGTGCCTGAATCTTCTAAATATTTTGTATTTAAGCCATTTATTGCCGAGGTGCAATATACACATATTCAGCACAATGAGTGGTAGGCGGAAAAACCTGTAAAATCTGCATGGCTGTAATACGTTAATATTTACCACGAGTTCATCCCTGTTGGCCGACACCCTTCCTCTATTATAATAAAATCAAAACAACCAAGTTTTATTTTGCGTAGTTGGTAGTATGCATTATTATTTGTGACCATGAACGGTCTTAAATAATCCTTATTAATTAATTATTATTTTATTTATTAATTATTATTTTATTTCAGTATACACCCACCTTTAAAGTTAGGTGGCAATCAAGAAATGTGATAACTTGCCTACAAAACCTGAAATCGAATAAGTGAGTTATGAAGGCCCCCATACACAGTCAGTATATAGATTTACTGTTGAATTACCTTTGAAATAGCGCCTTCAATAACCGCCTTGTCCTGGACACAATCCGAATTTAATAAAACACAATAATTCGTGAGAATGGCAGAGTCATTCTCACGAAGTGTAGTGTTTTATTAAATTCAGATTATTTACAAGAAAACGTGTGTTGTGATTATACCATGGTACAATTTATTCGTGCAATAATTAAATCCGACATTTTAATTTTTTTATGTTCCCAGTAAAAATACTAGAAACCATTGTACAATTTATTCGTGCAATGATTATTTCCGACATTTTAATATTTGTTGCATGTTCCCAGTAAAAATACAAGAAACTTATGTTTACTACGGGACAGTCTCTCTTATTATATTTTGTATTTTTTTTTTTTTGATTATTTTTCTTTTGTTAGTTAAAACAGTACAATATAATATTTTTGTTGTATAATTAAATACTTTGCTTAGCATAAAAATCTACGTTCCACAGCTACGGAATAAGAAGTTAAACCTAGTCGCCCTAATCATTTAATCGGCGGCAGTTTGCCGACTTTGGTCGGCGGCACCGGCGAGCTGGTGGCGCTGCGCGACACCCTCGGCTGCTCCGGCACCCCCAGCTTGGTCTCTGCAGTCTTCCAGTGCGGTGTTTCGTTGGGCACGCATGTGTGCTCGTTATTCGGGTGCTTGTTGAGGGCGTGGATGGGGATTCTGTAGATGCGCAGGGGCCGTGCCTCAGGAGACACTAAAATTATCATATATATATATATTATATATATATATATTATATATATATATATATATATATATATATATATATATATATATATATATATATAGATATATCATCGTACAGTTTTATCAATATTTAATGAGTTTTCGCGATATTTACTAGTTTTGTAACCTAAGCTGTTTTCGTTTATCACTCTGGGCTGGTACGGGCTTATTGTTCTTTTTGCCGGTTCCAATGCGCACAATTCTACCTCGGCCCTTACAACCGACGGCGCACGTCCGCAAGACCAAGAGCGATACTGCACGCCACGGGGGCGACTAGTAATGCTAAACCATGCTAAACGAAAGCGCCTTAAGAAGTTATGCTTATAAAATTATTCATTATTCTCTTTTCTTGTTTCTTCGTGATTGCACTACAAAATTTAATGAATTAAACATTAGAACAATTATACGTCCTTCTATCCTGCGTAGTTTGAATCTCTATATGACAAGGCGCTTTCGTTTCGTTTCGGCACTATAGTGTTACGCATTTGTTTAAACAATATATAACTTATTTATCCCAAAATCCATGGGTTTGAATTCGCACTAATCGCACTAAAGTATGCCACGCATTGTTGCTAATAAGAATAACAGTTGAAGAACGTTGTTTCAAAGACCATGCGAACTAATTGACCAACGTAGTCGGTCTCTCACGATGTAGACTACGCCCTTCAACTGCTACTTATGGAAAACAATGCACAGCAATTGTTTCACTTAAATAAAAAAATATCCTAAAGAGTGTTGCTGTTAAAGAAAACAATTGAAGAACGTTGTTTCAATTATTATAAACAGTTGAAGAACATTGTTTAAACTATTATAAACAGTTGAAGGACGCTGTTTTAATTGATAGAAACAGTTGAAGAGCGTGGTTTGCGTCATAGTGTAGCCAACCATTCGTCCCTCTGTTCTGCTATGTTACAGATTTCGGAAATTGTACCAACAATACATAACTTATTTATCCAAAACAAAGACCATGCGAACTAATTGACCCACGTGGTCGGTCTCTCACGATGTACACTACGACCTTCAACTGCTACTAATGGAAAACAATCCACGGAAATTGTTACACTTAAATAACAAAATATCCTAAATATTGTTGCTGTTAAGGATAACAATTGAAGAACGTTCTTTCAATTATTATAAACAGTTGAAGAACGTGGTTTAAATTATTATAAACAGTTGAAGGACGTTGTTTCAATTGATAGAAACAGTTGAAGAGCATAGTTTGCGTCATAGTGTAGCCACCCATTCGTCCCTCTGTTCTGCTATGTTACAGATTTCGGAAATTGTACCAACAATACATAACTTATTTATCCAAAAACAAAGACCATGCGAACTAATTGACCACGTGGTCGGTCTCCCACGATGTAGACTACGCCCTTCAACTGCTACGCATGGAAATCAATGCACGGCAATTGTTACACTTAAATAACAAAATATCCTAAACATTGTTGCTGTTAAGAATAATAATTGAAGAACGTACTTTCAATTAGTATAAACAGTTGAAGAACGTTGTTTCAATTATTATAAACAGTTGAAGGACGCTGTTTCAATTGATAGAAATAGTTGAAAAGCGTAGTTTGCGTCATAGTGTAGCCACCCATTCGCCCCTCTGTTCTGCTATCTTACAGATTTCGGAAATTGTACCAACAATACTTAACTTATTTATCCAAAACCACAGACCATGCGAACTAATTGACACACGTGGTCGGTCTCTCACGATGTACAGTACGTCCTTCAACTGCTACTTATGGAAAACAATGCATGGCAATTGTTACACATAAATAACAAAATATCCTAAACATTGTTGCTGTTAAGTATAACATTTGAAGAACGTTATTTAAATTATTATAAACAGTTGAAGGACGTTGTTTCAATTATTATAAACAGTTGAAGGACGCTGTTTCAATTGATAGAAACAGTTGAAGAGCGTAGTTTGCGTCATAGAGTAGCCACCCATTCGCCCCTCTGTTCTGCTATGTTACAAATTTCGGAAATTGTACCAACAATACATAACTTATTTATCCAAAAACAAAGACCATGCGAACTAAGTGACCCACGTGGTCTGTCCCTCACGATGTAAACTACCCCCTTCAACTGCTACTTATGAAAAACAATGCAAGGCAATTGTAACACTTAAATAACAAAATATTCTAAACATTGTTGCGGTTAAGGATAACAATTGAAGAACGTTGTTTCAATTATTATAAACAGTTGAAGGACGTTGTTTCAATTGATAGAAACAGTTGAAGAGCGTGGTTTGCGTCATAGTGTAGCCATCCATTCGTCCATCTGTTCTGCTATGTTACAAATTTCGGAAATTGTACCAACAATACATAACTTATTTATCTAAAAACAAAGACCAGGCGAACTAATTGACCTACGTGGTCGGTCTCACACGATGTAGACTACGCCCTTCAACTGCTACTTATGGAAATCAATGCACGGCAATTGTTACACGTAAATAACAAAATATCCTAAACATTGTTGCTGTTAAGGAAAATAATTGAAGAATGTTGTTTCAATTATTATAAACAGTTGAAGAACGTTGTTTCAATTATTATAAACAGTTGAAGAACGTTGTTTCAATTATTAGAAGTAGTTGAAGAACGTTGTTTCAATTATTATAAACAGTTGAAGAACGTTGTTTCAATTATTAGAAGTAGTTGAAGAACGTTGTTTCAATTATTAGAAACAGTTGAAGAACGTTGATCCAATTGATGGAAACAGTTGAAGAATGTTATTTCAATTGATAGAAACAGTTGAAGAACGTAGTTTGCATCATAGTGTGGACACCCACCTGCTCCTCTGCTCTGTGTATTTTTTTTGGCTATCAGTGTTCGGCAATTGTTTAAATAATAAATAATAACTTGTTTATCCCAAAACGCAGATAATGCAAAATAATTAGGGAGGGTGGTTGGGTTGCCATAACGTAGAATACGCCCTTCAATTGTTACTTATGGATAACAATGTACAGTAACTGTCAAATGTAAATCAAAGTATGCTAAAAATGGTTGCTAATAAGAATAACAGTTGAAGAGAGTTGTTACAATTATAGAAACAATTGAATAGCGTAGTTTACGTTGTAGTAGCCACTCGCTCGCCCTTTTATTCTACGTAGTTTTGGTCACAGTATTTGGCATTTTTATAAACTATTGTCCGGTAAATTTTGTATTGGAAAAAAAATATCGAATAGGACTACACAAATTATATGATACATTATTACCAAAAAAAAAGACCTTTATTTATTTTGTCATATTCGCACCACCATCCCTTTTACAAAATTGGGTGGAATTTTTGTATTGTTTATTGGGGGGAATAAACAATATTTTCATAGACAAAAAAAGAAAAAATACAAATTAACATAAAATGCCCTCTGCCCTCGCCAATTTCCTCTCCCACGTCAGCCTCCTGCAGATTTCCACGCTTTTCCCATATTCTCCTAACCATTCATTCAGCTTTCTGCACTCTCCAACCCACTCTTCTTTCACTCCCACTCACATTCTTTGCTAAGGGGCCACCACGTGTCTCTCCCTTTCCTATAGAGCACACACATGGTGTACCCCAGTCCCATCCACACTTTTCTTCCTCGCTCTTCTGACCCACACCTCGCTCTTGCCATGGGTACTTTATCCTCTCTGTTCCACACTCCCCTGGCTAGGTAACTACACATTACATTATTACCAATATTAGCTAAACTTTTTAATGATTTTTCTTAAAATTAACAAATGTTGTAGATACTAACACGTGATTTTAGATATAGCATCAATGGGATTTATAGCTTTTCCAAAATTTGATTGATCACACCGGTAAAATTGCTATTAATAATAATAATGTTACCTATAATATCTTTACGGAAAACTCTATTTACAAACAATCTTTACACTAAAAATATGATATTACAAATAAAAAATAATTGCTTCATAATCTTAACAACAACAAACATTTTCTACTTACCATTTGGGCTGGATGGCGGTGAAGGTTTTGAAACATCGTTCAGTCTCACATCCACTAGTAGCCTGTCGTTTCTTGTTGGAAAGAACTCGGGTGCGGTGGTGGAGAAGAAAATATCGTTTTTCGAAGCTATCAGTTGTAGTTTGGGCATCGTCATCGAATGCACCAAGTTGCCATTCACTATTAATCGTATTTCCATTAAGTTCGAAGTGAATCCTATCACGTAGGGGAAGGCGCATACTAAAAAACAAAATAGGTACGGTTATCTGAATGAAAAATCACCAGATATATCTATGTTAATTAATAATTTCTCAAAAATTTCACACTCTGTTGGGACTTGAACCCACGTCTCCGGCTATAGCGGCCGTCGTGCTACCAACTGCACCTCGGAGACATAATAAACATGTCACGCGCTATCCACTACCACCCTCCGTGGCGCAGTTGGTAGCGTTGGAGGGCCGCGATAGCTGGAGACGTGGGTTCAAGTCCTAACGGAGAGTCAAATTTTTAAGAAATTTTATATATGTATATATATATATATATATATATATATATAGGAGGAAAACTGTTGGGATTGAGGCGTGAGGGCTAAAGAAACTTCTTCTTTTAATATCGATGTTTCGCTCTTGGTTCAGAGCTTTATCAGGATTTTGTTACAAGAGAAATATTGATAACAATATGTATCTAATATAGTATAATATTAAAATGTAAAAGTTAAAAGTTAAATGTTAAAATGTTATAAGTTGAATGTATATTTAATTTATTAGTAATGGTATATTAGTTGCAAAGGCAAACCTCTTTCATTACTGTGATACAACGTGCGGTACTGGATCAGGCTGAGCCTCCGACATATAAAAAATCATCTCAATTAAAAACCAAGCGAAGCATGACAGCCTCTAGTCCTCACGCCGTGCTTATATAGACATTTTTATAGACAAGTAATAAATTTTATTTTAGATTTTTCTCACCTATATCGCTAGGCACGAAATTCCAGTGAAAATCATGTTCAGATGCACTGTTCGACGTGTTTTCCTCGTTGATTTTTTGAAAATGACAAGTATCTGTAACAATAAGATATATTTTTAATACTATTATTTGTTATTTTATGTACTACTCCTTATTAAAGTTTAACAATATATTTTATACAGGATCTTATGCTACTACAGCCGATTGACTGATTACAGCATTGAAAACTAGTCCTCGTCATTTCTAACAAACAACATCCAAACCAATAAAAAATACCGGTTTTATGTAATACAATTTAGTTTTAGTATCTTACGGTTATAACACAGAAGAAGTTGAATCTCTTGGTCCTCGTATAAGTCTAAAGCGGTGACAAGATGCGATTTTTCCCCCTTCACAGTATGTAAATGGTGTGCGTATCCAGAACGCCCGTTGACAATATCCCAGTGATGCTTATACCCCACACAAACTAGCACGTCGCCGTGAGAGGGTGAATTTGGGCTCCATCCGCTGTCTAATATCGTCAGTATACTCGGATTTTCGTTCAAAGTAATTTCCTGTAAAATAACAACATACAGCCAAGTAAGACAAGACCAGACCTATTTAATCACATGGGGAAATCTCAAGCTATATGCCTCCTGTAATTTTTTGTTTGTTTCTAATTTGATTATTTGGCGTTGATGAAAATGCTAGTTTTATGAACAGTGAACATGTAATGGAACAGAAAACGTATATCAAGGTTGTTTTAGAATTTATTTTTCGTATTGTATTAAAAAAATTAAACAAAATCAGTCGTGAGGCTTTTCCACCGATCAAGGGGGACGCTCAGAGGAGTTTAATCACCCGGTATTTATACAATTCAAAATCCATTTTCTTATGAAAAGCTTCCTAACATATGATTGTAAAGCGAGAACTTACGAATAATGTTTTATAATTTGATGTACGGTACTAATTCTTATTATAATTAGAGCTAACTACTAACCCATAAGAATGTAAATCCTTCCACAGTATCCGTATCACTAGAAGGACACCACGCGGTCCAAGCAGCTGAATGTTTCCACTGAAACATCACCAATCTTCTTCCAATCGCTACGCACATCCTCAATCTAGATCCACCTGATAACAAAACAAAAACAAATCCTTCATTATCACGCCAAATCATCTACTTAATTACGTAGAATTTACTACATTCCCCCCCAAATCACATCTTATCACGCACAAAGAACTCGTTCGCTCTTCAGTGGGGCGTGAAAATTTCGGGACACACGATGCCCCCCGGAAATAAAATTTAAGTGGAACGCCGCCGCCGCCGACTAACTTTTATCGTGTCCGCTCCCGTGATTTAGGCGACCTATTTACTACAATTTTCCGCGTCGTCCATTATCCGCACACGGGGGCCACGCAAAGGAATTGATATTGAAAACAGGAAATGTTGCACGTGGCTGCTATACGAGGACGACACGAACCTTTATTTACCACCCGCCGTGCGATGTGAAATTTAGAGGTGGAGGGGTCGTTGATCGAAATTATATATATATATATATATATATATATATATATATATATATATATATATATATATTCTATAACCATAATCATAATCATAATCAGCAGGGGTGGCCAATGAGTCGATCGATCGTGAAGCCAATATTGGTCGATCGCTCATGATTTCCTAACTTAAAAACTAGATTAGACTACATACTTCTAAATATATATATATATATATATATATATATTCTATAATCATAATCATAATCAGCAGGGGTGGCTAATAAGTCGATCGATCGTGAAGCCAATATTAGTCGATTGCTCATGATTTCCTAACTTAAAAACTAGATTAGACTAAATACTTGATAAATAGCCATAGATATAAGATTCCTAAGAACAATAAAAAAACAAGACAAGATTTGACAAAAAAAAAAAACGAAACACATAGACCCTGTCCGTTTGGCTACTAGTACGATAGAATGAGAGATGAAGCAGAAAGAAAAGACATACAGTGGAAAGAGATTAAACAATTAACACAATAGGTAGTTTGTATATTTCCCTTCATTTCTTCCTATCCTATCACCACTAGCCCCCTCTTATCCAAGTACCTACCCATTCTTTCCAACATCTCTTGCATCTCTTCCACTCTCTTGGCCACCAGCACCACGTCATCTGCATACGCCAACATCCACACCTTGGATCTACCCACCACGACCCCTCCTGCCTGTCCTCTCCTCAGCACGTCTTCCAACTCGCTCGTGTACAGATTAAACAGGAGTGGGCTCAGCGGACACCCCTGCCTTACTCCCACATTCACCCTAAATTTCTCAGGTATTTCTCCATTCACTCTTGCTTTCGCCCATGTCTCTTTATACATCCTTCTCACGCACTCCACTCCTTCCTCTTCCATACCCAATCTATCCATACATTTCACCAGTTTCCCCCTAGGAACTG
This sequence comes from Lordithon lunulatus, assembly GCA_963942505.1. Classification (NCBI taxonomy): domain Eukaryota; kingdom Metazoa; phylum Arthropoda; class Insecta; order Coleoptera; family Staphylinidae; genus Lordithon; species Lordithon lunulatus. The sequence goes on from OZ012669.1 coordinate 53,242,621, forward strand.
AGTCATACGCCGCTTTTAAATCCACAAACACCGCATACACTCTCCCTTTGCATTTCAGCGCTTCCTCCACCATTCTCTCATACACCGCAATTTCTACTTCGCTCCATCCAAATCCTGGCTGCCCCTTTTTCTCCACCCTTTTCGAATCTTTTGTCCTTCTCAAGACAATCTCCACCGGCACATGGTCCGACCCCCCCACAGTTTCCACCTTGAAACACTCCAACTCCTCCCTTCCGATACCTTTGACCACCACATAGTCCAAAACCGAACCCCCTCCGTGTCCACAGAAAGTCTTCTTCCCTTCCCAGTCCCCTTCACAGCAGCCATTCAGTACATCCCACCCCGACTTTCTCACCCATTGGACCCATTCTCTACCCTCCTGGTTGGTCACTTTATCCTGCGATCGTCTTTCTCTCCATTCCCCGCCCTCTCCGATCCCTCCTTCCAGCTCCCCCACCCTCACATTCCGGTCACCCCCGACGATCCATTCATCTGCCTCCGTCTCGAGCCCATCCAGTATCTCCGTCAGTTCTAAACGGTTTTTGTTATAGTACACGGCCTCTACCCACACCGACCTTCTATCCATTTCCACCTTCCTTATTACCAATCCCGCCGCTTCCCTCGAAGACTCTCTGATTCATTATCCCACTGACTTCCTCACTCCTAACAAGATTCCTCCTTTGGCATTAGATTATTATATATTATACACATATTTACATGTTTATCTATTTACATTGTTTTTATATTTCTCTTCATTTCTTCCTATCACTACTAGTCGCTACTAGTCACTACTAGTCACCACTGGTCACTACTAGTCACTATTAGTCACTACTAGTCACTACTAGTCACTACTAGTCACTACTAGTCACTACTAGTAGCCAAACGGACAGGACCATAGACAAAACCTCAAAATAAATCCAATAAACGACAAAATAATAGGACAGTTCAGATGGTTAGGACACATATGCCGGATGCCAAAAGAAAGACTACCGGGACTGATATACGAGAGCAGGTTAACAAGAAACAACTACATAGGGAGACCAAGGAAAAGATGGGACGACAGAATGAGAGAAGAAGCAGAAAGAAAAGACATAAAGTGGAAAGAGATTAAACAATTAACACAATAGGTAGTTTGTATATGTCCCTTCATTTCTTCCTATCTTGTTGTAGTTGCTGCTCTCAGTACGCACAATTCTACATCGGTCCTTACAACCGGTGACTGCAAGACATGGGCGATACAACACGCCACGGGGCGACTAGTAATGCTAAACCATGCTAAACGAAAGCACCTATAAATATTCAAACAACACAGTACATTATGTGTTTTATATAAATACAAATTTTGGTATTGTAGTCGTAGTTACTGTATTTACTACAATTTATAACTGGCTATCGATCTTCGGGTCCTTCTACCATGTGTTAAGGTCGTTTTAGACATGACAATTTCTTAAGCTCAAAAGTTATTCAAGAAATGAATTCAATTTGTCCTTGACAAATAGAACGCGATATATTTTTCCATTCGATCTACCATCCAATTCATATTTCAAATAATTTTCTGTATGATACAGGACAATTTAGATTGTCTCACATCGTGACTAACTTTTGAGTCAAGAAATTGTCTTGTCTAAATCGACCTTTAGTGTAGGTTTATGCGAGTGTTAGGAATTTAATTGTATTTTTATTAACAATTAATCTGGTATCAGAAATACAATCAGTTTTAATTAAATAGAAATAAATTAAGAATAATTTTATTGCTATGTATTCATTATTCATGTTTTGTATATTTCATTATATATATATATATATATATATATATATATATATATATATATATATTTATCTTTGCACAGTTATTACGTGTAACCTGTAGGGCAAATAAAAATATATTATTGTATTATTGCTTGTTACAGATAAACAAACGATTCCACAAGCTAATTAAATTAGCTCACTACAATTAGTGACTACAATCGCACCAAGCTATTCTAGTTTACACAAAAGTATCTGGTGTGGGCAGTTCAAGAATTTCCGAATTACATGACGTATTTCATGTTTTTTTACCTTTTCGACATTTTTCATTATTTTCGATTTTATATGACATTTTGACATTTTGAGATTTTGACTATTTGACATTTTGGCATTTTCTTATTTTGACATTTTCTTACATTTTAATTTTTTCCACATTTCTTCCCGTTTTCTCATATATAATAAACCTTTCTTGGAATTAACAATCCTCTACACAGTATGTAATAAACTTAATAAACTTAAAAATTATACATCTTTTAGTATCTTTACAGCAATATAATATAATAACCCACCATTAGCTATTCCATTACAGAAAAACAAAACAAAACAAAAATTAAACTAAATTTGATATTCATATATTATCCCGTTTTCTCATATTTTCTCACATTTTACCACGTTTTCTATCATTTGCCACCATTTTTCAGCATTTCCCTAAATTTGTCAGCATTTTCCTACATTTTTCAGCATTTGCCACCATTTTTCAGCATTTCCCTAAATTTTTCAGCATTTTCCTACATTTTTCAGCATTTGCCCTAATTTTTCAGCATTTTTCCATATTTTCCACATTTTCATTTACATTACTATATTCAATATTTAACCATTTTCGATCATTCCCCACGTGATTTACGTATAAACACTTGTTGCTGCGCGATAGTTCCTTTTTTGCTGTAACCACTCCCAATTATTCACAGTATATCTGTTTTATCGTGATTTATTCGTTAGTGGACCGATTTTGCTCAAATTTTCACTAGATAGTTCCAGGTAGTGCTCTTAACTAATTGCCAAATTTGGTCGCAATCTGCTGTCCCATTTTCCCGGAATTTTGTTCACAGGCAGACAGACAGACATACATACAGACATCGCAACAATCGGGTTTATCGACTATTTTAGGCATAAGGGAAACTTAATTTCTTCTGCCTAATTTGTTCGCGACAATTATATCTTCCTTCCAGTGTAATTTTTACCCCGGAAAGTTATCGCATATTTCCACAATCTTAATTTGAAAACGTGAAGACGTTTTCGGTAAAACAATACCTTTCTTATTGATGTAAATGGTCGCAATTTTCCCGGAATTTTGTTCACAGACAGACAGCCATACATATATACACACAGACATCGCAAAAATCTACTACTGACTATTTTAGTCATAAAACGTAACGGAAATTGAATTTTTTTCTTTTTAAATTGTTCGCGACAAAATACCTTCCTCCTAGTGTAATTTTTTTCCCGAAAAGTTATCACATATTTCCACAATCTTAATTAGAAAACGTGAAGACGTTTTACGTGAAGACGTTTTCAGTGAAACAATACCATCCTTATTGCTGTATTTGGTTGCAATCTGTTGTGCCATTTTCCCGGAATTTTGTTCAAAGACAGACAGGCATACATACAAACACACAGACATCGCAAAAATCGCCTATTTTAGGCATAAAACCGAACGGAAATTGAATTTGTTATTTCTAAATTGTTCGCGACAACAACCTTCCTTCTAGCCTATTTTTTTCCCGGAAAGTTATCGCATATTTCCACAATCTTAATTATAAAAACGTGAAGACGTTTTCGGTAAAACAATACCTTCCTTATTGCTGTATTTGTTCACAATCTGTTGTGCCATTTTGCCGGAATTTTCTTCACAGACAGACAGACATACGTACATATACACAGATAACGCAAAAATCGGCTTTATTGCGACTATTTTAGGCATAAAACGTAACGGAAATTTAATTTATTCATCCTAAATTATTCGCGACAACTATACCTTCCTTCTAGTGTAATTGCTTTTCCCGGAAAGTTATCGTATATTTCCACAATCTTAATTAGAAAACGTGAAAACGTTTTCCGTAAAACAACACCTTCCTTATTGCTGTATTTGGACGCAATCTGTTGTGCCATTTTCCCTGAATTTTGTTCACAGACGGACAGACATACATACATACATACATACATACATACATACATACATACATACATACATACATACATACATACATACACACAGACAACGCAATAATCGGCTTTATTGCGACTATTTTAGGCATAAAACGTAACGGAAATTTAATTTCTTCATCCTAAATTGTTCGCGACAACTATATCTTCTTTCCAGTATATTTTTTCCCCGGAAAGTTATCGCATATTTCCACAATCTTAATTTGAAAACGTGAAGACGTTTTCGCTAAAACAACACCTTCCTTATTGCTGTATTTGGTCGCAATCTGTTGTGCCATTTTCCCGGAATTTTGTTCACAGACAAACAGACATACATAGATACCGACATCGCAAAAATCGGCTTTATGGCGACTATTTTAGGCATAAAACGTAACGGAAATTTAATTTCTTCAACCTACATTGTTCGCGACAACTATACCTTCCTTCTACTGTAATTGTTTTCCCGGAAAGTTATTGCATATTGCCACAATTTTAATTAGAAAACGTGAAGACGTTTTCGGTAAAACAATACCGTCCTTATTGCTGTATGCATTTTCCCGGAATTTTGTTCACAGACAGACAGACATACATATATACACACAGACATTGCAAAAATCTACTACCGACTATTTTAGTCATAAAACGTAACGAAAATTGAAATTTTTTCTTTCTAAATTGTTCGCGACAACAATACCTTCCTTCTAGCCTATTTTTTTCCCCCGGAAAGTTATCGCATATTTCCATAATCTTAGTTTGAAAACGTGAAGGCGTTTTCGGTAAAACAATACCTTCCTTACACAGCAGTGCTGTATTTGGAAAGTAATAACTGTCCAGCAATTTATTATTAAGATCTACGGTATAAATAATTATTTATCTACTTAATAGATTTTATATTTATTATTATATATATATATATATATATATATATATATATATATATATTGTTTTCTTTAAATTAAATTATAATAAAATCTAGTACCTACTCTGATTTACTTTATATTAAATTTCATCTAGAAGCGGTATTTTTGAACATCTTAGTTTGAGGCTAGCAAATCACACTTTGTTATTAGCCAAGTAGAGCAAGTTTATCGAGTGTAATTACTTTAGAACTAATTAACTTAATTACAGATACAACAAAATGACAAATTCAGTTGTTCCCTAATACCTTCGGGTTACGAGGCGTATATTACTTAAAGTACGCGTTTGAATAATTAATATCATTACCACGAATACCCTCAGCCTGAGAGGGAGGCGTGTGTTATGTAGCTCATCACATTACACCAACTTTTTGGGACGAGTGCGACTGAAATTCCGAATTGGTAGGTGAAACTTAATACGATGAAATGTGTGTTTAACAAATTATGTATAAGTGAGAGTCGTGTGGAGTTGATTCACATTTAGGCTCAGTTTTATAAAGTCTAGATATATATATATATATATATATATATATATATATATATATATATATAACCTACGATTATATTGTTAGATGTTACAATTGTTTTTAATTTTTCATTTCATAGCGTTATGTACCTCTGTTAATATACGTCGCATTATGTGTCAACGTTGAAAAAAGTTAGAATAACAGATGTCAAATTAACTGGAGAGTTATCTGCTTTATACAACCGTGCCTTAATATTCTTAACATCAGCTTTATTATTGATTTAATTTCTCATACTTAACTAATGCCACTCTTTGTAGAGAACTATTTAACGGTTCTCTTCACTGTACGGCTCTCGTTTACTAATTTCTTTTTCATTTAATAGTAGTTTCGTTTTTATTACAAAACATATAGCCGTCAGCCGTCAGGAAAAAAAGCACCCACCTATTAAGATAGTATTATGGTGTATAGAAAATATTAATATCATTAATTGTATCAGGATATATTATCACATATATAGTTCAGTAATTATTATTTAATTTTTCACAACCAATTTATTTAAATATGTTGCAGCATAACAATAAGTAAATGTCTTCTAGTAAGGAACTTCAGAGATACACTTCACACCGGTGACTATTAGTGGATAAATAGTAACCGGTTTGAAGTAATTATTTGATAGTTATTGTTTGAAGGATGCCAATGAGTAAACTCAAGAATTACCTCGCACAAATGCGTGCTGGCCAGGGTAAAAGAAATTGTTATAATGAAAATAATGTTTTTTCAAAAAAAAATTTGTTTCGCATTTATTGGCTAAATCCCTGGTTTCCTAGAAGAGCGGTCGTTTAAAAGCGGCCGCTTTTGAAGTCATTTTTACGTTACAAAAATAATTGTATATAAACGAACATAGTTTCCCCATAAAGAATATTACCTCAACGTACTACAAGACCCCAATGAATTACGATGAAAAATTGTATTAGAGTTGTTCAATTACATATACTTAAAACTATTTTTGTGATGTGTAAATGACGTCAAAAGCGGCCGCTTTAAGCGATCGCTTTCCTAGGAGACCAGGGCTTAAGCAATAAAAAATCATATGTGATACATTTTGTGTTTGTGAATATGAATCAAACTATAAACATTTCATATTTTTGTATCGTCTCAAACAGGTTTAAAAAAATAACATTTGACCACTGTATTTTCTTTTCTTTGTTTCTTCTTCGGTCTCTAATGTTATTTGAGTTAATTTCACAGGAGGGTCCGGACTCCTCGGAAACGGCTCGACATAATGAAGCCGAATAAATTTTCTGCGGGGGGATTCTTTTATCGGCCCATCGGCGATTTAGTTGCGGAACGTATTATGCGGGCGGCTGCCACTGCCGGGTTTACGAGAATGCGGGGGGCGGCTGGTCTGTTTTTATGAAGTCATCAATTCCCGCAGGCTGCTGCGCCGCTTTGCCTATATCACGGCCCTCCCCCCCAGCAATGCCGCAGGACGAAAACAACACGTCCCTCCAGTCACCTAAAATATTTACGCGACGCCGGATGATAATGGATTGGCTTGATTTAATAGCCCGAGGGTTGTGCTTTAAAAAATTGAATGTGAAAAGTCGAGTTTTATTTCATATTTTTTTCTCTCCAATGTTGTAATACTGGAAGAATTATAGGTGTATAGAAAACCATTATTGCCATATTTTTTTTTAGAAGACCCTCTTATTTATTATCTTAAGGAATAATATTATTTAGTATTTTACGTTCATATGTTTCTGTATACTTCCTAAATTTCTTGGTATTTACTGTAATTTGTTGCTTTATCAACAACACCAACAATACCTAGGTAATTAACTGTTTACCTAGGGTTTGTTGGTGTTTTATTTTATTTGTATGATTCAGGATGCTTTTGTTGGCCAGTACTTTTTTAATACAGTCTTGTAGGCTCTTGAATTCCTGTGAATATGCCTACAACTCATTCTTAGTAGTCCTATTGTTCTTATCACCCTTGCGAGTATTACTATTATTACTAATATTATGAATCCTGTTATAGGAAATTACAAATATATACTATTAAGTTCAAACGCATTGAATAATCAACTGAGTTGGGCCACGAAATATGAATATTGGTACATTTAGGTGTTTAATTATCACAATTATTAATTAAGCCATAAGAAACTTAAGTTAAACGATTCTTAAGCATTTTTTTTACAGATACAATATATTTTAGTTGCAAATAATTTAGAAATGTAAATTTTTATTTGTAATGCATTGGATAACTGCTGTGGGACTCGAAATTTATACTATGGTATATTTTGATATATAAGTTAAGCTAAGTTATCCTTTTCTTACGCAAAATACAACATAATAAAAATAAATATATTGGATTGCTAAGGCGTCTATTTTGTGATAATTCATTTTAAAGGATAAATAAAACGATTTTTTACTTTGTTTTTATCACACTTCAGTTAAAAATAAATATGTTATAGTGGCAATTAAATTGGATATTTAGTTTATTAGTTACTATGCATTGAAAGGCCGCGGTTGGACTAGAATTTTGTATTTATATTTTTATATTTACATTTTGTACATTTTGTATATTTTATACATTTTGTACATTTTGGTGTTTGATTATCATACCTTAAGTTATTGAGTTTAACTAATATGTTTCCTAAGCAAATTGATTCAAACTCAAAATTTTGCAGTGACAAATAAATTTTTAGTTACAAGACGTTGAATGGCTGGTATGGGACTCGAAATTTATATTATGATACGTTTTAGTATTAATTGTCATAATATAAGGAGCTTAATTTAAATTTTATACATCATTTAATCCAGAATCAAATTATTATAGTGGAAAATAAATTGGATATTGATATTTTTAGTTACAACGCATAGAAGGACTTGAAATTATATATACATTTTGGAATTTAATTAATAATCACAATGTAAGCCATATACATTTTTTTAAACATAATTTAATCCAGAATCAAAATATTGTAACGGAAAATGAATTGGATATTTAGAGCTTAGTTACAACGCGTTGAACGATCGTTATGCTTTCACAACTCGATTCTAAATGTATTTATAATGTTGAGTGATATACATATATTGACACCATCGTTGACTTTTAAGAGATTAAGAAATCCAGGGTAGATGGAATTAATCTTTATTTGATAAATTGATCTTTGCGAATAAAGAGAATTATTTCATCACCATCAACAACGCTGAAAACTAAAGTTGACAAGCAGAAAATATAAACGTTAAGATGGCAAAGTGTTACATCAAAGACACAACAGCCACAAACTTCATACAACAAATATATTGGATATATAATATGTATAATATACTAAGAGTTTCTAATATGAAATATATCCTTATTAAACGACAACAATTAACCAACAAACTCTTCTTATTTAACCCGTTTGAGCACGCGCGTCTTCATTACTCTCCCAAACCCGTTGAAAATAAACTTCAAAGCCTCTCGCTTATTTGATCCGCGCAACCCCTTAAACATACCAACGCAATCCTGCACATACCAAAGTAATCCTATATATATATTTAGACCAAAAAATTTCTCACCTGTGCGTGATAATGAATAAAGATGTGCCCCTCTCGTCCTCTCCAACCGGTGGTCTTTAACATCGATCCGGCTCTTTGCTTCCGCTAATGCGTCCAGCTGCGATAACCGAAACACGTACACTTTACCCTCCTTATTGGACTGGCCAGCCCTCAGTAATAATATACCGTGGGGCTCCACCACGCTCAGCTGTCGCACCTGCAGCGTTTTATCGAAGATCAATCGGTGAGAAATTCCATCTGTAAAAAAAAACAATAACATTTGCGGTTAAATATTTTTCCTGATGTTAAAATTCTACAAGTTTTCGGATATCGTAGTATGTTTGCACGAAAGTCTCCACTGCACCGTGTTATGGAGATGATAAATGACATCGGTCAATTTCTTTACCACTAATATTAATGGATTTTTAAAATCAATTACATCATATTATATGAACCGCCAAAATAATATTATATATTGTAGTGTACTGTAAATTGTATATTACTGAGCTATGCTAATATGTTTATCATGTGTGTAATGTATAGAAATTGTAAACACTATGTTTCTTTGTTTATATTCATGTAACTGCTAAACGTCTGAATAATTATTACATATATATATATATATATATATATATATATATATATATATATATATATATATATATATTATCAATTGCCTTTTACCTTTCGGTGTAGGCTATTACATTAACATTATTAACATTCTTATAGTTTACAATTACTGTTGTTTATACATTTGTAAATTCTTTCCACTCCTTTCTGTTCTTCGCCAGTTCTCTTGCTTGCTTGACTGTTTTTCCTTTCTTGATTATTATGTCCTCTATTATGTTGTCCCACTCTTTTCTTTGTCTACCTCTTCTTCTTTTATTTTCAGTTCTTGCTTCCCATACCTGTTTTGTTTGATTCTTTTTGTCCATCCTAATTAAATGTGGGGTCAGTTTAGTTGTTTCTTTTCTATATACTTATCTACAGCTTCAATTCCCAGTTCTTCTCTGATGTCCTCATTTCTTATTCTGTCTCTTCTCGTAACTTGTTTTACTCCTCTGAGATATTTCATTTCCATTGCCTGTATTCTACTTTTGTCCCTCTTCGTTAGCTTCCACGTCTCGCTTCCATATGTCAGTATAGGTCTATATATGCTTTTATATATATTTATTTTTGTCCTTCTGCTGATCTCTTTCTTGTTAATCAGTATATTGCTCAATGCGTGGTATGTTTTAGCTGTGTTGTTTATTCTGTTACTAAGTTCGCCTTCCATTTTTCCGTCTTCTGTCAGTGCTACTCCCAGGTATTTGAATTCTTCTACTTGTTCTATTGTGTGTTGTTCTATCTTTATATTTATTTGTTCTTTCCGGTTTCCTATTACCATCACTTTTGTTTTGTTATAGTTCATTTTCATGTTATACTTTTCTAGGTGTCTGTTCCATACACTAAGGTTGTGCTGCAGATTACCTTCATTTTCTGCTATCACTACTACATCATCAGCGAATGCTCCTTCCGATATTTTTACAACTTGCATGTTTTTGTACCCTATGTTTGCTTTTTTGGTTTCTGGTTTCATGTTCTTCATTATTTCATCCATGTATATGTTAAATAATGTAGGACTGAGCCCGCCTCCTTGTCTTAGTCCAGTGGTTGTCTGAAATGTTCTTGATGTTTGTCCCTTGTGTATTATTGCATTGGTGTTGTTGTTGTATATGTTTTATATTAATTCGACTGTCTTTCTTTCTACACCTCTCTCTTCCAGGATTTTCCATAATTTATTTCTTGGTATCATGTTGAATGCTTTTTCCATGTCGATGAATCCTAGGTATGTGTTTTTATTATTTGCAATTCTTTTTTCTGTGATTTGTTTTATCGTGAAAATGTTGTCCTGTGTGGATCTTCCTTTCCTAAATCTACATTGCGATTCTTCTAGCGTCTGCTCTATTTTTGCTAGTATTCTTTTGTGAATTGTTTTTTCTAAGATCTTCATACCTATGCTTATGAGTGTTATACCCCTATAGTTTGAACATTTTGTCTTATCGCCTTTCTTGTGTATCGGTACGATTAACGATACTTGCCAATCTCTGGGTATTTTATTCGTCCTCCATATTTCGTTTATTAATTTTAGTAGTATTTCATTACCTGCAGGTCCCATATGTTTAATCATTTCCGTTGTGATCTGGTCTTGTCCTGGTAATTTAACTATTTTCATTTCTCTTATTATCTCTAGTATTTCTTTTCCATTGATCATCTCTATATCTGCTTCCGAGTCGTTCTGGTCTCTTGTCTTCTGTTCATTTCCACCATTCTGTGATAGTAAGTCTTCAAAATATTCTTTCCATCTTTCCAGTATTTTTTCGTTGTCCTTCAGCAATATTCCTTGATTGTCTTGTATATAATTTACTTCTTGTCCTTTTTCTTTTCTGTTTAGTTTTAGTGTTTTATAGAATAATTTTTGGTTTTCCTTTGCATTTTTCTCCATTGTCTCTCCGAACTTTTCCCATTCCCTGCTCTTTGCTATTCTGACCTTATCTTTTACTATTTTCCTCTTTAAACTGTATTCTTCGTAGTTTTTACTATTTTTGTCATTTAGGTATCTTTGCCATGCTTTTTTCTTTTCCTTTATTTTCTCTCTTATGTCCTGCGACCACCATGCTGTCTGCTGCTTCTTGTTTGTGTTTTGCTTTGTCCCACATGTCTCTTGTGCTGTCTCCAGTATATTTTTCTTTAATTTATTCCACATTTCCTCTACTTCTTGTCTATAGTTGCCCTTTACTAATTTCTCCTCTATTTTCTCTTTATAGATTTTTGGATTTTGGATGATAATTGGTTAAACGGTGAATAATTTATATAAATCTTAATCACTACATGGCATTTGTATGTTTTTTATTTGTATATCTAATTATAAATCATCTTGTATTTTTTTTTCTGTGAAATTGGGGGGAATTTTGTAAAAGAGAACACTCATCTTATCTTTTACAAAATTCCCCCCAATAAACAATACTGGACAGGATATGCCAAATAAAGGTTTTTTTTATAAATAATCTTGTATAGGAAATATCTCACCTTCAACAACATACACGCCCTCATCAGTCGCAATAATCAGCCGATTGTCACCCCATGAGTCCGCAGCGGCGATGGACGTCCCGGGGAACACAGGGTAAAAACAGTTCGCCTCCCAGGGCGAGCGTTTGAACACCGTGCCAGCAGCTCCAGCCGAGGCCAAACTCGTGGGGGCATCGCCTCGCACAATAGCCTCCAGCTTGAGGGCCTGTCCAATCCGTACGAACTCGATTTGGCGCGAGTCCTCTTTCAGACGGGAATGACGGGGCGTCTCTGCCAGCACGTCCGAGAACGCGCGTCTATTCAGCATCGTCTACAGAATGGAAGAGAAAGAACATGTTTGTATACGCAAACATCGGGGACTGGCATGTGCTTTATTCAACATCAAAGAGCTGGAGTAGTTTCGTGCATGAGTTTATATTTGATATTTCATATTTTATTACGATTGAATATAAAAATTGAACTACTCTAACGGGGCTCGTTGTAAAAGAACTGCAGACTTTATTTGATCTTTATGTACCAACCAATATGACAAACAAGCTATTTATGTAAAGTTAAAGTATGAGACAGTTAGAATATAGTGTTTCAAACGTATAACAAGTTTCGTTATATATTTGTTTATATAAATTTGTTTTTAATTTGCTGTCTTACATATCTCATCATATATATATTTTTGTGCTACTTACGTACTCTAATTATTTTATATGCTATTCTGATTGTTAAAACATAAAACATCTTTATAGATGTGAAAAAAAAATCTAATGGAAATGCAATTTATGAAATTATCGTTAAAATATAATATAAGTGTCAGGGCCGATAGTCTAATAAAGATTGATTTCTCTATATTAAAAGTGAACTTAATAATATTATCCTTAGTAAATGTATAAATTTTCATAAAATTTAAGCACTTTAAATTGAGTAAGGCCCTTTGTTCCTTAAAACGCTCTATAACCATTGAAATTAATTTTACATTTTACATTCACACCCTATTTGTAAATGAATGTGCCATCAATTCCGAATGAAATTAATCGTGAAAACGAGTGATTCACAGTGTAATTCCTAATACACTCTTTCAAGAGCATCGGAACCCCCGCCATTGTGCGGAAGCGAAAATGAAGAAGATCAAACAAAACGCCAACCGTTTGATGTATTCCGATTCTTTTCCGCCACTTGCGCACGGATTTTCCGGCCCGGCGCCGCCACCAGGGCTATTAATAACGCCCGCGATTTTTCAGCACGCGCCATGCAAATTTGGCGATGAAAATTTGTGGCACTGTGATTCATTATTGCAAACGCATGTTTTATTCGGGGGTATTGTGCAGGGTAATTTATGCGTGGGGTGATACGGCCATAATATTTTACTGTGTCGTAGCGTAGCAATATTTTAATCACAGTCTGCGAGGATAAAAGGGCAATATATCTGTCTAGCGCTTGAAAAATAAATGGGATTTTTTATAGCTGTTTATACTTGGCGTGGAAAGTTTACATGAATGTAATTAGAAATAAATTTTAACGTAATTTACACTGAAAACGAATTTACATATGAGCCGAGAATGAAAGTGGTGTAAGTCACAGATGTTTTGAGAAGGGCTTGTGTTTGGCATTTGAATTTATATATGAGTCGAGAATGAAAGTGGTGTAAGTCACAGTTTTAACGTAATTTACACTGAAAACGAATTTACATACGAGTCGAGAATGAAAGTGGTATAAGTCACAGCTGTTTTGAGAAGGGTTTGTGTTTGGTATTTGAATTTGTATATGAGTCGAGAATGAAAGTGGTGTAAGTCAGAGTTTTAACGTAATTTACACTGAAAACGAATTTACATATGAGTCGAAAATGAAAGTGGTGTAAGTCACAGCTGTTTTGAGAAGGGCTTGTGTTTGGCATTTGAATTTATATATGAGTCGAGAATGAAAGTGGTGTAAATCACAGTTGTTTTGAGAAGGGTTTGTGTTTGGTATTTCTGTAAATTGAAAAATATAAAATTATAATAATCAATAAACATACTATTTCTAGAAATAAAAAATCACTAGTATATGAAATTCCCTTTGTGCATTTACTTAATTAAAACTTAATTAATTATGAATGCACCATTCTGTAAATCAGAATATATTATTGCAATATTCCACCAGTTGTTTCAAATCGATTTTTGCCGGTAATTGCGAAACAAGTTTTTCATTAATTATTAATGTGTCCATACCAAATACCAATGGATTCTGACGCTAACAAACACGAACTAAATACAGGAAATTGGAAACTGGGCAACAAACAAATATTACTAGTTTAACTAGCCATGTGTAAAGAGGGATATATTAAGTTATGAATTTGTATATTAATATATTCACTAGATAGCACACACAAATAAAAAAATATCAATACACACAATATTAAACAATACCTTAAACTCACGACATTTAAAATAAAAATTAAACATATAATGCAAGAAAATATATAAAATAAGTAAAGACACCGGGACATATAGAGTCAGGAACGAAGATCATTGAGAGACAGGAAGGAAGGACATGGAGATCGAAAAAGAAATTTAAAAAAATTATTACACAAAGAGATAGGAATTTAGACATAGAGTAAGAAGGACATGAAAACAGAAGAACGAATGATATGGGGAGACAGGAATAAAGGACATATAGAAAGACAGGGACGAATAACATAGATAGACAGGAACGAAGGACATAGAGATACAGGAAGGAAAGACATCGTGAGATTGGAATTAAGGTCATAGAAATATAGGGACGAATTACATAGAGAGACTGGAACGACGAACCTATAGAGATAGGAAGGAAGTACAAATGAAGATATGAACCAAGGACATAGAGTGACAGTAAAGGAAGGTCATAGAGGTAAGAACTTAGGATATATAGACACAGGATTGAAGAATATTGACAGACAGGAACGAAGGACAGGAAAAAAGGATATAGAGAGGCAGAAACAAAGAATCTATAGAGTTTGGAAGAAAGGACAAATGGAAGTATGAACCATGGACATAGAGTGACAGTAAAGTAAGGTCATAGAGGTAAGAACGTAGGACATAGAGACATAGGATGAAGACTATTGTGAGAGAGGAACGCAGGACATAGAGACACAGAAACGAAGGACAGGAAAAAAGGATATAGAGAGGCAGAAACAAAGAATATATAGAGTTTGGAAGGAAGGACAAATGGAAGTATGAACCATGGACATAGAGTGACAGTAAAGTAAGGTCATAGAGGTAAGAACGTAACACATAGAGACATAGGATTGAAGAATATTGTGAGAGAGGAACGAAGGACATAGAGACACAAAAACGAAGTACATGTAAAAATGATATACAGAGGCAGAAACGAAGAATCTATAGAGTCTGGAAGGAAGGACAAATGGAAGTATGAACCATGGACATAGAGTGACAGTAAAGTAAGGTCATAGAGGTAAGAACGTAGGACATAGAGACATAGGATTGAAGAATATTGTCAGAGAGGAACGAAGGACACAGGCACAGAAACGAAGGACAGGAAAAAAGGATATAGAGGGGCAGAAACAAAGAATCTATAGAGTTTGGAAGGAAGGACAAATGGAAGTATGAACCATGGACTTAGAGTGACAGTAAAGTAAGGTCATAGAGGTAAGAGCGTAAGACATAGAGACATAGGATTGAAGAATATTGTGAGAGAGGAACGCAGGACATCGAGACACAGAAACGAAGGACAGGAAAAAAGGATATAGAGAGGCAGAAACGAAGAATCTATAGAGTTTGGAAGGAAGGACAAATGGAAGTATGAACTATGGACATAGAGTGACAGTAAAGTAAGGTCATAGAGGTAAGAGCGTAGGACATAGAGACATAGGATTGAAGAATATTGTGAGAGAGGAACGCAGGACATAGAGACACAGAAACGAAGGACAGGAAACAAGGATATAGAGAGGCAGAAGCAAAGAATCTATATAGTTTGGAAGAAAGGACAAATGGAAGTATGAACCATGGACATACAGCGACAGTAAAGTAAGGTCATAGAGGTAAGAACGTAGGACATAGAGACATAGGATTGAAGAATATTGTGAGAGAGGAACGAAGGACATAGAGACACAAAAACGAAGGACATGTAAAATTGATATACAGAGGCAGAAACGAAGAATCTATAGAGTCTGGAATGAAGGACAAATGGAAGTATGAACCATGGACATAGAGTGACAATAAAGTAAGGTCATAGAGGTAAGAACGTAGGACATAGAGACATAGGATTGAAGAATATTGTGAGAGGAACGAAGGACATAGAGACACATAAACGAAGGACAGGAAAAAAGGATATAGAGGGGCAGAAACAAAGAATCTATAGAGTTTGGAAGGAAGGACAAATGGAAGTATGAACCATGGACATAGAGTGACAATAAAGTAAGGTCATAGAGGTAAGAGCGTAGGACATAGAGACATAGGATTGAAGAATATTGTGAGAGAGAAACGAAGGACATAGACACAGAAACGAAGGACAGGAAAAAAGGATATAGAGAGGCAGAAACGAAGAATCTATATAGTTTGGAAGAAAGGACAAACGGACATATGAACCATGAACATAGAGTGACAGTAAAGGCAGGTCATAGAGAGGTAAGAACGTAGGACATAGAGACATAGGATTGCAGAATATTGTGAGACAGGAACGAAGGACATAGAGACATAGGAACGAAGGTCAGGAAAAAATTATACAGATAGGCAGAAACGAAGAATCTATAGAGTCTGGAAGGAAGGACAAATGGACATAAACTATGAATATAGAGTGACAGTAAAGGAAGATCATAGAGAGGTAAGAACGTAGGCCATAGAGACATAGGATTGAAGATTATTGAGAGATAGGAACAAAGGATATAGAGACATAGGAACGAAGGACAGGAAAAAATGATATAGAGAGGCAGAAACGAAGAATCTATAGAGTTTGGAAGGAAGGACAAATGGAAATATGAACCATCGACATAAAGTGACAGTAGAGGAAGGTCATAGAGAGGTAGGAACGTAGGACATAGAGACACAGGATTGAAGAACATTGAGAGACAGGAACAAAGGACATAGAGACACAGGAACGAAGGACAGGAAAAAATGACATAGAGAGGCAGAAACGAAGACCCTATAGCGGTAGGAAGGAAGGACAAATGGAGATATGAACGAAGGACATAGAAAGACAGTAAAGGAAGGTCATATAGAGATAAGAACATAGAACATAGTGACACAGGATTATTGAGAGACAGGAACGAAGGACATAGACACACGGGAACGAAGGACAGGAAAAAATGACATACAGAGACAGAAACGAAGAACCTATAAAGTTAGACAGGAAGGAAAAATGGAGATATGAACGAAGGACATAGAAAGACGCTAAAGGAAGGTTATAGAGAGATAAGAACGTAGGACACAGAGACACAGGATTGAAGAATATTGAGAAAAAGAAAGAAGGACATAGAGACACAGGAATGAAGGAAATAGAGAGTCAGGAATACAGGACATAGAGAGGCAGGAACGACGAACATAGAGACACACGAACGAAGGACGTAGAGAGATAGGAACAGGAATATAGAAAGCAAATAAACAAAATGATTTGACCTCTGGATTGTCTTTTGGTGAGTAAGAGGGACATAATGAAACATATAGAGGAAATAAATACTGAAAGAGATGAAGCAAAGTTATCGTTCGAGTATTCATATTTTCTTGTATTTAGTGGAGGGGAGAGAGGCAAAAAAATTGAAGCAAAGTTGAGACAGAAACGAACACACTTTAACATAGAGAAGAAAAATATAGATCACAATGCAGTACATGTATCCAACCTTTCAAATTATAATTATTATTATATATAATTGTTTAATTTTGGAGGGAGCGACCAAAAGAAAATAAAACAGGAGAGAGGACTGTGGCAGTAGCAATAAATAGAAATTCTGACACCAGCAAGTGTGAACAAACATAAAACCAGTTGATTTAATTTCGCCACATAAAACGCACACGGTTACGCGTTAAATAAAGTTGGATGTGTGCACTGGTGAATAAATATTTGCAAATGAATGTGCACGTTTTCATAATCCCAGTTGCAATTAAAACTGCCGAACATGCGGCCCGCCGTCGAAACACTCAACCACAAACAGTTCAATCCATAACAATTCCCTCAAGAGAATCATCCCAAACCCGACAAACTCATAAATAATTCAAAACACTCACCATGCGGGCGTCAGTCATGTGCTCCGCGTATAAATCCTTGATGAGCATGTCCAGGGTGCGCTGGCGCTTCCTGGCGAACGTCGGCGTCTCGAATGTCGCCTTCTCCCCGTTGATGAGTTTCACCAGCAGGAAGTCGCGGAAGAGTTCCGGGTCGGCGAAGACGGGCGGGCATGGCAGACTGGGCCCAAACAGCGGCACTGCTTCATCCGAAAATGCCGATAATCGGTAACGATTTTCCGAGTCGACACTGACCACCGCGAACACGTCTGTTATAGGGGCTAGAGTTAAGGAATTGAATCATGAACGATGAATATGCAGAAGGCATGCGAGCCATTCATTGCGGGTGGAATTCATTACGCGCCACACAATGGGAGGTGGTTTATTTATTCATGGGATTCACTTTGTTTTGTCTGCGGGGCTATTAACTGCATGCTAATTGAGATTCATTAAAAATTGAGGAGATTGGAAATAATTAAAATCTTCTATTATTATTAATTAGAAGAAAAAGTGAATCGTTTGCATTATGGAACTGTACAATTATAAAAACAAACTAGAATTGAAAATCTTTGTCTGTAACAAATATATCGGTATAAATATAGTTTATTGTCATTTAGACAAATGGTAGTATGATTTTGTTTGGGTAACCAAACTATGCTATTTCGAGCCGCACTAAGCTTTACACTGTTTTATTCAATATTCTGAAATTTTAATCATAATATGAGCCTGTGAGAATGAAAGTGGTGTAAGCCACATTTGAATTATTTTGAAGATAGCCATCTGGACAAAAAAAATGGAAAATAAAATTAAACGAACAAAAATCAATCCATGTTAATTTTACTAATTAAAAACTAGTGGATACGCCGACTCTTTTTATCAATGGTACTATTGTCCCCTATGAAAATAACGCAAAATATCTTGGTATAACACTGGATGCGAAATTACGATGGAAAGAGCATGTAAAGAAAAAAAAGACTCTGCTAAACTTAAAATACCGACAGTATTATTGGCTGCTGAGCAGAAATACTCGTCTATCAATATTTAATAAAATTCTAATTTACAACCAAATCTTCAAACCAGTTTGGCTGTATGGAGTCCAGTTATGGGGCTGTGCTAAAAGGAGTATTATAAACTCCATACAAATATTCCAAAATTAAGTTCTACGCACTACGGTAAATGCACCGTGGTACATACGCAACTCGGATATTCACAGGGACCTCGGTATTCCTTATGCCAAAGCAGCGGTCAAGAGAATCGCTGCCAAACATGAAAATAGGCTGCACCATCATGTCAATGCGGAAATGACCCAACCGCTTGACAACCAACATCATCCTAGAAGACTGAAGAGAATGAAACCTTTCGATTTAGGAACGTAATTGTAAAACAGAGTAAAAGTGCGCGAGTTGGATATATATATATATATATATATTTATATATATATATATGTATATGGATATATATATATATATATATATATATATATATATATATATATATATATATATATATATAGATACAAAAGAACACAAAAACAGTAATTTTCTCATATTATATACTAAATTTTGTTTAATTAACTAAATGCTTTACTAGTGTATTATATTATTCTCTTGACTGCCCAATCTTTTTTACTATCCCTTACCTTTTTTATTCTTCCCCTATTCTCTCAGTATATGTGAAATTAATTGAATGCCCGGGGTAACTACGATTAAATTTAACTATAATGCGCCTTTAAAGTGCGTTCCCTGGACGACTGAACGTTATAAACCACCCCTCGCGTCATGTACGGGGTAATAACTCCTCGCCCGTTTACGACCGCTTTGCGATTTAGAGCTTTGCCCAAAAAAAAAGGATACGGGTGAATTGCGATTTGATGCAGGCCGGATTGAAGATGTTGTGCGTGTCGTGCGAGTTGGCGTCGTCGACGAACACGATGTTGACGATGTCGTTGCCGATGTGCCGCTTCCGCTCCACCTGCTGCCGGTTGTCGCGCGAGTAGGGCAGCAGGGTGGACACGTGGAACATGATCTCGTGGCCCTCATATATCGTGTAAACGGAATATTGCCCAGTCATGTCACCTGGAAGATGGATATTGAGCTAGTAATGGTTTATATAACATGAGAAATTTGTGTATATATGTATATGTATGCGCGAAGGGATTACCTTTGACGTCCAGACCTCCGCGGTACTTGTCCCAGCCACGTAAACGGATCTTCTCCCCCAGGAGAGACAGGAAGCGTTCGAAATATTCACTACCGTATTCTGAAATAAACGATAACAGGTTGCTTTATTTTCTGAAAATATGTTAAAATAAATATCGGTTGGCTCGAGAAAATAAATCTATTTTTTTTATTACCATATACACTGTTACGGAGTGATTAGGTAAATCTATTCATGTCACTTTAGATCAGCCGTATGGGAGTTTGCAAGAGCAAGATTCAGTGAGCCACAGCTAATTTGAATCTGACTTTATAGAAGCTTATGTCACTTATAATAAACAGTGGGATATAAAGCAATATCAAATAAATACTTTAAAAAAAATTATATTATATATATATATATATATATATATATATATTGTTTCGGTGTAATTTGTGTTTTGTTCCACAAACACCCACAGATTACAAAACAGCAAAAAATTCAACCCTCTACCATCCGACGCAATTGTTACAAGAGATTTAAACCGGACGTGATGCGAAAACATAAAAACAAAAATAAAGTAATATGATTACGGTCTGCCTGGCCGGGCGGCAGGGCACTCACCATTGCTGAGTATCTCATCGTCCGTGCTCTGCCCCTGCTTCATATAAATCACCCCGAATTTAAAGTTGACCGAACCCTCCTGCTCCTCCAGCAGCAGCAGGTCCTTCTGTATATCGGGCGAAAAAATCTCCTTCGGCCCCTTGTCCACTTTCTCCATGTTCGGGAAATTCGAGAGGATCTGCTTCACCGTCAACAGCTTGCTCTGCGTGTACGCCAAGGATATCTTTTGTGCGCCCTAAAAATATAAATAACACAAGGTTTTATATCAATAAAACTGAATGTACAAAAAAAAAATCTTTTCCGCTTAAATAATATATTGCGTGTGACAGTTTTAAGTATGTATATTTCACTTCAAACCAGAACGTCTTCCTTTCTATATATATATATATATATATATATATATATATATATATATATATATATATATATATTATATATATATATATATATGTGTGTGTGTGTGTGTGTGTGTGTGTATATTTATCTCTTAATCATTTATCATATTAATGTACTAGTTTAATTTATATGTATATTTTAATTATTTGTATTTCCATTTGTAATGACATGTGTAAAACTTTTAGTTATTAACACGAATAAATTAACTTGAATTTTACTTGAATATAAAATAATAATGAATGATAATGTTGTTATTAGTTCGAATTTCTCATTCACGAATTATTTTTTACATTGTAATCTTCTATAGAGGATAAATATACAAAATTACGTCATTATTCAATTTAAATTTTCCCCCGAAATTAATATACACCTCTAAAATTAAATTAAAAGAATTACCATGATAAATATTCGCCCACTCGCGTTTCCCCTCACCAGCCCCACCGGAACCAATTAATTATATTGATAAAACTTGATTAATGATCCCACCGCCCCTAACGCTCGTTTTATTATTCCACCTGTATATTATTATGTACTCACTTGTTGTAATGTAGGTTTATTTGAATTTGGCAAAAAGTTGAAATACCTTTAATAAAGTTATTAAATTATATAGTAATAAGAAATTTAAGCATCTTTAAATATGTTGACACCGGTAAATTTTAATTAAACTCAATTTTTGTTTTTCTTCTCGCATTTATTTTTTCGCTTTTCTTCAAACCGTATTTAGCACTATGCGATTGACAGAGGGAGACTGTCTTGTTTAAAGCGCCGCGTTTTAATTAATTTCCCCCCGTCCGAGGCGGCGAGAAATAAAAGAAACGACGAATGAAAAGTTGCGTCGCTTACGACTTCCACAAATTCAATTCAGCCGCGTTTGATTGATTGAACGTAATTGGATTCGCCTTCCTGTAGGCGCCTTAAGAGAAGGGGCTAGATTTTACGAAATTAATTAACGCTGTTTATTATTAATTGTTTCTTAATGTATGGAAATTGTTATTTTCGGGAGGGTGAATGAGACACCGAATTTAAGGTCTTCTTCGTCATGTAACAAATGTTAGGGATAGTGGTTATTTGATACTGCAGCATTATTAGATACAAACGGGGGAGTGGGAAATTACGTGTTCATTTATTTTATATAAATTGGTTTCTGAACCCAACTCAGTGGCCGAGTAGTTAGAGGCGTCGTCCGCCTCGTACTGATGAACTCAGGCTCCCTGAGTTCGATCCCAGATGGGAGCGAATTTTCTCGAATCATTTTTCATAGCTTTTCAGAGGTTTTCTTAGAAGTTATGGTAAAAAAAACACCTTTATTTGGCATATCAGCCCAACCCTTCCCTTTTACACACATTCCCAAACCGTACTTTCACAGAAAGAAATCAAAAAAGACACAAAAAAAAAAGAATACAAATTAACATAAAATATATTTTTCTATTCATTAAAATAAACCCCCTCTGTCCTCGCCAATTTCCTTTCCCACGTCAGCCTCCTACAGATTTTCACGCATTTCCCATCCTCTCCTAACCATTCGTTCAGCTTTCTGCACTCTCCAACCCACTCTTCTTTCACTCCCTCCCTTTCTTTGCTAAGGTGCCACCACGTGTCACTCCCCTTCCTACACAGCGCACACGCGGTGTACCCCAGCCCCATCCACACTTTTCTTTCTCGCTCTTCTGAACCACACCTCGCTCTTGCCATGCATACTTTGTTCTCTCTGCTCCACTCTCCCCTGGCTAAGTACCTCGGGAGTTTCCCCTGCACTTGCCACTCTACGTAGCTAGGGTTGTATGAGCTCTCAGCCATTCTCACTTGCCTTTCTTGCCACTCAATATCCCTCAATCTCTCCCTTATCTCAGTTCCTAGGCTACCCCTTTCTCTCAGCTTCTCCTCTACCCACACTTCAGACATACCCACTCTTTCATACATCCTTTCTCTATCCTTCCTCCATCTACTCTCTGTTCTACTCTTACACCTCATCCATATTTCCCATACCAGTCTTTCCTCGCCCAAATCCTGCAATCTTTCCTCAAACTTCGCAACCCCCACACACGACTCCCACCACATACTCATACGATTTGTCTCCTGCAACAGCACCGCTCTCGGTGTCGACATTTCGAGCCCTAGCAGATTCTTCAGAAACCAACCTTGCTCCCTTTCTATTACCTACCATTCACGCAATCCCTACACTTCCACTCCATACAGCAATATAGGTTTTACACACGCATCCCATATCTTGCACGCCATTACTAGGTTACCACCCCACAAACTCCCCCATTTTCTGCACGCAATCCCCCAAGCCACCCTTGCTTTCGCCTGCATACACTCCACATGCATCCTAAGCCCTCCTCCACAGTCAAACCAAAAGCCCAAATATTTAAAGCCATTCACTCTCTCAATCAGCATTTCCTTCCATTTCAGTCCTTCGTCCTTACCCCTTCTGCCCCTATTCCTAAACAACATCCATTTGGTCTTTTCCACATTCACCCCTAGCCCCCTCTTATCCAGGTATCTACCCATTCTATCCAACATTTCTTGCATCTCTTCCACTCTCTTGGCCACCAGCACCACGTCATCTGCATACGCCAACATCCACACTTTGGATCTATCCACCACGACCCCTCCTGCCTGTCCTCTCCTCAGCACCTCTTCCAACTCGCTCGTGTACAGATTAAACAGGAGGGGGCTCAGCGGGCACCCCTGCCGTACTCCCACATTCACCCTAAATTTCTCAGATATTTCTCCATTCACTCTTGCTTTCGCCCATGTCTCTTTATACACCCTTCTCACCCACTCCACTCCTTCCTCTTTCATATCCAATCTATCCATACATTCCACCAGTTTCCCCCTAGGAACTGAGTCATACGCAGCTTTTTAATCCACAAACACCACATACACTTACTCTTTACATTACAGCGCTTCCTCCACCATTCTCGCCAGCGTGAAAATTTGCTCTCTCGTCCCGCTTCCCCTTCTGGCATACCGGCAGCAGCCCTTTTTGTTCCACTTCTCTATCCATTCTATTTTTCACCATAGTCATCATCAATTTATAACCGGCACTCATAATGGTGATCCCTCTATAGTTTTTTACGTCCGAGGCCTCTCCTCCTTTGTGCACCGGGACCACCACCCCTACACGCCACTTTTTCGGCACATCTTCCTCTCCACTCCACACCTTGTTAATACTCTGCTGCACCTTCTCCCTTTCTTCCTCCGGTAACTTTTTGAAAGCCTCTGGCTTCAGCCTATCTTCCCCCGCTGCCTTTCCTAGTTTTAACTGTGCCAGGGTCACTTCCACCTCTTTCCGCCTCCCTTCGTACTACCTGTCTCGCAGCCGAACTGCCCAGCTCCACCTCAGACCCCGCCATCTGTTTACAACTCCTCTCCCACGCTGCTAGCTCTATGTTCACTTTACCCTGATTCGCCCTTCCCTTTAAGATCTCCCACATCCGTTTCTCCACCACACACTCCCTCAACCTCTTTTCCACTTTCTGCAACTCCTATATTTTTTTCCTCACTTAACTCCCTTTTCGCCTGATTAACCCTTTCGACTGCACATCTGCCGTACCTCCAATTCACCATTTCCCTCCGCCACCTCGTCTTCTTTATCTTACACTCCTCGTTGAACCAACATTCCCTCTGGCGTCAACTCTTCTTGCTCACCACCAACGCAGCCGCCATCACTCTCTCCAACTGTAACATCGACGGCACCTCCTCCCACTTCACGCCTGTTAGGTTTTTCTCATACACCGCAATTTCTACTTCGCTCCATCCAAACCCTTGCTGTCCCTTTTTCTCCTCCCTCTTCAAACCTTTTGTCCTTCTCAAGACCACTTCCACCGGCACATGGTCCGACCCCCCCACATTTTCCACCTTGCGGCACTCCAACTCCTCCCTTCCGATACCTTTGACCACCACATAGTCCAAAACCGAACCTCCTCTGTGTCCAGAGAACGTCTTCTTCCCTTCCCAATCCCCTTCGCAGCAGCCATTCAGTACATCCCACCCCGACTTTCTCACCCATTGGATCCATTCTCTACCCTCCTGGTTGGTCACTTTATCCTGCGATCGTCTTTCACTCCATTCCCCTCCCTCTCCGATTCCTCCTTCCAGCTCCCCCACCCTCACATTCCAGTCACCCCCGACGATCCATTCATCTGCCTCCGTCTCGAGCCCATCCAGTATCTCCGTTAGTTCTAAACGGTTTTTGTTACAGTACACGGCCCCTACCCACACCGACCTTCTATCCATTTCCACCTTCCCTATTACCAATCCCGCCGCTTCCCTCGAAGACTCTCTGATCCATTGTCCCACTGACTTCCTCACTCCTAACAAGATTCCTCCTTTGGCTCTCCCCATCCTCGCTTCTTTCGTTACACCTTGCATTACCCAGTTCCAGAGAAGTTATGGTGATTAAACTCCTCTGAGCTTCTCCCTTGACCGGCGAAAAAGTCTCACGGCTGATAGCCCTATAAAGATAGAAGTTTTTTTCTTTTTTTTTTGGTTTCTGAAAAATCAAGGATCATATTGGTATATTGCAGCCGTAAACATATTTTTTGCATCTGTGGCAAATTTTATAAAACATAAACTTCGCGCTTCCACGAATTTCTTCTACTCTTTTCTTTTATGGTAGCCATTATTGTCTGTATTTGCTCATTGCGTCACGGTATCCGACCATTGTTTCCTTGATCTTCCCATGAATCCATAAATCTTCGCACTGTTTGGGATTTATCCCTGGCAATCCTGAAATACATACATACGTACACGGCGCTTGATTATAATAATCGTTTTCAAGCCATAACGATAGCACAAGGGTGCATTGCGCAGCGTCTGATTAGTTGTGAAGCCAATCAGGAAGGTCGATTTTAAGGAATGTGTGCGACTTGAGATCTTACCCTCGATGAGGGTCAGCAGAATCAGTTGACATAGCGCGTCGGTATGGAAATACCGAGCGTTGGCGTTGGCCGGGACTGCTTTCTCAAGATAATTATTAGTTATTGTATAATCAGTGCTTTAAGTTAGTTACTCAGTTGTTAATAAAATGTGTTAGTTGATTGTGACGAAGGACTTATTATTTATTGTGTATCTAATAATATCCTCCAACGAGCACGCCCTGGATTTACCGGACCAAGTACCTGACCATACTAATTGTTATTAGTAATAAAGATATGTGATACATCTAATTAATACAACGCCCTGTATATACTATACACTCGCTCCGACATAATTATTTTTATTAATTTTGAGCATCATCTTATAATTAATTGAACATGGTATATATAAATATGGTATTAACTTACTAAACAGAGTTAGTGAACAAGTAAATAATAAATACAATAATATCTATATATATAAATGCAAATGCAAATTCTCTAAAAAAAAATATTTATATATATATTTCTATGCGTAAGTAATAATATGCTAGTTGATATCTTAAAGAGAACAGAATAATTATATTCCTAAAAATATATTTTATTGCAATAAAATAGCGGTCAGCTGAAAGTCACCAAGGTGACTTTTATACGTTCTAGAATAAATAAATCCGAATTCGCTGCAAGATACTTTTTCTGTATAAATGCAAGAAAAAACTCGTCTTCTTATCAGCCGGTCTCCAGAGCGCGGAGTGCGGTGTATCAGTCGTGAGTAGGCCCGTAATGTGTACATACGTATATGCGTAGCTTCATTTCATTTTATTTTAGTGCAGTGCAGTTTAATTAGTAGTTAGGTTTTAATTGTGCGTGTGTGTTGCATCTGAGTTATACATCCTTTGATATATCAGGTAAGTCACACTTTGTATTTGTTTGATGCCCGTCTAAGCGTTTTTATGGAATTTAAATCGATTTTAATGCGACCACCATGAGGTTGAGTTTCATTTAACTTCTAACCTTTGCATAATTTATTGTGTTTAGATTATATGGTTAATTACACTTGTTATTATTTTGATAACATTTGATTTATAATCCAGTTTATATATAACTTGGAGCGGTGGGTATCGGATTGAATTTTATTTTGTAATATGATGAGTAACCCATTACTCATCACAATATTTTTACTGTGGCCGATTAACGATACGTATAGTGGTTACCAACAATATCAACAATGTTGGAGCTATCTGTTTCCAAATAATAATAGTCGAGCTACCATCTCGGTCCGGCTATCATCATTTCACAGTGATTCACAAAGTGATTGTAGTCACCGTAATTGTGTAGATTTATTACTATAAACACACCTATATAAAACCATTCATCCGATAGAATTTTGTATGTAATACTATGATGATTAGAAACCATTGTAATTATAAAAGAGTGGGGTAGTTTTTGCCAAAAACTATTCATATTTATTTCATATTTTACCTCTTTAAAAGTACATCTGAATTATAATTATATATATATATATATATATATATATATATATATATAATTATTTATATAGAAGATTATTATAAGAATAATTATGCTCGATTTCAGTTACTAGAATGGGCAACATTACAATCTGAGCTGACAAATATGCTTGGAACTATATTTTTAATTTTCCCAGATATTTCTTCTACTATGTTAAAATTAATATATAAAAAAGTCAGTATATTTACTTACCGTCTTTCTGAATAAAATGGCTCTGTATAATGGCACACATTGGTTACTGTTTTCATTTATGACGACGCTCAGGAAAAATGGAGACTTGTCGCCATCTATCCCAACATAGTTTTGATGAACTGTAACAACACAAATATTTTTTTTAAAGGTTGCATACATATATAATAAATAAAAATGTTTTTCCCAAATTAAACTATTTGCCTGTGAACATTTTAGTTATTGCCAAACATATAGTTGAAGACTAATATTGTTCTATGGGCATAGAAATACTAATAATAATATAATGAATATAGTTTTTATGCCCATAGACCAATAATAGTCGTAATAGAATACTGAAGATATTTTCATTAATCTTTCTCCATATGTAATTGCATTAATATTGGTAATAAATCACTCGTTGTTTCGCCTGTAAAATTTTAGTTTACCTAATATATAGTTCGGAAGAGATTATAGTTACATTAATTCCATAAATATTTCTCCATATCATAACTGCATTAATTTTGGTTATAATAATTAAATTTATTATCCAACAGACATAGTTTAATTATAGGCCAATAGCGTTATTTAATTTAAAACTAATATATAGATATATAGAATATATAGACTAGCAAATCTATCACTGTAATAATTATAATATAATTTGAATACTATCATGGAATATATCGTTATAAAACTGATTTTTTGCAATATGCGTTAGAGGAGCTTTTAAAAGCATGTTGGTTTTTGCCGTGGGAATGGGAAACTTGGAGCTGTAGTTTCCCCAAAATATCACAACAGTCGATTCTACCATTAAACAGTTTTCGCGCTGTGTATTTGACGACGATTTGACAAGGATTGCATGTCATGTCTGTCCAGTAACATCACATATTCGAAATTTTTGTACGGGTATTGTCCATACTCTTTGTATGATAGACATTTTAGAAATCTACATTCTAAGCGCAATATCATATCCTGATTAGAGGCGTACAACGGGTACCAAACAACTGATGCGTATTCTAGCTTACTCAGAACTAGAGTTTTGAACAAGATCTTCAGGGTATCCAAATTAGAGAAACCATGCGTTGTTCTCATTAAAAAACCAAGCATTTTCGATGCACATAATTCTTCGATATGTAAGGTGAATGATAATAGCTTGTCAAATCACACACCTAAGTCTTTTATTAAGTTCTTTCATCTAATACACATCCATCTATAAGATACATCGTCAGAAACTCGTTATCTTTCCTAGTATAAGATACGCAACAGCAATTGGATATATTTAATATCAGAAAATTATCTTTGCACCATTCTATGATAGAATTAATATTCTTTTGTACTAAAGTAATCACGTTGGCCCGATATTCTGTGATACATTTTTAAATCATCTGCGTAAGCTAACACATTACTGTCTAGTGACTCTAGGAGATCGTCTATAAAAATTGTAAAAAGAAGTGGTTCTATGTTCGATCCCTGTGGAACACCAGTAGACGTTACAATGCTATTAGATTTACGGCCATTATAGAATACATAATTTGCTCTGCTACTTAAGTAATATTTCATCAAGAGCAGACAACTTTGTGGAAATCCAAACATACTTAGTTTGCTTATCAGTACATTATGGTTGAAGCTATCAAACGCAATGGAGAAGTCAGTGTAAATGGTATCTACTTGACCTTGCTGATCTAAGATTTCACTTATATACAGCGTTATTGTGGTGAAGTTTGTTATAGTTGATATAATCGCTAAATATTGTTCAAACACCTCAGATGGACTCTGTGGCATGACTTGGGCGTTATGCTGTACCAATTACTCTCCTCAAAATCAAGTATAAGTAATTTAAATCAAGCTTCATTCGAATGACGAGCCAGACTCGTCAAATGTCACTTCAACAAAACATGTACATGATGAGTGAGACGTCAAATGTATCGAAAAGGTTAATATTGATTATAAATGAAGCGTTGTTTTACCTGTGAACATTTTCGTTCACCAAATATATAGTTCTGAAAAATATCATTATTGTTACTTTTTTTCTATGGCCTTCTAGAATACTGAAGATTTCTTGATAAACGTTTCTACGTTTTTTATTCTTTATTAAGTCTTGTCTTGGCAATGCAGCATCTAATTAGATAAGATTACTTATAACAAGAATTGTTGTTTATGTCATTAACAACACATAACACATTATTTATATAAAATTTAAACGATTCAGTTAAAAAGTATGAATAATCATTAAACTTTACATAAAACAAACAATATCCTCATTATACTAACACTAGTAGTTTACTCATCAAACAGTTAACGCGCATAACTTTATTCAACTGCCCGCCCTTTATTTAAATTCCAATTGTCAGTTGTTTTTAACTACTACCACACCCGCCCTATAAACAATTGCGAACTTATTTTTCTCGTCATTCATGCAGCGGCAAACACGGGCGCTAATTAAACGCAAACCGTGCGATTTTGCAAAGTCGCACTTGTCGGCCGTGTTTATTTTGCAACTGCATCCCTCACGAAACGGGGGTTTTGCCACACGGCGGATATTCTCGGGATTTGCGAGGGGCATAAACGCGTTGAATTATGACCACCCGCCCTTTGTGCGACGCGAACTAAACTGGCAAATAATAAATAAATTAGGTCGTGTAAGACGGGATAAACGGGAAAACGCGGCGCGGAATATGTCTGGATAGTAGCGGGCAAAGAGCTCGGTTTTATGGGGTGCCGTTATTTAGGCGGGATTGTTGTGTGTTTTTATTGCGATTTAATTTAAGGGCTAGAGGGATGTCTAGGTTGATTGAACTTATAAACATTTATTTTTGCTGTACATTTTGCTTTAAGTAACAATCTCAGACTAAAAGATTAATATCAAATATCAAATGAATTGTACTATCTATAGCACCTATTGATCGATATTATAGATGAGCAGACTTTTGGACATCCAAATCACAGAGAAACAGGCACATAGCGCCTATAAAGAAGTTTTAGTAGAAGTCGAATGAAATCTAGCCAAGAAACACTAGTGAAAAATAAAAGAATAAACGCTGTAGAATAAAAACTAGCAAATAAAAACTAACCAATAGAAACTATTAAATAAAAACTATTCATTAACAAAAATAGTGTAATGTCTTGTCAAGATAACTAGTGAGGAAAAAACTATAGAATAAAAACTATCCATTAAAAGAATGAGTATAATGTCTTGTCAATATAAACTAGTGAGGAAATACTATAGAATAAAAACTATTCTTTAAAAAAAATAGTATAATGTCTTATCAAGATAAACTAGTGAGGAAAAACTATAGAATAAAAAGTACCCATTACAAAAATTAGTATAATGTCTCGTCAAGATTAACTAGTGAGGAAAGACTATAGAATAAAAATTATCCATTAAAAAAAAATTAGTATAATGTCTTGTCAAGATAAACTAGTGACGAAAAACTATCCATTAAAGAAATTAGTATAATGTCGTGTCAAGATAAACTAGTGAGGAAAAACTATCCATTAAAAAATATAGTATAATGTCTTGTCAAGATAATCTAGTGAGGAAAAACTATAGGATAAAAAGTATCCATTAAAAAAATTAGTATAATGTCTCGTCAAGATTAACTAGTGAGGAAAGACTATAGAATAAAAATTACCCTTTAAAAAATTTAGTATAATGTCTTGTCAAGATAAACTAGTGAGGAAAAACTATAGAATAAAAACTATTCTTTAAAAAAATATATTATAATGTCTTATCAAGATAAACTAGTGAGGAAAAAGTATAGAATAAAAACTATCCATTAAAGAAATTTGTATAATGTTTTGTCAAGATAAACTAGTGAGCAAAAAGTATAGAATAAAAACTATCCATTAAAAAATTAGTATAATTTCTTGTCAAGATAAACTAGTGAGGAAAGCCTATCAATTAAAGAAATTAGTATAATGTCGTGTTAAGATAAACTAGTGAGGAAGAACTATCCATTAAAAAAATAGTATAATGTCTTATCAAGATAAACTAGTGAGGAAAAATTATAGAATAAAAACTATGAATTAAAAAAAATAGTATAATGTCTTGTCAAGATAAATTAGTGAGGAAAAACTATACAATAAAAAGTATCCATTAAAAAAATTAGGATAATGTCTTGTCAAGATAAACTAGTGAGGAAAAACTATAGAATAAAAACTATCCATTAAAAAAATTAATATAATTTCTTGTCAAAATAAACTAGTGAGGAAAAACTATCCATTAAAGAAATTAGTATCATGTCTTGTCAAGATAAACTAGTGAGGAAAAACTATTCATTAAAAAAATAGTATAATGTCTTGTCAAGATAAACTAGTGAGGAAAAACTATCCATTAAAAAATATAGTATAATGTCTTGTCAAGATAATCTAGTGAGGAAAAACTATAGGATAAAAAGTATCCATTAAAAAAATTAGTATAATGTCTCGTCAAGATTAACTAGTGAGGAAAGAATAGAATAAAAAATATCCATTAAAAAGAAATTAGTATTATGTCTTGCCAAGATAAACTAGTGAGGAAAAACTATAGAATAAAAACTATTCTTTAAAAAAATTAGTATAATGTCTTGTCAAGATAAACTAGTGAGGAAAAACTTTCCATTAAAGAAACTAGTATAATGTCGTGTCAAGATAAACTAGTGAGGAAAATCTATCCATTAAAAAATTTAGTATAATGTCTTGTCAAGATAATCTAGTGAGGAAAAACTATAGGATAAAAAGTATCCATTAAAAAAATTAGTATAATGGTTCGTCAAGATTAACTAGTGAGGAAAGACTATAGAATAAAAATTATCCATTAAAAAAAATTAGTATAATGTCTTGTCAAGATAAACTAGTGAGGAAAAGCTATAGAATAAAAACTATTCTTTAAAAAAAATAGTATAATGTCTTGTCAAGATAAACTAGTGAGGAAGAACTATAGAATAAAAACTATCCATTAAAAAAAATAGTATAATGTCTTGTCAAGATAAACTAGTGAGGAGAAACTATGGAATAAAAACTATCCATTAGAAAATGAGTATAATTTCTTATCAAGATAAACTAGTGAGGAAAACCTATCAATTAAAAAAATCGTATAATGTCGTGTCAAGATAAACTAGTGAGGAAAACTATAGAATAAAAAGTATCTATTAAAAAAATTAGTATGTCTTGTCAAGATAAACTAGTGAGGAAAAACTATACAATAAAAATTATCCATTAAAAAAATTAGTATATTGTCTTATCAAGATAAACTAGTGAGGAGAAACTATAGAATAAAAACTATCCATTAGAAAATGAGTATAATTTCTTATCAAGATAAACTAGTGAGGAAAACCTATCAATTAAAGAAATTAGTATATATAATTAGGATAAAAAGTATCCATTAAAAAAAATAGTATAATGGTTCGTCAAGATTAACTAGTGAGGAAAGACTATAGAATAAAAATTATCCATTAAAAAAAAAATAGTATAATGTCTTGTCAAGATAAACTAGTGAGGAAAAACTATAGAATAAAAACTATTCTTTAAAAAAAATAGTATAATGTCTTGTCAAGATAAACTACTGAGGAAGAACTATAGAATAAAAACTATCCATTAAAAAAAATAGTATAATGTCTTGTCAAGATAAACTAGTGAGGAGAAACTATAGAATAAAAACTATCCATTAGAAAATGAGTATAATTTCTTATCAAGATAAACTAGTGAGGAAAACCTATCAATTAAAGAAATCGTATAATGTCGTGTCAAGATAAACTAGTGAGAAAAACTATAGAATAAAAAGTATCTATTAAAAAAATTAGTATGTCTTGTCAAGATAAACTAGTGAGGAAAAACTATACAATAAAAATTATCCATTAAAAAAATTAGTATAATGTCTTGTCAAGATAAATAGTGAGGAAAAACTATAGAGTAAAAACTATCCATTAAATAAGTTAGTGAGGAAAAACTATAGAATAAAAAGTATCCATTAAAAAAATTAGGATAATGTCTTGTCAAGATAAACTAGTGAGGAAAAACTATACAATATAAACTATCCTTTAAAAAAATTAATATAATTTCTTGTCAAGATAAACTAGTGAGGAAAAACTATCCATTAAAGAAATTAGTATAATGTCTTGTCAAGATAAACTAGTGAGGAAAAAATATCCATTAAAAAAAATAGTATAATATCTTGTCAAGATAAACTAGTGAGGAAAAGCTATCCATTAAAAAATGTAGTATAATGTCTTGTCAAGATAATCTAGTGAGAAAAACTATAGGATAAAAAGTATCCATTAAAAAAATTAGGATAATGTCTTGTCAAGATAAACTAGTGAGGAAAAACTATAGAATATAAACTATCCTTTAAAAAAATTAATATAATTTCTTGTCAAGATAAACTAGTGAGGAAAAACTATCCATTAAAGAAATTAGTATAATGTCTTGTCAAGATACACTAGTGAGGAAAAAATATCCATTAAAAAAAATAGTATAATATCTTGTCAAGATAAACTAGTGAGGAAAAGCTATCCATTAAAAAATATAGTATAATGTCTTGTCAAGATAATCTAGTGAGAAAAACTATAGGATAAAAAGTATCCATTCAAAAAATTAGTATAATGTCTCGTCAAGATTAACTAGTGAGGAAAGGCTATAGAATAAAAATTATCCATTAAAAAAAAATTAGTATTATGTCTTGTCAAGATAAACTAATGAGGAAAAACTATAGAATAAAAACTATTCTTTAAAAAAATTAGTATAATGTCTTGTCAAGATAATCTAGTGAGGAAAAACTATAGGATAAAAAGTATCCATTAAAAAAATTAATATAATGTCTCGTCAAGATTAACTAGTGAGGAAAGACTATAGAATAAAAAATATCCATTAAAAAAAATTAGTATAATGTCTTGTCAAGATAAACTAGTGAGGAAAAACTATAGAATAAAAACTATTCTTTAAAAAAAATAGTATAATGTCTTATCAAGATAAACTAGTGAGGAAAAACTATAGAATAAAAACTATCCATTAAAAAAATTAATAGAATGTCTTGTCAAGATAAATTAGTGAGGAAAAACTATAGAATAAAAAGTATCCATTAAAAAAATAGGATAATGTCTTGTCAAGATAAACTAGTGAGGAAAAACTATCCATTAAAGAAATTAGTATTATGTCTTGTCAAGATAAACTAGTGAGGAAAAACTATCCATTAAAAAAAATAGTATAATGTCTTGTCAAGATAAACTAGTGAGGAAAAACTATAGAATAAAAACTATCCATTAAAAAAATTAATATAATGTCTTGTCAAGATAGATTAGTGAGGAAAAACTATAGAATAAAAACTATCCATTAAAAAAATTAGTATAATGAGATAAACTAGTGAGGAGAAACTATAGAATAAAAACTATCCATTAGAAAATGAGTATAATTTCTTATCAAGATAAACTAGTGAGGAAAACCTATCAATTAAAGAAATTAGTATAATGTCGTGTCAAGATAAACTAGTGAGGAAAAACTATAGAATAAAAACTATCCATTAAAAAAATTAATATAATGTCTTGTCAAGATAGATTAGTGAGGAAAAACTATAGAATAAAAACTATGCATTAAAAAAAATTAGTATAATGAGATAAACTAGTGAGGAGAAACTATAGAATAAAAACTATCCATTAGAAAATGAGTATAATTTCTTATCAAGATAAACTAGTGAGGAAAACCTATCAATTAAAGAAATTAGTATAATGTCGTGTCAAGATAAACTAGTGAGAAAAACTATAGAATAAAAAGTATCTATTAAAAAAATTAGTATAATGTCTTGTCAAGATAAACTAGTGAGGAAAAACTATACAATAAAAATTATCCTTAAAAAAAAATTAGTATAATGTCTTGTCAAGACAAACTAGTAAGGAAAAACTATAACATAAAAAGTATCCATTAAAAAAATTAGTATAATGTCTTGTCAAGACAAACTAGTGAGGAAAAACTATCCATTAAAAAAATTAGTATAATGTCTTATCAAGATAAACTAGTGAGGAAAAACTATAGAATAACAACTATCTATTAAAAAAAGATAGTATAATATCTTGTCAGGTTAAACTAGTGAAGAAAAATTATAGAATAAAAACTATCCATTACAAAAAAAAATAGTATAATGTCTTGTGAAGATGAATTAGTGAGGAAAAACTATAGAATAAGAACTATCCATTACAAAAAAATGAGTATAATGTCTTGTCAAGATAAACTAGTCAGGAAAAACTATAGAATAGAAATTATCCATTAAAAAAAAATAGTATAATGTCCTGTCCTCACTAGTTTATCTCGACAAGACATTATAATATTTTGTTTAATAGATAATTTAAATCTATAGTTTTCCCTCACTAGTTTGTCTTGACAAAACAATATACTATTTTTTTTAATGGATAGTTTTTATTCTATAGTTTTTCCTCACTACTTTGTCTTGACAGGAGATTATACTATTTTTTTGAATGGATAGTATAATGTCTTGTCAATATAAACTAGTGAGAAAAAACTATAGAATAAAAACTATCCATTACAAAAAAATTAGTATACTGTCTTGTCAAGATAAACTAGTGAGGAAAAAATATAAAATAAAAACTATCCATTAGAAACATTAGTATAATGTCTTGTAAAGATAACTATCCATTAAAAAAAATTAATATAATGTCTTGTCAAGATAAACTAGTGTGGAAAAACAATAGAATAAAAAATTACCATTAAAAAAATAGTATAATGTCTTGTCAAGACAAACTAGTGAGGAAAAACTATAGAATAAAAGTTGCACTTAATAAAAATAACATTTCTTAAATTATTTTTTTCTACCAGACATAGTACAGTGAGGTGTTAGAAGGATTCCAACATTTGATCTTTTTCTAGTTTTACAAGACTCAGGAATGCGAGTAAACTGTTTAACAAAAATAGGATGGTCGATTCCCGAAAACGTGGCTAATAACATGAAGAAAACCAACTTTCGTATTTTCAAACGAAAATTGTGTAGTGAGGAAATACTATAGAATACAGACCTCAAAACCCTCCGTGTATGTTATTTCGAACCAGATTATTTGCAAAATTTACTGTTTTCTCCGCCATTTAAAAAAAAAATCGAACCAAGCATTCAGCGACCTCGAAAACCCCCGGGGATTAAAAAATAGACTTCTAAAAGAATGTTTAGTAATATTGCCCACGTTTTCGAGATTCGGGCCCACTGTGCGACAGCACACTATTTTTGTATGAACTAGCATATAGTTATATACAAAATATTGCAATATAAAGACAATTCTATATCGGAGTCTGGTAGAAAATTTTAAAAAAAAGTTAAATAAATTAGTAACGTAACAAGTTATGCAATAAGCTTGTTTAGTATTGCTAAACTCTCAAAAAAACTTCTAACAACGCTGTAGAAAATTTACCAAGAATGCATACTGATAGCATAAAACAGATTTTAAATATTAGATTGAGTCGGCGTCTACTTTGTGATAATTTATTATAATAATAAATAAAACTTTTCTTTAAACATATATAAGTGTGAACCCACCTCTTAGCAATCTACATATCTAGATTTCGATTTAACTAGATCTCATCAGTGTAGCTCAGCTAGTGAAGATGAATTCACACAATATCTCAAGTGGTTATATAAAAATATGATACAACTAACCTCCTAGGAGGAAACTTAAATGCCATCTGGCGGCACCACATCAATTAGCAATGCACACCCATATGGTAATAACTGTCAACATGCTCATGCCATCAGGATCACCGGGTAGTGTAGATTGCTAAGAGGTGGATTCACATTTATATATGTTTACTTTATATATACATCCCCCTCCCCCCTTAGGGGGTTAGTTGTATCGAATTTTTCTTTGTTTTTATCACTTGTTTATTGCTATTTGCGAATATTTTTGACTACTCTCTAGCCATTAGCAAGCTAATCCGATGACTGAAGAACATCCCTAGAAGATCTGTGTAAACTGCACCTATGTATACATCATTTGTAATATTTTTAAAAAACCCAAATGTGACTGCCCTTAAAAACCACGATTGGTCGCTTTAGGAATATTTATGCACCCCCCAAATTGCATTTTAAACGTCGCCAGATGAACGAGTTCACACATAATTAACTTCCCGCCTAAACGGCCAATTTAAAAATATATATTCAATTTCACCCCCGCAGTCGGCCGGATCGATACATGTAAATTTCGCAACCACCGAGTTTTTTGTGTGTGTGTGTGTGTGTCTGTCATGAAATGATTTTCATGTTTAGCAGTTTTCTCTCTTTTTGGGGGGGCAATTAACGTAGTAATGTTGCTGCTGGAATTCAACGCGTCTGAGATTTTAATGTTGACGCAAAATAAACACCGCCGCGGGGCGGATGGGCTGTCGATCGGTCGCGCCCCTATAATGATTTTAACGCTCGCCGCCGACGTTGTTTGGGTTGAGCGCGCGGACGGAGCGTGAATATTAAATTTTCAGAGTTTTTTTTGTCACTGTTTGTAGAAGAGACATAGTTGTACGGTGTGATCGATATTGGTGGCGTGTATTTAGTAAGGGTTGTTGATTGAAAAGGGGCGGAAATGATTGATATTAACATTTGTGTATGTCGTTTTTATGAGGCCAGTCATTATTATTAGAGAATTACTACTAAAAGAACTAAAAATCAATCCACTTGCAAATTAAATAGAAAATACAGAGCTCACACGAAATGATTTGACCCATCATGCATTTTTTATTTTGAGTACAGTTTATTACTCGCCAATATTTCGCGCCTCAATTAGACGCTGCCTCAGGACTAAATTTAAGGATAAAACATAAACATTTGTGTAAATAAAAGATATCGTTTGAATGCTATACCACCCCAAACGATTAAGAAACTTTGGTTTCTAAATTGTTCCACTTTACATACACAAAAAGGTGCAGAAATTATTGATATTAACATTTGTGTATGTTATTTTTATGAGGCGAGTCATTATTATTAGAGAATTACTACTAAAAGAACTAAAAATCAATCCACTTGCAATTTAAATAGAAAATACAGAGCTCGCACGGAATGATTTGACCTATCAAGAATTTTTATTATGAGTACAGTTTATTACTCGCCAATATTTCGCGCCTTAATTAGACGCTGCCTCAGGACTAAATTTAAGGATAAAATATAAACATTTGTGTAAATAAAAGATAGCGTTTGAAAGCTGCACCATCCCAAACGATTAAGAAACTTTGGTTTCTAAATTGTTCCACTTTACATACACAAAAAGGTGCGGAAATGATTGATATTAACATTTGTGTATGTCATTTTTATGAGGCCAGTCATTATTATTAGAGAATTACTACTAAAAGAACTAAAAATCAATCCACTTGCAAATTAAATAGAAAATACAGAGCTCGCACGAAATGTTTGACCCATCGTGCATTTTTTATTTTGAGTACAGTTTATTACTCGCCAATATTTCGCGCCTCAATTAGACGCTTTCTCAGGACTAAATTTAAGGATAAAACATCAACATTTGTGTAAATAAAAGATTGAATGCTGCACCACCCCAAACGTTGATTTCTAAATTGTTTCACTTTACATACACAGCAAAATAATCTCAATTAATATATATATATATATATATATATATATATATATATATATATATATATTATCGTTTGCCTTACGGTGTAGACTTTACTGTAACACTTACATTACATCGCAAAATGGTTTGTATTTACGAATTCTAAATATATACATACTTAATAAAAATAATAAATTAACAAAATAACAAATTAAATACAAGTAATTAAAAGATAACAATGTCCAGCAGAAAATGAATATTAATTATTAAGATATCGCCCGTACAAATGAACTATATGTTATGTTATAAATATCAATGTTTTTCCCAATTACGCACTCATTTTAAATTAGTTGTAATAATGTATGTCGGTGTTTCAAAGTTAATAAACTTTCTTGGGGATTATATTGAAGGAATAAACTGCATTTCAGTATAAATTGATTTCTATCTATATTGGCTACAACTTTCTTTAAATCCCTCATATATACCACATAAAACATTCAACATATGCCATCATTGTTATCATGATTTAAAATTGGTTGTTAACGACAGCCATAGTTATTGGGGTGTATGAAGAGTGCTACTCACGTTTGCCAAGGAAATATTTGAAGTACCATCTCGTTTGATATTCGGGATTCTCCAGCACGGGGGTGGTCGGAGACCCAAACATCTGTAACACATAGAACGGTTCAATTACAGGCTCGCGGTTTGCTTGTTGTGGGGGGCGGTGGCTCACCTCGTCTTTTTCGCCCGGCGAGTCGCCGTTCTCGATGCGAAAGCGACGACTGTGTTCGCCACCATCCACTTCCGGTTGCTGAAGCTAAAAAAAATATATAAAATGAAATGGTAGTTTGTATATCAAAAGATCGAATAATTATCATTTCAAGAATTAGATTTCAATAATAAAATTGCATTTCTAGATTAGTATCGCATAAAAGTAACTCAAGCCTTGTACACTTTTGCTTCAACTGTTTTCTATGAAAAAACAACGCACGCACTGTTAAACTTAAATAAAAGTATACTAAGAATTGTTTCTTAAAGAATAACAGTTGAAAAACGTTGTTTCAATTGATAGAAACAGTTGAAAATCGTAGTTTGTGTAGTAAGGTCATCCACTCACCCCGGTGTCCTGGCGAAACTTGATGTTTATGGGTTACAGTGTTATTTAAACAATAAATAACTTTTTAATCCCAAAATGAAGACAGTGCGAACTAATTGGGGTTTGTGGTCGGGTCCTCACAACGTAGACTACGCCCTTCAACTGCTATATATGCAGACAAATAAACGCCACTATCAAACTTAAATCAAAGTATGCTAAGCATTGTTGCTAATAAGAAAAACAGTTGAAGGACGTTATTTCAACTGATAGAAACAGTTGAAGAACGTTATTTCAACTGATAAAAACAGTTGGTTTGCGTCATAGTGTAGCCACCCAAAATTCTAGTAGTCGGTTGAAAAATAATAAAACTCCAGGAAATAACAATATTGGAAGAGATTTGTTTCCTAATCACCATACAACTATTTGGAATATATATTTGGAAACTTATGTACTATTATTATGTTATTACTCTTAAAGTATTTATTTCTCTAAGAGTAATAACAGAATAATAGTACAATTAAATATAATAATAGCAATAGTAATAAATATCTTCATATTATATTTATATGAATATTGACTTGCTCCTTCTCACTGTTGTCACTGGGCAGCCTGTTGTGAAGGAGTTTTTGGTGTTGTTCTTATTCGTGTTGTTGGTGGTGATAGTTGTATTTTGTTTAGTTTTTTCCTTGATATGAAAGTATTCTTTATAAAAATGGCTGCCGATGACTAATTTATATTTGATATATAAACAAACTATGTCAAACGTTAGGGTGATGTCAAAAATTAGCTAGAAACATAGTTTTCTATTTTGAATTATATATATATATATATATATATATATATATATATCTAATTCCATTACCAGTAGTTGTAATTTTCTTTCATAACACGACGCAAGAAAGAAATTTTATTTGATATAACGATATAAAATTAATTGGTTAATATATAGAGTTTCAGCAAGCCGCAGAGAAGACAAATATTAGCAACACACAAGTGTCAGGGTTAATTAATTCCCCATTTTAATAAAGTTAAAATTGGCCTGTTTATTGTGCGTGTTAATTAATATTTTGCTGCGCTTAATTAGCGCGCTCCGCCGCCTCTTCGGTCGCCCCAGGAGGAGGCAACCGGCACAAGCGGCGTCTGATTAAAATTACTTTCGTGCGTTAGCTTCTAAAAGTTGCTCCAGTTGGGCTGATAATTATTATGTTTGTTTAATAACGCCGGACGGAAGGAGTTGATTATATAACAACAGGCACAAGGAGTCAACTATCTAACTCAACTAACTAACTGAAAACATTCCATTGCAATACAATTAGTAAATTATTTAAAGTAAATTCGAATGTGACAGTGCACATTACAGGTGATTTTGTTTACTAACATTACTAGTCGCCCCGTGGTAAATTATTTAAAGTAAATTCGAATGTGACAAGTCACATTGGAAGTGATTTTGTTTACTAACATTACTAGTCGCCCCGTGGCGTGCTGTATCGCTCCAAGTTTTGCAGTCATACAACGCAAAGAGAAAGAAATATAAAAAGAGTTTTCAAACTCCCACATACATTGATATAAATAAAATATTATGTCGATCTCGTTGTAAGGTAGAATTGTGCGCATCGGAAGCGGCTTGCCCAACAAATAGAGACAATAAGCCCGGAGCAGCACATAGTGATAAACGAAAACAACTTACTTTAGCATAATAATTAAAAGTAGTACAACTAACCCCTTAGGAGGAAAGTTATAGGGGTTAGTTGTACTATTTTTGTATATAACCACTCGAGATATTGTGTGAATTCATCCTCACTAGCTGAGCTACACTGATGAGATCTAATAAGATCGAAATCTAGGTATGTAGATTGCTAAGAGGTGGGTTGATACTTAAATATGTTTTAAACCCATATTATTTTAATACGAACCAAATACAATAAATCTTCTCTATCTCACAGTTTAATTAAGAAAAGTGCATTCGCACATCCGCTTTTTAATCTAGGAATTGCATGGGCTTTCTTTTCGCACCGTTTGATCCCGCCAAGTTGGGCGGGGGGGCGGCTGCTGTGTGGCATGTATCTTCTTGCTAAGTGCCGCTCGTTGCTCTCGCCTGTCTAAAGTATGCACCTTGCCCTTTGTGGTAAACGGGTTCGTAAACGGGGTCCACTTTGTGGCAACTTGTGCTGTAATTGCCAGATAGTTTATTTGTAGAATTATTCCTACATCAGACCTGAATATTTCAAGTTAACGTAGACGAATTAAACTAACATTTAATTAAATATGTTGCTTACAGACACATAAAGTCTGGGTGATAAGTTCGGGTTTAGAAACATAAAGTGATATTTTACCTAAACGTGAATACAATTTACTGGCCTAACTTAGGCAGGGAGAGTAGATTATTGGGAAATCGGGATGTGGGCGAAATTCAGTTTTTCAGAAATTTTCTGTGTAGTCACGGTAAATACCATATGATTCTGAGCTTTTCCCTTGACCAGCTGTAAGATAGATTTATATATAGAATTAAAATCCTTAAAAATCATACAAATAAAAACAAGTAATTGTACTGTATCGCTTATATCTGTCGATTAATAACAATGAAGGTAAAAACAAGAACATCTGTTATTATCGTTTTATATATATATATATATATATATATATATATATCCATATTTATATATATTTATATATATATATATATATATATATATATATTTATATATATATATATATATATATATATATATATACGTATGTACACCTATTATCGTTATATCGTTCTTTTCCATTTCCACTCGTCTATCTCAATTTGTCACATCGTAGTGCTTGGAGAAAATTGTAGATCTTAATTGCAGTAATAATTTCACTCATATTTTTAATATCATTAAAAAGTGAATTTGACCAAGAAAATTTCCTACACAAATTCTAAACTAAATTTTTATTTTTTATATCAGATTAGATCAGTGCCTAGTGATTGTCCGTCTCGGACTGAACAAGGAGAGTTCAAACCCCTATGAAGGCGAATAACCTTTCCAGGTTTTCAGAAGTTTTCTGTGAGGTTAAGATAAATACCGCATGATACGCATCTTCTCCGTTGACCAGCGGAAAAGCCCTTGTACTATAAGAGTGTCTTTCGTTTATCACTCTGGGTTGGTACGGGCTTATTGTTTCTTGTTCTATTTGCCGCTTCCGATGCGCATAATTCTACCTAGCTCCTTACAATTCGCGACGCACGACCGCAAGATCTGAGC
Source organism: Lordithon lunulatus (assembly GCA_963942505.1). Classification (NCBI taxonomy): domain Eukaryota; kingdom Metazoa; phylum Arthropoda; class Insecta; order Coleoptera; family Staphylinidae; genus Lordithon; species Lordithon lunulatus. Next base: position 53,286,323 of record OZ012669.1, read on the forward strand.
GATACTGCACGCCACGGGGGCGACTAGCAATGATAAACCATGCTAAACCAAAGCACCTAAGATAGCCTTTTTTTAAATCTGTAAATTATTATTATTTTATTATTAGTAACTAAAATTAAGTTATATTTTGCCTATAGATGATACGGCAATAAAATCAAACGTGTGTCATTGGTAATGATATGAAACAATAATTGTTGCCGCCAAATTAGGGCAATTAAGGTTGCATTTAGTTGGAACTGATTTTCACCCCACATGTTTTTTTTATCTCCACCCTCGCTATCTCAAGTACGTATTCGACCGCCGCGTTCCCAAGCAGTATGAATCCAGCATCACAACTTGGAACTGATTTTCACCCCACATGTTTTTTGTGCAATGATATGAAACAATAATTGTTGCCGTCAAATTAGGGCAATTAAGGTTGCATATAGTTGGAACTGATTTTCACCCCACATGTTTTTTTTATCTCCACCCTCGCCATTTCAAGTACGTATTCGACCGCCGCGTACCCAAGCAGTACGAATCCAGCACCACAACTTATAACACATCTATCACATTTATATTACAATAAACTACACAATAAAATAAACGAAGAAAATAGCTAAAAGTGTTTCCATACAGTCCATTATTATCACCCAAAACAATAATAGAATTCTACCATTGAAAAAAATCGCAAAAGAGATTATATAATAATTTTATATATTTATATAATATCCATCAATATATTTTTCTGTAAAACTTGAACTTGGAAATAATATTATAGAAAATAAAAAGCCATTAAATTTTCCAATCCCATACAGTCAGATAGATCTTTTGGCAGCAATTAAAAATCGGTTTCTTTTTACGGTCCGATTTGTAAACATTATGAGTTTTGAGGGTTGGTGAGTTGGGTATTAATTAAGGGCCGTAATATAAATTTTAATGAGAGGGTATAAAAGTTACGGAGTGTTTTATGAATGGTTCATTTTAGGGATGATAATGAGGACGTTACAAAGGGCCATTCGTGGCTGATGAAATCGTAATTACTGAAGCTTCATTCGTATAATAAATACTTAATTATTACACAATTATTACCGTTGGAAATATTTCTTATTACTATTTTAACATGATATACCATAATAACCCCATTAAAAAATTACATCAGTGATGTATGGAAAGTAAATATGTGACAAATCTATTATATGTATTGGATTGTTAAAGCCGGCCATACACGTTCCGGTATACCAGAGAGGTTTACTTGCGAAAAAACCTGTACAGGTAAACCGGAGCGTGTGTGTGGACAATTTCGGTAAACCTGCACAGGCTTAGTGACCTGTACAGGCGACCGTAGAAAAATCAGCCGGCCATACACGTTCCGGTAAATCGGAATGTCGGTTTTCCTATCCGGTATATCTGCTCATTGCCTTGCACACACACACAGTAGGGTAAACAATACTGAGCTATTTATTTGTCGTTTTGTAACAAAAATATAGTATATAGTAGTTCCGGGAATAATGTCGAGATTATTTCAGGATAAACCGGAAAAACTACAGGAATTGAAACAAAATATTGAAACTTAGAAATTTTATTTCATGATAGAAAGTCGTGGTTGGCCTCATTTTGTATGTCTTTTAATTCCAAAGTAAATTCCGTAATATTGTAATAAAAAGTGTACTGTTTTGCCGAAGAAGCATTCGCCTGCGGGTAGAAAGAATCGAATTTTGATTCTTCTCCGGTCGCCTGTACAGAACACTACGCCTGTACTGGTTTACCGAAACTTGTCCACACACACGCTCCGGTTTACCTGTGCCGGCGTACCTCTCCGGTATAGCGCAACGCGTATAGTCGGCTCCAGGAACTGTGCAGGCAAACCGGAGAGGAAAACCGACAGGTTTACCTTTCCGGTATACCGGAACGTGTATGGCCGTTATCCATTTTCTATAATTCCGGCGGCCGCGCGGGGTCGCAACGCGGATTATGATTCTCCAGTAGTGGAGCATTAAAAAAAATTGATTTTTGGTACAATTGTTTACACATGTCTTGGTAACCATAATATAAGAGTAAAAAAAATTAAGTTGATTTAGTTAGTTGTTATTGAATAAAATTTGCAAGAAAACATTTTGTAATTTTTAGCAGCCTATCCCACTGAGATTTTTTTCAAAATGTTCATGTTTTGTTTAGAATTTAATAGTAATCATTAAACATATTTTTTTAAATATGCGCGGGCCTTAGTTTTTTTTTAAATTAATTTTGAACCTAAACTTGTTAGTATACGGCGTGCTAAAAAATCAATAAAATCGATTAGAACCTAAGGAATGTGTTTATATTTTCTGTAATGATTAACACTTACAAGGTCAGCATATGTTGGAATAAAAAATTAAAAAATTACGCCCTACTATTTTTTGGCGGCAGTGAAAGTCAAAATGATTCAATTTTCCATCCTAGCCCACGAAGAATTTTTTTCAAATTTTCACCTTTTGTTGTTAACCCGATAGTGGTTACAAAAAGAATTTTTTTAGATATGCGCGGATACATATTTTTTTTTTATAACGATTTTTAATTAATTAAACCATATAGCTTGATGGTTAATTACAGGTGCATTTGAATACAAACCTTTGTTTGACTCACACCATATTGTTGCTAAAACATGGCTTTAGTGATTGCTAAAAAGTCTTATTGTAAAAAATGATGGCAAGTATTTTTTAGAAGCTGTCAAAGTTGACCCGAAATCTATGGTTTCACTTTGTTGCTGAAGGAATTACGAATTATTTAGCAATATTATTTTTATTTAAATTATTGTATATTGTATTAGCATGCTAATAATAAAGATCATTATTATATTTACAAAATTGCTTTTTAGAAATCACTAAAGCCAAGTTTTAGCAACAATATGGTGTGATTCAAACAAAGGTTTGTATTCAAATGCACCTGTAATTAACCATGAAGCTATATGGTTTAATTAATTAAAAATCTATATAAAAAAAATATGTATCCGCGCATATCTAAAAAAATTCTTTTTGTAACCATTATTGGGTTAGCAACAAATGGTGAAAATTTTAAAAAAATTCTTGGTGGGGTAGGATGGAAAATAAAATAATTTTGACTTTGACCGCCGTCAAAAACTTATTGAGCGTCATTTTTGGATTTTTGATTTTATCCCATGTTGACCTAATGTATTATAAACAATATACAATAATTTAAATAAAAATAATATTGCTAAATAATTCGTAATTCCTTCAGCAACAAAGTGAAACCATAGATTTCGGGTCAACTTTGACAGCTTCTAAAAAATACTTGCCATCATTTTTTACAATAGGACTTTTTAGAAATCACTAAAGCCACGTTTTAGCAACAATATGGTGTGATTCAAACAAAGGTTTGTATTCAAATGCACCTGTAATTAACCATCAAGCTATATGGTTTAATTAATTAAAAATCGATATAAAAAAAAATATGTATCCGCGCATATCTAAATAAATTCTTTTTGTAACCACTATCGGGTTAGCAACAAATGGTGAAAATTAAAAAAAAAATTCTTCGTGGGCTAGGATGGAAAATTTAATCATTTTGACTTTCACTGCCGCCAAAAAATAGTAGGGCGTAATTTTTTAATTTTTTATTCCAACATATGCTGACCTTGTAAGTGTTAATCATTACAGAAAATATAAACACATTCCTTAGGTTCTAATCGATTTTATTGATTTTTTAGCACGCCGTATACTAACAAGTTTAGGTTCAAAATTAATTTAAAAAAAAACTTAGGCCCGCGCATATTTAAAAAAATATGTTTAATGATTACTATTAAATTCTAAACAAAACATGAAAATTTTGAAAAAAATCTCAGTGGGCTACGCTGCTAAAAATTACAAAATGTTTTCTTGCAAATTTTATTCAATAACAACTAACTAAATCAACTTAATTTTTTTTACTCTTATATTATGGTTACCAAGACATGTGTAAACAATTGTACCAAAAATCATTTTTTTTTAATGCTTCACTACTGGAGAATCATAATCCGCGTTGCGACCCCGCGCGGCCGCCGGAATTATAGAAAATGGATAACTTCACTGTGGTCGTCTTAAGGCGTCTACTTTGTGATAATTCATTTTAAAGGATAAATAAAACGATTTTTTACTTTGTTTTTTTTTATCACATTTCAGTTACACTTTGCAACAAGTTTCGGCTAAGCTCTAGCCATTTTCGAGCTCCTATATTTTCGAAAATGGCTAGATGTGAGCCGAAACTAGTTGCAATGTGTAACTGAAGAGTGATATGTTTAAAATGTTCATGATTCTAAAATGTAGTATTACTCATCGTGTAAGGTATAGTAATGATGTAATGAAGAGAATACTGATCTTTATCCGGATAATTGATTACTTGATAAATATAAAAGGAGGATTAAAGCAAATATTGACAGTACTAGGATTGACAGTATTATTGACCGTGTAAGGTGCCTTATAGAGAGAATCTATAGTAACTACATTCCCTAGAGAATGTATTTATTGTTGCTATAACAACATATACTTATAAGTTCAATAGCTATTGATACATTTATGGAACGTCAGTGAATACGGGGTATGTTGTGTATGTTGAAATAAATAAATAAATACGCAACCAAAATAATTATTTCGATATTCCATCTCATTAAATTCTAATTATACTATTTTAAATTACTTTAATTAAAATATTCGGTTCAGCTGGCTCGGTTTTCAAACATAAATTCGGCTAATTACACGCTCTCTGTTTGTCGAAAAGCCGCATAGGAATTCTCTTTTGCCGCCGTAAAATCGTAAATTTAATAAAGATTAAAATAGAAAAAGCCTGTTTAAAGCCGTTAATGACCAACGCAAGTCCTCCTGTTATTTACACAGCTGTTCTATTTTGAATTTATATGCAACAGCATCGATTTTGTATCGAATAAAAATAGTACAGGTTGAATATTTTGAGGTGTATGATAATATATATATATATATATATATATATATATATATATATATATATATATAATATATATATATATATATATAATATATATATATATATATATAATATATATATATATATATATATAGTATAATATAGTATTGCAAAAGTCCATTATTTGGCATATCCGCACCACCCTTCCCTTTTACAAAATTTCCTCCAATAAACAATACTTTCACAGAAAAAAAAAGGAAAAATACAAATTAACATAAAATACATAAAAAATAAAGTATCGCAATATTAATTTAATTCTGTTTACAATTTCATATTCTTTACTTTACTATACTTCAAGGCATGGATAAAGTATTGTAATCGTAAATATGTTTCTCTAATTTTTGCACAAATTCTATTTATTATTTTATATATAATCTTATATATCATATCATGTTGAGGATGGTATAACATTTATATTATCCGCAAAAATTGTGAAAATTAATTGAGACTATGAATCTGAATGGCACAATATTTTTTACTAATTATTAAAATTACTTTATTGTCGACTCTGAAACTTACTTTGGACTGTTTAATGTTCTTCTACATTCTATAACTAATGAGAATGCCCATGAGTTCTTAAAAAATAAGTTTCAGAGAAAACAATTAAGTGATTTTTTTTTTCGTTTATTCATCTATAGATGAAAATATATACAGGCTGTCCCTAAAGTATGGAATAAATTCGATAAAACGTTTATTTATGATAAAATTACTCGGACAATTTAAATTTCCAATTTTTAATGCAAACGTCAATTTTTTTCGACCATTTTTGAATGTGCAATGACGTCATCCATAAATTTTTCAAATGACAACCCCTACATTCTATAATTAATGAGAATGCCCATGAGTTCTTAAAAAATAAGTTTCAGAGCCAACAATTAAGTGATTTTTTTTTTCGTTTATTCATCTATAGATGAAAATATATACAGGATGTCCCTAAAGTATGGAGTAAATTCGATAAATCGTTTTTTTATGATTTTTGCAAAAATTGCTCGGACAATTTAAATTTCTAATTTTTAATGCAAGTGTCAATTTTTTTCGACCATTTTTGAATGTGCAATGACGCCATCGATAAATTTTTCAAATGACAACCCTTTTTTTTATTATGGATATATGACGCGTTGGATACCTTGCAGATAGTAAGGATGCCGGAAATATGGTTTTAGTTTTCCATAGAAACTTTATGCACTCTTAGGCCCAATTCACACAAAAGCGGCGTCGGGCGCAGGCGCGGTGTAGGCGAGGCGCAGGCGCGACTTCGCACAGGCGATTGTGATGTCCATATGCAGCGAAGGGGTAGACATTGCACCTTATGTTTAGATAGAGGCGGCGTGGAAGAGTTATGCCTTTCGCCTCTTCGCCTAACGTGTCTTAGGCGAAGACGCAGTGCCGGCGCGGAGAGAAACACGACGCAAATGTCCGCGCCTCGTCACCTAAGTGGGCATTGCACCACATGTTTATATAGAGGGGGCTTGAAGTGTCGTGCCTCTCACAGCGCCGGTACCGCATCCTTGCCTCTTCGCCTAAGACAAAGTAGGCGAAGAGGCGAAAGGCATAACTCTTCCACGCCGCCTCTACGTAAACATAAGGTGCAATGTCCACCCCTTCACTGCATATGGACATCACAATCGCCGGAGCAACGTCGCGCCTGCGCCTCGTCTGCGCCGCGCCTGCGCCCGACGCCGCTTATTTGTGAATTAGACCTTAGGCTCAATTGAAGAGGTGAATACGCGGTGCCGGCGCGGCAGAGGCACGAGGCAAATGCCCGCGCCTCGTCACCTGGATGAACATTGCACCACATGTTTATATATAGTGGGCGTACAAGCGTCGTGCCTGCACCTCTCCTACACCGCGCCTCTGCCCGACGCCGCTTATGTGTGAATTGGGCCTTATATATATATATATATATATATATATATATATATATACACTGTAAGGATATTTGAAGTCTTGAAAACTCCTCTACAGTTTGCACGATAGTATATATAGTGTTATACCGATAGAATACAGATTCATTCGTACATTCATCAGAGTCCAATTCTGGATGCCTTCAAATATTGTCGCAAATAAGTATATTTGCCGTATGTGGCAAAAGCGCTCCCGTCCACCCCACCGGGCGTACCATGCTCGAGTTACGCATAAATACCTGTGCTCCAGGCAGAAACGCTCTCTCTTGTTTCATCGTCTGCCTGGCCGAGGATAGTAACTCGACCATGGCAATGCCCGGGTAAGTCTAGTAGATTATTGTAATAGTATTTAAGGCCCATGTTGCGGGTAGATATATATCAATAAATACCCGATACCAAAGCTCTTAGAGTTTACACCCCCCTATCCGCGACATATTGGTGGAGGCGCCGGGTAGGGGGGGTGTAAACTCTAAGAGCTTTGGTATCGGGTATTTTTATTATATATATATATATATATATATATATATAAATATATATATATATATATATATATATATAAATATATATATATATATATATATATATATATATATATATATATATTATATATATTCATTTATAACTTTAACCCTCTAATGCCCACAGTTTTTATCGTCGCGCAAACATGTTCCTCATGTAGAACATGTTTGCGCGACGATAAAAAATGTGGGCATTAAAGGGTTAAAGTTATAAATGAATATTTGAAGGCATCCAGAATTGGAATCAACTTCGCCTGTATCAAACTTCTCAGCGATACTTAAAGTTTTACAGCGAATCCAATATCAATATAACATTTAATTTAAACCCCCCCCCTCTTACTGGCACATTTATAATTCCACTGATGCCACCGCGCCAATTTATCAGGACTAAAATCATTAACGAAACCCTCGTTAGCACAGCGCCGTCTTTATTATTGAAAGTTTCCCCACGCTGGATTATTGTCAATTTGAAGTTTAAGCGTTGTTGGTGTAATTAAATTAATATCAAGTTCCAAAAAAAAGACGAGTACTCAATCGTGAATCAAACTCGCGTTGTTAGTAAACTACCTTACACGTACCTGTTCAACGGAGCCATAGTATCTCCTCGAGAAGACGCCTCTTCGGGAGATGAGGTCGCTCGCCGTCGAGCTGAAACAAAAGTGGCCGTCAGACGTGCGGAAGTTGAGTTGCGGGGGGCGGCTGAATGGTCGTTCTTTGCGCTCGGCGGAGGATTATAAATGGATTTGCGAGAGAGGGCGGTTTAATGTGACGAGTAATCAGCGTGGAGCGGGAATGGAAGTTATAAAGTCGTGCGACTTATCGTGATTTTTTTAATTAGTCTTAGACACCATTGCGAACTAATAAAGATTAATTGATAAAACGGTGTTTGTTAATACACTTGTTTTAACTGTAATTGGTAAAATTTATAATGTCAACTACTTTTTTAATTTTTACATCCAAATTGCTACAAATCATATATATATATATATATATATATATATATATATATATATATATATATAATATATATATATATATATATATATATATATATATATAAATATATATATATATATATATATATATATATATATATATATATATATAAAAAAAATAAAATAATTATATCGTGCAATTGCAATATTCGTGATTTTAGAATTAATTCATTATGCTTTATACTTTTTAATGTTTCATTAAATTTCTTTACATCAGTATTTAAACTGTATTCCATTTTTAATCATAGAGAAATGGCAATGAAATCGTATAGAAATGACACAGAAAAGACAGTGAAATGACAGATATATGACATACAAATTACAAAGAAATGACAGAAAAATTATAAACAAATTACAGACAAATTAAAAACAAATTGCAGAAAAAATGTCAGACAAATTAAAGACAAATGACAGACAAATTACAGACAAATGACAAACAAATTACAGACAAATTAAAAACAAATGAGAATGAAATGACTGACACTTTAAACACAAAGAAAATTGATAAACAAATGACAGACAAATTAAAGACAAATTACAGAAAAAATGACAGACAAATGACAGACAAATGACAAACAAATTACAGACAAATTAAAAACAAATGACTGACACTTTAAACACAAACAGACAAATGACAAACAAATTAAAGAAAATTAAAAACAAATTACAGAAAATTAAAAACAAATGACAGACACTTTAAACACAAATTACAGAAACATGAGAGACAAATGACAGGCAAATTACAGACAAATGACAGACAAATGACAGACAAATGACTCACAAATGACATACAAATGACACTTACATGACACTTAAATGACACTTAAATGACACATAAATGACAGACAAATTAAAAACAAATGAGAATGAAATGACTGACACTTTAAACACAAAGAAAATTGATAAACAAATGACAGACAAATTAAAGACAAATTACAGAAAAAATGACAGACAAATGATAGACAAATGACAGACAAATGACAGACAAATGACAGACAAATGACAGACAAATGACAGACAAATTACAGATAAATGACAGACGAATTACAGACAAAATACAGACAAATTACAGACAAATTACAGACAAATTACAGAAAAAATACTGACAAATTACAGTCAAATTACAGACAAATGACAGACAAATTAAAGTCAAATGATAGATAAATGACAGACGAATTACAGACAAAAGACAGACGAATGACTGACAAATGACAAACAAATGACAAACAAATAATAGACAAATGACAGACAAATGACAGACAAATGACAGACAAATGACAGACAAATGATAGATAAATGACAGACAAACGACAGACAAATGATATATAAATAAATGATAGACAAATGATATATAACTAAATGACAGATAAATGGCAAGAAAATTAAAAACAAATTACAGAAAATTAAAAACAAATGACAGACAAATGACAGACACTTTAAACACAAATTACAGAAAAATGACAGACAAATGAGAGACAAATGACAGACAAATGAGAGTCAAATGACACACAAATGACACACAAATGACACACAAATGACTGACACTTTAAACACAAACAGACAAATGACAAACAATTTAAAGAAAATTAAAAACAAATTACAGAATATTAAAAACAAATGACATACACTTTAAACACAAATTACAGAAACATGACAGACAAATGACAGGCAAATTACAAACAAATGACAGACAAATGACAAACAAATGACACACAAATGACAGACAAATTACAGATAAATGACAGACGAATTACAGAGAAAATACAGACAAATTACAGACAAATTACAGACAAATTACAGACAAATTACAGACAAATTACATACAAATGAGAGACAAATGACAGACAAACGACAGACAAATGACAGACAAACGACAGACAAATGACAGACAAATGACAGACAAATGACAGACAAATGACAGACAAATGACAGACAAATTACAGATAAATGACAGACGAATTACAGACAAAATACAGACAAATTACAGACAAATTACAGACAAATTACAGACAAATTACAGAAAAAATACTGACAAATTACAGTCAAATTACAGACAAATGACAGACAAATTAAAGTCAAATGATAGATAAATGACAGACGAATTACAGACAAAAGACAGACGAATGACTGACAAATGACAAACAAATGACAAACAAATAATAGACAAATGACAGACAAATGACAGACAAATGACAGACAAATGACAGACAAATGACAGACAAATGATAGATAAATGACAGACAAACGACAGACAAATGATATATAAATAAATGATAGACAAATGATATATAACTAAATGACAGATAAATGGCAAGAAAATTAAAAACAAATTACAGAAAATTAAAAACAAATGACAGACAAATGACAGACACTTTAAACACAAATTACAGAAACATGACAGACAAATGAGAGACAAATGACAGACAAATGAGAGTCAAATGACACACAAATGACACACAAATGACACACAAATGACACACAAATGACACACAAATTGCACACAAATTACAGACAAATGACAGACAAATGACAAACAAATGGCAGAAAAATTACAGACAAATGAAAGACAAATGACAGACAAATTACAGATAAATGACAGACGAATTACAGACAAAATACAGACGAATTACAGACAAAATACAGACATAATACAGACAAATTACAGACAAATTACAGACAAATGACAGACAAATTAAAGTAAAATGATAGATAAATGACGTATTACAGACAAAAGACAGACGAATGACTGACAAATGACACACAAATGATAAACAAATAATAGACAAATGACAGACAAATGACTGACAAATGACAGAAAAATTACAGACAAATGACAGACAAATTACAGATAAATGACAAACAAATTACAGACAAATTAAAAACAAATGAGAATGAAATGACTGACACTTTAAACACAAAGAAAATTGATAAACAAATGACAGACAAATTAAAGACAAATTACAGAAAAAATGACAGACAAATGACAGACAAATGACAAACAAATTACAGACAAATTAAAAACAAATGACTGACACTTTAAACACAAACAGACAAATGACAAACAAATTAAAGAAAATTAAAAACAAATTACAGAAAATTAAAAACAAATGACAGACACTTTAAACACAAATTACAGAAACATGACAGACAAATGACAGGCAAATTACAGACAAATGACAGACAAATGACAGACAAATGACTCACAAATGACATACAAATGACACTTACATGACACTTAAATGACACACAAATGACAGACAAATTACAAACAAATGACAGACAAATTACAAATAAATGACAGACAAATGACAGACAAATGACACACAAATGACAGACAAATTACAGAGAAATGACAGACGAATTACAGACAAAATACAGACAAATTACAGACAAATTACAGACGAATTACAGACAAATTACAGACAAATTACAGACAAATTACAGACAAATGAGAGACAAATGACAGACAAATGACAAAATACAGACAAATTACAGACAAATTACTGACAAATTACAGTCAAATTACAGACAAATGACAGACAAATTAAAGTCAAATGATAGATAAATGACAGACGAATTACAGACAAAAGACAGACGAATGACTGACAAATGACAAACAAATGACAAACAAATAATAGACAAATGACAGACAAATGACTGACAAATGACAGACAAATGATAGACAAATGACAGATAAATGAGAGACAAATGACAGACAAATGATATATAAATAAATGATAGACAATAGATATATAACTAAATGACAGATAAATGGCAAGAAAATTAAAAACAAATTACAGAAAATTAAAAACAAATGACAGACAAATGACAGACACTTTAAACACAAATTACAGAAACATGACAGGCAATTGAGAGATAAATGACAGACAAATGAGAGACAAATGACACACAAATGACACACAAATGACACACAAATGACACACAAATGACACACAAATGACACACAAATGACACACAAATGACACACAAATGACACACAAATGACACACAAATGACACACAAATGACACACAAATGACACACAAATGACACACAAATGACACACAAATGACACACAAATGACACACAAATGACACACAAATGACACACAAATGACACACAAATGACACACAAATGACACACAAATGACACACAAATGACACACAAATGACACACAAATGACACACAAATGACACACAAATGACACACAAATGACACACAAATGACACACAAATTACAGACCAATGACAGACAAATGACAAACAAATGGCAGAAAAATTACAGACAAATGAAAGACAAATGACAGACAAATGACAGACAAATGACAGACAAACGACAGACAAATTACAGATAAATGACAGACGAATTACAGACAAAATACAGACATAATACAGACAAATTACAGACAAATTACAGATAAATTACAGACAAATTACAGACAAATTACAGACAAATTACAGACAAATTACAGACAAATTACAGACAAATTACAGACAAATTACAGACAAATTACAGACAAATTACAGACAAATTACAGACAAATTACAGACCATTTACAGACAAATTACAGACAAATTACAGACAAATTACAGACAAATTACAGACAAATTACAGACAAATTACAGACAAATTACAGACAAATTACAGACAAATTACAGACAAATTACAGACAAATGACACACAAATGACAAACAAATGACAGACAAATGACAGACAAATGACTGACAAATGACAGACAAATGAGAGACAAATGGTATATAACTAAATGACAGATAAATGGCAAATAAATGAGAGACGAATTACAGATGCACAATAGAAAATTGTGATTGAATATATATATATATATATATATATATATATATATATATATATATATATATATATATATATATATATAATATTTTCGATTTCGTTTCTATTGTTTCGAAAACAGTGCAAAATGACATTTTTAACATGGGTGATTCATAATTTGTATGTATTATATATTGTTTCATCTATCATAATGCAAAGCATTAATACTTGTATATTGTGAGTATATAATTTGAGGAGAATTGCATTATTAATCCAACTAGTAATCTATTTATTTAATAATACTAATAGTAATAATAATGAGTTATTTGCACATTCGTAGTAACAACCATTGATATGTAGCACAATTCTTTCTTTATTATATTTAAGCACGTGTCATGTCATGTCATATCATTACACTGTTATTGAAAACAGAAAATATTATTACATACAAGAGGATCATTAAAGGATTCAATTTGTCTCCTGCAATTGTATTTGAAGCGCCCTCATTTTTAGCGTCGCGTGCCGGGGTTATTGGATATTGCGACACACGGCGCGAAATTAAAAGTGACAATATGAGCGCACAAAGAGGGCTCTCGTTGTTGACGGCAGCATCTTCAATTAATAATCTATATTAAAAAATAATATAACAGTCAAAGGTCACGCGAGGAAGCAATTGAAAACGTTGAAACAAGGGTACTAGAACGAGGGATAGAAACTAATTGGTATTTAAATCAATTTCCAGACATTTTAATGACTTACTGTTGCTGGATGTCTTGAATATAAATCTGTAAGTATATTTAATTGCCAGAAGCAATACAATATTATTTCACAAAGATGCAATCGACGCCATGCTACTTTTTAGATTACATGACATGACATGACATAATATGACATACTTTTAAAGTTGAACATAAAATGATGTGACATGATATGACATACTTTAGTTGAACATGACATGACATGTAATATGATATGTAATATGAAATGTAATATGACATGTAATATGACATGTAATATGACATGTAATATGACATGTAATATGACATGTAGTATGACATGTAGTATGACATGTAGTATAACATGTAGTATGACATGTAGTATGACATGTAGTATGACATGTAGTATGACATGTAGTATAACATGCAATATGACATGTAGTATGACATGTAGTATGACATGTAGTATGACATGTAGTATGGCATGTAATATGACATGTAATATGACATGTAGTATGACATGTAGTATGACATGTAGTATGACATGTAGTATGACATGTAATATGACATATGGTATGAAATGTAGTATGACATGTAGTATGACATGTAGTATGACATGTAGTATGACATGTAGTATGACATGTAGTATGACATGTATGACATGTAGTATGACATGTAGTATGACATGTAGTATGACATGTAGTATGACATGTAGTATGACATGTTGTATGACATGTAGTATAACATGTAATATGACATGTAATATGACATGTAGTATGACATGTAGTATGACATGTAATATGACATGTAATATGACATGTAATATGACATGAAATATAAATACAATAGAACCTAGAAACTTGTCACACCATATCGCATCATTACTATAGTTTTGTTATAAATAAAATCGTCGTATAGCGACAATAATTCTTGTATCGTCCTGACACATTTCAATAAACATAATCCTATTTAACATCAAGTTCTAATATATCATTCAACAGCCATTATGGTCTCTTAATTCGCTCTTGATGTCGGCCGCATTAGCAGCCACCAGATCCCTGTAATTCCTGGGAATTAACGTTCTCCTTTGGAATTGTCGTGGAGAGGCTCTGCATTTTTCAGTGCTGTTGATTTAGGCCCGCCGTCCGTGATGGCACTTGGCGTCGCTAATAGCGGGCGTTTAAATATTGAAGGGGCGGCTGCGACTAGAAAGTGTGGAACGGGGAGGCAGTTCGCGGGAAAGAGTGCACCGGAAGGAAGGCAAGCCTCTTGACCCCGTTGAACATCGCTTCCTATCAAAAGCGCTGCTCGTGCTTGTTTGTCGGCTCCTTACCGAAAATTTGTACGAACTGGGTGGGGATCGAGTATTCTATTGGAATTTTGATATTATCGAGAATAGGTTCGACTTAAAAAGTAGTACAGAAGTTAATCTAAATGTTCAATGGCTAGATTCATATATCGACAGGGTAGCGCAAGAAGGGCCAATCTGCTTTTTTTAACAAAATGTTAAAACCGATTTAAAGGATTTAATAAATAAAACTAAAAGGGTCAATCTAAAAAGGCCAACCTGTGGCTCCCTCTCAAATCTTATTTCACAATGGGTAAAAGTTAACTATTAGTATTAAGTCCTCAGTCAATTTTGTCCTTTTGATAAAAAAAGCAGATTAGCGCTTATTGCACTACACAGTCGATATGATAAATCGATATCGATAACTTTAATTAATTTAATAATTAATTTCGAGTTTTGTGTTATATATTTACTCTAATACACTATTCTTATAACATAGTCATAACCTTCTACTTTCTCGCATTTGAATTTTTTTCTTGTTCGGAAGGAAAACCACACAACTCAAAATACCTATTTCTTCTGAACTGCTAGTTGTGTTAATCTTCTTCTAACGCAAACGCAAACGCACACGCAAACCCTAAACATAAACGCATACCCTAGACACAAACGCAGACCCTAGACACAAACGCCGACCCTAGACACAAACGCAAATCCTAGACACAAACGCAAACACAAACGCAAACGCAAACCCTAAACACAAACGCAAACCCTAGACACAAACGCAAACGGAAACCCTAAACACAAACCTTAAAAACAAACCCTAAACACAAACCCTAAACACAAACCCTAAACACAAACCCTAAACCCGAACCCTAAACACAAACCCTAAACATAAACATAAACATAGATAAATGGATTTTAAAGATTGCAAGTTGTTTTATCATTGAGTATAATGTTATCTATTTTTTATTAATAATAATTTGGTTTATTCTAAACGCAAAAAAGGATTAAAAGGGTGTTAAAATATACATAAAAATCATCAAAACAAAAATCGAAACCTGAAAATTAATAAAAAACACTAGACACAAACGCAAACCCTAGACTCAAACGCAAACACAAACACAAACGCAAACGCAAACCCTAAACACAAACGCAAACCCTAGACACAAACGCAAACCCTAAACACAAATCTTAAACGCAAACCCTAAACACAAACCCTAAACACAAACCCTAAACACAAACCCTAAACACAAACCCTAAACACAAACCCTAAACACAAACCCTAAACACAAACCCTAAACATAAACATAGATAAATGGATTTTGAAGATTGCAATAGTTCCAGTTGTTTTATCATTGAGTATAATGTTATCTATTTTTTATTAATAATAATTTGGTTTATACTAAACGCATAAAAGGATTAAAAGTGTGTTAAAATATACATAAAAATCATCAAAACAAAAATTGAAACCTGAAAATTAATTTTGCTAGTTACGAAACTAGACACAAACGCAAACCCTAGAAACAAACGCAAACCCTAGACATACACGCAAACCCTAGACATAAACGCAAACCCTAGACACAAACGCGAACGCTAGACACAAACGCGAACCCTAGACACAAACGCAAACCCTAAACACAAACGCAAACCCTAAACACAAACGCAAACCCTAAACACATACACAATCGCAAACTCTAAACGCAAACACAAACACAAACGCAAACCCTAAACACAAACACAAACGCAAACCCTAGACACAAACACAAACCCTAGACACAAACGCAAACCCTAGGCTCAAACGAAACCCTAGACACAAACGCAAACCCTAGGCTCGAACGCAAACCTTAGACACAAACGCAAACCCTAGACACAAACGCAAAGCTTAGACACAAACGCAAACCATAGACACAAACGCAAACCCTAAACACAAACGCAAACCCTAGACACAAACGCAAACCCTAGACACAAATGCAAACTCTAGACACAAACGCAAACCCTAGACACAAATGCAAACCCTAAACACAAACACAAACTCTGAACACATACACAAACGCAAACCCTAGATACAAACGCAAAACCTAAACACAAACGCAAATGCAAACGCAAACCCTAAACACAATCGCAAACCCTAGACACATACGCAAACCCTAGACACAAACACAAACCCTAGACACAAACGCAAACCCTAGACATAAACGCAAACCCTAGACATAAACGAAAACCCTAGACACAAACGCAAACCCTAGATACAAACGCAAACCCTAGACACAAACGCAAACCCTAGACACAAACGCAAACTGTACACACAAACGCAAACTCTTGATACAAACGCAAACCCTAGACACAAACGCAAACCCTAGACACAAACGCAAACTGTACACACAAACGCAAACCCTAAACACAAACGCAAACCCTAAATACAAACGCAAACCCTAGACACCAACACAAATGCACACCCTAAATACAAACACAAAGACAAACCCTAAACACAAACACAAATGCAAACCCTAGACACAAACGCAAACCATAGACACAAACGCAAACCCTAGATACAAACGCAAACCCTAAACACAAACGCAAACGCAAACGCAAATCCTAAACGCAAACGCACACCCTAAACACAAACGAAAATCCTAAACACAAACACAAACGCAAACCCTAACCTTAAACATTAACGCAAACGCAAACCCTAAACACAAACGCAAACGCAAACCATAAACACAAACGCAAACGCAAACCATAAACAGAAACACAAACACAAACGCAAACACAAACACAAACCCTAAACACAAACGCAATTCCTAGACACAAACGTAAACGCAAACCATAAACACAAACACAAACACAAACACAAACACAAACCCAACCACTAGACACAAACGCAAACCCTAGACACAAACACAAACGCAAACCCTAGACACAAACGCAAACCCTAGATACAAACGCAAACTCTAGACACAAACGCAAACCCTAGGCACAAACGCAAACCCTAGGCACAAACGCAAACCCTAGACACAAACACAAACCCTATACACAAACGCAAACCCTAAACACAAACGCAAACCCTAAACACAAACGCAAAAGCTAGACACAAACGCAAACCCTAGACACAAACGCAAACCCCAATCACAAACGCAAACTCTAGACACAAACGCAAACCCTAGACATAAACGCAAACCCTAGACACAAACGCAAACCCTAGACACAAACGCAAACCCTAGACACAAACGCAAACCCTGGACACAAACGCAAACTCTAGACACAAGAGCAAACCCTAGACACAAACGCAAACCCTAAACACAAACGCAAACCCTAAACGCAAACGCAAACCCTGAACACAAACGCAAACGCAAACGCAAACCCTAAACACAAACGCAAACACAAACGCAAACCCTAAACACAAACGCAAACCCTAGACCCATACGCATACCCTAAACACAAACGTAAACCCTAGACACAAACACAAACCCTAGACACAATCGCAAACCCTAGACACAAATGCACACCATAGACATAAACGCAAACCCTAAACACAAACGCAAACCCTAGACACAAACGCAAACCCTAGACACAAACGCAAACCCTAGACACAAACGTAAACCCTAGACACAAAGGCAAACACTAGACACAAATGCAAACAGTAGACACAAACGCAAACCGTAGACACAAACGCAAACCCTAGACACAAACGCAAACCTAGACACAAACATAAACCCTAAACACAAACCCTAAACATAAACATAAACATAGATAAATGGATTTAAAAAATTGCAATAGTTCCAGTAGTTTTATTATTGAGTATAATATCTTTTTTTTATTAATAATAATTTGGTTATTTCTAAACGCAAAAAAAGGATTAAAAGACCGAAACCTGAAATTTAATTTTGCAAGGTACGACACTTCTCATCTCATATGGTGCAATAACAAAATCAGGTTTTTCGGAGTTGTATCGTTTTTCTTTTAACAACAAGCTGCAATAGAATTTAAAAAATAATAGCGCCTAGGTTAAATATTTCATGTCCTGAAAATTAGACAGCACCCAGCAGCAATTTGCGATGCGACGTAACTGACAAAAACATCGCTCCGGACTGCAATTACTGAATGTTTCGTCTGTAATTCACTTAGAAGTTCCATTAACCTTCCAACGCGTAGCCCCGCTTTCAATCAATTTTTTTTAAACGCCTGCACGTCTGCTATTTGTTTTAAAATAAATTGTTGCTGTGAAAGGCATAAGTGATGAGAAATATTAATGAAAAATAATGATATATATATATATATATATATATATATATATATATATATATAGTTGAAAAATAGAAACCTAAGTTTGTAGCTGCTTGGGGTGGTGCAGCAATAAGAAAAATATAAACAAAATAGCGTTTTATTGCTGCACCACCCCAAGGAGCTAGAAACCTAGGTTTATATTTTTCAACTATATATATATATATATATATATATATATATATATATAATGAATAATTGAATTATTTACACTACTCTAAATATTGTAAGAGTAAATATAGTAAAAATATTTGTGTTAGTTGTAAATTATAGAGAATTTTATTATTTCTGCCCTGTGGACTGCTTAATAATCCGTGAAACTGTATTTTCAAAATATTGGGTGATGTTTTTGAAGTGTTTGGTATATCCATTCAACAAATTATTTAAAAACGTAAAGAAAAATGTTGGTGGGTGGTGGGTGTTGTTCTTGGCAATTAAAGCACATCCTGCAGAAAACGATGTCGGCGGTCATCACTGATTTAATGTCAAATAAAATGAATAGAGAAGTTTTTAGCCTGATCTCCGGGCCATGTATAAATGATAGTGATGAAACCAGTATGTTACTAAGAACAATAATTTTTGATTATTTTGAAATAGTTTAATAAATTTCCAGTTCGTTACAACTCCAAATAATTTATACATAAGAAATATACTGTTCTTTTGAATTTTTGAGGATAAAACCGACAAAAGCGACATGTTTTATATACAACGATAGTGATGGAACTAGTATCTGTCTAAAAACAACCATTTTTTATGATACAACTTTCCCCCTACGAAGAAAGTTTAACACCATCTGGCGACACCATATCAATTAACAATGCACACCCATCATTTTTTTTAAACCCACTCGAGATATTGTGTGAACACACATCATTACTAGCTGAGCTACACTGGCGAGATCTAATAAGATCGAAATCTAGATATGTACATTACTAAGAGGTGGATTCACACTTATATATTTTATAACCATTTTTTATTACACGTTTACACGTAACACGTTTACGCGTAACACGTAACACGTTTACACGTAACACGTTTACACGTAACACGTTTACACGTAACACGCTTACACGTAACACGTTTACACGTAACACGTTTACACGTAACACGTTTACATGTAACACGTTTACACGTTACACGTTTACACGTAATACGTTTACACGTAACACGTTTACACGTAACACGTTTACACGTAACACGTTTACACGTAACATGTTTACACGTAACACGTTTACATGTAACACGTTTACACGTAACACGTTTACATGTAACATGTTTACGCGTAACATGTTTACACGTAACACGTTTACACGTAACACGTTTACACGTTTACACGTTTACACGTTTACACGTAACACGTTACATGTAACAGTACAGCGAGTTATAACTAGTAATTTTTTTCGGTACCCTCTCTAGAATCACGAGACGCTACTGCTATTGCATACATTTCGCTAATGAAACTGATTATCAGTACCTAGCCTCTCTCATACAATGCCGATAAATTTATACCACAATACGAACAGTTACCAAACCATCCATTGATAGACATAATAATGGCCCAAGGGGGTAGAGCATCTCTATTTAGAGATTTATTCAGCGCGGTTCGATCAATGCTCGCGGCGTATTTGTGTACGCCTTCCAGTTAGCAAAGACGTTGCTGCATTATGCCCGAAATATATATCTATGTGAAATGTACGCCAAGTTTGATTGATCGGCTGAATACGCCGGGGGGCGGCGGGCCTTATCTGCTGCTGTATGTATTTTCATAAATCCCCGCATACCGGTAATCCTTTCAGAAGGTAACTAAACCGGGATTACGATGCTTTAGAGCCCACAAAGTCCGCGGTTTGCGGAATGGTGGATGATTAAAAATTCTGTTGTAAACAACGGTGCGGAGAGTATAAAATATGGACTGGCTTAGTGGCATGAATGGTGACGGTAGTATATAATTTTACAGAATAATTGTCGCTTGTTGGACATTTTAATTCAATTTAGGTAAATGAGAATAATCGTAGCTATTTACTAATTTCAATAAAAAAAAACCTCTTAAGAGAGTCTTCTCGTTGGCTGGAACATTAACATAGTGTCGGATCTAGGAAATTTCTCAGAGGGAGCAAGTCAGCTCCATGTCGCCCCTGTAGCTGTTTTCACATGAAGTTATAAAAAAGGATCAATTGTTCAATCCTATTTTGCCGCCCTCCGGGCGTGCCGCCCGGGGCAGTTACCCCCTTTCGGCCTCCCGTCAATCTGCATTAACAACAAATGTGCTTGCACATTAATTTCTTCATATAAACACTAATCCCTGTATTAACAACATTCCATAATTGTATCAATAGCTATTGAACCCAAAAGTATTTGTTGTAATAGCAATAAAAATGACATTATCTATGGAATTTAGTTACTTTAGATTATCTCTATTGGAAACACTGAATAGTTAAACAAAAGGTGTTATCAAAACTTCAATCACAAGCGCTATTCAAGGTGTTTGACTTTTATTTGGTAATTTCTGTCACAATGACGTTTTCAATTTGTCCATTCAATGGCCAATTCAAGCGCCAATTCAATCTAGTCTGGTAGCAGAAAATGACCTAAAATCTAGTGGGTAATTTTTACGCATATAATGTATTTTCTCATCATATATGTGACAATATGTGTAAGATTTGTCTAGTTATATATTAAAAGTTTATTAACAACCATGCATTACTGTCCAAGTGATCAAAATCGTGTAATTTTTATCTAATCAACTGTGCAAAAAATAACAAAGATATGCTGTTTACCCACTAGTTCGACGAAATCCTTTGACATTTGAATCGCGAATAGCTTATGGGACGTATAAAGTTTATGGGATGTTGGTGAATACGGGCATTAGTAAATAAGGCACATTACACGGTCAATAATACTGTCAGTTCTAGTACTGTCAGTATTTGCTTCAATCCTCGTTTTATATTTATCAAGTAATCAATTATCCGGACAAACATTAGTATTCTCTTCATTCCATCATTACTATACCTTATACCATTAATAATACTGTCAATATTTTAGAATAAAGAACATTTTAAACATGTTATCGTACAGTAATACTGTCATTATTCTAAAATATTGACAGTATTATTGATCGTATAAGGTGCCTTTATGAGACGTACATTGTACTAATTATTGATATGAAAAATAACTTAAAACTATCTCTAGTATATATATACTAAAAAAAATCTACACACAGCACAATTATTTTTTCTATTTACATTATAGATAGAAAATGTTGATAAGCTTTTTTAAAATATTGTGAGATATTTTTTACCTCTGAAATAAGGTATTATTTTGTTTAATTACTAAGCGGTGTAGTAATTAAACAAAATAATACCTTATTTCAGAGGTAAAAAATATCTCACAATATTTTAAAAAAGCTTATCAACATTTTCTATCTATAAAGTAAATAGAAAAAATAATGGTGTTGTGTGTAGAATTTTTTTTTGTATATATATATATATATATATATATACATATATATATATATATATATATATATATATATATATATATACATATATATATATATATATATATATATATATATATATATATATATATACTAGAGATAGTTTTAATTTTATTATATTTATAATTCTGTTATTTATATAAAGAATATAAGCAAGCTTATTATTAAAAAAATATTTATACACTCACAATAATCACAGTATCATATTTTTATATGGAAATATATCTAGAGACAAGCACGATATAAATAAATTGAAATCTAAGGAAAGAATCAATCTTCAAAAGGTAAATTACTCTAGCCTAGGGCCTGCGGGCTGCTATCTGCGCCTACTACTCGGAACCAGATATAAATGCAAATTTCAATATATCCTCCAGACGCGTTTTCATTCGCACGAACCGTATTTCCCCGGATGTATTACATTTCCAGACGTTCATTACTCGCTTGCACATCAAAAGGACAGCAATAGTATCCATCCGAATTCATATAGGGTAGTCGTCTTAATTACAGAAAGTCAAATATATCATGACAATCAACTGAATTCTGTTTTACTAATGTGGAAGAAAAAATTAAATGGGATTTTTTTTAAAGGCGAAAAGGCCACTGGCCAATAGCCTAATAAAGATTGTTTTCTCTCTCTGGGATTTTTTAAGAAATCTTATTTATTAAAAAAAATAGTTTTATTAAACAACTAATAAACTAAAACCCGAGTATATTTAATTTACATTTTACATAACTCACCCTACCGTCCTCCGTCTCTCATCGACTCCCACGAGAGTCTTCTGAAGATATTCACGGCATTTGAATGGGAATAGCGTGAAAAACTTCAGAAGACTCTCGTGGGAGAGGGCCACGAGAGTCTTCTGAAGTTTTTCACGCTATTCCCATTCAAAGGCCGTGAAAATCTTCAGAAGACTCTCGTGGGAGAGGACCACGAGAGTCTTCTGAAGTTTTTCACGCTATTCCCATTCAAATGCCGTGAATATCTTCAGAAGACTCTCATGGGAGTCGATGAGAGACGGAGGACGGTAGGGTGAGTTATGTAAAATGTAAATTGAATATACTTGCATTTTGGTTTGTTAGTTGTTTAATAAAATATGATTTGTTAAAAATCCTCACGTTTCTGCAAACCCGTACCACTCCTTTTTCAACCCTCACACTCGTGGGGCAGGAGTTTATACGGACTCTGTCGAATCTAGCAGGCCAAGTCTGACAAGTGGAGCATTCACATATTGCAAGTAGCCATTATGGCCAATTACAAGCAATTTCTAATAACAAAATGAGCCTGTTTCTATTCCCGAACATTACCATTAACTATTAATCTGCACTAAAGTCTATTAAATGGTCACTAAAAAATTATAGTATCCAACCATATATTCTTGCCCAATTTAACTTTTATATGGACAGATATTGATAAGAATATTTTCCAACTTACTTACTCTCTTAAACAACAAGCCGGCGAGTTCAAAAACCCCATCAACTACATCGCCCGCAAGAAAATCTATACATCCCGCCCGGCGCATCCACCAAAACAAACTTTTCTTTCCCCCCCGCTTTCTGTGTCAGTGGGACGCGTTTCCGAATTTAGCTGCGCCCGCGGTTGCTCGCGGAGGGGCATTAACATAAATTACGGTTAGTGCAAACGGGGCTAGGGATAAATTATCAAACATCAAGCGAACCGCCTCGTAAGGTCTGCGTCGCCGGGTGAAATATATCGCCGGGTCGCGGCTGCAATTAATAATGCAACGTGATAATCTCCCCTGGCGGCGGGGCAACTTTTGTTACCGCCAGCCGGATATTTTTATGCGGGCCAATTAAATGATAAATAATGAACATGTGTTGTTGTTGTTTTTGTTTGTCGGATATTACTCATCATTAATTTGTATCATACTTCGATATTCATTATTAATTTTTATTGATTTTTTTCGTATATTTAAGATAAGGTCTTATATGCAATTATAATATTCTTTGTGTAGTACTATTTTAAATCTGTAAATTATATAATTTTTTTTCATATAGTGGAGGTAACAATAAATAATAATAAATAATAATAAATAATAATAAATAATAATAAATAATAATAAATAATAATAAATAATAATAAATAATAATAAATAATAATAAATAATAATAAATAATAATAAATAATAATAAATAATAATAAATAATAATAAATAATAATAAATAATAATAAATAATAATAAATAATAATAAATAATAATAAATAATAATAAATAATAATAAATAATAATAAATAATAATAAATAATAATAAATAATAATAAATAATAATAAATAATAATAAATAATAATAAATAATAATAAATAATAATAAATAATAATAAATAATAATAATAAATAATAATAAATAATAATAATAATAATACTGAGAGAAACATAAGGCTATAAGACCAAGCTAAGCGAAGCTATCTTGTCCAGGACCGATATTCATTTATTATTCATCATCTATCTTTCATCCAAGATTCATCTATGATTCATCTATGATTCATCTATGATTCATCTATGATTCATCTATGATTCATCTATGATTCATCTATGATTCATCTATAATTCATCTATGATTAAACTATGATTCATCTATTATTCATCTATTATTTAACTATGATTCATCTATGATTCATCTATGATTCATCTGTGATTCATCTATGATTCATCTATAATTAATCTATAATTCATCTATGATGTATCTATGATTCATCTATGATTCATTTATGATTCATTTATGATTCATCTATGATTCATCTATGATTCGTCTATGATTCATCTATGATTCATCTACGATTCATCTATGATTAATCTATAATTCATCTACTATTCATCTATGATTCATCTATGATTCATCTATGTTTCATCTATGATTCATCTATGATTCATCTATGATTCATCTATGATTCATCTATGATTCATCTATGATTCATCTGTGATTCATCTATAATTCAACTATGATTAAACTATGATTCATCTATTATTCATCTATTATTTATCTATGATTCATCTATGATTCACCTATGATTCATCTGTGATTCATCTATGATTCATCTATGATTAACCTATGATTCATCCATGATGCATCTATGATTCATCTATGATTCATTTATGATTCATTTATGATTCATCTATGATTCATCTATGATTCGTCTATGATTCATCTATGATTCATCTATGATTCATCTATGATTCATCTATGATTCATCTATAATTCATCTATGATTCATCTATGATTCATCTATGTTTCATCTATGATTCATCTATGATTCATCTATGATTCATCTATGATTCATCTATGATTTATCTATGATTCATCTATAATGCATCTATGATTAAACTATGATTCATCTATTATTCAACTATTATTTATCTATGATTCATCTATGATTCATCTATGATTCACCTATGATTCATCTGTGATTCATCTATGATTCATCTATGATTCATCTATGATTCATCTATGATGCATCTATGATACATCTATGATTCATTTATGATTCATTTATGATTCATCTAAGATTCATCTATGATTCGTCTATGATTCATCTATGATTCATCTATGATTCATCTATGATTCATCTACGATTAATCTATAATTCATCTATGATTCATCTATGACTCATCTATGACTCATCTATGATTCATCTATGATTCATCTATGATTCTTCTATGATTTATCTAAGATTCATCTATAATTTATCTATGATTCATCTAACATATTTCATCTGCTATGGATCCGTAATTCATCTGTA
The DNA here is from genome assembly GCA_963942505.1 of Lordithon lunulatus. NCBI lineage: Eukaryota > Metazoa > Arthropoda > Insecta > Coleoptera > Staphylinidae > Lordithon > Lordithon lunulatus. The sequence continues at coordinate 53,313,021 of OZ012669.1, forward strand.
ATTCTTTTGTCGGTCGGTCTCTTGTGGTATGTGAAAAGTATGAGAGTTAAAAGTTCTCAACAAGTATATTATAAGGATGTAATAAATAAAACTTGCATCTTAAAACATATGGGGCAGTTATATGCTTGGTTATACTAATTATACTACTATATATATATATATATATATATATATATATATATATATATATATATATAAATGGGATGCAAATAGCGGATTTTGTCTATCGAAGTTAGAGATCAAAGAAACGGCTACCATAAAACTATCATAGCAGTGTATGGACCAAACGAAGATGATACTGTGTGCAACAAAGAAACATTCTGGGAGCAGCTCAACGAAACAACAGAAAAAGCCAAAGGAGAAGTGTACGTGGCGGGAGACTTCAACAGCAGAATTGGCAACGAAGTAAAAGATAATGACGCGATGAGAGGAAGATATGGAGAAGGCGTACTCAACGAAAATGGTAAGAAAATGCTAGATTATTGTAGAATGAATAATCTAGTAATAACGAATACACTATTCAAACACAAGGACATACACAAATACACCAGGGAAGTGATAAGCAGGAACGAAAAATCTATAATAGACTATGTACTAGCAGAACAAGGGAAAAGGAGCAAAATAATAGACACAAGAGTAAAGAGAAGTTACGAAATTGGAAGTGATCACTATCTAGTAGAGACGAAAATAAAGGAAGATTATCAAGATAGCGATAAAAAAAGCAGAGACCAAATATAGCAATAAACTACAACAAGATAAGAGCATACAAACTAAGGGAAAAAGAAATAGCAAACATCTATAATGAGAAAATAGAGGAGAAATTAGTAAAGGGCAACTATAGACAAGAAGTAGAGGAAATGTGGAATAAATTAAAGAAAAATATACTGGAGACAGCACAAGAGACATGTGGGACAAAGCAAAACACTAACAAGAAGCAGCAGACAGCATGGTGGTCGCAGGACATAAGAGAGAAAATAAAGGAAAAGAAAAAGCATGGCAAAGATACCTAAATGACAAAAATAGTAAAAACTACGAAGAATACATTTTAAAGAGGAAAATAGTAAAAGATAAGGTCAGAATAGCAAAGAGCAGGGAATGGGAAAAGTTCGGAGAGACAATGGAGAAAAATGCAAAGGAAAACCAAAAAATATTCTATAAAACACTAAAACTAAACAGAAAAGAAAAAGGACAAGAAGTAAATTATATACAAGACAATCAAGGAATATTTCTGAAGGACAACGAAAAAATACTGGAAAGATGGAAAGAATATTTTGAAGACTTACTACCACAAAATGGTGGAAATGAACAGAAAACAAGAGACCAGAACGACTCGGAAGCAGATATAGAGATGATCAATGGAAAAGAAATACTAGAGATAATAAGGGAAATGAAAATAGGGAAATCACCAGGACAAGATCAGATCACAACGGAAATGATTAAACATATGGGACCTGCAGGTAATGAAATACTACTAAATAAACGAAATATGGAGGACGAATAAAATACCCAGAGATTGGCAAGTATCGTTAATCGTACCGATACACAAGAAAGGCGATAAGACAAAATGTTCAAACTATAGGGGTATAACACTCACAAGCATAGGTATGAAGATCTTAGAAAAAACAATTAACAAAAGAATACTAGCAAAAATAGAGCAGACTCTAGAAGAATCGCAATGTGGATTTAGGAAAGGAAGATCCACACAGGACAACATTTTCACGATAAAACAAATCACAGAAAAAAGAATTGCAAATAATAAAAACACATACCTAGGATTCATCGACCTGGAAAAAGCATTCGACATGATACCAAGAAATAAATTATGGAAAATCCTGGAAGAGAGAGGTGTAGAAAGAAAGACAGTCGAATTAATACAAAACATACACAACAACACCAATGCAATAATACACTACGGACAAACATCAAGAACATTTCAGACAACCACTGGACTAAGACAAGGAGGCGGGCTCAGTCCTACATTATTTAACATATACATGGATGAAATAATGAAGAGCATGAAACCAGAAACCAAAAAAGCAAACATAGGGTACAAAAACATGCAAGTTGTAAAAATATCGGAAGGAGCATTCGCTGATGATGTAGTAGTGATAGCAGAAAATGAAGGTAATCTGCAGCACAACCTTAGTGTATGGAACAGACACCTAGAAAAGTATAACATGAAAATGAACTATAACAAAACAAAAGTGATGGTAATAGGAAACCGGAAAGAACAAATAAATATAAAAGATAGAACAACACAGAATAGAACAAGTAGAAGAATTCAAATACCTGGGAGTAGCACTGACAGAAGACGGAAAAATGGAAGGCGAACTTAGTAACAGAATAAACAACACAGCTAAAACATACCACGCATTGAGCAATATACTGATTAACAAGAAAGAGATCAGCAGAAGGACAAAAATAAATATATATATAAAAGCATATATAGACCTATACTGACATATGGAAGCGAGACGTGGAAGCTAACGAAGAGGGACAAAAGTAGAATACAGGCAATGGAAATGAAATATCTCAGAGGAGTAAAACAAGTTACGAGAAGAGACAGAATAAGAAATGAGGACATCAAAGAAGAACTGGGAATTGAAGCTGTAGATAAGTATATAGAAAAGAAACAACTAAACTGGTGGGGTCATTTAATTAGGATGGATAAAAAGAATCAAACAAAACAGGTATGGTAAGCAAGAGGTAGACCAAGAAAAGAGTGGGACAACATAATAGAGGACATAATAATCAAGAAAGGAAAAAAAACAGTCAAGCAAATAATATATATATATATATATATATATATATATATATATATATATCTACTAATCGAAATAATTAGTTATTATCTTTGCTGCTGAAATTGAAATCGAGTACGAGGTGGGCACATTATAAAGTAAACGATTAGTAAAAGCTTACACATTGCACTGCTGGCCCGACGGTGGAAGAGCTTTAGAGCGCTCACGTCCCGCGGCGGCTTGCTGCGAAAGCTGGTGACACAAACACTTTTGGAGCGGTCCCTGGCGGACGCGTCCTCTGTCCTCTCCCCCCTTAATCGTTGCACTAGTCGCATGTCCAGACACAACATCTCTAATTTATCATAAACAAACACTAGCACATGCCAGGGGACCCGCCTACACCACGCTCGCCGCTGTTATCTGCGAGAACACATCAGGGAAAATGCAAATGTTATGTAGAATATGTAAGGAGTATTTAAATGTTGTAATCGATCGTTACTTTTTACATAAATATTTACGGTAGTGTACGCTGTGTTTATTCGATGTTGCTTGCAAATGAATATAGATAAGCTAATTTATTATAAAGACCATTAGTCTTCACTACCACTACTACTACCACAATGGCACTCCATCCCTAGAATATATATATATATATATATATATATATATATATATATATATATATATATATATATATATATATATATATATATATATATATTATATATATATATATATATATATATATATATATATATATATATATATATATATTATATATATATATATATATATATATATGAAGACAATGATTTGAAGTCGATCGACCTGTTATTTATAACTTTTATGCTGTCAGTGCAAATATTTAAATGATTTAACAGTTGTCTTCATCAAAAACAACGTCATAATAGAATAGTTACATCTATAATTAGCCTAAAAGTTGTAACTGCATAGGATGAAGAAGAAGCACGGCGCACAATATTATCTTTGATAATGTTTTGAGAAGAAAAGTGTACAAATAAACACATGGGCTTAGAGATATTTGGCAAAATTGATTTATCATACGCCGTCAGACGATGGGAAGTTCAACTAGTATATTTCATAAAAATCCTACCGAACTCATATTTTTTCTTATACATTATTGTTTAAAAATAGACGATATTGTGTAGTGTTTATTGATTTGGATGAAATTGCAAGGTTCTTGTTTAATATATAAGTGTGAATCCACCTCTTAACAATCTACATATCACACAATATCTCGAGTAGGTGGAGGAGCTTCACGGCTGATAGCCCTATAAAAGATAGAAGTTTTTTTTTTCAAAACAAAAAGCGAATGTGCTCTCTACTTAATTTTAAGAGTCTTTAACTTTTAAAAGGATAACACAGAGGGAGATTCAGATACACAAAATAGACGACTGCTATTAATAAAAATATTGCAAACTCTATTCTGCTGGGTTATTGAAATTAATATCAAATATGTGTTTATAAAATATAATCTGTCTGTTCATAATTTTGGCATAAAGTTGTTAGTTTGGACTTTATATTCATTTATTTTTTTTAAATCCACATAATTCCATTCATATATGTTTTATTAGTAATTTTGGGTTAAATTTGGTCAATGCATGTATATTACATCCAAATCCGCGTGGCGAAATTTATTTTCAAAAAATATACAGATATAGGGCTCTATATCCCTATATCTGTATATTTTTGAAAATAAATATCGCCACGGGGTTTTGGATGTAATATACACGCATTGACAACATTTAATTGACAATCACAAATAAAACATATATGAACGGAATTATGCGGATGCTATTTTTAAATTCGCATCCGAATCAATATGTGTGGAATAGCAGCATTTGCACAGTTTTTTTTTATGCATTGCACGTTCGCCGCGCATGTAATCAAGTTTAACGCTCATGTTTTGCGGACATGTCCGCATGTATCATTAGAATTAGTAGCAGTATCATGTTCCGACGCCATTACAGCATGTGATAAAATTGCTGAGCATCGTACTGCCGTATTGCAGACATTTTTATTGGAGTATTACCATTTGCATTTAAATTTATAACTAATTATATGTAGGTTTATACAGCAGATTAAATCGTTTATACAACATATTTAAACTGTTTATACAACAAGTTTATACTGTTTATACAACAGGTTTATACAACTGTTTATACAAAGTACTAAAATATTATTGCAAAAGTAGAAAAAGTTCGTCCGCTAGGAATCATGCAATGGCGTTTACAGGATTTTGCATTAACAATAACATCTGAGATAACTTTGAAAGTTCCCAATATTCAACTTTCTGCATATAGTCAACATGTTATTAGGACCACCCAGTACTGCCCTCTATTGGAATAATATTCGAACAGAGTGTTTGAGATATCAGGACAAAGTCAATCTTATAAAACATATATAAGTGTGAATCCAGCTCTTAGCAATCAACATATCTAGACTTCGAACATGTTAGATCGCATCAGTGTAGTTCAGCTAGTGAGGATGAATTCACACAATATATACAAAAATGATACAACATATATATGGCGTTACACTTTCCTTCTAGGAGGAAAGTTGTATCATTATTGTATAGTCCAAACTAACAACTTTATGCCAAAATTAATGAACGTACAGATTATATTTTATACATAACACATATTTGATTTTAATTTCAATAACCCAGCAGAATAGAGTTTGCAATATTTTTATTAATAGCAGTCTATTTTGTGTATCGGAATCTCCCTCTGTGTTATTATTTTGAAAATTAAAGAATCTCTTAAAACTAAGTAGATAGCACATTCGCTTTTTGGTTTGAAAAAAAACTCTTTTATAGGGCTATCAGCCGTGAAGCTTTTCCGCCGGTAAAGGGAGAAGCTCAGAGGAGTTTAATCACCTGGTATTTACCTTAACTTCACAGTAAACCTCTGAAAACAGAAAAAGGTGATTCGCGAAATTTTTGTTTGTTTTAATTTTGATAGATTCTTTAATTTGCAAAATTGTAACATTAATGGGTTAATACGAATTTGTATCCCTACTAAAATATATAAATACATTTCAAATTGTATTTTTTTTAGTTAAATAATGTGTTCTTGTTATCGAAGCTCGGCGTCGACGGTGTGGTGAAAGAAGCTGCAGTCGGTCGCCGGGGTGGCTCTTTGTAAGATAGGCACGGGTAGGGCTATAAAACGTCAGGCCGACTTACGGGGTATATAGGATATACTCGAAACGATTCTCTGAGTCGTGGCGAGGGAGAACTGTTTTCCAAGTGTATCTATCTTGATAATAAGTAACGTTATGAAAAAAATGAATGCTACATTAATTTTTATATAAAATAAGTGTTTTAAATATTTAATAGATTCAGGAATATATAGATTCAAGCACAATTTTATAAGTTTCAATTACCACTGTCTTCTAGATCTTTTTTTTTTCTTTTTTTTTTCTTCTGGGGTGGAATCTTCGAAAGACACCCATGCCTTCACTATCACCACATGTGGTGATAAGCATGGGTAGTGTCGGATTCGCCCCGCGTATTGGCAGGGGCGCCTACCGACTAAACCAAAACCCAGGTTCTGTCGACGAGGGGCTTGACTGCCTAGTAGGCATTCCTAAGCCCCCCGGACCGTCCTACGTAAGTCTATCAGTCGGTCTCGTGTGCATGGAAACGGGGTAGGGTATGAACTGTCTTCTAGATCTAGATTGAAAACGAGTAACGTTATGAAAAAGTGGTTTCGATATTTGGATTATACAGTCATTTTTATAGAAAATATTGTGTTTTAAAACTCTATTAAGACTCAGGAATATATAGATTAAAGCATAATTTTATAAGAGAACAATGAAATTTCAACTAGCACTGGCCTCTAGTGCATCTATCTTGAAAAGGAGTAACGTTCTAAAAAAATTAATTGGATATTTGAGTTTTGTATTCATTTTGATATACAATAATTGTTTTGTACAATTATATAGATTCAGGAATATTTAGATTAATGCACAATTTTATAAGAAACCAACGAAATTCCTATTACCACTGTGCTACAAGTCATCTATCTTGAAAAAGATTAACGTTATGAAAAAATAGTTTAGATATTTTGATTCTACGTTCAATTTTATACTAAATAGGTGTGTTCATTTAATAGATTCAGGGATATATAGAAAAAGTTCAATTTTATACGAAATTTCAATTACCACTGCCTTTCAAGTGCATCTATCTTGAAAATGAGTAACGTTACAAAATAATGGATTTGATATTTGGATTCTACATTAATTTTTATATAAAATAAGTATTTTGAACATTTAATAGATTCAGGTATATATAGATTATAGCACAATTTTATAAGAAATCAACGAAATTTCAACTACCATTGTCTTCCAAGTGCATCTATCTTGAAAAAGAATAACGTTATGAAAAAATAGAATAGATATTTGGATTCTACATTAATTTTAACATAAAAGAAATGTTTTAAACATTTGATATATTCAGGAATAGATAGATGAAAGCACAAGTTTATAAGAAACCAATTCTAATTACCACTGTTTTCCAAGTCATCTATCTTGAAAAAGAGTAAAGTTATGAAAAAATAGATTAGATATTTAGATTCTACGTTAAATTTTATACAAAATAAGTGTTTTTTACATTTAATAGATTCAGGGATATGTAGTTTAAAGTACAATTTTATAAGAATCCAACGAAATTTCAATTACCACATTCTTCCAAATACATCTATCTTGAATAAGAGAAGTGTTATGAAAAAATTGATTTGATATTTTGATTCTACGTTCAATTTTATACATAATAAGTATTTTTTACATTTAATAGATTCAGGGATATGTAGTTTAAAGTACAATTTTATAAGAATCCAACGAAATTTTAACTACCACATTCTTCCAAATATATCTATCTTATATAAGAGAATTGTTATGAAAAAAATGATTTGATATTTTGATTCTACATATTAATTTTTATATGAAATATCTGTTTTGAACATTTAATGGATTCAGAAATATATAGATTATACCACAATTTTATAAGAAACCAATGTAATTTAACTACCATTGTGTTCTAGGTGCACCTGTCTTGAAAAAGAGTAACGTTGTGTTAAAATGGATATAGAAACCAAATATTCATATTTGGATTCTACATTCATTTTTATATAAAATAAGCGTTTTGACCTTTTAATAGATTCAAGAATATTTACATTAAAGCACAATGTACTAAGAACCAATGTAATTTCAACTGTCTTCTAATGGCATCTATCTTGAAAAGGAGTAACTTTCTGAAAAAATTGATTGAATATTTGGATTCTACATCCATTTTTATACAACATTAGTATTGAAGTTTTACTAGATTCAGGAATATATAGACTAAAACACAATTTTATAAGAATCCAGCGAAATTTCAATTACCACAGGCTTTCAAGTGCATCTATATTGAAAAAGGGTAATGTTATGAAAAAAATGCATTGTATATTTGTATTCGACATTCATTCTTAAATAAGATAAGTAATTAAATATCTAATAGACTCAGGAACATATAGGTTAAAGCACAAACTACCACTGTGTTCTAAGTGCATCTATCTTGAAAATAAGTAACGTTATGGACAAATGGTTGCACGCTTGGATTCTACATTCATTTTTATATAATATAATTTATTCAAACATTTAATAGGTTCAGGAATATATAGATTAAGGCACAAATTTAAAAAATATTTGGATTCTACATCCATTTTTATACAACATTAGTATTGAAGTTTTACTAGATTCAGGAATATATAGATTAAAACACAATTTTATAAGAATCCAGCGAAATTTCAACTACCACTGTCTTCCAAGTGCATCTATCTTGAAAATGAGTAACGTTATGAACTAATTAATAAATTGGATATTTTTAGTCTAAATTCGTTTTGATATAAAATAAATGTTTTACACATTTAATAGATGCAGCAATGTAATTTCAACTGCCACTATCTTCTAAGAGCATCTATCTTGAAAAAGAGTAACTTTCTGAAAAAATGTATTATGTATTTGGATTCTAGATTCATTTTTATATCAAATAAATGGTTTGAAATTTTGCTAGATTCAAGAATATATAGATTAAAACACAATTTTATAAGAAACCTGCGAAATTTCAATTACCACAGTCTTTCAAGTGCATCTATTGTATGGTAATTTTATGAAAAAATGGATAATATATTTGTCTTCATTTTTAAATAATATAAGTAATTGAATATCTAATAGACTCAGGAACATGTAGATTAAAGCACAATTTTATTAGAAAACAACGAAATTTCAACTACCCTGTCTTCAATTATCTTGAAAAATAGTAACGTTATGAAAAAAATAGATGAGATATTTGATTCTACATTTATATTTATACAAAATAAGATTTCTAATCATTAAATCGATTCAGAAATGGATAGATGAAAGCACAATTTTATAAGAAACCAACGAAATTCCAATTACCACTGTTTTACAAGTCATCTATCTTGAAAAACAGTAAAGTTATAAAAAATAGATTAGATATTACGTTCAATTTTATACAAAATAAGTGTTTTGTACATTTAATAGATTCAGGGATATGTAGTTTAAAGTACAATTTTATAAGAATCCAACGAAATTTCAATTACCACATTCTTCCAAATGCATCTATCTTGAAAAAGAGAAATGTTATGAAACAATTGATTTGATATTTGGATTCTAAATTCATTTTTATATGAAATAAGTGTTTTGAACATTTAATAGATTCAGAAATATATAGATTATACCACAATTTTATAAGAAACCAATGTAATTTAACTACCATTGTCTTCTAGGTGCACCTGTCTTGAACAAGAGTAACGTTCTGAAATAATGGATTGAATATTTGGATTCTACATTAATTTTTATATAAAATTAGTGGTTTGAAGTTTTACTAGATTCAGAAATATATAGATTTAAACATTTTATAAGAAACCAACGAAATTTCAATTACCACTGCCTTTCAATTGCATCTATCTTGAAAAAGAGTAACGTTATGAAAAAATAGATTGAATATTTGGATTCTACATTAATTTTTATATAAAATAAGATTTATTAAAATTTAATAGATTCAGGAATAGATAGATGAAAGCACAATTTTATAAGAAACCGATGTAATTTATCTACCATTGTCTTCTAGGTGCATCTCTATTGACAAAGAGTAATAATAATTTCTGAAAAAATAGATTGAATAGTTGCATTCTACATTAATTTTTATATAAAATTAGTGTTTTACTAGATTCAGGAATATATAGATTAAAACAAAATTTTATAAGAAAGCAGCGAAATTTCAATTACCACTGTCTACTAAGTGCATCTATCGTGAAAAGTAGGAACATGATGAAAAAATGGATTGGATATTTGAATTCTAAATTAATTTTGATGTACGATACATGTTTTAAACGTTTAATAGATTTAGGAATATACAGATTAAAGCACAAGTTTATAAGAAACCAACAAAATTTCAACTACCACTGTCTTCCAAGTACATCTTTCTTAAAAATGAGTAACGTTATGAAAAAATGAATTGGATATTTGGATTCTACATTAATTTTTACATAAAATAAGTGTTTTAAACATTTAATAGATTCAGGAATAGATAGATGAAAGCACAATTTTATAAGAAACCAGCGAAATTGCAATTACCACTGTTTTCCAAGTCATCTATCTTGAAAAAGAGTAACGTTATGAAAAAATAAATTACGATATTTAGATTCTACGTTCAATTTGATACAAAATAAGTGTTTTGTACATTTAATAAATTCATAGATTAAAGTACAATTTGTCAATTTAATCTTATACAAAATATGTGTTTTGTATTTAATAAATTCAGAGATATGTAGATTAAAATACAATTTTATAAGAAACCAAAGAAATTTCAATTACCACAGTCTTCCAAATGCATCTTTCTTAAAGAAGAGAAATGTTATGAAAAAATTGTTTTGATATATGGATTTTACATTAATTTTTATATGAAATATGTGTTGAAAATTTAATAGATTCAGGAGTATATAGAGTATACTACAATTTTATAAAAAGAAACAATGTAATCTAAACTACCATTGTCTTTTCGGTGAACCTATCTTGAAAAAGAATAACGTTCTAAAATAATGAATTGAATATTTGGATTCTACATTAATTTTAATATGAAATAAGTATTTTAAAATTTTAATAGATTCAAGAATATATAGATTAAAGCACAATGTTATAAGAAACCATTGTAATTTCAACTACCACTGTCTTCTAAGTGCATGTATCTTGAAAAAGAGTAATTTTCTGAAAAAAAAATGGATTGAATAGTTGGATTCTACATTCATTTTTATATAAAATAAGTGTTTTGTACATTTACTAGATTCAGGAATATATAGATTAAAGCACAATTTTATAAGAAATAACGAAATTTCAATTACCACTATCTTCCAAGTACATCTATCATGAAAAGGAGTAACCTTATGAAAACATTAATTGGATCCTTGAATTCTACATGAATTTTTATACAAAATAAGCGTTTTGAACTTTTAATTGATTCAGGAATATGTAGATTAAAGCACAATTTTATAAGATGGCAACGTAATTTCAACTACTACGGTCTTCCAAGTGCATCTATCTTGAAAATGAGTAAATGGATTGGACGTTCAGATTCTACATTCATTTTTATATAAAATAAGTGTTTTGAACATTTATTAGATTCAGGAATATATAGATTAAAGCACAATTTTATAAGAAATAACGAAATTTCAATTACCACTATCTTCCAAGTGCATCTATCTTGAAAAGGAGTAACCTTATGAAAACATTAATTGGATCCTTGGATTCTACATGAATTTTTATACAAAATAAGCATTTTGAACTTTTAATTGATTCAGGAATATGTAGATTAAAGCACAATTTTATAAGATGGCAACGTAATTTCAACTACTACGGTCTTCCAACTGCATCTATCTTGAAAATGAGAAAATGGATTGGACGTTTAGATTCTACATTCATTTTTATATAAAATAAGTGTTTTGAACATTTATTAGATTCAGGAATATATAGATTAAAGCACAATTTTATAAGAAATCAACGAAGTTTCAATTACCACTGTTTTCCAAGTTCATCTATCTTGAAAAGGAGTATCCTTATGAAAAAATTAATTGGATATTCGTATTCTACATTAATTTTTATATTAAATGAGTGATTTTAAGATTTAATAGATTCAGGAATATGTAGATTAAAGCACAATTTTATAAGAAACCAACGTAATTTCAACTACTACTGCCTTCTAAGTACATCCATCTTAAAAAAGAGTAACGTTGTGAAAAAATGGATGGGATATTAGAATTCTACATTAATTTTTATATGAAATAAGTGCTTTGAACATTTATTATATTCACAAATATATTAATTAAAGAACAGTTAAAAAAATACAAAAAAAATCCAATTACCGCTATCTTTCAAGTCCATATATCTTGAAAATTAGTAGGATTATGTAAAAGTGGATTCGATATTTGGATTCTACATTCTTTTTAATAGAAAATAAGTTTTTTGAACTTTTAATATATTCAGAATATGTAGATTAAAGCTCATTTTTATAAGAAACCAATGTGATTTCATTAGCCAAATTTAGTTGATGTTGATGTTGAACTTTTAATATATTCAGAATATATAGATTAAAGCACAATATTATAAGAATATCTATTATTATAGAGAAAATGTAATATTTTTCAAATGAAACTTCCAATTATCCGAAAGAGAAAGAAACAAAATGGTTTCTAAAATAATAATATATAATCTAACTCGAAAGATAGAATAGAATAGTCTAGTTATATAACTAGACTAACTTAATAGTTCTCCAGTTACCAAACGAAGACGAATTTGCAAATTAAAAAAATCGAATTCTTGCTAGAGTAACTCACCTTTACTAAATTATACTAAATTATACTAAAGAAAGAATAGAACAGTCTAGTTATATAACTAGACCAACTTAATAGTTCTCCAGTTACCAAACGGAGACGAATTTACAAATTAAAAAAATCGAATTCTTGCTAGAGTAACTCACCTTTACCACCACTTAAGAGATTGCCTTTGAATTTACAACACCCCGTATACTAGAAATGATTAAAGTGGGTATTTACCATTTTGCGAATATATTACTTATAGATTAGAAAGTATGTCCTCATATATTTGTCACAGCTGTAGAGACATTTTAGAATTTATCTTAAAATCTGGTTAATATAACTTCTATAAAGTAAAATCTTTAGACATTTTAGTAGAATTCTCCGAATAAAATTATGTCCTCACATACTTATTTATCATAGCCGCCTGCAGTGACTATATAGGGTAATCGATTCACGATTTCTTGCGGCTTTCGGACAGGCTATTAGGGAAACGGTGATAAATTATTCAGGGTAATTCTCCAGGGAGGGTTATAACGTATATGAAATATTCATGGGGAGGCATTCATTTACAAGCAGTCTTAAATAGGTGTGGACGACTTGAAGAATACTGGTAAATTGGTAGATTGGTAAATTGACAGCAATGATTCATGAAAACATCAACACATAACATAGGAATATTTATTTACCTTTAAGGGTCCGCCCTTATAGGTAAATTTATTTGTCACATAAACATTCTCAATTAATGGACAAGTTAATAATTAATGGTAATAGTGAAGGTATAATGTAATGACCTAACTTAACTTATAAAACTATTTGTTTTGTAAATATGTAAAGTTTTTTCAAGGGCTTAGTCCATTACGCGAGGAATGAAAAATAAAGTTGCAAAAAAATGTTTTATATATATATATATATATATATATATATATATATATATATATATTTATATATATATATATATATATATATAAATATATATATATATATATATATATATATATATAATTTATATCATTGTATATGTGTTTATATTTTCTATAATGATTAACACTAACAAGGTCAGCATAGGATAAAATCAAAAATTTAAAAAAAATCGCTCTACTAGTTTTTGGCGGCAGTGAAAATCAAAATTAATGAATTTTCCATCTTTTCTCCCATATTTTTTTTTAAATAATTGATTTTATTGATTTTTTACCACTCCGTATACTAACAAGTTTAAGTTTAAAATTAATTTAAAAAAAAACTAAGGCTACTAATGATATAGAAACTTATGTTTGATGATTACTATTAAATTCTAAACAACATATGAAAATTTAGAGAGAAAAAAGTGAGGAGAAATTTGATAAAAATTACATAATATATTTTGCAAATATTATTCGATAACAACTAACTAAATCAACTTAATTTTTTTAAATTCTTATATTAAGGTTACCAAGACATGGGTAAACAATTGTACAAAAAAATCAATTTTTTTGATGCTTCACTATTGAAGAAACACAGCCAGGGCGCGACCCGCGCGGTCGCCGGAATAATCGAAATTCACACCGGTACTTTTGTTCCTTCCAATCCATTTCAACCCCCAGTATCAACTTAGTTTATATTCCGAATGAATTACAAACGACACAGATTCAACTAAATGTTTAAAAATCCCAGAATCAACTGTGTGTGCTCCTCAATACTCGGGATAACTAAAGCGTGTTTGCTTTCATCCAGTCAAACATCATTAGTGTCTCCAAGTTAATTTCGCTCGACGCGTTTACGGCCGAGATTTATTGCAAATAGCTGCGGCTCCCCGTAGTAAAATAGCGATTTCGCGTCGAACAATATATAGCGGTGTGTGCGAGGGGGCGGCAAATCATTACCGAGTGGCTTGTAGCAAGCCGCAAAGCCCCCCCCAACGAACAACGCTCGTTTCGCAGAAATGTCACCGCGCGAGAATCATCGCGAGGCTGTAAACATTTGTAATTGCATTATGAAGAATAACGAGGGTATAAAATGGGACTGATATCGCTACTGAGGGTTATGGTATGGTATGTTAAATATTACAGTTGTGTATGATAAGGGCAAAGCTGTAATAGTTTAATCAATTGTTTCATTGGATTACTAGCCGAACAAAAAAAATATAGTTTTAACCGCAAAAAAAATCGAATAATCCAGAGCGCCCATGAGCGTAAAAGTTTAAAATTAAAAAAAAAAATAGAAAAACAAAATCGCCGGTATACAGACTTTCCATTGTACTTTATCATATTGTTATAAACATTAAGCATTTTTTTTCAAATCCAGGAACATTGCGCATCATGGTCAAAAATAATAATATACAAGTTAGTCGCCAAAAAAAAAACTTAGAATAAAAATTTTCCATTTTCCTTCGGCCATCTGGTACATTGATATATTTTGTGCTAGAATCAGTAAAAAAATTAAACAAAATATGTTGCATTATTTTTTTATGGACTCAGCCTCTAAAATCGAATTATCCAGATATGAGCGTAAAAGTTTAAAATTAAGAAAAAAATAGAAAAACAAAATAGCCAATATACAGACTTTCCATTTTACTTTATCATATTGCTATAAACATTAAGCAATTTTTTTCAAATCTAGAAAAATTGCGCATCATGGTCAAAAATAATAATAATGATATACAAGTTAGTCGCCAAAAAAAAAATACTTAGAATGAAAATTTTCCATTTTCCTTCGGCCATCTGGTGCACTGATATGTTTTGTGCTAGGATCAGTAAAAAAATTAAACAAAATATGTTGCATTATTTGTTTATGGATTCAGCCTCTAAAATCGAATAATCCAGATATGAGCGTAAAAGTTTAAAATTAAGAAAAAAATAGAAAAACAAAATCGCCGGTATACAGACTTTAAATTTTACTTTATCATATTGTTATAAACATTAAGGAATTTTTTTCAAATCCAGGAACATTGCGCATCATGGTCAAAAATAATAATAATGATATACAAGTTAGTCGCCAAAAAAAATATACTTAGAATGAAAATTTTCCATTTTCCTTCGGCCATCTGGTACACTAATATGTTTTGTGCTAGGATCAGTAAAAAAATTAAACAAAATATATTGCATAATTTTTTTATGGACTCTAAAATCGAATAATCCAGATATGAGCGTAAAAGTTTAAAATTAAGAAAAAAATAGAAAAACAAAATCGCCGGTATACAGACTTTGCATTTTACTTTATCATATTGTTATAAACATTAAGCAATTTTTGTCAAATCCAGGAACATTGCGCATCATGGTCAAAACTAATAATAATGATATACAAGTTAGTCGCCAAAAAAAAAAATACTTAGAATGAAAATTTTCTATTTTCCTTCGGCCATCTGGTACACTGATATGTTTTCTGCTAGGATCAGTAAAAAAAATATTCAAAATATGTTGCATTATTTTTTTATGGACTCAGCCTTTAAAATCGAATTATTCAGATATGAGCGTAAAAGTTTAAAATTAAAAGAAAAAATAGAAAAACAAAATCGCCGGTATACAAACTTTCCATTTTCCTTTATAATATTGTTATAAACATTAAGCAATTTTTTTCAAATCCAGGAATATTGCGCATCATGGTCAAAAATAATAATAATGATATACAAGTTAGTCGCAAAAATACTTAGGATGAAAATTTTCCATTTTCCTTCGGCCATCTGGTACACTGATATGTTTTGTGCTAGGATCGGTAAACAAATTAAACAAAATATGTTGAATTAATTTTTTATGGAATCAGTCTCTAAAATCTTATTCAGATCAGAGCGTAAAAATTTAGAATTAAAAAAAAAAAATAGAATAACAAAATCGCCGGTATACAGACTTTCTATTTTACTTTATCATATTGTTATAAACATTAAGCAATTTTTTTCAAATCCAGGAACATTGCGCGACATGGTTAAAAATAATAATTTACGTTACAACCATAAAAAAAAAAAAAACGCCTATAAAAATTATTAAAAAATTTGTAGATTTGTATATATATATATATATATATATATATATATATATATATATATATATTATGATCGGCAAGACATTAATAAAGAATTCCTCAAAATTTGGATTTTATTGGTCACCCCAATTGGTCAGTACAGTAGGGGATATCTTCACTCCGGTCTAAAATCGGCATGTCCAGATAGGAGCGAAAAAGTTAAAAAAAAAAAATAGAAGGAACCACCTGCTCGGGTTGGGACTTTCCATTTTCTAATTGTTATTGTGTTATAAATATTGTGTAATTTTTTCAAATCAATTGTATGACGGTGGAATTTTAAAAATAATAATAATGAAACATACTCGACTTTGTAGCCGAAAAAAAAATACTTAGAATCAAAATTTTCCAATTTCCTTCGACCATCTGGTGCATTGATATGTTCTGAACCAAGATCCAAAAAAAAATTAAACAAAATATGTTGCATTATTTTTTTATTGACCCAGCCTCTAAAATCGGCATGTCAAGATAGGAGCGAAAAAGTTAAAAATAAAAAAAAAATAGAAGCAAGTACTTGCTCGGGTTGGGACTTTCCATTTTCTAACTGCTATTTTGTTATAAATATTGTGTAATTTTTTCAAATCAATTGTATGACGGTGGAATTTTAAAAATAATAATAATGAAACATACTCGACTTTGTCGTCGAAAAAAAATACTTAGAATAAAAATTTTCCAATTTCCTTCGACCATCTGGTGCATTTATATGTTCTGAATGAAGATCCAAAAAAAAATTAAACAAAATATGTTGCATTATTTTTTTATTGACCCAGCCTCTAAAATCGGCATTTCCAGATAGGAGCGAAAAAGTTAAAAATAAAAAAAAAATAGAAGGAAGTACCTGCTCGGGTTGGGACTTTCTATTTTCTAATTGTTATTTTGTTATAAATATTGTGTAATTTTTTCAAATCAATTGTATGACGGTGGAATTTTAAAAATAATAATAATGAAACATACTCGACTTTGTCGCCGAAAAAAAAAATACTTAGAATCAAAATTTTCCAATTTCCTTCGACCATCTGGTGCATTAATATGTTCTGAACCAAGATTCAAAAAAAAATTAAACAAAATATGTTGCATTATTTTTTTATTGACCCAGCCTCTAAAATCGGCATGTCAAGATAGGAGCGAAAAAGTTAAAAATAAAAGAAAAATAGAAGGAAGTACCTGCTCGGGTTGGGACTTTCCATTTTCTCATTGTTATGTTGTTATAAATATTGTGTATTTTTTTCAAATCAATTGTATGACGGTGGAATTTTAAAAATAATAATAATGAAACATATTCGACTTTGTCGTCGAAAAAAAAATACTTAGAATCAAAATTTTCCAATTTCCTTCGACCATCTGGTGCATTTATATGTTCTGAACCAAGATTCAAAAAAAAATTAAACAAAATATGTTGCATTATTTTTTTATTGACCCAGCCTCTAAAATCGGCATGTCAAGATAGGAGCGAAAAAGTTAAAAATAAAAAAAAAATAGAAGGAAGTACCTGCTCGGGTTGGGACTTTCCATTTTCTAATTCTTATTTTGTTATAAATATTGTGTAATTTTTTCAAATCAATTGTATGACGGTGGAATTTTAAAAATAATAATAATGAAACATACTCGACTTTGTCGCCGAAAAAAAAAATACTTAGAATCAAAATTTTCCAATTTCCTTCGACCATCTGGTGCATTTATATGTTCTGAACCAAGATCCAAAAAAAAATTAAACAAAACAGGTTGCATTCTTTTTTTATTGACCCAGCCTCTAAAATCGGCATGTCAAGATAGGAGCGAAAAAGTTAAAAATAAAAAAATAATAGAAGGAAGTACCTGCTCGGGTTGGGGCTTTCTATTTTCTAATTGTTATTTTGTTATAAATATTGTGTAATTTTTCAAATCAATTGTATGACGGTGGAATTTTAAAAATAATAATAATGAAACATACTCGACTTTGTCGTCGAAAAAAAAATACTTAGAATCAAAATTTTCCAATTTCCTTCGACCATCTGGTGCATTGATATGTTCTGAACCAAGATCCAAAAAAAATTAAACAAAATATGTTGCATTATTTTTTTATTGACCCAGCCTCTAAAATCGGCATGTCAAGATAAGAGCGAAAAAGTTAAAAAAAAAGAGAAGGACTTTCCATTTTCTAATTGTTATTTTGTTATAAATATTGTGTAATTTTTTCAAATCAATTGTATGACGGTGGAATTTTAAAAATAATAATAATGAAACATACTCGACTTTGTCGTCGAAAAAAAAAAACTTAGAATCAAAATTTTCCAATTTCCTTCGACCATCTGGTGCACTGATATGTTCTGAACCAAGATCCAAAAAAAAATTAAACAAAACATGTTGCATTATTTTTTTATTGACCCAGCCTCTATAATCGGCATGTCAAGATAGGAGCGAAAAAGTTAAAAAAAAAGAGAAGGACTTTCCATTTTCTAATTGTTATTTTGTTATAAATATTGTGTAATTTTTTCAAATCAATTGTATGACGGTGGAATTTTAAAAATAATAATAATGAAACATACTCGACTTTGTCGTCGAAAAAA
The DNA here is from genome assembly GCA_963942505.1 of Lordithon lunulatus. Lineage (NCBI taxonomy): Eukaryota > Metazoa > Arthropoda > Insecta > Coleoptera > Staphylinidae > Lordithon > Lordithon lunulatus. The sequence continues at coordinate 53,332,191 of OZ012669.1, forward strand.
AAAAACTTAGAATCAAAATTTTCCAATTTCCTTCGACCATCTGGTGCATTTATATGTTCTGAACCAAGATCCAAAAAAAAATTAAACAAAACATGTTGCATTCTTTTTTTATTGACTCAGCCTCTAAAATCGGCATGTCAAGATAGGAGCGAAAAAGTTAAAAATAAAAAAAAATAGAAGGAAGTACCTGCTCGGGTTGGGACTTTCCATTTTTTATTTGTTATTTTGTTATAAATATTGTGTAATTTTTTCAAATCAATTGTATGACGGTGGAATTTTAAAAATAATAATAATGAAACATACTCGACTTTGTCGCCGAAAAAAAAATACTTAGAATCAAAATTTTCCAATTTCCTTCGACCATCTGGTGCATTGATATGTTCTGAACCAAGATCCAAAAAAAAATTAAACAAAATATGTTGCATTATTTTTTTATTGACCCAGCCTCTAGAATCGGCATGTCAAGATAGGAGCGAATAAGTTAAAAAAAAGAGAAGGAAGTACCTGCTCGGGTTGGCACTTTCTATTTTCTAATTGTTATTTTGTTATAAATATTGTGTAATTTTTTCAAATCAATTGTATGACGGTGGAATTTTAAAAATAATAATAATGAAACATACTCGACTTTGTCGCCGAAAAAAAAATACTTATAATCATAATTTTCCAATTTCCTTCGACCATCTAGTGCATTGATATGTTCTGAACCAAGATCAAAAAAAAAATTAAACAAAATATGTTGCATTATTTTTTTATTGACCCAGCCTCTAAAATCGGCATGTCAAGATAGGAGCGGAAAAGTTAGAAATAAAAAAAAAATAGAAGGAAATACCTGCTCGGGTTGGGACTTTCCATTTTCTAATTGTTTTTTGTTATAAATATTGTGTAATTTTTTCAAATCAATTGTATGACGGTGGAATTTTAAAAATCATAATACTGAAACATACTCGACTTTGTCGCCGAATAAAAAATACTTAGAATCAAGATTTTCCAATTTCCTTCGACCATCTGGTGCATTGATATGTTCTGAACCAAGATCCAAAAAAAAATTAAACAGAACATGTTTAATTATTTTTTTATTGACCCAGCCTCTAAAATCGGCATGTCAAGATAGGAGCGAAAAAGTTAATAATAAAAAAAAATAGAAGGAAGTACCTGCTCGGGTTGGGACTTTCCATTTTCTAATTGTTATTTTGTTATAAATATTGTGTAATTTTTTCAAATCAATTGTATGACGGTGGAATTTTAAAAATAATAATAATGAAACATACTCGACTTTGTCGCCGAATAAAAAATACTTAGAATCAAAATTTTCCAATTTCCTTCGACCATCTGGTGCATTTATATGTTCTGAACCAAGATCCAAAAAAAAATTAAACAAAACATGTTGCATTCTTTTTTTATTGACCCAGCCTCTGAAATCGGCATGTCAAGATAGGAGCGAAAAAGCTAAAAATAAAAAAAAATAGAAGGAAGTACCTGCTTGGGTTGGGACTTTCCATTTTCTAATTCTTATTTTGTTATAAATATTGTGTAATTTTTTCAAATCAATTGTATGACGGTGGAATTTTAAAAATAATAATAATGAAACATACTCGACTTTGTCGCCGAAAAAAAAATACTTAGAATCAAAATTTTCCAATTTCCTTCGACCATCTGGTGCATTTATATGTTCTGAACCAAGATTCAAAAAAAAATTAAACAAAATATGTTGCATTATTTTTTTATTGACCCAGCCTCTAAAATCGGCATGTCAAGATAGGAGCGAAAAAGTTAAAAATAAAAAAAAATAGAAGGAAGTACCTGCTCGGGTTGGGACTTTCTATTTTCTAATTGCTATTTTGTTATAAATATTGTGTAATTTTTTCAAATCAATTGTATGACGGTGGAATTTTAAAAATAATAATAATGAAACATACTCGACTTTGTCGTCGAAAAAAAAATACTTAGTATCAAAATTTTCCAATTTCCTTTGACCATCTGGTGCATTGATATGTTCTGAACCAAGATCAAAAAAAAAATTAAACAAAATATGTTGCATTATTTTTTTATTGACCCAGCCTCTAAAATCGGCATGTCAAGATAGGAGCGAAAAAGTTAAAAATAAAAAAAATAGAAGGAAGTACCTGCTCGGGTTGGGACTTTCCATTTTCTAATTTTTATTTTGTTATAAATATTGTGTAATTTTTTCAAATCAATTGTATGACGGTGGAATTTTAAAAATAATAATAATGAAACATACTCGACTTTGTCGTCGAAAAAAAAATACTTAGTATCAAAATTTTCCAATTTCCTTTAACCATCTGGTGCATTGATATGTTCTGAACCAAGATCCAAAAAAAAATTAAACAAAATATGTTGCATTATTTTTTTATTGACCCAGCCTCTATAATCGGCATGTCAAGATAGGAGCGAAAAAGTTAAAAATAAAAAAAAATAGAAGGAAGTACCTGCTCGGGTTGGGACTTTCTATTTTTTAATTGTTATTTTGTTATAAATATTGTTTAATTTTTTCAAATCAATTGTATGACGGTGGAATTTTAAAAATAATAATAATGAAACATACTCGACTTTGTCGTCGAAAAAAAAATACTTAGTATCAAAATTTTCCAATTTCCTTCGACCATCTGGTGCATTTATATGTTCTGAATGAAGATCCAAAAAAAAATTAAACAAAATATGTTGCATTATTTTTTTATTGACCCAGCCTCTAATATCGGCATTTCCAGATAGGAGCGGAAAAGTTAAAAATAAAAAAAAATAGAAGGAACTATCTGCTCGGGTTGGGACTTTCGATTTTCTAATTGTTATTTTGTTATAAATATTGTGTAATTTTTTCAAATCAATTGTATGACGGTGGAATTTTAAAAATAATAATAATGAAACATACTCGACTTTGTCGTCGAAAAAAAAATACTAGTATCAAAATTTTCCAATTTCCTTCGACCATCTGGTGCATTTATATGTTCTGAATGAAGATCCAAAAAAAAATTAAACAAAATATGTTGCATTATTTTTTTATTGACCCAGCCTCTAAAATCGGCATGTCAAGATAGGAGCGAAAAAGTTAAAAATAAAAGAAAAATAGAAGGAAGTACCTGCTCGGGTTGGGACTTTCGATTTTCTAATTGTTATTTTGTTATAAATATTGTGTAATTTTTTCAAATCTATTGTATGACGGTGGAATTTAAAAAATAATTATTTACGTAACAATATATATTATACAACAACGCCTATAAAAATTATTAAAAAAAATTTAGATATATATATTATGATCGGCAAGACATTAGTAAAGAATTCCTCAAAATTTGGATTTTATTGGTCTCCCCGATTGGTCAGTACAGACCCGCAAACAATCTGCCGTGCGCACGGTCCCACGGCGCCGCGCGGTATAGACGCTGGGATCATAGGGGCTAAGTTCACATCGGTATTCTTTCCACTCTTTTCTGTTCTTCGCCAGTTCTCTTGCTTGTATAACGGTCTTTCCTTTCTTGATTATTATTTCCTCTATTTTGTTGTCCCACTCTTTTCTTGGTCTATCTCTTCTTTTATTTCCAGTTCTTGCTTCCCGGATAGGAATATTAGGATGACCTTAAGTTTGTTAATAAATAAGGATTAGAAAAAAGTTACTGGCCAGATATTAGCAAAGTTTTATTTATATATTGTTGTCCCTTTAAACTACAATATGTAGATTTAAGTTATTCACAAAATAAACTTGAACTACATATTCGTTACTGTAGTTCATTTTTATCTGGCAGTCTATTATATTAAACATTATATTCTCCATTTGAACAACAGAATCTCTCGTAAAAAAAACATCACGCAATCCCACAATTTTCAATCTCGCCCACTTCTTTCGCCCATAACTTTCCCCTCGGGGATGTTTGCGCCGCCAATATATTTTCGTTCTAATTCACTGAAACTTTCGCCGGTAATTGCCATCCCCGGTTGAAAACAGAGTTTGTGGGGCGGCCGCTTATCTCGGCTGCGATCTGCGAATTAGCCGCGCCGAGCCTAAATGTGGGTCAAAAAAAAATACGCACAGCACGCCTTCCTAAACGGGGGCCTAATTAGAGTCTGCTCCAATCTACATCACGCGAGGAAAAACAGCCCGTTTCCTCGCAATCAATCCGACGAGCGCGCGCTCACCCCCCATCACGATTAATTAAGTCAGAGTTGCAGAGGTGTAAAGCGCGCCGACGTTTGTTTAATCGATTGCGTGTGATACAAAAAAATAAATAGGTGTCAATATCGATTCGAGTTTGGATAGTTGGGAATTAAAGGTCGAGGGCTGGCTGGCCGGCGTTGTGGTTTTGATTGCCAAGACCAGATGCTTGTTCGGGCCAAATTAGAACAGGAATTAGAATGTGATGATTAAAATAATTTTGTAGTGATTTTATTAGTCTAATATACACACATATTTAAAACCGTCTAAGATCACCTAATAATTTTAATGAAAAACATTTCTTCATTATATGTAGTAGTAGTAGTTTCTATATTTGGGATCTTTAAATGTGAATCCTGATGCGATATTAATCTTCATATTTCAGTATTATTCCTGTAATTTGGACAGTTAAGTAACGATATAAAACTAGAAATTATTATATTAATTATTCATTTTGTTATTAAAATGCCTCGACCTTGGCACAACAGTAACGGGCTTTAACAGCGCCCCATCAAACTTTAATTCGATCCGCAGAACGTAGTAAAACTCTTTAATAACAATATTTTTATGTGTGTCGTTTGATATAGTGGCCGTAACGGGCGCGCTGCGAGGGAAACATGACGGTGGTAATTACACGGGGGCGGTTGCTATTTTAAAATATCAGGGGAGCGTACGTCGCGCGTACAACACAATTACTTCGTTTTACGCCACATTGGTCGTTAAATGTCTATTTTCAGAATGAATTTTTGCGGTGCACGCAACGGTACAATTTTATTGCTGTCCCCGGTCGTTGTATGCAACAATTGTTCTAAACGGTTTCATGAAAAATTCAAAATTACCCACGTCATTCCGTCATACTTCTAGGGTACGCGCAACACCACCGATAGTAAATACAGATGGTGTTGGTACTCGGCGGTTGAGTACCCACTTGAGATGGCGAGGGCGGTAATAAGAAATATGTGGTAAAGCGTTATACATCTTCTGGTCCCTTATCTCCAGTCGTCTCTGTTCTCCGGCCTCTATGGTTCAGGTTTTTTGTTGAACTTTATGCATTTTCAGGTTAACAAAAACACCCGGTATAACAATAATTATTATTATCATCTAAGTAATTCTATAATGAATATTGTGAAATCATTTAATAATATGAAACCTTTTCATATAAATCAATTACTAACACACCGGTGATTCAATTTACTGAATAACTCGCATACAGATATGAGGACACTACATTCTATTAATATTTCAATGCGAATGCGCATCCATTTACTCTTTTTTTTTTGCACTGAACAATTCACGTCGCTCTAGTAGATTGAATAACTAATCGAATAAATAATGTATTATTGGATAATAGCTTTGGTGCTAATTGTGCTGGAAATTTCAATCAACAATACCAACCGTTTGTTTCAAATCGCTTTGTTCTGTAATCGTTTACCGTGTACAATTTATTGTGTAGCTGGCTAGTCTAGAGAAGTAACGCGCCCACTCACACCCATTATTTATTAATTCGACTGTAGCGAAACCAGTGGGTTGACGCATTGAAATAATTCAGAATCAATAGAACTTTTTTGTTTGTGGAATGTTCCATGTATGAACTTTCTGAAAACCGTGACGAATTAATTAATCAATGGGCGAGTATTACACGCTGACGCATTTTACATTGAGCTATCGACTCGACAACAGTAAAATAAATTTTGTTGTCTATGTAAAGAATTATAAAATATCTTATATATATATATATATATATATATATATATATATATATATATATATATATATATATATGTAGATTCACTATTGGGTGTATGCAGCGTAAGGCAAAAAATATAAGAAACATATATTTCGCTTTTTATTCAAAGCTTCATCAGGATTATACTATAAATGAACCAAAATTTATAAAATTACATTTTTTTATTTATATATATATATATATATATATATATATATATATATATAAAGATATTGCGAGAGAAATTATTGCCTTATTGCCATTCAGGCTCACTGAATGACGACTTATCACCATGTCTTAAATATTGGGTGTAAACTACTAAATCCTATATGTATATATATATATATATATATATATATATATATATATATATATATATTCATATGTATATATCTATATATACGTTTTTTATAATTGAAACATGTATATGTTTCTTGTTTCTATGATGGAGCTATCACTATTTTCTAGCTTTTCTATTTTTGAACGGATAATATTGACGACTGTAGGTAACAGGAGATAAACTGCAGAGAATACATAAATATTTATAAACCTTTACAAAAGTTTAAAACGCGGACAATTTTAAAAATAAACGGACAACTACTAAAAACCAGGATAACTAACAAAAACCTTCCAGGCGAGTTTTTTGTAAGTTATCCTGGTTTTTAGTAGTTGTCCGTTTATTTTTCTATTTTTGAACGGATAATATTGATTGTCGACTGTAGGTAACAGGAGATAAACTGCAAAGAATACATAAATATTTATAAACCTATACAAAAGTTTAAAACGCGCACAATTTTAAAAATTAACTACTAAAAACCAGGATAACTAAGAAAAAACTTCCGGCCGAGTTTTTTTGTAAGTTATCCTGGTTTTTAGTAATTGTCCGTTTATTTTTAAAATTGTCGGCGTTTTAAATTTGTGTAAAGGTTTATAAATATTTATGTATTCTCTGCAGTTTATCTCCGTTTATTTTAAAAATTGTCCGCGTTTTAAACTTTTGTAAAGGTTTATAAATATTTATGTATTCTTTGCAGTTTATCTCCTGTTACCTACAGTTTAAAATCCGGGGAAATCCGAATGGATGGCAACTCTACCTCTAATTATATGATAGTTTCATATGTGAATATTTTAATAATTTTTAAATATAGCTATTGCAGTAAACGGCCACTTGTTTTTTTTTCAAAAAACGATTTGCTATACAGGAAAAATCGTTTTCTTATCATAATTAATTTAATTTGACATCTGCTAGCACACTAAACGAAAATACGCCCTAATGATGTCCTTTTCGCTTCATATAATCCGGGCGTCAACCGCTCCCGGAGGAGGCGGCCGTCGCAGGCAACGCATAAAACTTCTCTAACGACTTGCTGTAACTTTTTAAGTTGTTAACGCTTTGGGTTCCACAATAAAAAAGGCGAAAAAGGAGCACCGAACAGTGGCCTAATTTTCACCCCTACATATTCACAATTTACTAGTAAAAATCCGAGCCGTGGAGTATTCTTTGCATGCGTGTGAAATATTAGATAAAAATAATTTGTCTAAGCATTACGAATCATAATAAATCAACTATTGTTTGAAATACCTCATTAAAATTAAACATATATGTATATAATTAATTCTAATTAAATAAATGTACAAAAAATTACCCAGCCAAGATTATTATTAATTATGGATAGTTATAGATCAGCATTTGTGAGTCTGGCGGTCTGTTCTGTAAGTGATCATGTTTCCTGTCCCAAGTCTGGATAAAAGAATATATATGTGCATTTTTTTCTCGTATTGTATTAATTTGTGTTATCACTTTACACAAATTAATACAATACGAGAAAAAAAAAACACAAAATACATAATATAAAATGCACATATATATATATATATATATATATATATATATATATATATATTCTTTTATCCGGACAGGCAACATGATCACTTACAAAAAAGACCCCCAGGACTCACAAATGCAGATCTATAACTATCCATAATTAATAATAATCTTGGCTGGATATTTTTTTGTACATTTATTTAATTCGAATTAATTTGAATAATATTTGTGATATATCTATATGTGTAAGTTTATTGCATATTATTCTTTTATATATCTCTAATGAGGGAATGGCCACCGATCGAGACAAACACCGCGTTATTATATTTTTAGCTGATACCATACCATAATTGTATGTAAAATTTTAATGTTTAATTTTTTGGCTCAGATACAATTATGTTATGGTATGGTATATCAGCTAAAAATATAAAAACGTGATGTTACCCTCGATCGATGGCCATTCCCCACATATTGAGAGGATGGATAAAGACATAATAGTGAGAGTTGAATAGTTGTCATCAAGGACGACCAAGGATAAACGTGCAGGAAAAATTTAACACAAACGGATATATATATATATATATATATATATATATATATATATATATATATTTCAGAGATGTTCAATGACCTTATAACGTACCTAATAAAGAGGATTTGCGCAAAAATTAGAATTTGTTTTCCCTACGATTTCAATACTTTATCCATACTTTGTATGATAAACATAATAAATAGAGTTCTATATTCCTGTCTAATAATTATTTTTAAATTCTAAATAAGCTGTGCCTAGTTTAAACATATGTTGCTTTATGCAATAGGTTAAAAAAAGTAATTAGCGTTACAACGTTTATTAGTTAATGACTATCGTATTATTCTTCTGATGACTACGTAGATTGGCCAGGGTGTCTATTCAGTAGTTCAGACTAGTCTGTTATCCATGGGAATCAAATAAACACCTGTTGCAATGTATTGATATGCCCCACTCTCAATAAGGCACCCTACACGGTCAATAATACTGTCAATACTAGTACTGTCAATATTTGCTTCAATCCTCCTTTTATATTTATCAAGTAATCAATTATACCGATAAAGATCAGTATTCTCTTCATTACATCATTACTATACCTTACACGATGAGTAGTACTAGAAACATTTTAGAATAATGCAGATTTTAAACATATTATCGTACAGTACTACTGTCATTATTCTAAAATATTGACAGTAATATTGATCGTGTAGGGTGCCTTTATGAACGCTAGTGTAATACAGCCTTATATCAAATGTCATAAGTTTGCCAAGAGTGACAGAATAATAATCTATTTCACTATCCTTACGTCACTATCTGTACAGGAATATGTGACAATATTGATTTCGACTTATAGAAACGATATCTTTGAAGGCAAATCTCATTAGCGTTTTTGAAATTGAGTTCATAATACATTTTTGAACAACTGTAAGAAAAAAAATTCTAAAATTAGATAATAAGGAACTGTTTTCCTTGCCAGAAAAGACTGATAATACAAATTTGAAATTTAATTTGAAGATAATGAATTATTTAGATCTTCATAGATTTCTGGACAAATATAACACCAAAAATTATAAAATTGCATTATGATAAATCCTATTTTTAGCAGGAATGTGTGATAATACAAACTTCAACTTTTACAAGCCATATAATTGAAGGTAATGAAGATCATTTGAGTTTTTAAAATTAAGTTCCTAATATATCTTTGGACCAGTGTAGCAACAAAATCCTAAATATACATAATGAGATACTGTTTTTTACATTAGCAGAAGAGACTGGTAATATTAATTTGAAATTAAATAAGCCATATCTTTGAAGACAATGAAGATATATAACTAAGGTCTTCAGAGTTTTTAAAATTGAGTTCTTAATACATTTCTTGACTAGTGTATAAATAAAAACTGCGACTTATGTTATAGTTTTCATTAGTAGAAAACAGTGATAATACAAATTTCAAATTAAAAAGCCATATCTTTGAAGATAATAAGCATATTTCATTGGGGTTTTTATAATTGAATTTTTCATACATTTCTAGACTAGAATAACACAAAAATCTTAAAATTGCATCATTATGAATACGTATTTTTGCAGGAATGTGTGATAAAAGAAATTTCAAATTTCATAAGCTATATCTTTGAAGATAATGAAGATATCTCACTGCGGTCTTTATAATTGAGTTTTTCATACATATTCAAACAAGAATAACATAAAAATCTTAAAATTGCTTTATGATGAATAGGTATTTTTACAGGAATGTGTGATAATACAAATTTTACAAGCCATATCATTGAAAATAATGAAGATATCTCATTGGAATCTTTATTATTTAGTTTTTCATACATTTTTAGACAAGAATAACACCAAAAATCTCAAAATTGCATAATGATGAATATATATGTTTGCTGGAATGTGTGATAATAGTATTTTTTACTTTCACAAGCCATATCTTTGAAGATAATGAAGATATCTCATTGGAGTCTTTATAATTTAGTTTTTCATACATTTATAGACAACAATAACACAAAAAACCTTAAAATTGAATCATGATAAATAGGTATTTTTGCAGGAAACACAAATATCAACTTTCACAAGTCATATCTTTGAATACAATGAAGATACCTCATTGGAGTCTTTATAATAGAGTTTTTCATGCATTTATAGACAAGAAGAACACCAAAAATCTTAAAATTGCATCATGATAAATAGGTATTTTTGCAGCAATGTGTGAAAAATAAATTTCAACTTTCACAAGTCATATCTCTGAAGATAATGAAGATATCTCATTGCGGTTTACATAATTGAGTTTTTCATACATATTTATACATGAATAATATAAGAAATCTTAAAATTAGTTTATGATGAATAGGTATTTTTGAAGTTATGTGTGATAATACTAATTTTCACTTTTGCAAGCCATATCTTTGAAGAGAATGAAGATATCTCATTGGAAGCTTTATAAATTAGTTTATCGTACATTTATAAACAAGAATAACACACACAAATCTTCAAATTTCATCATGATGAATAGATACTTTTGCAGTCATGCGTGATTAAACAAATTTCAACTTTCGCAAGTCATATCTTTGAAGATAATGAAGGTTATTATAATTGATTTTTTCATACATTTTTAGATAATAATAACACAAAAAATCTTAAAATTGTATCATGATGAATATATATATATATATATATATATATATATATATATATATATATATATATATATATGTGTGATACTAGTAATTTTAACTTTTACAAGCCATATATTTGAAGATAATGAAGATATAATAATAATAATAATAACAATAATAATAAGTTTATTCCCCCATTTTTTTACAAACATACAAATACATTTTTAATTATAATAATATAATATATATAATATAATATATATAATATATATATATATATATATATATATATATATATATATATATATATATAATATAATAATAAAATATAAAAAAAAAACTTAAAATATATTTATATTAATTACTCTTGTCTATAAATGTATGAAAAGTTAAATTCTAAAGCCTCAAATGGGATATCTTCATTATTTTCAAAGATATGGCTAGCAAAAGTTAAAATTAGTAGATATAATTTTAAGATTCTTTGCGTTATTCTTATCTAAGAATGTATGAAAAACACAACTATAAAGACTCCAATGAGGTATCTTCATTATCTTCAAAGATAGGACTTGAATTTGTTTTTCACAAATTTCTGCAAAAATATCTATTCATCATGATGCAATTTTAAGATTTTTTGCGTTATTCTGGTCTAGAAATGTATGAAAAACTCAAATATAGAGACCCCAATGAGTTATCTTCATTATCTTCAAAGATATATATATATATATATATATATATAAATATATATATATATATATATATATATATATATAAATATATATATATATATATATATATATATATATATATATATATATATATATATATATATATGTGTGTGATACTAGTAATTTTAACTTTTACAAGCCATATATTTGAAGATAATGAAGATATAATAATAATAATAATAACAATAATAATAAGTTTATTCCCCCATTTTTTTACAAACATACAAATACATTTTTAATTATAATAAAAAATATAAAAAAAAAACTTAAAATATATTTATATTAATTACATGTTGATTTGGTACATTTGGGAACTTATGGGGATCAAATCAGCTGCTCTGTCGTGCTGGTGTGATGATCCCCTTCTTCATTGGAGTCATTATATTTTAGTTTTTCATACATTTATAGCCAAGAATAACACAAAAATCTTCTTAAAATTGTATCATAATAAATAGGATTTTTTGCAGGAATGTTTGAAAAAAAATGACAACTTTTAGAAGTTATATCTTTGAAGATAATGAAGATAACTCATTGGGGTCTCTATATTTGAGTTTTTCATACATTTCTAGACCAGAATAACGCAAAAAATCTTAAAATTGCATCATGATGAATAGATATTTTTGCAGAAATTTGTGAAAAACAAATTCAAGTCCTATATTTGAAGATAATGAAGATACCTCATTGGAGTCTTTATAGTTGTGTTTTTCATACATTCTTAGATAAGAATAACGCAAAGAATCTTAAAATTATATCTACTAATTTTAACTTTTGCTAGCCATATCTTTGAAAATAATGAAGATATCCCATTTGAGGCTTTACAATTTAGCTTTTCATACATTTATAGACAAGAATAACACAAACATCTTTAAAATGCATCATGATGAGTAGATTCTTTTGCAGGAATGTGTGATTAAACAAATTTAAACTTTCACAAGTCATATCTTTGAAGATAATGACGGTAACTCATTGGAGTCTTTATAATTGACTTTTTCATACATTTTTAGATTATATATATAACCATCTTTATTAGACTATTGACCCTTCACGGGTCTTTCCGTCTTTAGATAATAATAATACAAAAAATCTTAAATTTGCGTCATGATTAATAGGTATTTTTGCAGTAGTGTGTGATAATTCAAATTTCGACTTTTACAATCCATATTTTTGAAGATAATCAAGATACCTCATTGAAGTCTTTATAATTGAGTTATTCATACATTTTTAGACTAGAATAACACAATAAGTCTTAAAATTGCATCATGATGAAAATATATCTTTGCTGTAATGTGTGATAATACTAATTTTAACTTTTACAAGCCATATCTTAGAAAAAAATGAAGATATCTCATCGTAGTCTTTATAATTTAGTTTTTCATATATTTATAGACAAGAATACAAGCCATATCTTAGAAGAATGTGAAGATATCTCATTGTAGTCTTTATAATTTAGTTTTTCATATATTTATAGACAAGAATACAAGCCATATCTTAGAAGAATGTGAATATATCTCATTGTAGTCTTTATATATAGAATAACACAACGAATCTTAAAATTACATAATGATGAATATTTATTTTTGCAGGAATGTGTGATAATACTAATTTTAATTTTTGCAAGCCATATCTTTGAAGAGAAGAAGATATCTCATTTGAGTCTTTATAATTTAGTTTTTCATACATTTATAGACAAGAATAACACAAAAACGTCTTAAAATGCATCATGATGAGTAGATTATTTTGCAGGAATGTGTGAATAAACAAATTTCAACTTTCACAAATCATATCTTTGAAGATAATGAAAATACCTCATTGTAGTCTTTGTAATTGAGTTTTTCGTACATTTTTAGATAAGAGTAACACAAAGAATCTTAAAATTACATAATGATGAATATGTATTTTTGCAGGAGTGTGTGATAAAACTAATTTTAACTTTTGCAAGCCATATCTTTGAAGATAAGAGTCTTTATAATTTAGTTTTTCATTCATTTATAGACAAGAATAACACAAGAAGTCTTAAAATCTCATCATGATGAATAGGTACTTTTGCAGGAATGAGTGATAAAACAAATTTAAACTTTCGCAGACCATATCTGTGAAGATAATGAAGATATCTCATTTCGGCCTATATAATTCAGTTTTTCATACATATTTAAACAAGAATGACACAAGGAATCTTAAAATTGCTTTATGATGAATAGGTATTTTTGCAGGAATGTGTGATAATACTTATCTCAACTTATATACGCCATATCTTTCAAGATTATGAAGATATCTCATTGGACTTTAAATTTTATGTTTAGAACTCATTCGATATCTCCTGTTCCAGGCTGAATTTGGCCGCCCTTAACTTTGGCCCTAACTTTGGCCGCGCCTAACTTTGGCCCCAACTTTGGCCGCCTCTAACTTTGGCCCTAACTTTGGCCGCGCGCGTACACCTTACACGTCCGCTAGGACCGCCCCTGTCCGTCTGTGATAAATGTTTTCTGCACGTTTATCCTTGATCGTCCTGCAGACCTGTCTCTTGATGTTATATCTCTCACTATTCTATTCATCCTATCAATATGTGCGTTACTTTCTACCCTTCTGCTACTTGTGCACGCACTGATATTGTTCAGCTCGCATGATCTTATTTCGTCATTGCTTAACCTGTCCAGTATTCTCTTCCCCTCAATGCTATCAATTCTGTTGTTATAATGAGTATGTGTTATGTAAGTCGTTTCTGATCTCGTTTCGGCCGAGTTTATAAGGGTGGGTTTGATAACAGATTCTATTTTTTGCTTCTCTATGTAGGTGTTTATTGCCCCATATTGTGCTACTTATGCAGCCCGTGGTCCTGTTCGCTTTCTCTGTTTGTTCCGTTACTTCTCCTTTTAATTCTCCTGAGCTGAATGTTGATATTTCTAAATATATATCTTCCAGACGGAAAGACCGGTGAAGGGTCAATAGTCTAATAAAGATGGTTATATATATATATATATATATATATATATATATATATATATCTTCCATCTACTTCTAGATTGCATCTTAGGATGTGGGGCCATGGTCATGCATTTGGTCATTCTTTACTGTAGATGAGTAAACACCCTCGCAGGACTTTCCTTTGCTCTTTTGTGTCCAAATATGTCGATTTAGTTCTGCCTTAGTAAGCTTTCCAGGTTTTTATCTAGTTTATTTACTGCCTTTATGTTCCATGTTGCCACTTCGTAGGAGTTAATTCACTGTTTCTTTTGTCTTGAATCCTTTTCCTTGTTTGTCGCCGGTAAATCTATCCTGTTCCGAGTATAGTATTAGTTCAGTAAATGTCTTTCTTTTTATATAGGGCAGGTCGCTGGCCTACTACTCTAGAACCCTCTCCTTCAACCATAATTGAGACAGGCTATCACTGGGCTACTCGATCCCCCAGCAATCATACAGACGGAGTTCTTATTATTATTATTATTTATTTAATTAATTAAATTATTTAATCATATGCCTTCTACCGTGAGGTGTAGGCGTACAGACGGAGTTCTTACAAAATTTAATTTTTCAAAATTTATGTGGACTATTCATAGCAATAATAATAATTAGAACGATTATTTCTATGTCCCATTTTGAAAATTCCGCGAAAATTCAATATACCATACCGCACTATGAGAAGACAAGTGTCGTAACTTATGATAATGAAAATAACTCATTGAAGTCTTTATAATTGCGTTTTTTCATACATATTTAGACAAGAATAACACAAAAAATCTAAAAATTGCTTCATGCTGAATATATATTTTTGCAGTAATGTGTGATAATACAAATTTCGACTTTTACAAGCCATATCTTTGAAGATAATGAAGATATCTCATTGGAGTCTTTATAATTTAGTTTTTCATACATTTATAGACAAGTATAACACAAAAAATCTTAAAATTGCATCACAATGAATAGGATTTTTGCAAGAATGTATAATAATACAAATTTCAACTTGTTAAAGTTATATCTTTGAAGATAATGAAGATATCTCATTGGAGTCTTTATAGTTCAGTTTTACATACATTTTTAGACAAGAATATCACAAAAAATCTTAAAATTGCATCATAAAGAATAGGATTTTTGCAATAATGTGTGATAATACAAATTTTAACTTTTAAAAGTTATATCTTTGAAGATAATGAAGATAACTCATTGGGGTGTTTATAATTGAATTTTTCATACATATCTAGGCAAGAATAACGTAAAAAAGCTTAAAATTGCATCATGATGAATAGATATTTTTGCAGTAATGTGTGATAATACAAATTTCAACTTTTACAAGCCATATCTTTGAAGATAATGAAGATATCTCATTGGAGTCTTTATAATTTAGTTTTTCATACATTTATAGACAAGTATAACACAAAAAATCTTAAAATTGCATAACAATGAATAGGATTTTTGCAAGAATGTATAATAATACAAATTTCAACTTTTTAAAGTTATATCTTGGAAGATAGTGAAGATATCTCATTGGAGTCTTTATAGTTCAGTTTTTCATACATTGTTAGACAAGAATAACACACAAATATCTTAAAATTGCATCATAAAGAATAGGATTTTTGCAAGAATGTGTGATAATACAAATTTCAACTTTTAAAAGTTATATCTTTGAAGATAATGAAGATAACTCATTGGGGTGTTTATAATTGAATTTTTCATACATTTCTAGGCAAGAATAACGCAAAAAAGCTTAAAATTGCATCATAATGAATAGGATTTTTGCAGAAATGTGTGGTAATACAAATTTCAACTTATAAAAGTTATATCTTTGAAGATAATGAAGATAACTCATTGGGGTCTTAATTAAATTGAATTTACATACATTTCTAGACAAGAATAACAAAAAAAATCTTAAAATTGCATCATAATAAATAGGTATTTTTGCAGGAATTTGTGAAAACAAAACTTCCAAACTGAATTTTCAGATTTTGATGATTCTTATGTATATTTTAACGCTCTTTTAATCAATGAATATTATATATACATATATATATATATATATATATATATATATATATATATATATTTCTCTACGATTTGTTTAATTGTTGGACACTACTAGTTTTACCTAAGCTCTAGGCATTTTCAAGTTTTTCCTGATGACTGAAGGTACAAATGAACGTGCGCGCTTATATAAGTTAACACACACAAATACACAGTATATAGTTGAACAGCAATAAAAAAAATAAAATAAAAAATATATAGAGAGATATGTAACACCAAATAAGGAAGGAAATCCAACTCTGTAAACACTAATGGGCCATTCACAGTAAGCGCGGCAGGGGTAGCGTAGCGCTAATCAAAATTGCACAGATGTATCAAAATGCTGGCGTTTACAGTATCGTACTATGACATAACATGGGTAATTATCTCTACCATAATTATCGCATATCATTACTGCCCAATTCTGAACGTCTGAATTTCTATAGACATGGAAAATATTGCTTACCGCTACCTTACCACTACCGCACTTATTGTGAATGGCCCATAACGGTTATAAACTAATTCCCGCTGCTGGTTTTCTAACTTCAATTTCTGCTCCTTTAATCCTTTTTTGCGTTTAGAATACATCAAAATATTATTATTAACAGGTTAAGCGCCATGAACATTTAGCCAAACTTTTCATTTTACCCAAGACTTTTTTTTGCCAAATTGTGATATATCTGTTTGTCTTAAACCTATTTTATATAATTTTGGCAAATTTGCCTTACCATAAAACGAAGAAAGGACACCAGTGTCCGCTGTGGCCCTAAAAGTCCTTCAGCGTTATCGCGTATATTTCTTTTAAAATCTAAAACCCTGGCGGACACCGGTGTCCGCAATGGCCGAATTGACATAGCGGACACCGGTGACCGCCATGGCGCTTAACCTGTTAAATAAAATTAGATAACATTATAGTCATGGTAAAACTACTGGAACTATTGCAGTCTTTTAAATGCATTTTATTTTTGGAAGTACATCTGTCATCTCAGTGTACGATATACCAATCGCGCATTACACACTATTTGCCCATTGTATTTTAAAGATAGTTTTTTTCAGTCCATACTGGTTATTTAATAGATTACAACCTAAATACCATAACAAAACAATTTATTTTAATCTTACAATTCCAAACATTAGCATTTGCAACGCCACGAAGGTTTTGTTGTTGACATTCACGCGCAATAATTCAGGTCGGCCCTGCATTTTTCACGGATAATTGCACACCGTAAAAAGCCGCGTGTTATCAATTAATCAATACACAAACAGCGGTTATCAATGCGTGCAGCGCGGTTATATTTACAAGGCAATTTGTGATTACAATGGGAGCAGCATGCTGCTGCGGCAGGATGTTCCCTGTTAATAATGCAAGGACCTCTCGTTTTGAAGTTTTCAGGGTAATATACCAGTACTTACCAGTTTGAACAACCCGGCGGGGAGGCTGCGGTAAATATTAAATATTCCACGCTCGATTGATTTATCCACGCGATTACATTTAATATTGTGACGTAATGTTAAAAAAAAAATATTAACTGCTATTTTCAATTTAGATTTTTTTTTTTAGTAATTTGAGAAAATTTATGAAGCTATATTATATAAGGATGCCGGTTTTTCCTCATACTGATAATGATTTGAACGTATTGGTCGTCCTAAGAGTACACCCTAAACATATTTGTTTCAAATCGACATTTTAATTGTGTGCATTAATTTAAATTTTTAATAAAATGTAAAAATTAAAAATTCTGCACACAATTATAATGTTGATTTGAAACAAATATGTTCAGGTGTACTTTTAGGACGACCAGCTTTAACTTTAACTTTAACTTTTGCATTGTACCAGTCATAGTTTTTATATCAGTGGTTATTTATTTATGTATTTATTTAGGTTAGACATCTACAGATTCAAAACAAAACCAATTATAGATGTTATAATAACAGCATAACATAAGAAATATAATGAACATTCAAATTATATATATATATATATATATATATATATATATATATATATATATATATATATTGGAATTGTAAGATTAAAAGAATTGTTTTGTTATGGTATTTAGGTTGTAATCTATTAAGTAACTGCTATGGACTATATATATATATATATATATATATATATATATATATATATTTGTTTTCACAGTGGTCTCATAAAATAAATCATTGCACCTAGTAAGAACTATTATATTAAATAATGACAAGAACATCTATCTTATTAGTTAATAATTTATATAAATACAATAATATAGTGTTATTTATTAATTGTTAATTATCTGTCGCACTACATGTATAATACATATCAACTGTACTTTATACCTCCATTCGCTCGCGATTGGGACATATCTGTATTCGTTTATTTAGAGAAATAATTTAAACATGTGGTAATTTATTTCTTTATACCATTTGACGCGGCTTCTACTATTTAGCTACCTTCTAGCAGCTTCCCGTATGCCTCTTAGACTAGTCAGCGTGCTAGATATGATTTCTGTTTGATCCTTTTGTTGTTCCCTACTGGTTAAATTATGTCCTTGTGATTCGGCGTATTTGTTGCAGGTGAATCTTCACGACGCACAGTGGGGCCGATTCCTGAAAACGTAGCCAAAAATAGGAAAACCGACTTTCGTATATTCCAACGAAAATTGCTTTAACAGGTTCAGGGATTGTCCGAGCATTCATCTGTAAAAGGGTAGATTTGTCTATCTGCCCCTTCACCCCGGTAAGTCTGTCTGAAGTTGACCCTCGCACTGAGTGTACGCACCGTACAACAGAACCGATAATTTGAGCAAAGTTCAAAGTGTTACAAAGTTTTACAGAATCGTGTACTTTTAATTGTGTAAAATGAAAAATTCTGCTGGTTTCGTTTATCGCTATAAGCTACTCCGGACTGGTTGTCTCCTGTTCGATTATACGTGCGAGCAGCTCTTGGAACGCGCAATTATACCACACCCCTTACCACGGTTGTACCAGCCTAAAACTTGGTACGCCAGAATCCAGTAAAAACGAGCACGTGTATTGTGCTTATATAATAAACAATATAACATTTTATATATTTACAAGTCGACGAAAAGTGCTTTATTTGAATTGCTCGGAAACGTAACGTACAGAGCGGTTAGTAATGATAAACGAAAGCAGCTTAAATCTCACCTGTAGTGTTGCTAACCCTACAGATGGTAATGGAAAAAGCATTCTAGAGCATAACTAGGGTACGCGGGTTCGCTAGGCCTGTTATCCCCGTAATTATAATGTAGATACCCCTGCGAAGTTATTATTAATAAAGTAATTGGCGTAATGATTATTTCTTTTGTTTGCATTACAAAGAAGAAACAAAATTCGAACTTCCCCCCGCATTTTTCTGATCCCCGTGGAAAAGCATTGGAGCGATTTCGCAGTAAGAATGGAAGTTTTTTATGTTCATAATTGAGTTTTCTAAACTAATTTGTGCAAAGAGCAAAAGGTGATCTGTTATAAAATATTTCGCACGCAATTATTCCCCGAGGCGTCTACTTGCCGTCTCGTTTATTAAATTATATAATTTGGAATTTATGTCGTAACTTTTTTTTATATAAATAAAGCTTTAATTTAGACGAATTTACCCAATTTAAATAGATATACAGAATCAATCTTTGTTAAGGCTATCGGCCAAACGTATTTCTACCAATTCGTTATTAATTATTAAAAGATATTGTATTAAATTAATTGAAAATAATCATTAATATTTTTATTATTTATAATTGGTTAAACAGTAGTATTCAATAATAATAATGATTATGATTTCCCTTTAAATACATAATTCTATTCATATAAAAACTATATCAACACTTGTTTACAGTAACAACGAAAATAATAGAATAATAGAAAATAGAAATATGGGAAATAAGGCGCAGGTCCAGTCTACTCCAGTATACTTTATTTAAAGTAATAAAAGTAATCAATTTTATTATTATTATTATTATATATATATATATATATATATATATATATATATATATATTTATATATATATATATATATATATATATATATATATATATTTAAAACATAATGCAAGAGTTTGATTGAAGTGGCTGGTACTGGTTGAAACTGAAAGTGAAATTTGTATATACATATGTATAAATAAAAGCGCAGATTGTTTTGAGTTTCAAATATTTGAAACTCGACATTGAAGGCAAGAGTGAAAATTTTACGATATAAAATTATCCTAACGAGTAATAACATTTTTAGACGTCCTGAAATCACGATCGATCGTAACTGCACCACGTGCACTAACCCCATTTTTTATGAGCGCCATGTCAGCTGCACATGCTATTAAATTTAACATTCAAATTTCATGCAAATGTTTGATATTCCGGAAATTGATTTAAATTTGTAAAATTATTATAAGTTTCTTTAATATAAACGCCTTTGAAAATATGTGAATAATTTATATTTGTTAAATAATAATGTAAAATAGCGTTAATTATTTAACTTTGCAAATTTGTCAATAATTAAAAAAAAACTTCTAAATAATTCATATTTTTAAATAATAATAAAAAATAGCTTTCACTATTTCACTTTACAAATATGTAAATATGTAAATAATTTATATTGTTAAATATAAATAAAAAATAACGTTAACTATTTAAAATTCATTGTTTTTCGGACCACATTTTATGACTCGGAGAAAAGTTGGTAAAAGTATTGTTATAAAATATTTACCGTTGCGAACGTAAGGCGAACGAAGTAAAAATAAATTAAATAAATTGTTTTCAATCAAATCAAGCTAGAATCATATGCCCTATATGCATAATTTTGGAGAAAACCAAAAATCTTCAATAATAAAAGTGGTAAATATTTTAAACTTTTTTATCAAATCAATTTAAAATAAATGTATTTCCAATGAATTTACAGACATTAATATGTGTAATGACGGAGATGAATAAAACTACTAACAAAAATAGCAATTGTTTATAAAATTATACCAATTCATGAAAAAAATACATCATTCACAGAAAATACCAATTTTTATTTTTAACGATTTTATAGTGATGACGATCTTACAATTATTTGAAACCCGTTTCAATAATAGGAAATTTAAAAAATAAATTATATATTGTTTATAATATTATACAAATTTATAAAAACATAGTGACATGCATACCATATGTAAAAAAATTGTTTTCGATTTAATAGTGACAAAGTTATTACAATTTTTTCAAAGCCGTTTCAACAAGAGACATTTTTTAGAAAAATTATATATTGTTTATAACATTATACTAATTCATAAAAACATAGTCACATATATACCGTTTGTTGAAAAAAAATATTTTCGATTTTATAGTATTCATACTTAAATTTAAATTATCACCATTTGCTGGATGAGCGATTAAAAGTGATGCAAATTCTTTGTTTATATAACTCATTATTATTTATAACTAATTACTTTTGAAAGCAATTGTTTATAATATTATGCCAATCAATGAAAAAAATTGACATTCACAGAATACCAATTTATTTTTTTATCGATTTTATAGTGATTATATTACAATATTTTCAAAGCCGTTTCAATAACAGGAAATTTAATATATATATATATATATATATATATATATATATATATATATATATATATATTGTTTATAACATTATACTAATTCATAAAAACATGGTGACATATACACCGTTTGTTGAAAAAAATTATTTTCGATTTTATAGTATTCATATTTAAATCTAAATAATCACTATTTGCTGGATGAGCGATTAAAAATGTATGTGATGCAAATTCATTGTTTTTATAACTCATTATTGTTTAACAAATTCCTTTAGATGGGAGTAATTTTAGAAAATTTTGAATACAAGTATTTTTTTGGGACCGAAAAGAAAACAATTGTTCGTAATATTATGCCAATTCATGAAAATAACATTTTATAGTGATAACGATAACAATCACTATAAAATCGATAAAACAATAAATTGATATTTTCTGTGAATGTTAAATTTTTTCAAGAATTGGCACAGTGTTATAAAAAAAATGCTATTTTTGTTTAACATTTTACCCTTTATAAAACTGCAAAAAAGTAAATAGTTTTCTTTTCGGTTCCAAAAAACAATTAAACTTATATTCAAAAATTTTCAAAATTACTCTGACTGCCTCTAAAGTAATTTATTATAAACAATATTCAGTTATTAAAACAAAGAATTTCCATTACATACATTTTTAATCACTCATCCATCAAATGGTGATAATTTAGATTTAATTATGAATACTATAAAAAAAAATTTTCCCAACGGTATATATGTCACTATGTTTTTATGAATTAGTATGATATTATCAACAATATTTATTTTTTCTAAAAAATTACTCTTATTGAAACGGCTTTGAAAAAAAATGTTATAACTCTATCACTAAAAAATCGAAAACAATTTTTTTCTACATGTGGTATGCATGTCACTATATTTTTATGAATTTGTATAATGTTAAAAACAATATATATTTTATTTTTTAAATTTCCTGTTATTGAAACAGCTCTCAATTTTTTTTAATATCGATATCACTATAAAATCGATAAAAAAATACATTGGTATTTTCTGTGAATGTCATATTTTTTTCAAGAATTGGCATAATGTTATAAAAAAATTGCTAAATTCCTTTAGACGGGAGTCAAAGTAATTTTAGAAAATTATGAATATAAGTTTTTTTTCGACCGAAAAGAAATTGTTCGTATTATTATGCCAATTCATGAAAATAACATTTTATAGTGATAACGATAACAATCACTATAAAATCGATAAAACAATAAATTGATATTTTCTGTGAATGTTAAATTTTTTCAAGAATTGGCACAGTGTTATAAAAAAAAAGGCTATTTTTGTTTAACATTTTTCCCTTATAAAACTGCAAAAAAGAAAATAGTTTTCTTTTCGGTCCCAAAAAACAATCAAACTTATATTCAAACATTTTCAAAATTACTCTGACTGCCTCTAAAGTAATTTATTATAAACAATATTGAGTTATAAAAACAAAGAATTTGCATCACATACATTTTTAATCGCTCATCCATCAAATGGTGATAATTTAGATTTAATTATGAATACTATAAAATTAAAAATAATTTTTTTCCTAACGGTATATATGTCACTATGTGTTTATGAATTAGTATGATATTATCAACAATATTTATCTTTTCTAAAAAAATTACTCTTATTGAAACGGCTTTGAAAAAAAATGTTATAACTCTATCACTATAAAATCGAAAACATTTTTTTTTCTACATGTAGTTGCATGTCACTATATTTTTATGAATTTGTATAATGTTATAAACAATATATATTTTATTTTTTAAATTTCCTGTTATTGAAACAGCTTTGAAATTTTGTTAATATCGTTATCACTATAAAATCGATAAAAAAATACATTGGTATTTTCTGTGAATGTCTTATTTTTTTCAAGAATTGGCATAATGTTATAAAAAAATTGCTAAATTCCTTTAGACTGGAGTCAAAGTAATTTTAGAAAATATATATATAAGTATTTTTTTGGGACCGAAAAGAAAACATTTGTTCGTAATATTATGCCAATTCATGAAAATAACATTTTATAGTGATAACTAAAACAATCACTATAAAATCGATAAAACAATAAATTGGTATTTTCTGTGAATGTTAATTTTTTTCAAGAATTGGCATAAAATTGCTATTTTTGGTTAACATTTTGCCCTTTATAAAACTGTAAAACGAAAATAGTTTTCTTTTAGATCCCAAAAAAAAACTTGTATTAACAATTTTTCAAAATTTCTTAGTCTGCCATTTAAGTAATTTATTATAAACAATATTTAGTTATAAAAGCAATTTACATTTATTACATTTTTTTACATTAACAACAGGCCTATTGCATTTAGCATAGACATATTTGTCCATAGCAGGAAATGTACTACGAAGAGACTAAAATAGTAATAATAAATATGAAGAATTAAGAAAGGAATTTGCATCACATACATTTTTAATCGCTCATCCAGTAAATGGTGATCATTTAGAATATGAATACCATAAAATCGAAAATAATTTTTTTTTATTATGTTTTTATGAATTATTAAAATGTTTTAAACAATTTATATATATTTTTTTAATTTCCTCTTTTTGAAACAGAGAGAATAAGATAAAAAAATTCTATTACGACTGTATATCATTGTTAACAATAAACTGTAAAAAGTTTAAAAAGTTGAGTTATTATTAGGCACGCACTGTGCGCTTTTAGAGGCGTTTGAGTGATTTCAAAATATGCGATTTAAGCTTTAAAATCAGATACAAAAATAAATTGAACTTTGGTGCGGGAAATCTTTCTATCAGAACATTGTTGTTGATCTTTAAATAAGCTGTGCTTGTTTCAAAATTGTCTGCTTTTTAAAAAAACTAGTTCAAATAATTAATTAGTCTTATGGTGTAAGACTAATTAATTATTTAAACTAGTTTTTTTAAAAAGCAGACAATTTTGAAACAAGCACAGCTTATTTAAAGATCAACAACAATGTTCTGATAGAAAGATTTCCCGCACCAAAGTTCAATTTATTTTTGTATCTGATTTTAAAGCTTAAATCGCATATTTTGAAACTATTTAATAACAACCCTACAGTTGAAGGGATAAAAAAACAAATTATATATAATGATTCGTAATTATTAAGCATTACATAGCATTACAATTCTGCAAATAAAAACAACCACTTAATATCATTACATGCTCATAAACTACATATCAAGTGCATAACTAGCTTTATGCAATCCGACTGTAATTGCCAGCTAGCTCTTTTACAATCCCATTACACCCCTTTTACATAATCCAATTACATCTGAATGGATTTAAAAAGGTCAACGTGCCATCCTCTATGGTTCAGCTGGCGATATTACCTGTAACCCCGTAAAATGCATTACAAATCATATTATCCCTGCCAAACTAATGAATCCATTTGCACACAACAGGTCGACAGTCAACACATTATTACTTTCAAGGGACACTACTGAAACTGGGTAAATTGAATCTGGCAGAGCGGAGAATTTCATCACAAAACGGCTTTATTTTGAAAAAAAAAGGAGAAGTAATTGCGGTATATGCGGATGATGTATGAGACTTTTTCTCGCTGACATGCTACTTCCGAGCCTTTATATATCTTGGAGGTAATATAAGTGGACGGATGCGAGGGGTTGTGATATGAGAGGATGATGGTTGTGTTAAGTACTTGTGTGCGGCAAAGGGTCGTTCATTTAAAAGTCGCAACATACGTAGTTAATGAATAATTTTCT
The DNA here is from genome assembly GCA_963942505.1 of Lordithon lunulatus. Classification (NCBI taxonomy): domain Eukaryota; kingdom Metazoa; phylum Arthropoda; class Insecta; order Coleoptera; family Staphylinidae; genus Lordithon; species Lordithon lunulatus. Next base: position 53,358,050 of record OZ012669.1, read on the forward strand.
CTATGTAAACTGTTATTGATGAGAACAATATATACAGAATGGAAACTAAAGGTCGTTTTAGAAAAGACAATTTCTTGACTCAAAAGTTAGTCAAGATGCGAGACAATCTAAATTGTCTCGTATCATACAGCAAATTATTTGAAATATTGAATTGGATGGTAGATCGAATGGAAAAATATAACGCGTTCTATTTGTCAAGGACAAATTGTATGGGAGGAGGATATATGAATTAATTTCTTGAACAACTTTTGAGCTAAGAAATTGACTTGTCTAAAACGACCTTAAGTAGCGAATGAATTTAATAAAACCTTTATTTATGAAATTTCTCGGAGAATTCGATTTTTATTTTTTATTGTGTTATGAACCATTTTCTCTATGTAAACTGTTATTGATGAAAACAATATATCCAGAGTGGAAACTAAGTAGCGAATAAATTCAATAAAACCTTTCTTCATGATTTTTCCATAAAATTCCTCCGATACGTTTTTAATTGCCAATTTTTAATGAAAGTGTCAATTTTTTTCGATCATTTTTGAATGAGCAATAACATCATCGACAATTTTTTTAAATGACAACCCCATTTTTTAATGGTAACTGACTCCTATAAGTTACTATAGCGTCGCCTTGTGGCAACATCACCACTGTATAGACTATGGCTACGGGAATCGGCCAACACGTCAAGTTATCACATAAATTTTTTTTTGGCCGTTGCGCATCGTGTGGTGCTTTGTTATTTACATTGGAGCGACTTGTCCGCAGCTATACTATCCGTTAAATACGTAGGGTTATTAGTATCACAAATTGAAATTCACGTAAAAGTTGCTAGCCATAAAATAGAACCCTGTATAATCAATTCTGATTGCATTAACTTCTCATGAACTTCGCCAGCGCGCGTTCCGTTGCTAATAGACAGACGCGGATTAATGAGAAAGTCTTGTTTGGTATGTGAAAAGAGCCGCAGGAGCGCGAAGCTTGCTTCTTAATGGAATAATAAATCCTGCGGCTTTTCGCCCGGAAAATTAGGAACGCCTTGCATGGCAATGAGAGCCAGCGCCTCGATTGAATTGCAAAACTATAAAGCAGTCGGTACTTACTGAATACTGTTTATCATTAATAACAAATTCCATATGATCCAAAAACATTCACAGTCGGAAATGATTATATATATATATATATATATATATATATATATATATATATATATATATATATAAATAATATATATTGAGAACGCAAGTTTGCAACAAGTAAATACAAAGGAAAAGGTATAGCTAGTGACATGAAAAACAGATACTAGAGGACGCAAAAGGATGAAATCAGACAATGATGAAGAAAAGAAGAAATCTAGAAAACTATATTAAAACAAAAATAATTACGTCTGTATAAAGACATCCACTACACGAAATTTAATGATTGTAGCATCTACTGTGATGAGTTTATGTTCAGATTTTAGGCGACATTCGTCCGATAAGACACACGTTATGCTATTTTTAAATATGAGAGACTACCTGCGAAGGGTGTAGCTACGAAACCACCCTCGCAGGCCAGTCTAAACAAGATTCTTTGAACCGTAAACATGTAATTCTCGGCAAACTTGTACAAATTCTTTAATTATAATAAACGCACGGTAGTTAATTGAGTTTTTATTTGTTTGATACAAACATGAATGCTAGTGGTCGCCCAATACACGCACAATGAGTCATCGGATAAACTTGAAAATGTCTAGAGCTTAGGCGACTTAGGCGACTTAGGGCCTGTTCTACAATTGACATTTAACCGGAGAATAAGGCTATTCGTGGAAAAAGTTTTAGATGTTAACGGCAATATGTCAAATATATTCCACGAATAGCCTTATTCTTCAGTTCAATTGTAGAACCGGCACTTAACTACTTAATTAAACAAGTGGCAAAAACACATAGTAGTTTTAATAATAATAATAATAATAATAATAATAATAATTTATTGCTGTTTATATACATGCGTGTATTTACAGAGGTCAAAATAACATATGTGGTGAAATATTTACGAGAAACATGTATTATACTAAGTATCATGTTTCTCGTAAATATTTCACCACATATGTTATTTTGACCTCTGTAAATACACGCATGTATATAAACAGCAATAAATTATTATTATTATTATTACAGTTTCAGATATAGAAATTCATCAATATATGCATCTTCTTCATAACCAGTACAGAATTATAACAAATATAGTAACTACCGCAGATATTTTCAACATAACTAGAATATTTTTGATAACTACAATAACAACTTCTTGAAACTTGTATTTACGAAGTATACATGAAATCGCAGGAGCGAGTTCGAGTGAAGAAGATCGAAAATTACCCGTTTCCTTTGTACGTATTTATTGCAGAATTCTAAGGCAATCGTTTTCGCAAAAGAGGGGAATTCAAAAGAGCGACCGCTTCGCTTTTCATGAGAGTAGCAGAATCGATGTTAAATGAAACCGTATTCTTTTGTCTCCGTTTTTTTACCAGTACAGCTGATCTTTCATTCTCCACGCATTCTAATGTGTGTTAAAATCATTTCTGTAAGCGGTGAATGATTTTTATGTAACTTAAAATTACATCATACATAATGTCATGTAATTTTCAATTAAAAATCAAATAGAATTTTAATAAATAAATAAAACGATTTTTTTTTGTTTTTTATGGCTTGTTTATTGATGTTTGCGAATATTTTCGGCTACGCTCTATCCATTACCATAGCCATAGTCATCGGATTAGCTTGATAATGGCTAGAGCGTAGCCGAAAATATTCGCAAACAACAATAAACAAGTGATAAAAAACAAAGAAAATTTCGTTTTATTTATTTATTATAATGAATTATCACAAAGTAGATGCCGATTCAATCCAATATATCATATAGAATTTTATATAATGTTTAAAAGTGCAAACACAATCACCACTTAAATTAATTTTATTATTACTTTTTAGTTTATATAATTTAATTTAATTGACTACACCATGCAATATTATTTTTTTAAATAGCTTCAGTACTTTTGGCGATAACTGTTCCTTTAGGTGCACATGTCGGCTTTGCCTCCCCTTAATATAAACTGATTTCTCTCTGTATACATTTTTTTATGGATAAGTTGTTTACATAATGTGATTGATGTATTAAGCCCGTATAACATTATGTAGTTTCTTATATCTTTTTCGATGCAGACACATACTACATAGTGTCATACAAACATGTAGAAAATGATGTAGCGGCTGAATAATAATAAATTCACTTAACAATAACAACACCGTAATACACCATGTTAATTTTCCATTTAGAGATAGTTGTACAGTTTAATATATATATATAGATTAGAGGGAGATTGTTGGGAATATATATATATATATATATATATATATATAAATAAAAAACGATATAGGAAACTAGATAATGTTTTACGGTCTTTAATGAGAAACTGGCATAAAAAGACTCGAATTTGACTGAATAGAATTTGCAGTAATTATTGATGTTGCATTTAAAATTTATATCGAGACTAAATACTAATTGAAAGTTTCTAGGTATTGTATTTACAATTTATATTGAGACTAAATAATAATTGTAACATTTTTAATAAACATTAAATACTAATTACAAATGTACGAATAAAATTCTTGCAATCGTTATTCGTATTGCATTTAAAATTCATGCTGTGATTTAATACTAATTGCGTTTTTAATTCAAAATGAAGTACTAATAAAATTACTGCAGCCTAGGTGAGTTAGCAATTTAGTACTTTGCGTTAATGTGACACACGCGGTTTTCCAAATCGAATTTACGGCCAGCCATTCTATTACCGATAATGAGATTTTGCGAACGCACCGCTCCCAGCTACAAATGGACATTATCAGGATTACTGTGTCAGTGAGAGAAAAGAGGGGAGGAAAAAAAACGCAATTTCCACCGACACAAAAAAAATCCAATACAAATATCCGTTAAAGAGTAAGCCGATAAAGCAAGAGACTTAAATTCTATATGTGTGTAAAGCTTTTGAAAAATAAAATCCATTCTGGTGTTAATGTTACTAGAAAAGACATAGTTTTTTTTTGTAGTGCTATAATAATTTTATAATTTTATTAGCATGAATTAGAGTTATTAACAAGTCTAGTGTTATTTTTTCTTTCCTACAAGAATATGTATCGAGATGTGCTGTACGTTCAGTGAATGGCGATATATATTTTTTTCGTTTGGAACTGACGTAAAAATGAATATCTGTGATGAGGAGTACCTTCCTATTCATATTAATAGCTCATCTTTGGAGAAAATGTTCAGTATCGTAAGTGAAAAAGAAAATAGTCGGGTTTTTTTATTACCCATCCTACTGTACATGGAAGATTTTTGTAACATTACTTTGTTTCAGTTAAATTATATTCTCACGGAAATTTTGGCTCTATATTATATGATGGTGCAATGCAGTAAACATGTATGCAACTATCTGTATTTACTTAATTTCTTTAAATAATACATTCGCCCACACAATATAATTACAACACGTTCGACCTGTGTACACAAACATTACATTCTCCCTAGTAATCCAGTATTGAGTATAGAATTACGTGTGTATAATTCAGCCGCCGCCATGGGGGCGGTTGTCCTAAGCGCACGGTTTGTCGTGCGACCCTACGTGCCGGCCAATTAATACACCGTAATGTTCTGCAACTGTTATTGTCCTGTAACGCGATTATGTCGGCGAGCTATTGTTTTGCAAGACATTAGCTGTAAGTTATGGATAGGTCTGAGTGCAAAAAATAAACCCATTATCTTTGAGAACCACATGGACTGTTTCACACACATTACATTTACAAGGCGAGACAAATGCTATTTTCAAGCTAGTTTAGTAGGGAAATTTAGTTGTTGAATTATAGTAATTATTAAAACTTGCAATCGATTTTATATTGATTAGAATTTATATACATTAAACAATTAAATTAACTTATTACTACAATCTAAAGATATTGGGATAGATTTTTTAGTATAGAAAGGCCTACAATCGTTTCAATTAAACTAACTAATTAACTTAGGGCAAGACTAGCAACCTTGCTCACAATTACCAACTATAGAATCATCCGAAATCCTATGCTCCTACAATGGAGCTAAAAGATTTATAGTAGTAATAATAACGAACTAACTAACTACTCACTAAAACTCTTACGCCCGGTTTCTCCAACGAATCTTAACTAGTTTAAGACCGTCTTAATAATTCGACGGTCTTAAAGCGTTGCACCAAACAAAAATCGGACCTTAAAACGATAAGACGGTCTTACATTGTAAGACGATTGCGCGTCTTGGTCAAAAATCGAATCCGGATTTTTGTTAACTTTGTTAATATTTACCTTTATTTTATACGTTTTGCTTTAGATATTATTGTTGTTTATTATTTTAGTGTTTATTTTTATTGTTTGTTATTATTTTTTATTATCTTGTTTTTAATTATTGTTACAATGTACTATTTTTTCATATTGATTTAATTTTGTTGCACTGTAATTAGGTTTACCTGTTGGGCAATAAACATTATTATTATTATAAACATTATTATTATTATAAAAATAATGATAATGATATACAAGTTAGTCATCGAGAAAATATACTTAGAATCAAAATTTTCCATTTTCCTTCAACCATCTGGTATACTGATATGTTTTGTGCTAAGATCAGTAAAAAAATAAAACAAAATATGTTGCATTATTTTTATATCGACTCTGCCTCTAAAATCGAATTATCGAGATATGAGCGTAAAATTTAAAAATTAAAAATTGTGGCGTGCTGTATATATATAAGTTTGTTTGTTGGGAGAGGATTGTCTAGGTATAGTAAATTTGATGGAGTTTAATAACTATTTTGTTAAATTTGGATATTTAGATTTAGAAAAGAAATTTTCAATAATAACAGCTGGATGCCATTCAAAGTATGAGTATGAGACATCCAAAAATATTGTAATGTTCATTTCATAAAACAATTAATATGAATCATACTTTAATATAACTTCAATGCGGCAAAATGATCAATAATTTAAATTGTACCCTATGACGAATAATTCTGTGTAAAGTTGTAGCTAGCGTTATTGAACGTGTAGGGTTACGGGTTAGGGGGTAGTTGGGATATTATTCCCCCTAATAACTTTTAACAAATTGAAACTTATTGCGCCGCGCACGACTGTTGTGGAACGCACGCTTTCTATATAGAGTGTCTCGTTACTAGTTGGAAAATAGGAAAGTCTGCGTGGCAAATATACAAGTTTAAATTAGGAACGTTAGATTGATGAATAACATGAAAGTTGAACATAGTTGAATGGAAAGGGTGCATCCAATTATTGGATTGACACATTTATAGTGGTATTATATTTAATTTGATTTATAATTATTCTTATGCCGCACAGTTTGTAGTAATTTAAAAAAATAAGCAAAAAAATATTCACGATTTTAAAAAAATTGTGTAAATGTGAAAATGTTAGTGTGCAATTTCCATTGCAAATTTTTCATAAAAAATGTTCATGTTTAAGGGCTTGGGCTGATCTACAAAGTCAGTTAAGGCAAAAAGAAACTCCTTCTTTTAAAACTTTTGTCGTACGCCGCTTTTCCCAAAGCTTCTCTCTCTAACTATTTTTTCGGTGAAAAACTACCCCTCATATTATATATTATATATACATATCTTTGTAACTAACTTTATAGAGCTATCAACCCAAGCCCTTAAACATGAACATTCTTTTTATGGACAATTTGCAATGGAAATTGCACTATTAATATTTTTCCTTACAGAATTTAAAAAATCGTGAAATTTTCTTTTCTCACATTTTTAACTTACTACAAACTTTACACGTGAGATTTTTGTTAACAGTATTTTGTTTCATTTAAATAATTTGCTAACGGAAATTTTGGGTAGAGAATAAATCAAAATTAATTAAAACTGCGAGAAAATTACTTAGAATCGTACTTATTCCAAATTCCCTACTAGGCGCGTTATTTTTTAACAAATTTTCAAAAATATCACGCCTAGAAGCGAATTTGAAGTATAAATTCTACGATTCTAAGTAATTTTCTCGCAGTTGTAATTAATTTTGATTTAATTAGTATAGATTAAATCAAAATTAATTACAACTGCGAGAAAATTACTTAGAATCGTAGAATTTATACTTCAAATTCGCTTCTAGGCGTGATATTTTTGAAAATTTGTTAAAAAATAACGCGCCTAGTAGGGAATTTAGAATAAGTACGATTCTAAGTAATTTTCTCGCAGTTGTAATTAATTTTGATTTAATCTATACCCAAAATACTTTCACACTTTCTTCGTTCTGAAAAAGTTTCCTTGTAACTAGTATACTAAGGTAGTTTTTTATATACTATAAAATACAACAATATTTTATATATATATCTCATACTCATACTCAAACTGCAACAGGCGCGATTTTTCATATATGCTGTTTAACTTGAATCTTATGTTCGATTTGTTCTCTACAGTTTAAACACTGTGTTTCTTTAAACAATACAGTTTTATATATTTGTACATTTAGTTTGTTCTTCAACGAGCTTGCCATAATATGACAAGCTAAGTATATACAAAGTATTATATAAGCAAACGTTTATATAGTATGCATTGAATAAATCCAGGACCTTTCAGAGAAAACGCAGGGCCCTACTTATTTTCGTAAAAAGTAACGATCAATCAACATAATCAACAGATAAAGACTACAAATATATAATGAATCAACAATTTGCATACATTTCTTTTGCATCCGTTAGTTTCACACGAAGTTGTATTTCGCACGTAAGTTTTCCACGCGCGTTTTATTATGCGGACGAACTATAGCCGGAAAACCCGAGATGTGAACTGAGCGTACCGGCGTTTTCGCGCGCCCTTTTGATACGCGCGCGGGGTAAAACTGTGATTAATTTGAACCGACGCACGCGCGCGGTTTTCTGACCGACGAATTTTCCGAGGGCAACGAGTTTTCCGACACTGCTGCGACATCTATGTGGGAAAAGGGGAAGTGTAGCAGGCTGAAATGTAGATTGTGTGTGCTTGAGTTGAAAGCGAGCTCTGCGGGAAATTTATATTGTTGGAAAATACTTGTAGATGTCAGATCTAACGTGGCACAATAACGAATGAAATTCTTAAATAGTATCATTGTTACAATAATAATAATAATATTAATAATAATAATAATCTTTATTTCCAATAAATGAAATATTTACAAGACGTACAAGTGATATTAAATCGGAAAACAGTGTCATATCTAAAACAATATAAAATGTGGAATGGGCAGTATTGCATATTATTAGAAATATATAAAATTATATATTAAAAGTTACATTACATTAAAAGTTACATTAAAATTAATAATTAAAACACATTAGAATTAAAATAATCACTTCTGGTTCAAGTGCACATAAATGTGCATGTACCTGCTTTTTTAACACCCTTATATTAGGTTGATAATTTATTATTCCCATTACAGTACAGTGGTTGTCTGTAAGGGATATATTGTTGCAAGCCGCATTCATTATTTAATTATTGAAAAATTCATGGATAATTTACGCTGCAGTTGTTGTGCATAAACAGGTTTATCTGAGTATTTTTTGCTTGTATTGCCGCTTTCATCAGTTCAGTTCATAATCGTGTCTTCGTAAATATTCTCTATTATTATAGTATTTTTTTGGCATATACTGGAATAAGAGAATCTCCTAGGCCCCAAACAAAATTCTTAAAAAGTAGACATGTGATTTCAATTAATAAATACTTTAAAAGTAATCGAAAGATTTTGCGATTTTAAATACCAAGCAGTATTAAAATGGCGTATACAATTTTTTATGCCGGGACATATTAAATATGCAATGATTTTTGTAAGTTTTATGATACAATTTTGGGACTGTTAGAATCAAATTATATTATTCTCATATTTTATTACCTCATATTTGTAGTTTTCAAATAAAAATATTATAATTACATTCAATCAAATAATAAAATTTATTATATATGCTGTCCCAAGTAGAATAATAGTGAATGGTGAAAGTACAATAATGGTGGATGCGCCGGGTAGTTAAATTTGTTATGTGCATGATAATACGAATTCGTTGGAATTAAATGTGTCTTGTTGTGTATTTCTAGCAACAATTTATGAACGTTAAGGGATGGTAGTTGCAGAAATTTCATCTATTTATATTATTCCCCTTGCAGCATTCTATTCACTCCAATACACCAATAACTACAATTGTTGTTATGTAGTATTTATTGAAAATATAAAAATATATAACATACATAAATGCTATAAAATGTTATAATAAAGTAATCTAATCATGTTAAAATTGCGTGTTTTTTATTTTATAAATTCCACCGGAGAGTGATTTTTTGAGAAATAATAATATATCATATATATATATATATATATATATATATATATATATCTGGTGAATCTTCATTCAGAGAGCCGTATACGGCAAGAATACTTTCACTATGAATCATTTATTATTTATATTATATTGATATCAAAATTAAAAATGAATAGAAGTAATATAATTTTGCTCCTTTTAACAAACCAAAATATTTATTATTTTTATTATTGTTATTATTATTAATTATATACCTCTCCGCTTTGTGATAAGCGAAGAAGTATAAAATTATGATTTTAAACTTCTGATCGTAGTAAACAAAATCATGTATTCATTATTTCTCAAAAATTCACTCTCCGGCTATACCATCGGAGAGTGATTTTTTGAGAAATAATAATATATTTTTATTATTGTTATTATTATTAATTATATACCTATATATATATATATATATATATATATATATATATATATATCTAATGAATCTTCATTCAGATAGCCGTATACGGCAAGAATACTTTCACTATGAATCATTTATTATTTATATTAAATTGATATGAAAATTAAAAATGAATAGAATCGTCGTATAAATGAAAAATGAATCATTGTTGAATACAATTGAATATCGAACTGTCATTATATTTATCTTCATTCGCTCGTATTCCAACAGATATCAAACTGGTTTTAATCCTTCAAATATTATAAATATAAAATTATGCCCATACTTCATATAAAATTTTATTCGCTCAACGAGCACTCGTTAAAAAATCGTAACAAAATTCGTGCACAATCCACTCGCAGATTAAATCGCAGCCGCTGCAAAATCGATGTTTTAAACGCACGCCACTCTCATTAATAATACATACACAACGCCCTCCAAATTCAGATAATTATTACCAGCGGCATAATGCATAGTGTATTACACAAACAACAACAACAACCATACAACCCGCGGGAAAATCAACAGCTACTTGTTTTCATTGCGATATCCCGTCGATATTATAAATTGTATAACGAGCGATGTCAGTAGGGGGAGGGAGGTACATTGTTGAGCTTGCAACAAAGAGTAGCGGTTTCTATAGTCGTGAGACCGCCAAAAAGACTCCCCGTAAAAGCGGCTGTTTCATTAAGAGATAATTTAGGTTCATGTTCGGGTTTTATTGTAAATGGTAATGATAAAAGTTAGCGTTCATCAAATACATCTTCGTTCGTTCATCATACTCTCTGTATTCTATTCGTGCTCTCAATATCATCATCAATATCATCATCAATATCATCATCAATACATGGTCCTCACATTGTATCACAAAAATTAAATTAGCTTACTATCAATGTATCACATATATTTTTCTTCAAATCAGCGGTCAGGAGCTGTTTACAACCGTAAACATATTTAAATTTTCTATATATATATATATATATATATATATATATATATATATATATATGATTAAATAATTGTCCGAGCAATTTTGCAAAAATTATAAATAAAGGTTTTATTGTTTATATATATATATATATATATATATATATATATATATATATTATTTTCTATTTCTAGTTTTAAAATAAAAATGTTACAATTACATTCAATCTAATAATAAACTTTATTATATATGTATGCTGTTCCAAGAACAATAATGGCGAATGCGCCGGGTAGTTAAATTTGTTATGTGCGTGATAATATGAATTCGTTGAAATTAAATGTGTCTTATTATGTATTCCTAGCCACAATTTATGAACGTTAAGGGATGATTGTTGCAGACATTTCATCTCTTTATATTATTCCCCTTGCAGCATTACACTCCAATATACCAATAACTACAATTGTTGTTATGTAGTATTTATTGAAAATATAAAAATATATAACATATATAAATATTTATATATATATATATATATATATATATATATATATATATATATATATATATATATTCATTTTAACATTTACAATTTAGAATTAAAAAATTGTCCGAGTAATTTTACAAAAATTATAAAAAATTAAAAAATAAAAAAAAAATCTTTATTTGGCATATCAGCCCAACCCTTCCCTTTTACGCACAATCTCAAACCGTACTTTCACAGAAAGAAAAAAAAATTACACAAAAAAAAATACAAATTAACATAAAATAAATTTTTTTTTCTATCCATTAAAATAAACCCCCTCTGCCCTCGCCAATTTCCTTTCCCATGTCAGCCTCCTGCAGATTTTCACGCCTTTCCCATCCTCTATTAACTATTCGTTCAGCTTTCTACACTCTTCAACCCACTCTTCTTTCACTCCCTCACATTCTTTGCTAAGGTGTCACCACGTGTCACTCCCCTTCCTACACATCGCACACGCGGTGTACCCCAGCCCCATCCACACTTTTCTTCCTCGCTATTCTGAACCACACCTCGCTCTTGCCATGCATACTTTGTCCTCTCTGCTCCACTCTCCCCTGGCTGAGTACCTCGGGAGTTTCCCCTGCACTTGCCACACTACGTAGCCAGGGTTGTATGAGCTGTCAGCCATTCTCACTTGCCTTTCATGCCACTCAATATCCCTTAATCTCTCCCTTATCTCAGTTCCTAGGCTACCCCTTTCTCTCAGTTTCTCCTCTACCCACACCTCAGACATACCCACTCTTTCATACATCCTTTCTCTATCCTTCCTCCATCTACTCTCTGTTCTACTCTTACACCTCATCCATACCTCCCGTACCAGTCTTTCCTCGCCCAAATCCTGCAATCTTTCCTCAAACTTCACAACCCTCACACACTCATACGATTTGTCTCCTGCAACAGCACTGCCCTCGGTGTCGACCTTTCGAGTCCTAGCAGATTCTTCAGAACCCAACCTTGCTCCCTTTCTATTACCTCCCATTCACGCAATCCCCACACTTCCACTCCATACAACAATATAGGTTTTACACACGCATCCCATATCTTGCACGCCATTACGAGGTTACCACCCCACAAACTCCCCCATTTTCTGCACGCAATCCCCCAAGCCATTCTTGCTTTCGCCTGCATACACTCCACATGCATCCTAAGCCCTCCTCCACAGTCAAACCAACAGCCCAAATATTTAAAGCCATTCACTCTCTCAATCAGGCTTTCCTTCCATTTCAGCCCTTCGTCCTTACCCCTCCTGCCCCTATTCCTAAACAACATCCATTTGGTATTTTCCACATTCACCACTAGCCCCCTCTTATCCAGGTATATACCCATTCTATCCAACATCTCTTGCATCTCTTCCACTCTCTTGGCCACCAGCACCTTGTCATCTGCATACGCCAACATCCACACTTTGGATCTACCCACCACGACCTCTCCTCAGCACCTCCTCCAACTCGCTCGTGTACAGATTAAACAGGAGGGGCTCAGCGGGCACCCCTGCCGTACTCGCACATTCACCCTAAATTTCTCAGATATTTTTCCATTCACTCTTGTTTTCGCCCATGACTCTTTATACACCCTTCTCACCCAGTCCACTCCTTCTTCTTCCATACCCAATCTATCCACACATTTCATCAGTTTCCCGCTAGGAACTGAGTCATACGCAGCTTTTAAATCCACAAACACCGCATATACTCACCCTTTGCATTCCAGCGCTTCCTCCACCATTCTCGCCAGCGTGAAAATCTGCTCCCTCGTCCCTCATCCCCTTCTGAACCCACCCTGGCATTCCGGCAGCAGCCCTTTTTGTTCCACTTCCCTATCCATTCTATTTTTCACCATAGTCATCATCAATTTATAACCGGCACTCATAATGGTGATCCCCCTATAGTTTTTTACGTCCGAGGCCTCTCCTCCTTTGTGCACCGGGACCACCACCCCCACACGCCACTTTTCCAGCACTTCCTCCTCTCCACTCCACACCTTGTTAATACTCTGCCGCACCTTCTCCCTTCCTTCCTACGGTAACTTTCTGAAAGCCTCTTTTCCACTCCTCTATTTTTTTTCCTCTCGCACGTACTCTCAAACTCCCTTTTCGCCTGATTAACCCTTTCGACTGCACATCTGCTGTACCTCCTCTTCTTTATCTTACACTTTTCGTCGAACCAACATTCCCTCTGGCGTCCACTCTTCTTCCTCACCACCAACGCAGCCGCCATCACTCTCTCAAAATGTAACATCGACTGCACCTGCTCCCACTTCACGCCCGTTAGGTTTTTCTCATACACCGCAATTTCTACTTCGCTCCATCCATACCCTTGCTGTCCCGTTTTCTCATCCCTCTTCAAACCTTTTGTCCTTCTCAAGACCACTTCCACCGGCACATGGTCCGACCCCCCTCACATTTTCCACCTTGAAGCACTCCAACTCTTCCCTTCCGATACCTTTTACCACCACATAGTCCAAAACCGAACCTCCTCCGTGCCCACAGAACGTCTTCTTCCCTTCCCAGTCCCCTTCGCAGCAGCCATTCAGTACATCCCACCCCGACTTTCTCATTTCCATTCTCTACCCTCTTGTTTGGTCACTTTATCCTGTGATCATATTTCTCTCCATTCCCCTCCCTCTCCGATTCCTCCTTCCAGCTCTCCCAAAAATTATAAATAAAGGTTTTATTGTATTTATATATATATATATATATATATATATATATATATATATATATATTATTATTATTATTATTATTATTATTTTCTATACAGAATATTCTTATTAGTGTTAATAGTTTTGAAGTAAACAAAAACGTATACAATATAACTTTGTACTTTCCAATACATACAAGTTACAATGCAAATCTGCCAATATCCAAGTGTGATTTATGGCCGTTCCCGACCATTAAAGTTAAATCTAAAAGTTATCGATCATTCTGTTTCTTGTTTCCCAGGTTGTGTATAAACTGAAGGATAAGTAATGCGATTTATTCGGCACCCCAATTCACGTGATAAGAGAAGTGTGAAGTTTCAACTTCATCGCGTCCGTATGCCGAGAAAATATATTCTTTTAAGAAAATAGCCAAATATATATATATATATATATATATATATATATATATATATATATATAGCGTTTTGTGTTGCAAACGGAAACATTTTTTACCCTGCCTAATTAAATTTTGAAAATTGATTTTTTCGTTCCACCCTAGTCTACATATCACATAGGCAGGCGACTACGTATAGTTACGCGGTCGACTAGTCGACGCTTTGGCCACCCCTGTTACCTATACAATATATTATCCATACTTTGTAGGATAAAATAAAAAACACGCAATTTTAAAATGATTAGATTACTTTATTATAACATTTTATGGCATTTATGTATGTTATATATTTTTATATTTTCAATAAATACTACATAACAACAATTGTAGTTATATAAACAGATGAAATTTCTGCAACAACCATCCTTTAACGTTCATAAATTTTTTCTAGGAATACATAACACACATTTAATTCCAACGAATTCGTATTATCACACACATAACAAATTTAACTACCCGGCGCATTCACCATTATTGTACTTTGAACAGCATTATAATAAAGTATAATTATTTGATTGAATGTAATTGTAACATTTTTATTTTAAAAGTACAAATACAAGGTAATCAAATTTGAGAAGAATATAATTTAATTCTAATAGTCTCATAATTGTATCATAAAGGTTACAAAAATCATTGCAAATTTAATATGCCCCGGTATAAAAAATTCTATACGCCATTTTAGACTGCTTAGTATTTAAAATAGCAAAATCTTTCGATTTAATTTTAAAGTATCTATTAATTGAAAGCAAATGTCAAAAGAATTTTCATTTCATAACGTTTCATATTTTTGGTTACTATGTAGGTATTGTATTGTATTGAATGTACTGGAAGTAATAATAATAAATAATAATAAATAATAATAAATAATAATAAATAATAATAAATAATAATAAATAATAATAAATAATAATAAATAATAATAAATAATAATAAATAATAATAAATAATAATAAATAATAATAAATAATAATAAATTATAATAAATTATAATAAATAATAATAAATAATAATAGATAATAAAAAATAATAATTGTTATATAAATAATAATAAATAATAATAAAAATAATAAATAATAATAAATAATAAAAATAATAAATAATAATAAATAATAATAAAAATAATAAAAATAATAAAAATAATAAATAATAATAAATAATAATATATAATAATAAATAATAATAAATAGTAGTAAATAATAATACAAATATTGGATTGTTAAGGCGTCTACTTTGTGATAATTCATTTTAAAGGATAAATAAAACGATTTTTTACTTTGTTTTTTATCACACTTCAGTTACACTTTGCAACTAGTTTCGGCTAAGCTCTAGCCATTTTCGAGCTCCTCCGATGAGTCATCGGAGAAGCTCGAAAATGGCTAGAGCTTAGCGGAAACTAGTTGCTAAGTGTAACTGAAGTGTGATAAAAAACAAAGTAAAAAATCGTTTTAAATAATAATACATTTATTGGAGCGCACTATTATCACAAAGTGATTAGATGCTTTCTAATTTTTTTTTAATTCTAAGAAATTAATAGTGCGATTAGTTCAAACAATATTCAGTTTGAAATTACAGATAATAATGAAATATGAATATGAATGTCTTTCATTCTTGCACTACAACATTTTATGCCCAAATTGATTACATTTAATATATTTGGTTCCCTTTTGTTTTGATGGACAATTTAAAAATCTCTTTAAGTCTATCATGTTTTGGTTTTTGCTAACCAGCTTTTGTTTTTATCATGCTGTTTAATGCAATCTTCTTCTTAGATTCTTGATATGTCCTTGCACTAAAAGAACAATGTAAACTGGTATTCCATTGATTGTATACTGGATGGTAACTTATTTTTCACCTCGATATCACGCATAGTTAGGAAATATTTTTCAATTATCTCTTTTATTCGTTTTCGGGTCGTCATCAATTGTTTAAGTACTTCTGCACTATTCACCTTTACTTCAAAATATTTCATCAGTAGTTTCTTTAGTTTTACCCAAGTTGTGATACCTCTCTTCGATTGAATCAGTAGCTTAGCGAATCGACTTCTTGGCAGATATTAACTTTTGCAGCTCATTTCAATTCATCAAATCTCCCATTTCCTTGTAATCTTGAATCTACTTCTTTATTGGATAGAAGATGGCTATCCAACAATGAAGTAGATTAAAAAAATAGTACAACTTACCCTCGAAGAGGGAAGGTAAACGCCATCTGGCGTCACCACATCAATTAGCAATGCACACCCATATGGTAATAACCGTCAACATGCTCATGTCTTCAGGATCACCGGGTAGTGCCCTCTAGAGAATAATATTCCAACAGAGTGCTTGAGATATCAGCACAAGGCCAATCGTATAAAACATATATAAGTGTGAACCCACCTCTTAGCAATCTACATATCTAGATTTGGCCAGATGGCGTTTACCTTCCCCCTTCGAGGGTAAGTTGTACTATTTTTGTATATAATCACTCGAGATATTATGGAATTCATCCTCACTAGCTGAGCTACACTGACGAGATCTAATAAGATCGAAATCTAGATATGTAGATTGCTAAGAGGTGGGTTCACACTTATATATGTTTTAAGAAGTAGATTAGATTCAATTATATCGTCTTATCGAATCTTCCACATTTCTAAAATGATTATTTGATACCCTGTATACTATATTGATCACAGATAAAACTAGTGATCTAGTTTTATCTGTGAGAATTATAATAGTAATAATAATAACTTTATTTCATGAGTCAAAGTCATGTCTTTGTCCCTGGCGTTTGTAAACAAGGCGCATTGGATTAACAAGTGAGTATCACATGTTGCAACCGATTTTCTCGTTTTAATTTAATATCTTGATTTTTTGTCTTAATGCAACTTTCTTCTATTAAAAATCTCACATCTACTTAAGTTTACTCTATATTCGGTTTTACCTCAGGGGTTCACATTTGGTGAATACGGGCATTGGCAATCCCGAGGGACCCGAGCCGGATCTGTTTCCTTCTTCAAGGAGTATTGGAACATATCCCTAATTTACCTCTATCTTTCTTCAAATATGTGTATGCTATCATCTTATTCTTTTAGTTCTACAGTCCAGGGTGAGCTATTCAGAGAAAGTGGAATACCAATAGCTAGATCGAAAGACAAGATACAAGAGGACATGAACGTTTTAAAAGTAGGAGATTGGAATCCAATCTCCTACTTTTAAGACAGTCATGTGCTCTTCTATCTTGTCTTTCGATCTAGCTATTGGCCTTTCTATTTCTCTTGTACCATGGAGTTTTGCTTTAAAAATTTCTTTGGATTCTCTTTCTTTTGGCGTTTGTATCATGTATCAAGCCCATCTGAACCCATGTGCTTTTATGTATCTGATACGATGTCCTTATTACATTTGTATATAAACAGTACAACTTACCCTCGTAGAGGGAAGTTAAACGCCATCTGGCGGCACCACATCAATTAGCAATGCACACCCATATGGTAATAACCGTCAACATGCTCATGTTATCAGGATTTGTATATATTATTATATCTTATAGTCTTATTAAAAAGAAAAAAAGAAAATAAATAAATACACTATTAAACAAAAACATACAAAATAATCTCCTGTAGTTCATGATTTATTATTCTCCTTATCCGATTTGATTTGAAGCTTAAAAGCGAAGTATTTTTTTTTTTTATTTATTTAACCCCTTTTCTGCATGATTTTTGCTAACTTTGTGAAAATAATAAATTCAATGTATTTTAACATCGCAAAAATAATTTCAATAATTTTAAACATTTATTTCACAAATAAGGCTTTGTGTCGCATATAAAGTTACAGCATGTTATTGAATTATTCGGTAGTAGACAGAATGATATTTGATCATTAAGTATTTCATATGTGAAGACAAATTAAAAAAGTTGGCATATCTCCATGCCAACCTTTTAAATTTGTCTTCACATATGAAATACTTAATGATCAAATATCATTCTGCCTTGCCGAATAATTCAATAACATGCTGTAACAGATCTTGAATATTTTCTGCCAATTCTTCGTTACCACAAAATTTTATAACATTTTCTGTCATATTGAGATGCATGGTATTCCGTGTCGGAAGATTTGTTGTTGCTTTTCCTCGTTTTGTCAGATGAATTAGTGGTAAATCTGAATCAATTACATGATTTATAACATCATCTAAATCATTTTTGTTATTTCCTTCATCTTCAGGGCTAGTTTCCTCAACAGACTAATACGTTTACGTAGTTATTCCATTGCAGATTATCCTGGATTGATTTTAAGTCCTAGATAGTCAATTTCATTAATTTGTTTAATTCTTGTTTCTTCTCAATTAGATTTGGATTTCTTTTTGTGGTTATTTGCTATTGTAGATTACGTATTCCGTTTTCGTTTCATTTATTGTCAATTAGTTGTTATAATACCATTCTTCTAATGTTTGGCGATCTTTGAGACAGTGTTTTTATTTAAATAGTTTCATACGAGCATAGCAGTAGCGATTTTCTACGCTACCATAAATTTCTGAAAATATGAAATACAAATTGAATCACTAAATAAAATTCCAGTACAATATTCGAACCATTTCATTCCATCACTCCTTTACTATTCAAACAGTTCCAATGTAACACACTTATCTCTCCCATTCGAGATAGATACAATCGTTTCCGATATTCTTTCATTTCCATTTTCCCCCTGAGCGAGCCAGCCCGCACAGCAGGTCGTGCATGAAAGCTCGATATTCCAAGCAGCAGGGAAAACAATTCGCTTCATTATAAATTTCTTGTTGTGCTCGCGGAAATAAATCGCAATCGGGCTTGAGACTTTCTGAAAAATCATAAAAACCGACGGGCACGTGCCGCCATCGATCGCGGAAAATGGAAAAATTGCGCGTCCCTCGCGCGTTTGCCACTATGAATTAAACATTCATCGGTCGCCGCGCCAGCCGGGAATTACGAACGTGCTGTTTTCTGTTTACCGCGCGCGATCGCGGTGAGTGATTTATTATGGTTTGACGATTTTTAAACTTTACACAGTTTGTTAGTTGTTGGGAAATATGATTTAGTAAGTTTTACAGTAGTTTGAAAGTGGGTGGATTGCATGCAGTGTATGATATGAGATAGGAAAATGTTATGAATGAGAGCTTTGTTGTTGTGAAGATTTTCCGGATTAAAAGTTTTATCGTATTATCTCATTCATTACTGAATACACATAACATACTAAAGCCCTGGTTTTCTAGGATGCGGTGTCGATAAAAACGGCCGTTTTTGACGTCATTTTGACGTAATAAATAAAGTTTTGCGTGTATTAATATAAATATGGTAATCCAGAGTGCGATATACTAATCGATTAAAAATTATAAAACTGTATGATACTAACCCCCTAGGAGGACAGTTAAACGCCATCTGGCTGCACCACATCAATTAGCAATGCATACCCATATGGTAATAACATGCTCATGTAATCAGGATTACCGGGTAGTGCCCTCTATGGAATAATATTCCAACATATTGCTTGAGATATCAGCTCAAGGCCAATCGTATAAAACATATATAACGGTGAACCCACCTATTAGCAATCTACATATCTAGATTTCGATCTTATTAGATCTCATCAGTGTAGCTCAGCTAGTGAGGATGAATTCATACAATATCTCGAGCGCAGAATCGGCTATTTTCCCATACTGATAACGTATATAGTAATGTACTGTGTTGTTGTTATAAAAAGTCGACCATATAACAATCCTTAAATAAAGTCAAACGCACAAAGGGTACGTGTATAAATGTTATTTACTTTGGGGTTCGTTGTGTGTATATTAAAGATAAACAACATCCCACAAGAAACAACCACGATCGTGATTCGCTTCAAAGCGTGGCGCGCTTTCTGCACAATGTAATTAACATGCGGAAATCTAATTAAGCCTTGTGATTATTAATGGGATGATGATACGGGTCTCCCGCACAATTCTACCGGTATAATCTGATTACTATGTAGGTAATATGTTACCACATCAGCAAAACATAAAATAGCAGATGTTGGCAAACAAAATATATTTATATCTTGGTGCTGGATAAGTAAGAACTGATTAATTTGAGTTATATTAAATTCTGCACCCTAAAATTACCTAGAAACAGTTAAAAATATACCTGCGTCTGTTGGACTGTGTTATAGATCTTTCGTTCCTGCTTTTGACTTTTGAAAAAGTGATTAATTGGAAAATGTAGCGTATCTCATAAACTGGATTTGGTAGTTCAAATATAATGACTATTTTGGCTTCTACATTCAAATATTACAGTTAAAAAATCGCAGCCACCAAAATATCTGTTGTAATAGATAAGCATACCAATGCGCAACTTAACGATAAGCTTGTATTGTTGACTTGTAATCTATATATCTATAAGATTCTAATAACCTAATAATAAATGTATTGACTATAATACTATAAATATTACATGGCAATAAATTCAGTATCTTCTAGATACATAAAAAGGCACCCTACACGGTCAATCCTAGCACTGTCAGTACAGGGATGTCCGTATTTGCTTGAATATTTCTTGAATATTTATCAAGTAATCAATTATCCGGATAAACATCAGTATTCTCATCATTACTATAAATTACACGATCAGTAATACTGTCAATATTTTAGAATAATAAAAATTTTATACATGTTATCGTCCGGTAATACTGTCATTATTCTAAACTATTGACAGTATTATTAATCGTATAAAGTGCCTTTATGATATACTATAATTATCATGTCAGTTACCTGCTGGTACTCCAGGACTCCATGCTGGCGCTGCGCGTATCTAGCCTGCCACCAGCAAGGGCCATCCTGCGGCCGCGGCCGCCCTGGGGCGCCCGCACCCGCTGCGTATATTTGACGCTCATTTTCGGACCGTATCTGCATCCCCGACAGGATAAAACTGATCGCGTTACATGCTCGAAGTTGTCCTATAATGTGGTGTTCATGCGCTCGCCACCGCTCCCGCTTTGATATTCCGATCCAGAAAGTAACCGTGTCATCATCAGCATCGATTAAACGTATTAAAAATAATTACGTGGTTGTTTTATGTGTGTTGAGCCGGGCGGTGTAGTTTATAGTCAGACAAAAAATTTAAGTGAATGGGATATAAATAGAAAGTTACCAGTATAATAATAATAATAATTATAATAATAATAAAGTGTCTTTATTTCCTTTTCAATTAAAAAATTAACTGATAAATAAAACGATTTTTTACTATATTTTTATCACACTTCACGTGTGATAAATACAAAGTAAAAAATTGTTTTATTTATCCTTTAAAATGAATTATCACAAACTAGACGCTTTAACAATCCAATATTTACAAATTAACTGTTTGACAATAAAACAATACAATATTTCTCTTTGGAATTAAAATACCTACAAAATGAGATTAATAACAACTCTCTATCAGTTCGAAAAATTTGGCAAATCCTACAGCTTTACCGATTCCATATAAACAATCTCCAATTTTTTCCCGCTATCTAGATTATATATCAAATCAAATCACTCAGTTGCAGTGTCTGGTCACTTCTAGTACAACCCCTGCCTTGACGCAATGCAGGATAGTTTTAGCAATGTTACCGAATTTTATTATTTTTATAATTTATCATGTGGCGGGCTTATCTTTCGTTTTAGGGCAAAATTGACTAAGATTTTTTATTTATTTTCAAAATTATCTATCCAACGCGCTAAAGGTGATATTGCTTGGATAATTTTCATTTTATTTTTATTTACTTCTTCGAATTTTCCGCCAAAACGGTACCCTTTTTCTAAGAATATTTTGTCGCAATTTGCTTTGGAATTAAAATACCTACAAAACGAGATTAATCACAACTCTCTATGATGAAATGAAAGTTCGAAAAATGTGCCAAGCCCTCTTTACAAGCTTTACCGATTCCATTTAAAAAAATTTCGACACTTTTCCCGCTATCTAGACTATATTTCAAATCCTATCACTCAGTTGCAGTGTCAGGTCATTTCTAGTACGACCCCTGATTTCGCGCAACGGAGGATAGTTTTAGTAAGTTTACGCGGTTGCAGTTTTAGCAATTTTACCAATTTTTATCACTTTTATAATTTATAATGTGGCGGGCTTATCTTTCGTTTTAGTGAAAAATTCTACTAAGATTTTTTATTTATTTTCAAAATTATCTATCCCACGCGCTAAAGATGATTTTGCTTGGATAATTTTCATTTTATTTTTATTCACTTCTTCGAATTTACCGCCAAAACGGTACCCTTTTTCTAAGAATATTTTGTCGCAATTTTCTTTGGAATTAAAATACCTACAAAATGAGATCAATCACAACTCTCTATTATGAAATGAAATTTTCCGAGTTCGAAAAATTTGCCAAGCCCTACAGCTTTACCGATTCCATATAAAACAACCTCCAAATTTTTCCCGCTCTCTAGATTATATTTCAAATCAAATCACTCAGTTGCAGTGCCAGGTCACTTCTAGTACGACCCCTGCTAGGGACGCGACGGAGGATAGTTTTAACAATTTTACCGATTTTTATCACTATTATATTTTATTATGTGGCGGGCTTATTTTTTGTTTTAGGGAAAAATTGTTCTAAGATTTTTTATTTGTTTAAAAATTATCTATCCAGCAGGCTAAAGGTGATTTTAATTGGACAATTTTCATTTTATTTTTATTCACTTCTTCGGATTTACCGCCAAAACGGTACACTTTTTATAAGAATATTTTTTCGCAAATTTTCTTCGGAATTAAAATACCTACAAAATGAGATCAATCACAACTCTCTATTATGAAATGAAATTTTCAGAGTTCGAAAAATTTGTCCTCTAGCTTTACCAATTCCATTTAAAAAAAAATCTCGAAATTTTTCACGTCATCTAGACTATATTTCGAATCAAATGACTTTGTTTCAGTGTCTTGTCACTTCTAGGACGAACTCTGCTTTGACGCAACGGAGGATAGTTTTGTGACGTTTATGAATTTTTTTTGTAATTTTGCATTATTGCTTTTTGCAGCTTTATCAGTAACTTTAGGGAAATTATAAATAAAGGTTGATTAGTCAGTTTTGGATTATCTATCCAATGAGCCCAAACTCTATTTTTTCGAAAGATGTTCATTTTTTATTTTTGCACTTTTCCGACAGTACACGGCTACTGGTCGATAATTTCTAATCATTTTTTCGCCGATTTTTCTTTAGACTTCTTAGCGTGCACAAACTGATAGTTGAATTTTTTGGTTTTGCAGCTTTATCAGTAACTTTAAGGAAATTATAATTTGAGTTTGATAAGTTTTGGATTATCTATCCAATGAGCCCAAACTCGATTTTCTTGGAAAATTTTAATTTTTAATTTTTGCGCTTTTCCATCAGTATAACCCTACTGGTTGATATTTTCCAATAATTTTTTCCCGACTATTCTTTTGCCTTTTTAGCGAGCACAAAGTGATAGTTGAATTTTTTCTTTTTGCAGCTTTATCAGTAACTTTAGGGAAATTATAATTTAAGTTTAATAAGTCAGTTTTGGATTATTTATCCAATGAGCCCAAACTCTATTTTTTCGGAAAATTTTCATTTTTTTTATCAGTACACGCCTACTAGTTGATATTTTCTAATAATATTTTCGCCGATTTTTCTTTTGACTTTTTAGCGCGCACAAACTGATAGTTGATTTTTTTCTTTTTGCAGCTTTATAAGTAACTTTAGGGAAATTATAATTTAAGTTTGATAAGTCAGTTTTGGACTATTTATCCAATGAGCCCAAACTCGATTTTTTCGGAAAATTTCAATTTTTAAGTTTGCAGTTTTCCATCAGTACACACCTACTAGTTGATATTTTCTAATAATTTTTTCGCCGATTTTGCTTTTGACTTTTTAGCGCGTACAAACTGATATCTGATGTTTTTCTTTTTGCAGATTTATCAGTAACTTTAGGGAAATTATAATTTAAGTTTAATGAGTCAGTTTTGGATTATCTATCCAATGAGCCTAAACTCGATTTTTTCGGAAAATTTTCATTTTTATTTTTGCACATTTCCAACAGTACACGCCCACTAGTTGATATTTTCCAATAATTTTTTCGCCAATTTTTCTTTTGACTTTTTAGCAAGTACAAACTGATATTTGATTTTTTTCTTTTTGCAGATTTATCAGTAACTTTAGGGAAATTATAATTTAAGTTAGATAAGTCAATTTTGGATTATTTATCCAATGAACCCAAACTCTATTTTTTTGGAAAATTTCCTTTTTTTATTTTTGCACCTTTCCCTTAGTACACTCCTACTGGTTAATATTTTCTAATAATTTTTCGCCGATTTTTCTTTTGGTTTTGTAGCGCGCACAAACTGAATTTTTTCTTTTTGCTAGTTTATCAGTATCTTTAGGGAAATTATAATTTAAGTTTGATAAGTCAGTTTTGAATTATCTATCCAATGAGCCCAAACTCGATTTTTTCGAAAAATATATATTTTTTATTTTTGCACTTTTCCGTCAGTACACGCCTAATGGTTGACATTTTCTAATAATTTTTTCGCCGATTTTTCTTTGACTTTTTATCGCGCACAAACTGACTGATTTTTTTCTCTACGATTAATTCCATGTTTTGCGCTTTCCCGGCTTTTCACGTGTGCACAGCTTTTCCTACCAGAGCCTTAGTGCCCGTTATATTTTTGCCGACGTCTAGAAAAACGGCGCTTTCCGATGACATCTTTCCTAACCGTCTACCACCCCCTAGCTCCCGGGACCCATGATCCCAAGATTAATTCCATGTTACCCGGCACATTCACCATTTATGTAAACTATAGCTAATATCATATTATATCTTATAACATACGTCATTTAGTTTTTGGGAAATATTTTTTAGTGTTTCTGTATATATATATATATATATATATATATATATATATATATATAAATATAAACCATTCGGCTGCTGAGCTGGGTGAAAATATTAGATTATATAAGAAATCAAAAAAGGTGCAGTATCTAGTCATTACAAATATTACACTTTAATGAAACAATTAAAAACTTGAATATTTTACTTCTAATATAGGTATATATATTAAAGTTGGTCTTAAGATTGTAAAATATTCAAGTATATGACGGAGCATAGTTTTAGCAATTTTAACGATTTTGATCACTTTTATAATTTATTATGTGGCGGGCTTATCTTTTGTTTTGCCATAAAATTGTACTGAGATTTTTCATTTGTTTCAAAATTATCTATCCAATTTTCATTTTATTTGTATTCACTTCTTCGGATTTAACACCAAAACGGTACACTTTTTCTAAGAATATTTTTGTCAATTTTCTTTGGAATTAAAATACCTACAAAATGAGATCAATCACAACTCTCTATTATGAAATGAAATATTCCAAGTTCGAAAAATTTGCCAAGCTCTGTAGCTTTACCGATTCCATTTAAAATAGTCTCGACATTGTTCACGTCATCTAGACTATATTTCGAATCAAATGACTTTGTTTCAGTGTCTTGTCACTTATAGGACGATCCCTCCTTTGACGCAACGGATGATAGTTTTGTGACGTTTATGGGATTTTTTTTAAATTTTGAATTATTGCTTTTTACAGCTTTATCAGTAACTTTAGGGAAATTGTAATTTAAGTTTGATAAGTCAGTTTTGGATTATCTATCCAATGAGCCCAAACTCAATTTTTTCGGAAAATTTTCATTTTTTATTGTTGTGCTTTTCTACCAGTACACGCCTACTGGTTGATATTTTCTAATAATTTTTTCGCCGATTTTTCTTTTCGTTTTTTAACGAGCACAAACTGATAGTTGAATTTTTTCTTTTTTCAGATTTATCAGTAACTTTAGGGAAATTATAATTTAAGTTTGATAACTCAGTTTTGAATTATCTATCTAATGAGCCCAAACTCAATTTTTTCGGAAAATTTAAATTTTTTATTGTTGCACTTGTCCATCAGTACACGCCTACTAGTTGATATTTTCCAATAATTTTTTCACCGATTTTTTTTTACTTTTTAGAGCGCACAAACTGATATTTGAATTTTTTCTTTTTGCAGATTTATCAGTAACTTTAGGGAAATTATAATTTAAGTTTGATGAGTCAGTTTTGGATTATCTATCTAGTGAGCCCAAACTCGATTTTTTCGGAAAATTTTAATTTTTAATTTTTGCACATTTCCAACAGTACACGCCTACTAGTTGATATTTTCCAATATTTTTTTCGCCAATTTTTCTTTTGACTTTTTAGCGCGCATAAACTGATATTTGATTTTTTTCTTTTTTGCAGATTTATCAGTAACGTTAGGGAAATTATAATTTAAGTTTGATAAGTCAGTTTTGAATTATCTATCCAATGAGCCCAAACTCGATTTTTTCGGAAAATTTTCATTTTTTATTTTTGCACTTTTCCATCAGTACACGCCTACTAGTTGATATTTTCCAATAATTTTTTCGCCAATTTTTCTTTTGACTTTTTAGCGCGCACAAACTGATATTTGATTTTTTTCTTTTTGCAGATTTATCAGTAACTTTAGGGAAATTATAATTTAAGTTTGATAAGTCAGTTTTGAATTATCTATCCAATGAGCCCAAACTAGATTTTTTCGGAAAATTTTCATTTTTTATTTTTGCACATTTCCAACAGTACACGGCTACTAGTTGATATTTTCCAATAATTTTTTCGCCAATTTTTCTTTTGACTTTTTAGCGCGCACAAACTGATATTTGATTTTTTTCTTTTTGCAGATTTATCAGTAACTGTAGGGAAATATAATTTAAGTTTGATAAGTCAGTTTTGGATTATCTATCCAACGAGCTCAAACTCAATTTTTTCGGAAAATTTTAATTTTTAATTTTTGCACTTTTCCATCAGTACACGCCTACTAGTTGATATTTTAATTGGACTCAATGTAAGCCATAATTTGATAATTTTCACCTAAAAATAAACTTAGCAAGTAGTTTTTTAATGCACAAGGTGTTGTAAATGAATCGACTAGTTATAAGTTATAAGTTATAAAAAATGATAAAAAATCAAAAATGTAAGAAATTTTAAGCTATGATATTAATTTACATTCTATATTTAATTGGGCTCAAAATAAGCTGCTTTTGAATAATTTTCACCTAAAAATAAAGTCTACAGGAAGGTTTTTAAAGCACAAGTTGTTTAAAATTAACGGACTCAGTTATAAAAAATGATAAAATATCAAAGATTTCAAAAATTTAAATTTATGATATTATTTTACATTGTATATTTAATTGGGCTCAATATAAATCAAATTTTGATAATTTTCACCAAAAATAAACTCAGCAGGTAGGTTCTTATTGTACTAGCTGTTTTTAATTAATCGACTGTAAAAATTATAAAAAATCAAAAATTTAAGATATTTATATTTATGATTTTATTTTACATTCTATATTTAATTGGGCTCAATATAAGCCATATTTTGATAATTTTTACCCAAAAATAAACTCAACAGGTAGTTTTTTAATGCACAAGCAGTTTTAAATTGATCGACTCAGTTATAAAAAATGATAAAAAATCAAAAATTTTAGAAATTTATAGTTATGATATTATTTTACATTCTATATTTAATTGGGATCAAAATAAACCATTTTTGATAAATTTCACCAAAAAAATAAAGTCTACACGAAGGTTTTTATTTTACGAGCTGTTTATAAAAAATGACTGAGTTATAAAAAATAGCAAAAAATCAAAAATTTAAAAAATTTAAATTTATTATAGCATCTTATATTCTTTATCTAATTGGGCTCAAAATAATCCATTTTTGGATTATTTTTGCCTGAAAAGAAACCCTGCAGGAAGGTTTTTATTGCACGATCTATTTTAAATTAATCGACTGAGTTATAAAAAATTATAAAAAATCAAAAATTTAAGAAATTTTAATTTATGAAATTATTTTACATTCTATATTTAATTGGGTTCAAAATAAACCATTTTTTGATCATTTTCATCCAAAAATAAACTCTGCAGGCGGGTGTTTATTGTACGAGCTGTTTTTATTTAATCGACTAAGTTATTAAAAATGATAAAAAATCAAAGATTTAAGATATTTAAATTTGTTTGATATTATTCTATATTTTATAATGAATTGGGCTCAAAATAAGTTGTCTTTGAACCATTTTCACATAAAAATAAAGTCTGCAGGAAGGTTTTTAATGCACGATCTGTTTTAAATTAATCGACTAAGTTATAAAAAATCTTTTGACTTTTTAGCGCGCACAAACTGATAGTTGATTTTTTTCTTTTTGCAGCTTTATCAGTAACTTTAGGGAAATTATAATTTAAGTTTGATAAATCAGTTTTGGATTTTTTATCCAATGAACCCAAACTCTATTTTTTCGGTAAATTTCCTTTTTTTATTTTTGCACTTTTTCATCAGTACACTCCTACTGGTTAATATTTTGTAATAATTTTTCGCCGATTTTTCTTTTGGTTTTTTAGCGCGCACAAACTGATAGTTGATTTTTTTCCTTTTGCTAGTTTATCAGTATCTTTAGGGAAATTATAATTTAAGTTTGATAAGTCAGTTTTGAATTATCTATCCAATGAGACCAAACTCGATTTTTTCGAAAAATATATATTTTCTATTTTTGCACTTTTCCGTCAGTACACGCCTAATGGTTGACATTTTCTAATAATTTTTTCGCCGATTTTTCTTTGACTTTTTATCGCGCACAAACTGACAGTTGAATTTTTTCTCTATGATTAATTCCATGTTTTGCGCTTTCCCGGCTTTTCACGTATGCATAGCTTTTCCTACCAGAGCCTTAGTGCCCGTTATATTTTTGCCGACGTCTAGAAAGATGGCGTTTTCCGATGACATCTTTCCTAACCGTCAACCACCCCCTAGCTCCCGGTACCCATGATCCCAAGATTAATTCCATGTTACCCGGCTCCTTCACCATTTATGTAAACTATAGGTAAGATCATATTATATCTTATAACATACGTCATTTAGTTTTTGGGAAATATTTTTTAGTGTTTCTGTATATGTATATATATATATATATATATATATATATATATATATATATATATATATATATATATATATATATATATATAAACCATTCGGCTGCTGAGTTGGGTGAAAAGATTAGATTATATAAGAAATCAAAAAATGTGCAGCACCTAACACTATGTCATTACAAATATTACACTAAAACTTTAATATTTTACTTCTAATATATATATATATATATATATATATATATATAAAAGTAAAATATTCAAGTTTTTAATTTTTTCATTAAAGGGTCATATTTGTAATGACATAGTGCTAGGTGCTGCACATTTTTTGATTTCTTATATAATCTAATCTTTTCACCCAACTCAGCAGCCGAATGGTATGTATATATATATATATATATATATATATATATATATATATATATATATGAAAAGATTAGAAAAAGAAAAGTTTAAAAAATCATATATTTTTTCGTGTTTAACAAAATCGTATATTAATGTTTGGTCTATCATATAGTTGGTTTTAAATCTGAAAAATATCATGATATACAGCAAAGTGCTATGCATTTTCGAATTTAGGAGTCTTAAGCACATGTCTGAATGGGCAACTATTGACTGGTAGAGCCATCGGTAGAACTCTATGTCGTTGACAAACATCTAGGTGATGATTATCATTATTGCATGATAACAATGAAAACAAATATTACATATCTAAATAGATTTAGTAATAGCTATTGAAACATTTATACAAATACATTTAAGACAGTAATTCAAATAAAACTTTCAAGATGGGAGATTAAATTATTAAGCTAGTTTAGAACAGCAATATTTTCTCAAACAATAGCCCAGGTACTTAACAATGCGTAACCTTAACCGTCACTTGGCATGCTCCACTCTCGCAAAACTTCGATGCAGTAACATTATAGGGTTATATCCCCGGGGTATACTCGAAGCAGCATAGCGCTTCTTTGAGAATCCCCGCGTGTGGTGGATCTTGTGGAATATGCACGTCAAGTTCGCTCGAGTTTCCGAAACATAATTCCGCAGAATTTCCGCCTACACAAACACAGCCAATCCCGCAATTATAAATACACGCTGCAATAATAACAACAATATCTGCATCAGCTAAATATATTCGGTTGTGTTGGCTGTAATTATCATCATTAATAGTTGTGGGTACTAATGCATTACTGTAATGCATAAATGCGTTATGACTTGTGTGTAATGGATAATTGATTGCTGTTTAGAATCAATAATAATAATAATAGTAATTATATTACATTATCAAACGCTACAGCAATAAAATTAAATATAATTATTAAAATAAAAAGCTCAGTGGTCCAATGGTTAGAGGCGTCGTCCGATTATTATTATATTATCATATTAACAATAATATGCTCAATCTATTTTGTTTGGATTTTTCACATCCCTACTCTTTTACATATAGTGTGACAAAATTGCGATGTATATAATAATAATTAAATAAACCAAGCTCAGTGGCCGAGTGGTTAGAGGCATCGTCCGTCTCGTACTGAGCATTGGGGAGCCTGAGTTCGATCCCCAGCGGTAGAAAACTCTGTATATTATTATTATGTATAATAAAAGAAATTAATGGCTCCTGAAACAAATTGGATAGATTTGGCTGTTCCCACTCAAATGTTTGTCTAGTAGTTAGAGGCGCCGTCCATCTCTTAATAACTTTAGAAAACAAGATTTAAACCCCACTGTGGGCGAAAATTCCGGCGAATCACCTTTCACAGTTTTTCAGAGGTTTTCTGCGAAGTTAAGGTAAATGTAGAAAACTCTGTATATTATTATTATGTATAATAAAAAGAAATTAATGGCTCCTGAAACAAATTGGATAGATTTGGCTCTTCCCACTGAAATGTTTGTCTAGTAGTTAGAGGCGCCGTCCGTCTCTTAATAGCTTTAGAAAACAAGAGTTAAACCCCGCTGTGGGCGAAAATTCCGGCGAATCACCTTTCACAGTTTTTCAGAGGTTTTCTGTGAAGTTAAGGTAAATACCGGGTGATTAAACTCCTCTGAGCTGCTCCCTTGACCGGCGGAAAAGCCTCACAGCTGATAGCTCTATAAAGATAGTTTTATTTTTTTAAATAAAGGAGATGAATAAAACTACTATGTTTTTTACTACGTATAAGTGGTAAAAAACATAGTAGTTTTATTCATCTCCTTTATTTAAAATGAATTACCATGTAGTAGACGCCAAAACCATTCAATTTCTTTTATTTTTTTATTTTTTACTCCTATATTATGCATTGAAACTCCATTACGTGTTGGCAAAGTGCCATAACTTAAATGACCATTACTCCACAAAACAATTCATTTCCAACACCCCGCATACGCAATAATAAAACACCCATTGTTGCATTTCCAATGCGCAATTTTTCTATAAACACCCCCGCGTTCAATTGAATCCATGCCAAGGTTTCCGCGAGCGCCCCAATTTACCGCGCTGCTCGATACTGTCGCTGCACTTACTCCCCCGTCCACCCCGTGACGTGCATGCGTAATTAGAACCGGAACATTGTAATTATGATTCCGATTAAACCGGAACCGATCGGCTAATCGCCGCGATTGACGTACGCGTACGTTATTGCATTTGCGGAGTTCGGTTTTTTTTACCGTAACAGGTTAATTGAATTTAGTTCAAATTGGAAGGCGTGAGGTATTTAAAGCGTTACAGGGGCGGAAGGGCTGAATGCTTGCGAGAAAATTACGTTTGTTAATTAGGGGGTTTAATTAAAATTTGATTATAAAAGGTTTGTAGGGTGGAGCTGAAGGGAGTTGATTGGTTTATATATTTATTTTTTTTTACCTGGAAACCTTAATAATTAATTATATAAACTTATTATTAATCCGAATAGAAAAATTAGAAAATAAAGCAGAAATTGAAGAGAAGAGAAGAAGAAAAAATAACATAGCAATAAGAGGTCTAGACAAGTTAGATAACATAGAAGAGGTAATATCACTCATCAAAGAGAAACTGGAAGTGGAGACAGGGGTTAACAAAATACAAAAAATAAACACAGGCCCAGAACGAAATATAATAATAGTGGAAATCCCAAGCTGGGAAGAAAAACAAAAAATAATGAAAGCAAAATATAAACTGAGAAATACAACGATATATATAGACGATGATCTAACGGAAGAGGAGAGAAAAATACAAAGAGAAATAAGAAACATAGCAAAATTGGAAAAAGAAAAAGGAAAACACGTAAAAATAGGATATAGAAAGATAATAGTAGACAATGAAATATACATATGGGATAAAAAGGAGAAAGGAGTCGTAGCCAAAGATAATAGGGTGAAAGTAACCAATCTAA
Source organism: Lordithon lunulatus (assembly GCA_963942505.1). Lineage (NCBI taxonomy): Eukaryota > Metazoa > Arthropoda > Insecta > Coleoptera > Staphylinidae > Lordithon > Lordithon lunulatus. Next base: position 53,390,687 of record OZ012669.1, read on the forward strand.
AAAACTACTAGCCAAAGAGAAAACGGACGGAAGCAAAAATACAAAGAATACCGCGAGGAAAGGGACAACGAACATAAGAAAGAAGAACAAACACATACTAAATGGAAACAAAGAAAAGAGTACAGTAAAAAAAAGAAAAATATGGAAAATTGGGACTTGGAATATCAGGAGTATAAATGGAAAGAAAAAAGAGCTGGAAGAAGAATTTATGAAAGCTGAACTAGACTTCTTAGTGGTAACAGAAACAAAAAAGAAGGGGAAGGGAGAGTACAAAATGGACAAGGAACATATATTCATATATAGCGGTGTAGATAACAATCGGAGAGCCGCAGCAAGGGTAGGATGTATAGTGCATAAAAAACTGAAATCGAATATATATAAATGGGATGCAATTACGGAGAGGATTTTGTCTATCGAAGTTAGAGATCAAAGAAACGGCTACCATAAAACTATCATAGCAGTGTATGAACCAAACGAAGATGATACTGCGTGCAACAAAGAAACATTCTGGGAGCAGCTCAACGAAACAACAGAAAAAGCGAAAGGAGAAGTGTACGTGGCGGGAGACTTCAACAGCAGAATTGGCAACGAAGTAAAAGATAATGACGCGATGAGAGGAAGATATGGAGAAGGCGTACTCAACGAAAATGGTAAGAAAATGCTAGATTATTGTAGAATGAATAATCTAGTAATAACGAATACACTATTCAAACACAAGGACATACACAAACACACCAGGGAAGTGATAAGCAGGAACGAAAAATCTATAATAGACTATGTACTAGCAGAACATGGACAAAGGAGCAAAATAATAGACACAAGAGTAAAGAGAGAAATTGGAAGTGATCACTATCTAGTAGAGACGAAAATAAAGGAAGACTACCAAGATAGCGATAAAAAAAAGCAGAGACCAAATATAGCAATAAACTACAACAGGATAAGAACATACAAACTAAGGGAAAATGAAATAGCAAAACTCTATAAAGAGAAAATAGGGGAGAAATTAGTAAAGGACAACTATAGACAAGAAGTAGAGTGATAAGCAGGAACGAAAAATCTATAATAGACTATGTACTAGCAGAACAAGGGAAAAGTAGCAAAATAATAGACACAAGAGTAAAGAGAAGTTACGAAATTGGAAGTGATCACTATCTAGTAGAGACGAAAATAAAGGAAGACTACCAAGATAGCGATAAAAAAAACAGAGACCAAATATAGCAATAAACTACAACAAGATAAGAACATACAAACTAAGAGAAAAAGAAATAGCAAATATCTATAAAGAGAAAATAGAGGAGAAATTAGTAAAGGACAACTATAGACAAGATGTAGAGGAAATGTGGAATAAATTAAAGAAAAATATACTGGAGACAGCACAAGAGACATGTGGGACAAAGCAAAACACAAACAAGAAGCAGCAGACAGCATAGTGGTCGCAGGACATAAGAGAGAAAATAAAGGAAAAGAAAAAAGCATGGCAAAGATACCTAAATGACAAAAATAGTAAAAACTACGAAGAATACAGTTTAAAGAGGAAAATAGTAAAAGATAAGGTCAGAATAGCAAAGAGCAGGGAATGGGAAAAGTTCGGAGAGACAATGGAGAAAAATGCAAAGGAAAACCAAAAATTATTCTATAAAACACTAAAACTAAACAGAAAAGAAAAAGGACAAGAAGTAACTTATATACAAGGCAATCAAGGAATATTGCTGAAGGACAACGAAAAAATACTGGAAAGATGGAAAGAATATTTTGAAGACTTACTATCACAAAATGGTGGAAATGAACAGAAGACAAGAGACCAGAACGACTCGGAAGCAGATATAGAGATGATCAATGGAAAAGAAATACTAGAGATAATAAGGGAAATAAAAATAGGGAAAGCACCAGTACAAGACCAGATCACAAAGGAAATGATTAAACATATGGGACCTGCAGGTAACGAAATACTACTAAAATTAATAAACGAAATATGGAGGATGAATAAAATACCTAAAGATTGGCAAGTATCGTTAATCGTACCGATACACAAGAAAGGCGATAAGACAAAATGTTCAAACTATAGGGGTATAACACTCATAAGCATAGGTATGAAGATCTTAGAAAAAACAATTAACAAAAGAATACTAGCAAAAATAGAGCAGACGCTAGAAGAATCGCAATGTGGATTTAGGAAAGGAAGATCCACACAGAACAACATTTTCACGATAAAACAAATCACACAAAAAAGAATTGCAAATAATAAAAACACATACCTAGGATTCATCGACCTGGAAAAAGCATTCGACATGATACCAATAAATAAATTATGGAAAATCCTGGAAGAGAGAGGTGTAGAAAGAAAGACAGTCGAATTAATACAAAACATATACAACAACAACACCAATGCAATAATACACAAGGGACAAACATCAAGAACATTTCAGACAACCACTAGACTAAGACAAGGAGGCGGGCTCTGTCCTACATTATTTAACATATACATGGATGAAATAATGAAGAGCATGAAACCAGAAACCAAACATAGGGTACAAAAACATGCAAGTTGTAAAAAGATCGGAAGGAGCATTCGCTGATGATGTCGTAGTGATAGCAGAAAATGAAGGTAATCTACAGCACAACCTTAGTGTATGGAACAGACACCTAGAAAAGTATAACATGAAAATGAACTATAACAAAACAAAAGTGATGGTAATAGGAAACCGGAAAGAACAAATAAATATAAAGATAGAACAACACACAATAGAACAAGTAGAAGAATTCAAATACCTGGGAGTAGCACTGACAGAAGACGGAAAAATGGAAGGCGAACTTAGTAACAGAATAAACAACACAGCTAAAACATACCACGTATTAAGCAATATACTGATTAACAAGAAAGAGATCAGCAGAAGGACAAAAATAAATATATATAAAAGCATATATATACCTATACTGACATATGGAAGCGAGACGTGGAAGCTAACGAAGAGGGACAAAAGTAGAATACAGGCAATGGAAATGAAATATCTCAGAGGAGTAAAACAAGTTACGAGAAGAGACAGAATAAGAAATGATGACATCAGAGAAGAACTGGAAATTGAAGCTGTAGATAAGTATATAGAAAAGAAACAACTAAACTGGTGGTGACATTTAATTAGGATGGACAAAAAGAATCAAACAAAACAGGTATGCGAAGCAAGAACTGAAAATAAAAGAAGAAGAAGTAGACCAAGAAAAGAGTGGGACAACATAATAGAGGACATAATAATCAAGAAAGGAAAAATAGTCAAGCAAGCAAGAGAACTGGCGAAGAACAGAAAAGAGTGGAAAGAATTTACAAATGTATAAACAACAGTAATTGTAATCTATAAAAATGTTAATAATGTTAATGTAATAGCCTACACCGAAAGGTAAAAGGCAATTGATAATATATATATATATATATATATATATATATATATATATATATATATATATATATATATATTTTACCTGGAAACCTTAATAATTAATTATATAAACTTATTATTAATCCACTAATTCATTCTGAATCTCTAGATTCTAAATTATTTTATTTGAGCGTATTAAAGTCGTCAAGTTTCTTATTTCAATTATTCATGTGTATATATTCAGCTCAAAAAATTATTTTTAATTTCTGAACGTTCTAAAATTAGCAATTGTAATAGAATTAAACCACTAATAATTCTAAGAGCATCATTCGAAATTGTTCTGTATGCACTTATATGACTCTTAAAGCAATTTTTCTGTGGCAGTTAATTATCATATTTTTATATTTCTTATAAGTTATAATTACATTTTGCCAAATAGGTGCAGCGTAAAGTATTATTGAATTTGAAACTTAAACAAAAAAACTTCTATCTTTATAGGGCTATCAGCCGTGAGGCTTTTCCGCCGGTCAAGGGAGAAGCTCAGAGAAGTTTAATCACCCGGTATTTACCTTAACTTCACAGAAAACCTCTGAAAAACTGTGAAAGGTGATTCGCGAAAATTCGCTCCCCACTGGGGATCGAACTCAGGCTCCCCAATGCTCAGTACGAAACTGGCGACGCCTCTAACCACTCGGCCACTGAGCTGGATCGAATTTGAAACATTTGCATAAATGTTTTTCTTTATCACTTTGCAGTTTGCAATTGCTCCTCATAATTTTATGTAATAAGTTTATTTTTTTAATTGTTAACCATTTTTAACATGGTTTGTAAATTTTAATCCTTTATCTATCCAAACACCTAAATATTTAATTTCATTTTTACTTTTAATAACATTGTTACCTATATTTAAATTAAAGTTATTTAATTTTTTCTACCTTCAAGGATAATTAATTCAGTTTTTTCACTAGCCAAAGTTAGTCCATTATCAATCATCCAAAAATCAATTTTATTGATATTTTCTATTGCCAAACGTCTGAGCTCACATTTTTACCAGATATCAATATTGCAATATCATGAGCATAACTAATAATTTTAACACCTAAAGATAACTTTAAATTTAATACGCCATCATAAAAATTTTTCCATAAAAGGGGACTAAAAATGAATCCTTGTGGAACATCCATCTTATTTTTTTTTTAAATTTCATAATTTTTATTCCCCACTATAATACCCTATTTTTGAAATAACTTTTAATGGTGTTTATTAGATAATCTGAAATTTTTAATATTTTTAATTTGTTAACAGTTTTATACCATTGAGCTGTATTAAATGTATTTTTAACGTCTAAACATAACATAATACATATTTTTTTAATCTTTATATGAACTAATTTTAGCTAAATTAACTATTACCATATCTATTACCATAAATATAAGCAATGTGTCTTGTATCACAATGTATCTGAAACAGTATCCTAGCTGCTGTAATCTTTTTTAAATTTATTTTATTTTTATCACTAAATCAAACTATTTGGGACACCTTCTACTTTGAGTTTATTTATATTATTAGATTTTTTGTTTCTACGTCAACTTATTGTTATACCTTTTTATATTTTTTTATATCTTTTACTACTAAGCAATATACACTTGTAAACACAAAACAGGCAGAAAAACCCCAAGGGGGTCCATAGCCCAATAAAGATGGTGTTTATATATATATATATATATATATATATATATATATATATATATATATATATATCAAACTAACGAAAATTGAATCATAAATACATCACATCAACAGTCTTCTTATAAATTATATTACGGGTCTAATTATTTAATTCCATGAACATTAAAATATTAAAGCAAATGTTACAACATAATGGAGGTGTATTGGACCGCAAAATCTTAATTAGAGTATTTTAATTGAGAAGTTTCTGAGCAATTTTCTTATTCATGCCACTTTTCCCCTCAGAATTATTTGACATGTTTTTCGTCATTGATGTGGCACAATTTAATAAATGATGGGGCTGTTAATGAAGTTTCTTTAACACTTCGGCCCCCCACGCCACCAATCTCTATTCCGGTATACTGCCACTTTGGCCGATTAATGCATTTAATCTCCGTAAAAGCTACTTCAAAGATGTAACTAGTCAAGCATATTTGCGCGCCCACACACGATATTTATTGCACACATAAATTTGTTATCACCAGACACACATAAATTGAGCGCAGTTTGGATTTAATGCACGATGATAATGCGCGTAAAGCCGAAGGGAAATATATTTATTTATTTATATCTTAACGCTATTATTAGCATTTACAACATACATGTATATATATATATATATATATATATATATATATATATATATATAAATACAAAATGGATTGAAGCTTTATGCTTATTATTATTAATTTTATCTGGAAGGTTTAGGCAGCAATTGTTAAAAAAAGAATCTTTATTGGCATTTCCCTCACTGCCCTTCCACATCACAAACCACAACAAAAATTACAAAAATAAAAATACAAATATAAATAAAAGTAATACTCCGCAAAAAAAATTACAAATTATTGTCTTCCCTGCTCCACTCACCCCTGGCTAAGTAACTCGGGAGTTTCCCACGCACTTGCCACTCTATGTAGCCAGGGTTGTAAGAGCTCTCATTCATTCTAGTCTGCCATTCTTGCCACTCAATATCTCTCAATCTCTGTCTTACCTCAGTTCCTAGGCTTCCCATTTCTCTCAGCTTCTCCTCTACCCACACCTCAGACATACCCACTCTTTCATACATCCTTCCTCTATCCTTTCTCCAACCACTCTTCGTCCTACTTTTACACCTCATCCATACCCCGGACCAGTCTTTCCTCGCCCAATTACTGCAATCTTTCTTCAAACTTCACAACCCTTACACACGACTCCCACCACATACTCATACGATTCGTCCCCTGCAACAGCACTGCTCTCAATGTCGACCTTTCGAGTCCTAGCAGACTCTTCAGGAGCAAACCTTGCTCTCTCTCTCTATCACATTCCACTCACGCAATCCCCATACTTCCACTCCATAAAACAGAATAGGTTTTACACACGCATCCCAGATCACGCCATTACGAGATTACCGCCCCACAACCTCTCCCATTTCCTTCTCGCTATCCCCCAAGCCATTCTCACTTTCGCTTGCATACATTCCACATGCACCCTAAATCCTCCTCCACTGTCAAACCAAAAGCCCAAATATTTAAAGACATTCACTCTCTCAATCATCCTTCCCTTCCATTTCCACTCTACCCCTTCTACCCCTATTCCTAAACATCATACATCTAGTTTTCTCCACATTCACCACTAGCCCTCTCCTATCCAGGCACCTTCCCATCTCTTGCATCTCTTCCACTTTCTTGGCTACTAATACTATGTCATCCGCATATGCCAACATCCAAACCTAGGTTCTCCCCACCACGACCCCACCACGACCCCTCCAGCCTGTAATCTCCTCAGCACCGGCTCCAACTCACTTGTGTATAAATTGAATAGGAGGGGGCTTAGCGGGCACCCTTGCCTTACACCCACATTCACCCTAAACTTCTCAGATACTTCTCCATTCACTCTCGCTTTTGCCCACGTCTCTTTATATATACTTCGCACCCACTCCACACTTTCTTCTTCTATGCACCATCTATCCATACACTCCTCGAGCTTTCCTCTAGGAACTGAATCATATGCCGCTTTCAGATCCGCAAACACCGCATACACTCTCCCTTTGCACTCTAACGCTTCCTCCACCATTCTCGCAAGCGTAAAAATCTGCTCCCTCGTCCCTCTTCTCTTTCTGAAACCCCCCTGCCATTCCGACAGCAGCCCTTTTCTATCCACTTCCCTCTCTAGTCTATTTTGCACAATTGCCATCATAGCTTTATACCCCGCACTAATTATGGTAATACCTGTTACAATTGTATTTATTTATTATTTTTAAACCAACACCAATAAAAACAAGAAGAACTCCTATCAAATTATACAATATCAATAATACAGATAATGAAACTAATTAGACTTACCTCTTAGGTTAATTATAATTGAATAAAAGACATATTTTATTAATCAACGAATTCATTTCGGAATCTCTAGATTCTAAATTATTTCCAATGAGTGTATTAGATTCGTCAAGAAACTTGAAGACGTTTCTTATTTCGATTATTCATGTGCCATGTTCAGCTCTTCAGCTATGACCTCACATATCACGCAAGTCTTGAATAAAAGACATATTTTATGTGTTTGTTACCCTACGTAGCAGGTATAGATGGATAGATGGATAGATGGATAGATGGATAGATGGATAGATGGATAGATGGATAGATGGATAGATGGATAGATGGATAGATGGATAGATGGATAGATGGATAGATGGATAGATGGATAGATGGATAGATGGATAGATGGATAGATGGATAGATGGATAGATGGATAGATGGATAGATGGATAGATGGATAGATGGATAGATGGATAGATGGATAGATGGATAGATGGATAGATGGATAGATGGATAGATGGATAGATGGATAGATGGATAGATGGATAGATGGATAGATGGATAGATGGATAGATGGATAGATGGATAGATGGATAGATGGATAGATGGATAGATGGATAGATGGATAGAGGGATAGATGGATAGATGGATAGATGGATAGATGGATAGATGGATAGATGGATAGATGGATAGATGGATAGATGGATAGATGGATAGATGGATAGATGGATAGATGGATAGATGGATAGATGGATAGATGGATAGATGGATAGATGGATAGATGGATAGATGGATAGATGGATAGATGGATAGATTCTGGGTAGATGGATAGATGGATAGATAGATAGATAGATAGATAGATAGGTAGATAGATAGATAGATAGATAGATAGATAGATAGATAGATAGATAGATAATAAATAATCATTGGTGCATATTTAATATATAAATAATATATGAAAGTCTCGTGAATGTACACGTAGATATATAAAATCTAGAAAATTGTATATTCCATCCATCCTTATAATAATAATAGAATTTGCTAATAAATTATGCTCTATACCTTTGTGATTAAAAACCATATCGTGCTTGCATATTTTATCCCACTAATTACGCCGTCCGATCATCATTTTCAACATATAATTTTTGCATAAGCCAGGGGAAGTTTTAAATTTTATACAAACGCTAGCGACGCTCTATTAAGTCGATTTGCACGCTAGCCGGTATAATGAGTACGTGCAAAATTTAATGCCCGTGCGAATTTGCTAGGTTTCGCATACATTCACGGGCTAGACTGCAGCGCTAATGCACTTGCATTATAATGCTATCACATACATTAACATTGTAAATGCAACAGTCGTTTGCAAAAATAATTGATAAATATATCATAGTTGTGAATTTAGATAGATATCAAGGTTAGTAGAGCAAACGCGATATATATATATATATAAGTAAAGTCATCAAACTAACGATTACTACGATTAATTCTGTATGAATTCAACTTAAAAATAAGAGCATTCTTTCTTAAATCGGTTGAAGAATGAAAACAGTTTTTATTCGAAAATACCAATACCAATTGAATATTTATATCATCATATAATCAGATGCTACTTTTTGTACAAATTCTTGAAACTACAAACACATTCTATTTTGTTAATTATACCAGGATAATAATGCCGAATAAACTTATTCATTTTTTTGTACTGTACGATAATTAAATTCTATGGCACTTAATTTTCCACCCTCAATTGAATTCGGCAATGTTTTTTCTGTATGATTGAGTCAGCTTACCTGGAAACGACGTTGAGTAGGTCGGGCCAGGCGAGCGTGAGCAACGAGTCCCGGACGAAAACTTCCCAGGAGGTGAGGTGGGACTCGCTGCACACCCGTTCGGAACGCTGCAGCCGGGGGCGGGCGCCTCTCGTCCTTCCCTCCATCGCATTGTACTGCAACGAAAGAAACCCATCGAGATGAAAAAAGAAAATTAGTTACAGACGACAGGTTTCATCTTGCCGCAGCGCAGAAATGATACGTTTTAACAGAATTGTCTGCAGAAACCATCTTCTCGGTATTAAATATTGTTACGCGAAAGCAAAATCCTCAATTCAGATTTTCTGTGGCTCGCTATTTCGTTTAGATCCCAAACTATTGCGCGTTCAGATAAAAAAAATACACACCGCCCTCTTGAAAATCTATCCGCTTTAAGAAAAGAGATGACGACTTGTGTGTTATTTTATGAATCTGTGTTACTAAATTTATAAAATGTTTTACTGGATTCGTGGCTTTCAAATTTTCTTGTTTTTACCCAATTTCACTAGTAGTTACCATGCCCTCTTACAATATTTCAGCGCCCTCTAAGAAACGATATCGCCACAACCGACTGCAGTACAGAACAAGCATTACCAAATGTCTACCTTTACTTCCTTCCTTTCTTCCTTACTCGCTTTCTTACATATTTACTTACCTATTAGGTAAAGTAAATAAGTAAGAAGTAAGTAAAAAGTAAGAAGTAAGTAAAAAGTAAGAAGTAAGTAAAAAGTAAGAGGTAAGTAAAAAGTAAGAAGTAAGTAAAAAGTAAGAATTTTCCTGAGAAAATTTGCACACACTACGGCCCAGGTTTTCTAGGAAACCCGTGCTGGAAAAGCGACCGCATTGAATATATGACTATAATTCTCATCCTTCGTTGCCTTTTTGCATTGCGTTAAGTAGCCGATTTTTCGAGTAAACTTGTTCGCTAAGGACCAGGTTTTCTAGGAAACTGATGCTGGAAAAGCGGGTGACTATGAAGGCAATGAATTACGGGAATTATAGCGAGCCGCTTTTCCTTGAAAACCTGTTCGTTATTGTTTTTATATGTATACATTGTAGCTGTTAGAACGAAGGTCTTAGTTTTAAGAGTCGTAACTCAAAAACTGAGAAATTTGAAATTGGTTCGATTTTTATCCAAGTTCCCTATCCAAATTGGAATACAAATTCGAAAAATGAGCTTTGTGGGTTAACTAGTTTCCATGTATTGATTTTTTTACTGTCTAGCTGGGTGGCCATCCATTTTGGCAAACAGGTATATAAAATAATCTGTAAAAAAAATCATAACTTTTCAAGTTTTAACAGTACAAATAAAACATTTGGTAGAGTTATTCTTAATATCTTAGTAAATCTATATAAATATTGTTTATCGTTATTGTTTCTATATGTATACATTATAGCTGTTAGAATGAAGGTGTTAGCTTTAAGAGTCGTAACTCAAAAACTGAAAAATTTCCATAACGAACAAGTTCTCTCGAAAACCTGCGTTTATACAACGCAATGCAAAACGACAATGAATGATGGACATTATTGCTGTTTATTCAATGCGGTTGTTTTCGCCCACTGTTTCCCTGGGAAACTTGAGACATAGCGAACATATTCACACGCAAAACCTGCGTTTACTTAACGCAATGCAAAAAAGTAATGAATGGCGAGAATTATATATTTTAATGCGGTCGCTTTTTTAGCACAGTTTTCTTGAAAAACCTGCGATTGCACAGTAGTATTTTTTAGCAGTAATATCTATATTTATTAACTATTAAATCTCGTTTTGTGAAACTGATTTACTTGTGTAATTCACGTAGGGATTTATATATGAAAATTTGGTACATTTTAAGTTTCCTACCAGCACACAATGTAATTGCCAGCATAGTACTACTCAATGTCTATGTTTGCTTGTTGTATTTCGAAATAAATCGATATAAAATGGTTAGTTCTCTGAAATTTTAAACGCTGATAATGTGGCCGCAAACAAAGGCAGCTCAACAGTTTTAATTAAAACTTCCCGCGCGCCGATGTGGATTTATTATTTATGCGAAATGCGAGCCTGCAAAGTAGACACACACACACAGTCGAACGTTTGATATTGAAATTGGTTTGTTGATGTTGTTGTGCGGGTTTGCGGATGTGGAGCTTTTCGCAGAATAAACTCCCCGAAGGCAAATGCACACAGATGGTGTTTAGACACTAAAAAGAAGATTGTACATGAAATATTTTAATTTAATATAGGAAATATCATGTATGTAGGTTTAACCAACTTAATACTGACAGAGTAGAAACTGGGGGAAAATATGAAATTTCATCATATCCATTGTCTAACCGCTACGGCGCGAAAACGGTGAAAGCTACAGAGAAACGTCACAGTTTCAATCTGTAGGGCTAGAAAATACTCTACATTTTTACATATAAGCCATCTCTCTAAAGGTCGTTTTAGACAAGACAATTTCTTGACTTACAAGTTAGTCAAGATGCGAGATAAACTAAATTGTCTCGTATCATATAGTAAATTATTTGAAATATTGAATTGGATGGTAGATCGAATGGAAAAATATAACGTGTTCTATTTGTCAAGGACACATTGTATGAGAGGAGGATATATGAATTCATTTCTTGAACAATTTTTGAACTAAAGGTCGTTTTAGACAAGACAATTTCATGACTCAAAAGTTAGTCAAGATGCGAGACAATCTAAATTGTCTCGTATCATACAGCAAATTATTTGAAATATTGAATTGGATGGTGGATCGAATGGAAAAATATAACGCGTTCTATTTGTCAAGGACACATTGTATAGGAGGAGGATATATGAATTTATTTCTTGAACAGCTTTTGAGCTAAGAAATTGTCTTGTCTAAAACGACATTAACATTTGAAATACAGACAGTACAGAGTTAAAACTGGGCAAAAACATGAAATTATATCATATTAACATGTTTTCACCGCAACAGCGCGAAAACGGTATATATATATATATATATATATATATATATATATATATATATTTCTAGTATTTGAAATACAGACATACAACGTTGAATCTGGGGGAAATCATGAAGTTTCATAATTCGATTTCTTAAATATTTGCATTTGTAACAACCTCAGTTATGTATGTAACATTTTAAAATTTATAGAACAGTTTTTAATCAAATTTGCATCCCAATACAACACCGACAACAAGCAACACACTATTACTGTAATACACGCTATAAAATATTTACTCTGTAATACCGACAAAGTGCACTTATACACCCTTCAACTAATTACTGCTCGTTTCTAAACAAACAAACACACAAACAAACACTTTTTAAGTAATTAATCCGGCACCGCTGCTGGTTTAATTTAGAACGAGACCGATTGCACGCCCCCTTCGGGACTTAATTGCCGCGATACAATCGCGCACTTGGCGACACACAAAAAAAGACTCGTAACAAAAGGATGATGCGTCCTCAGGATGGGCAATTACAGGAATAGGACGCCACTTAAACATTAGCCAACCTCGCGTCCACTTTTCTTTCATACTAAACAAAGAGGTTCCCATTTTGTTTGTTGCAGAGCAGCAGCTGGAATGCGCCAATTTAATTTGTCTTAAAGGAGACATAAAAGATGTACGAAGAAGGGATGTATGCGAGGAATTTGTCGGGCGTGCAGGAGTCCTTTGAGTGGGGTATAATTTTATATACGGATATAAATCTAGTTGTGTGTGTTGAGGAATTTGGTTGTCAAACATTAATGGGGGGACAATACGTTGACAGGAAAAAAATCTATATAAAAAATAGCATAATTAAAAATTTTATATTTTATAGATACCGGAATGAAAGTCCTAGTTTTAAGAGTCATAATTTGTTGATAAATTTAATCGAAATACATTAAATATTAGCCGAGTCGTAGACAGTAAAAAATTCATAACTTTTCAAGTTTCAACAATACAAATAAAAAATTTGGTAGAGTTATTCTTAATATATAAGTAAACTTATATAAAAATTGATTATCGTTATTGTTTCTATATGTATACATTATAGTTGTTACAATGAAGGTCTTCGTAAATCTATATAAAAAACAGTATCATTAAAAGTACTATATGTTATAGATTACCACTGCCAGAATGAGGTTTAAGAGTCATAACTCAAAATCTGTTTTTTTTTTATCTTTAACATATTTTTTTCTAAATTATTTATGTTTATGGCAAACAAGCAATCGGTAAAAAAACCATAATTTTTTAAGTACTACAAATCAAAAATTTGGTAGATTTATTCTTAATTCTTTAGTGAATCTACACACGAAAATACATTCATTCTATATTTTATACATAACAGCTCTCATAATAAAATTCCTAGTTTAAACAGTCGTAACTTAAAAACTAAAACATTTGAAAATTTTGTGATTTTTTTTCAAAATCCTGTTCACAATTGGAATACAAATCCAAAAAAATGAGTTTTGTGGGTTAACTAGTTTCCGTGTATTGATTTTTTTACTGTCTAGCTGAGCGGCCATTTTACCAAACAGATATATCAAGTAATCCGTAAAAAATTCATAAGTTTTCAAGTTTCAACGGTACAAATAAAACATTTGGTAGAGTTATTCTTAATATATAAGTAAACTTATATAAAAATTGATTATCGTTATTGTTTCTATATGTATACATTATAACTGTTACAGTGAAGGTCTTAGTTTTAAGAGTTGTAACTCAAAAACTGAAAAATTTGAAATTGGTGCGATTTTTTTCCAAGTTACTTATCTAAATTGGAATACAAATTCGAAAAATGAGCTTTGTGGATTAAGTAGTTTCCGTGTATTGATTTTTTTTCTGTCTAGCTGAGCGGCGATTTTGGCAAACAAGTATATCAAGTAATCTGTAAAAAAATCATAACTTTTCAAGTTTCAACAGTACAAAGAAAAGACTTGATAGAGTTATTCTTATTATCTTACCAAATCTATACAAAAATTGTTTATCGTTATTTTTTTTATATGTATACAATATAGCTGTTAGAATGAAGGTCTTAGTTTTAAGAGTCGTAACTCAAAAACTGATTTTTTTTTTTAATTGTTTCGATTTTTTCCAAGCTCCTTATCAAAATTGGAATAAAAATTGTAAAAATGAGCTTTGTGGGCGAACTAGTTTCCGTGTTTTGATTTTTTTATTGTCTAGCCGAGCGGCCATTTTGGCAAACAGGTATATCAAGTAATCTGTAAAAAACTCATAACTTTTCAAGTTTCAACAGTACAAATAAAACATTTGATAGAGTTATTCTTAATATCTTACCAAATCTATACAAAAAATGTTTATCGTTATTTTTTTATATGTATACATTATAGCTGTTAGAATGAAGGTTTTAGTTTTAAGAGTCGTAACTCAAAAAGTGATTTCTTTAAAAATTGGTTTGATTTTTTTCCAAGCTCCTTATCAAAATTGGAATAAAAATTCTAAAAATGAGCCTTGTGGGCGAACTAGTTTCCGTGTTTTGATTTTTTTACTGTCTAGCCGAGTGGCCATTTTCGCAACAGGTATATCAAGCAATCTGTAAAAAAATCAAAACTTTTCAAGTTTCAACAGTACAAATAAAACATTTGATAGAGTTATTCTTAATATCTTACCAAATCTATACAAAAATTGTTTATCGTTATTTTTTTTATATGTATACATTATAGTTAGAATGAAGGTCTTGGTTTTAAGAGTCGTAACTCAAAAACTGATTTCTTTAAAAATTGGTTCGATTTTTTTCCAAGCTCCTTATCAAAATTGGAATAAAAATTCTAAAAATGAGCTTTGTGGGCGAACTAGTGTCCGTGTTTTGATTTTTTTACTGTCTAGCCGAGCGGCCATTTTGGCAAACAGGTATATCAAGTAATCTGTAAAAAAATTCATAACTTTTCAAGTTTCAACAGTACAAATAAAACATTTGATAGAGTTATTCTTAATATCTTACCAAATCTATACAAAAAATGTTTATCGTTATTTTTTTATATGTATACATTATAGCTGTTAGAATGAAGGTTTTAGTTTTAAGAGTCGTAACTCAAAAAGTGATTTCTTTAAAAATTGGTTTGATTTTTTTCCAAGCTCCTTATCAAAATTGGAATAAAAATTCTAAAAATGAGCCTTGTGGGCGAACTAGTTTCCGTGTTTTGATTTTTTTACTGTCTAGCCGAGTGGCCATTTTGGCAACAGGTATATCAAGCAATCTGTAAAAAAATCAAAACTTTTCAAGTTTCAACAGTACAAATAAAACATTTGATAGAGTTATTCTTAATATCTTACCAAATCTATACAAAAATTGTTTATCGTTATTTTTTTTATATGTATACATTATAGTTAGAATGAAGGTCTTGGTTTTAAGAGTCGTAACTCAAAAACTGATTTCTTTAAAAATTGGTTCGATTTTTTTCCAAGCTCCTTATCAAAATTGGAATAAAAATTCTAAAAATGAGCTTTGTGGGCGAACTAGTGTCCGTGTTTTGATTTTTTTACTGTCTAGCCGAGCGGCCATTTTGGCAAACAGGTATATCAAGTAATCTGTAAAAAATTCATAACTTTTCAAGTTTCAACAGTACAAATAAAACATGTGATAGAGTTATTCTTAATATCTTACCAAATCTATACAAAAATTGTTTATCGCTATTTTTATTATATGTATACATTATAGCTGTTAGAATGAAGGTCTTAGTTTTAAGAGTCGTAACTCAAAAACTGATTTTTTTAAAAATTGGTTCGATTTTTTTCCAAGTTCCTTAGCAAAATTGGAATAAAAATTCTAAAAATGAGCTTTGTGGGTGAACTAGCTTCCGTGTTTTGATTTTTTTACTGTCTAGCCGAGCGGCCATTTTGGCAAACAGGTATATCAAGTAATCTGTAAAAAATTCATAACTTTTCAAGTTTCAACAGTATAAATAAAACATTTGACAGAGTTATTCTTAATATCTTACTAAATCTATACAAATATTGTTTATCGTTATTTTTTTTATATGTATACATTATAGCTGTTAGAATGAAGGTCTTACTTTTAAGAGTCGTAACACAAAAACTGATTTTTTTTAAAATTGGTTCGATTTTTTTCCAAGTTCCTTATCAAAATTGGAATAAAAATTCTAAAAATGACCTTTGTGGGCGAACTAGTTTCCGTGTTTTGATTTTTTTACTGTCTAGCAGAGCGGCCATTTTGGCAAACAGGTATATCAAGTAATCTGTAAAAAAATCATAACTTTTCAAGTTTCAACAGTACAAATAAAACATTTGGTAGAGTTATTCTTAATATCTTGATAAATCTATATAAAAATTATTTATCATTATTGTTT
Source organism: Lordithon lunulatus (assembly GCA_963942505.1). Lineage (NCBI taxonomy): Eukaryota > Metazoa > Arthropoda > Insecta > Coleoptera > Staphylinidae > Lordithon > Lordithon lunulatus. Next base: position 53,407,178 of record OZ012669.1, read on the forward strand.
CTATATGTATACATTACAGCTGTTAGAATGAAAGTCTTAGTTTTAAGAGTCGTAACTTTAAAACTGAAAAATTTAAAATTGGTTTGATTTTTTTTCCAAGTTCCTTATCAAAATTGGAATAAAAATTCTAAAAATGAGCTTTGTGGGCGAACTAGTTTCCGTGTTTTGATTTTTTTACTGTCTAGCCGAGCGGCCATTTTGGCAAACAGGTATATCAAGTAATCTCTAAAAAAATCATAACTTTTCAAGTTTCAACAGTACAAATAAAAGATTTGATAGAGTTATTCTTAATATCTTACCAAATCTATACAAAAATTGTTTATCGTTATTTTTATTATATGTATACATTATAGCTGTTAGAATGAAGGTCTTAGTTTTAAGAGTCGTAACTCAAAAACTGATTTTTTTAAAAATTGGTTCATTTTTTTCCAAGCTCCTTATCAAAATTGGAATAAAAATTCTAAAAATGAGCCTTGTGGGCGAACTAGTTTCCGTGTTTTGATTTTTTTACTGTCTAGCCGAGCGGCCATTTTGGCAAACAGGTATATCAAGTAATCTGTAAAAAATTCATAACTTTTCAAGTTTCAACAGTACAAATAAAAAATTTGATAGAATTTTTCTTAATATCTTACCAAATCTATACACAAAAATTGTTTATCGTTATTTTTTTATATGTATACATTATAGCTGTTAGAATGAAGGTCTTAGTTTTAAGAGTCGTAACTCAAAAACTTATTTTTTTAAAAATTGGTTCGATTTTTTTTCAAGCTCCTTATCAAAATTGGAATAAAAATTCTAAAAATGAGCTTTGTGGGCGAACTAGTTTCCGTGTTTTGATTTTTTTACTGTCTAGCCGAGCGGCCATTTTGGCAAACAGGTATATGAAGTAATCTGTAAAAAATTCATAACTTTTCAAATTTCAACAGTACAAATACAAAATTTCGTAGAGTTATTCTTAATATCTAAGTAAATCTATATAAAAATTGTTTATCATTATAGTTTCTATATGTATACCTTATAGCTACTAGAATAAAGGTATTATTTTTAAGAGTTGTAACTCAAAAAGTGAAAAATTTGAAATTAGTACAATTTTTTTCCAAGTTCTTCATCAAAATTGGAATACAAATTCAAAAAATGAGCTTTGTGGGTTAACTTGTTTCCATGTTTTGATTTTTTTACTGTCTAGCTGAGCGGCCATTTTGGCAAACAGGTATATCAAGTAATCTGTAAAAAAATCATAACTTTTCAAGTTTCAACAGTACAAATAAAAAATTTGGTAGAGTTATTCTTAATATATTAGTAAATCTATATAAAAATTGTTTATTGTAATTGTTTCTATATGTATACATTATAGCTGTTAGAAAGAAGTTCTTAATTTTAAGAGTCGTAACTCAAAAACTGTAAAATTTTAAATTGGTTCGATTTTTTTCCAAGTTCCTAATCAAAGTTGGAATACAAATTTTGAATATGAGCTTTGTGGATTGATTATTTTCCGGGTATTGATTTTTTTACTGTCTAGCTGAGTGGCCATTTTGGCAAACAGGTATATCAAGTAATCCGTAAAAAAATCATAACTTTTCAAGTTTCAACAGTACAAATAAATCATTTGGTAGAGTTATTCTTAATATCTTAGTAAATCTATATAAAAATTGTTAACATTATTGTTTGCTTAAAGATGTTCATATTTATTTATTTAGTTATTTCATGGTTTTAAGTGGCCTATTTAACTAACCCTCCCTGTTATTTCAACTCAATATAATAACCCTCCATAAACGCTTAAACTACATTAAATTACCCATCTTGATCTCGTTTATTGACTTTCCCGACGTACTTCAAACCCGTTCGCGCTCGAGCTGGCGAATTTCCGCGGGAACCTACTAAATAGGTTCGACGTAACACACCAGCAAATATTTGCTTTATTTATTTTCGGAAACTCAATTAGAGAGTGTTTATGTTGTCCTACAGTTTTGCACGAGAGGGAGAGGCGTTACGCAATTTAATTGCGAAACACGATACGCGCTTTTATAAGACAAAAATTGCGCAACTTTATTTTATACATTCTTTGATGTGCGGATAGGGCTTTCTTTATTACCCCATGGAAATAATAATAAACTGGCGGTGGTTTATTTGTACAGTTCCGGGGGAAAAGATTGCGAAGGTTGTAAATTTAAAACGGTGTGTTGGATAAAAATAGTGGAAATGTGTTTACACGGTTGTAAATAGTTTATGGGAATCAGTGGTGTAGCTTTGTTTTCTTTATTGTCTCGTAAGTAAGAAATATTTCGCTTTAAGTTTACATAAAAGAAGTTGAAATAATAATTGATAATAACATTTCATTACAGTATTATTAACAAAAAAATTATATTACATCATACTGTGTTATTCTACAAATAGTTGCTGATTATGTTACAGAATTGCAGATGAAGTTAATAATTACTTTAAATTTAAACTAATGTGAATCAATTATCTAAATGTAGTTAGTTACAAAAAATATACAACTAACCCCCTAGGAGGAAAGTTAAACGCCATCTGGCGGCACCACAACAATTAGCAATGCACACCCATATGGTAATAACCGTCAACATGCTCATGCCACCAGGATCACCGGGTAATACCTTCTATGGAATTATATTCCAACAGAGTGCTTGAGATATCAGCACAAAGCCAATTTTGTAAAACATATGTAGATTGCTAAGATTTGGATTCACACTTATATATGTAGTTAGTTACGTTTATATTTTCACCATAAATATCTTTAGAAATGTTGTAAAATAGCAGATGAAGATAGTAATTATTCAATTTTATCGCATTGAATCAAAAATCCAAAATTGATGTTAGTTAGATGATAAATAAAACGATTTTTTACTTTGTTTTTTTATCACAGTTTTACACGTTGCAACTAGTTTCGACTAAACTCTGGCCATTTTCGAGCTCCTCCGCAAAGTGGCTAGAAATTAGCAGAAACTAGTTGCAAAGTGTAACTGAAATGTGATAAAAAACCTAGCCATTTTCGAGCTCCTCCGCAAAATGGCTAGAGCATAGCCGAAACTAGTTGCAAAGTGTAACTGAAGTGTGATAAAAAACAAAATAAAAATCGTTTTATTTATCATTTAAAATAAATTATCACAAAGTAGACGCCTTAACAATCCAATATTTGTTGTTATTATTAGTTGTCTTCATATTTTTTTCATGTATATATATGTATATATATATATATATATATATATATATATATATATATATATATATATATATATATATACTTTGATCAGTTACAGATAATAATTTTAATTTAATAACGAAAATAATATTCATGGTTTTAGTATGAGAATAACACTGTTAAAAATTACATTGGCAAAATACTTTTTTGTGAAGTTTTGAAAGTTCAAGGACCAATAGTGAATAAATAAAAAAATATATTACTGTCAGATTTTATTTGCATTGGCTACGATACTGGCTTCCCTTATTGCAATAAGAACTCTCTTAATACCCCGGGGAAAGTTCTCAAGAGGTATTTCCTTCCGTGCGAACTTTTTTCGACTCCCCCTAAAACGTCGCGGGTTGTGAAAGTTTTAATGCAGCTGCAAATTTTCAGAAATTCTAAACACATTGATGAGGCGAAGCCGCACACCTTGACGAAAATTAATTCCGTATCCCGCGCATAATATTCAATTAAAATTCCAGGCGCCCGCGAGGTGATGGGTGGTGGGAGGTTGTCGCGAATGCGAATTTCCCTTTCCGGTGGTTAATTAAAATTGTATTGTATTTTACTTTTAGGGGCATTTTCTCGGATGAATTTATCGCGATTATATCGCATTGATCCTTTTAGCGGTTGTTACAAAATTAAATTTATTTATGAATAATTTACATTTTAATTTCATTCTGTGGTTATAAGAAAATAAATATTTTTATTGTTATTTATTGATGAATCGGGTAAAAAAGCATCTGGTAAATGGGTGGAGTTGTAAGCAAGTGGGTGTTGTTTATTAAAAAAAGATAGTAATAAATATAAAATCCTATACACTAAATTGTACAAATATGAAATAAATAATAATAAATTAGAAAAAAGAGGACATTTAAGCAAGGGGGAGGATGGGAGGACATTATAACATATAGTTGGATTGTCCCCACAACAAAAGGACGTTTGGTAACCCTAGTGGCATGCTACTTTAGAAAATCGTTTTCTAAAGTATGATTAATTGTATTTCAACGATAAATGGTACCTACCACCTACAAAAAATAGTTTTATTTATCCTAGATAATTAAGAATACATTCAGTTATCATAATGCATTATCTAAGTGAACCTTAATATTTAATTTAAATTATTGCATATACAAAAAAAACTTCTATCTTTATAGCGTCCAGCCTATAAAAATACTACAAGAATGTTCGTGTATTTTTCTATTTCTTTAGTCCATAAAGTCAAAATAGGTCATGCAAGTGGCGTAAACAAACATACTTCTTATGTAGACTCCGTGGCTCTCTCCGTATGGGGTCGCAGACACACACATGCACTCACACACAGTCACTCACATAAAACTCGAGGGAACACGGCGGGTTGTGCGGACGCGTGACGTCACATGGCGACGCCTGGAGAGCACTGAGCAGAGTAACCTGTAGCTCGGCGGCGGGTCCGCGCTGGGGCGTCGCGACGCGCACTCATACGCAGCGCGTAACTGGTTCCCCGGCGTCTCTATATATATTGTTTTTCCATTTTCGACACCGTGGAAACTCGTTTACGGGTTGAATGATGGAGTGGGCGCGAGCCGCCCTGATAAGGCTCGGCAGGAAATAGCTTCAATTTTCCGGGCGTTACATATGGAGCGAGAATGTCGATTAAATCATTTATAGGGGAACTGATTACTTTTTTTGCACGCAGACATGTCGATGTTCGGGCTACAAATCATATATAGGAAACATAAATCCATGTTTATAATAGAATAAAACATCCTGCTCTACCACGCTTGCCTTTTGCATATTACCTCGCTATTCATCTCTTAACCTGAGTGAATGGTTAAGAGATGAATTCTGCAATTCCCCACCCACTCTGCCTTCACTCCCTTACATTCATTGCCTGTGTCACCACGAGTTACTCCTCTTACTACAGAGAACACACGTGATGTACCCTTGCCCCATCTACACTTTCTTTCTCCTTATTCAAAACTACATCTCGCTCTTCCCATACATACTTGGTTCTCCCTGTTCCACCCTCCCTGGTTATATAACTCCGGGATGTCCCTCACCGTTGTCACTCCACATTACCAGGGTTGTATGAGCTCTCATTCATTAATTTTTTTAATTCTCCCTGGTTATATAACTCCGGGATGTTCCTTGCCGTTGTCACTCCACATAACCAGGGTTGTATGAGCTCTCATTCATTAATTTTTTTAATTCTCTCTGGTTATATAACTCCGGGATGTTCCTCGCCGTTGTCACTCCACATAACAAGTTTTGTATGAGCTCTCATTCATTATCTGCTGCCTTTCTCTCTACTCCTGTTCCACCCTCCATGGTTATATAACTCGGGGATTTCCCTCGCCGTTGTCACTCCACATAACCCGGGTTGTATGAGCTCTCATTCAGTATCTGCTGCTTTTCTCTTCAGTCAAAATATTTCATTATCTTCCTATTCCTCTCTGTCTCTCTTTCGCCCACACCTCAGTCATACTCACTCGTTCACTATCATACCTCTTTTCTTAACTCGCTCTCTGCCTTACTTCTACATCTCATCCACACCTCGCACAAATCTCTCTCCCCCAGCTCGTGTGGCTCTCATTCATTAATTTTTTTAATTCTCCCTGGTTATATAACTCCGGCATGTCCCTCGCCGTTGTCAATCCACATAATAAGGTTTGTATGAGCTCTCATTCATTATCTGCTGCCTTTCTCTCCACTCCTGTTCCACCCTCCCTGGTTATATAGCTCGGGGATTTCCCTCGCCGTTGTCACTCTACATAACCCGGGTTGTATGAGCTCTCATTCAGTATCTGCTGCTTTTCTCTTCAGTCAAAATATTTCATTATCTTCCCATTCCTCTCTGCCTTTCTTTCGCCCACACCTCAGTCATACTCACTCGTTCACACAGCATACCTCTTTTCTTAACTCTCTCTCTGCCTTACTTCTACATTTCATCCACACCTCGCACCAATCTCTCTTCCCCCAACTCGTGTGGTTCTCTTCAGTCAAAATATTTCATTATCTTCCCATTCCTCTCTGCCTCTCTTTCGCCCACACCTCAGTCATACTCACTCGTTCACACATCATACCTCTTCTCTTAACTCGCTCTCTGCCTTACTTCTACATCTCATCCACACCTCGCACCATATCTCTTCCCCCAGCTCGTGTGGTACGAGGAATGATTGCCTTGAACTTCACTATCCTCCTACAGGACTCCGACCAAATGTTAGTTCGAGTCCTAGCAGACTCTTCAGAAACCTGCTTTGCTCCCTTAAGGCGAATCTTCGAGAATGTCGTTCGAGGATTCGAGCTGAAAATCTATCCCAAAAACGCATTGTGAGACTAACGTAACGGCTGCTACTTTTTTTTGTGTAGTGTACAAGCCGTCGCCCCAGGAGAAACTGGAAGGGTGCGCACCGAGAAATAAATTTATTTCGAAATATTGGAGCATTTTGTGATAATTGCGCGGATGACTATAAATTATACTACTGTACTTAAACATTATCAAATTGTATTTATCAAAACCTGAAATATGAAACTACAATCTCTTAGAGGAATTTCAATTGAATTTTGATTAAAAGTCGGAGTAAATATATACATTTCGGAAGACAAATATTGACTACTTTTGCATATTTTTTACAACTATTTCGAGACAAAAATGAACTTTTCCGTCCTAACAAAGAATCAAATGATCCTTAGACTTGTGAAATATCCACACATATTTTTAGAAAATTATAAAATGTTGAAAAGACCGCGCAATTAGGTGAACATTGAACCGTATTTCGTCTTTCGAGATTCACATTAAATTCCAATGTCACAATCCCCGCACCTCTACTCCATACAACAATATTGGCTTCACACACATACGTCCCAGGTATTACACACTATTACTAGGTTACCATCTCACCGCTCCTATTTTGTTTTTGCTATCCCCCAAGCCATTCTCGCCTTTGCTTGTAACCACCCCAAATGCTCCTAAATGCACCTCTGCAGTCAAACCAAAAGCCTAAATACTTAAAACAATGCACTCTCACAACAATTATTCCCTTTCACTTCAACTCTTCCTACCCTTATTTGTAAATATCTACCTCTTATTTTTTTCCATATCACCACTTAATACCTTCTCATTCTTTCTAATATCGCTTGCATTTCTTCCACTATCGTGGTCATAAGCACTACATCATCGGCTTATGCTAATATTCATACCTTGGTTCTTCCTACTACAACTATTCGCGCTTGCCCTCACCGTAGTCTGGATAGTTCTGGATAGTTGGGCTGGAGGGTAGCATAGGTACGGACACTTAGGTTTCACAATTTGTGAAACCTCCCTTTCAGATTACTCACTCGTCCCACCAGTCAATTCTACGTGCGAGCGGCAGAACTCTGGCGGGTGATGAGATTTTACTAGGCCAGCACTCCCCTAGTATTAGTTGCCTAGTGTTTACTAGAGCTGCCCCCACCGTAACACCTACTCCAACTCACTCGTACAGATGGAACAGGATAGGGCTTAGAGAGTATTCCTACCATACTCACACATTCCTTCTAAATATCCACGACACTTCTCCATTTACTATCGCTTTTGCCCACGACTCTTTGTACATTCTTCTCACCGATTTGAGTTATGACAGAGTGAGAAAATAAATTGTCTTGAAGAAGCACAAGAAGATTGCCTCAAAAATTTAGAACTTTATACTAATATGAAAGAATACACAATTGTATGAGCTATCGGTCAGTATCTGCTGCTTTTCTCTTCAGTCAAAATATTTCATTTCCCATTCCCAATTTTATACTAATATGAAAGAATACACAATTGCATAGCAGAAATGCAACGAATATACATAGACATCCTAGGTACCAGTGATGTACAATGGTCGGATCAATGACAATCACTACTCGGAAGACACAGATATGCGCATACAAAGAGATACGGAGTGCATACTTGGTGACTATAACGCAAAAGTGAACGTGTTGAGGAATGTATAGGTCAATAAAGTCTAGGTCATAGGTTCCCAAACTGGCCTAATAGTTTGGAAACCTATGACCTAGACCATATTGACCTATGCCTACTGCCCCCTTTTCAACTCAAAAATTTCTCAGCGACAGTAGTGAATGGTTTAAATTGATATCTGTATGTTTATAATAAAGTATCCATTCACTACCTTCACGACTTCTTTTTTAGACATCAGATGAAATAAAAATACGAATGATTTTTCTTAATTTCTTTTCTTTTTTACTATTTTTATTCAGTGTCCAATTACACTAGCAGCTATCGCCTCCCGAAACACCAGATCGTGGTTTTGGATTCATCCCGCGCCTACCGATGAAACCTCCTGCTTTCTTGCTTTTCTAAAAAATATTCCCCGATCTTTGCTTGCCTCTTTAGCGCGCACAAACTAAGAGTTGAAGTTTTTCTCTACAATCAATTCCATGTTTCCCGCGTTCCCGGCTTTCCACGTTTCCACAGCTTTCCCCACAGGCACCACACGGTCCGATCTTTTTTTCCCAGCGTCTAGAAGGATGGCGCTTTCCAATAATATCTTTCCCAACCCCCTACCCGCCCCCTAGCTCCCGCTACTCCAATGCAATGGATTCCATTTTCCCCCCTTAGCTATTTATATATATATATATATATATATATATATATATATATATATATATATATAGAGAGAGAGAGAGAGAGAAGATATTAGATGCTCCAGTTGTTTCTAAAAGCAGCCCAGCAATGCGATTGGGCGATAGTTTCCTGATTAGTCATTTAACTTGCCAGCATCGCTTAGATTTTTGCCCTATTTAGTGAGTGTGGAATCTAGCCTTCTAGTTTTTAAGACATCCGAGAAGTATTATGTGAGCCATTTCTTTGCTTATTTATGTCATGCTTGTATGAATTCGGGGTGAAAATGATGTCAACCTAGTACCTTTCCTGTCTTTATCTCTGGAATTAAGGTGGAAGTTTCATTTATAGTATAGTCCGCAGAGAATTCATATGACTGAGAGCTTGCAGATTATAGCTATTTTTTACTTTTACGATGTAGGTCCGCTCTTTTTGTGTCCACTATGTGGGAAGTAACTTTATTTGAGGCTAAGGATTAGTTTTATCATATGAAGTTATTGCTACCTCCTAGTTTTCTGAGGAGGGACACGTTTTTCTGCTTGATTGACTTAGATCCAGCCCTTATACAGTCTCTATGCGTCTTTATCGACTGGCTATATCTAGGAGGTGCAGTAGTTCATCCGCAATTGCCTGATCCTGGCTGGACGGTGAACTCTTTATAATCTTTCACACTTCTCGTCCCATCCTGGGACATATTCCTTTCGGTATATTCTGTAAATTGTTACTTTTGCTGTGACAAATACTGCTGCAACAAATATGTCGTATTGCTGTCTTGTTGAGGCGCTTTCTTTTAGCATGGTTTAGCATTACTAGTCGCTCCCGTGGCGTGCAGTACCGCTCAGGTCTTGCGGTCGTATGCTGCCAGTTGTAAGGGGCGAGCTAGAATTATGCGCATCGAAAGCGGCAAATAGAATAAGAGACAATAAGCCCGTACCAGCCCAGAGTGATAAACGAAAACGACTTTGGTGGTATCCATCCTAGACTGGTCCAGTTTCGCGGTAAATTCCAGTCAACCTCTTGAATTCTATCTTGGATGAGGAAAGGCTGTTATAATTGGTATATTCCAGCCAACTTCTATTAGAATTGATTGGTGGTGGCAGTGAGGGTAGTTTGCTAGTTCATGGTGCTGCTGCTTCCGTTTTCAGTAAAGAAACCTAGGTCTGTATTGTACAGTACAGCTAGCAAAAATGTTGTTATGTATTTCAAAAACAACTGGTTTTCGACATTAGATTCAGTAGATTATTGCTTAATAACAATAATAATAAAAATATCTATTGTGATACATAACATTTACATTACATTACATATCACGATGGGCTAACGACCGGAGTCTTTCTGCCCGCGTCAAATTTACAATTTGCATATAATTGGAATCTTAAACTAATCTTCATATAATATTATTATTTGTGTTTGATTTATTGTATTAGACGGAGTGATGGGAATTTTCTTTTATTAGGTATTGATGGGTTATATGGGATAAGGCGTTGGGCAATTAATTCAATATTGTTTTTGATAATGAATTTTTCTTTTAGTATTTGTAATCTCAGATTAATTGGGGGTAATTTTGGATTTACAGTATAGGAGTCGGTTAGGAGGATTAAAAAGTGGATTGTTTGGGTATCTAGCTTTAGATATAGCTCGAAGGCTGGTCGTTTCTGCAACTTCCAATGCTTTAAGTGCAGGTTTCCTGCAGTTGCAGAATAAGATGCCACCATATTCCAATATGGGGCGACAAATTAATTTATAAATTTTGCTAATTGTCTTTATATTAATGCCATGATTTTTATATGTTAGGCTTCTAAAATGTTTCGCTCTAGCAATTATATTTTTTTGAATAATTGTGGTGTGGGAATTGATATTTAGCTTGGTGTCAAGTTAATTCCAAGATATTTCGCATTTCGTTGCGGTTTTATACAATAATTGTTCAGAGTGATTGTGGGCGATGAAAGTGAAATTTTATAATTGAATATGATAAATTGATATTTTGTGGGGTTAGGGATGATTCTCCATTTTTTCATCCACTTGCTGATAGTTTTTGTTGTAGCTTGCAACGATTGGATAGTTTTGGATAGAGACTTATTGTGAGATATAATGGCTGTATCGTCGGCAAATTGGAGAATATATGAGTGATTTATGCTGGTAGGGGGATTGAAACTATAGATATCATAACAGAATATATTATATAGTATCGGAGATAATGGAGAGCCTTGTGGAACTCCTTGACTGGCTTGAAAAGGTGTTGAGACGGAAGTCTTTATTTTCACCTGCATACTCCTGTTGTCTAGGAATGCATTTATTATCTGAATTAGGTAGACTGGGCTGTCTAATTGCGCGAGTTTGAGGATAATAGCCTTATGCCAGACACTGTCAAAGGATTTCTGTATATCACTAAATAAAGCTGCGGAATAGTAACTGGAAAGTGTGGTGCATTGAGTTTTAGTTACTAGGATGGATCAAGTTTGGATTGTGGATTTGGCTGTTCTGAATCCGAATTCGAACGGAGGAATATGTTTATCGAGTTTATCCTGCAACCGAAGCTTGATTATAGTTTCGAAGTTTTTAGATAGGACTGAGAGAAGTGTTATAGGGCGGTAGCTAGATGTTTTGGTAGAGTCATTATTAGGTTTCAATATGGTAATAATTATGCCCCTTCTCTGCTCTTCCGAAAAATATTCCTGTTGCAGACTGTAGTTATAGATTCTCAGCATTTCTGTATATATATATATATATATATATATATATATATATATATATATATATATATATATATCAACCGAATATTTGCCGATTTATATTGTAGTAGCCTGGACACGTATTTTTCCCCGATTTAGAATTGTATCATATTCGTCTGAAGTGATGTCTTCTATTGGTTCATCTGGATGTTGTCTCTGGGTGAAGGATTTGTGCCAGTTGTTGACCTCTATGAACGTCTGGTTGTCGAAACACGCGTTATTATTTGGTTGGAAAGTGTTCTTAAATGCGACACCAAAGGGCTCTGCAATTTCTTCATCCGTTGAGTAGGTTTGCTTATTTTCCGTTATGTTTTGCAGCCTATTTTGATGTCCATATAGGGCAAGTCTTTTGATTTGTTGCCGGTATATCTTGCCCCTCATAAGATTCATCTCTTCGCATACTCGAACCCATTTTCTAGACCTGTATTCACGTATACGAACATGGATCTCTTTATTTAGCTCGTTATATTTTCTTTTGTCAGTTGTCCCATTTTTCTTTAGATCTCTAGTGTTTACAGAATGAATGTCGTTTCTCTTCGGATTATTGCATATATTACGATGAAAGCTAAATATTAATTTTCCCCATAAATTATTAAAAAAATACTGTAAAAAACATCTATCTTTATAAAACATATATAAGTGTGAATCCACCTCTTAGCAATCTACATATCTAGATTTCGATCTTATTAGATCTCACACCATACGGATGTGCATTGCAAATTGATGTGGTGCCGCCAGATGGCGTTTAACTTTCCTCCTAAGGGGTTAGTTGTATCTTTTCTATCTTTATATTTATCAGCAGGTTCCGATGGTAAAGGGAAAAGCTCCGAGGATTGTAATCACCCGGTATTTACCTTACCTTCATATAAGACATCTGAAAAACTATGAAAAGTGATTCGGCGAAATTTAAAAAAAAAACTGTATTAAAGTAGATTTATTAATAAAAAATAATCAATTTACATTGTTTAAACCTAAGTACACAAAAAACATGTATGGACCTCAAAACATTTTCCTAAAACAATTTTTAATTAACACAATTTACATAATTTTTAAACACTGGTGTCATTTATTTTTCACATACTTAATTTTAGTAGGGTACAAAAGCTCCTTGATTAATATAATTATTATATTCGTTACGGCTAAGTACAAATAAAAAGGATACACATTATTTATAAAATATATATAGCACCTATATGGTCAGACAACCGTCGTGAGTCATAATAAAAATGGGTACAACTTTATTAGAGAAAAGCCCCGCTTGTAACCGACACCGCAAAAGACAGATAGAAACGAATTTGCCTGGGAATTAGTGAACAGCAGTAAACCCGGTTTTACAGTCGCGCCGGTGCGAGTGAAAAACCGGGTCACCCTTAGACAAGTTAAATTTAACCACCATTACCAAATTTCGGTTATCACAGCTAGTTACTAAATATTAATTTTATTTATTCGCACGCGTTTTGAAAATGTAAAACGTGTGTGGATAATGATACTTTTATTTATATGTATTGGCAGTTTTATTTATAGCTAGCTTCACTATCGTTATCAGCAAACCAGTGTTTGCGTTGAGGGCCCCCCATGAAACTAGTTGAGGCCTCGCTGCGGAACTCCTGTTGCGTCACTTGAGTGGTGGCGCGCTGCCCTTGTGTCACCTGTGTGCGAGCTGAGCTCTGCCACATAGCACTATGCTCCCCACTGCCACCACCCCGTTGCACATGCAAGGGTTGTATACGGTTACTCCGTTGCGATTTAGGTGTCCCCTCGGGGGATGTAAATTCACTAGCTGTATCGTACCGGGATGGAGCGACCCATCTCTCGGTAAACTCGCTAGCCGATCGAGCTAAACTCGGTTGGCTTAATGACCGCGCTAATGAAGGATGATGTGATCCCATTTCATCATCATAGTACCTACCTATACCCGGGTAGTAGCTGGATGATTCTGATTGGCTATCACCATGGTCCACACGTCCGAAATCTACAATCATTTCGGACATTGAGCGTAAATCGGCTTCACTTCTATAGGAGGAACGTGAGGTCCTTCTGGAACGCGCTGGTAGGTGTGGGTGTAGCATTGGTTCGGCTGTTAGGGTGCGAACCGAACTGCCACCATCAGAATCATATTCGTAAAGAGTGGGCAAGCTGCTTCTGCGGCTACGATTGTCCCAATCAGACTTCTTACGGAAGCGCGATTTAGGTTTCTCTAGAGGTGTTAGGATTCGTATGATTACGTCCCATTTTGGGGGTTCGAAAAGTTGTTCGTATCGGTGGTCGTGTCGTATGCGTTCAAAGTCCTCACGTACAACCGCTTCTGTTAGCATTGTACGTAGGGTGGACTCTGTTGTGATGATTTGTCGCCATTTTATTTTATCGGAATGTGTTAGCTGGGAGTTGAATGTCTCAGCGCTTTCTATAACAGGTCCTTCTTCTTGTTCGGTGGGTTGGAAGACGCGGATTAGGATGTTCCAGTTGGGAACGGTTGGGTTTTCAAGTGGTAGTTGGTAGGTTGATAAATAGGTTTCGTGCTCGTGGTGGTGGTGGTGTTGTGAAGTCATATGGCGTTGCGGGACTTGGCCTATCAAACCAACTAACTCGGGCGAGTTGAGTGGCAGTTTATTGTCATCGATGCTTTGTGGTGGGAGACTCATAACGGCTCGTTCGGGTTTCGGTGTGAGTGTTAAGCCTGAGGCTGATGAGATATCAGAGAAGTTCTCCCATTCGGGTGGTTCAGGCATATCGATCGGGTAGTTTTTGATAGTAACGTCCCATTTTTGGTCGTCGATTGGTCGTGCACGGCTGTGATACTCTGTGATCAATCGCTTGTGTCGTTCGATGTCTTCAATTGTACGTTTTTCGGTGATTGTACGTAAAAATACATCATCCACCAAATGCGAGGAAATTTCAGGTTTGTGAATAGCAGCGATTGGTGGTTCTAGTGGTATAGGTGCATGCATTTGAATTGTAGTCATTTTAGGGATGATTGGAGGTGGTGGTGGTGGAGTTGGTGCCACGTACCTGTTATGGGAATCATCCATCATTTCGGTAAATGAATGAGTGTCAGTTATTTCAGTGTTGAGGGATGCTATTGATCTAGCAGGCTCGTGCATTTCTTGCTGACGGCGTAGAATGCGATTATAGGTAGGAGCTGGTTGGATATGTTTAGGTGGATGATGTAATTCAGGTATGTACGTAAATTGCATCCGCTCTACCATTTGTGGCGACTCTAGTGACCGCACACTTTCTTCGCGTTGTTCTAAAATAGTTGATAGATTACGTTCTGTTCTCGCTACAGAGCTCTCAGAATCGGAAAGGTTTAGACTTGGAGGTGATGGAGCTGGTGATTTCTTCACACGAACCTGCACATCGAATTTAGGTTGTTCTTTTATAGCCATCGGTAGACGAGGGACTAAAGCCTGCGTGGCAAGTTGCATGCTTTGTTCTTGTGTATGCCCATAGCCCTCACTGTAGAAGCTGCTGTTGTCTTGAACGAATGCTTTGTTTTCGAAACTACCTGCAGATGAGGCTGGCAGACTACGTGTGTCTACATCTTCTATTTCGGAGTGAGATTCAGAGGGATAGTCTGAAGGCAAGGTATCGCTAATTAGTAGCCCATCACTGCCTGAACTGCTGGGAGCTGCTACTATTGGAGCGTGAACGCGAGGTATCTTCAAACCTTCAAACATCGATAGATTTCCTATAAAAACAAGAGGAAACGAATTAAAATTTAATAAAAGAAGAAGAATAATCGTAATCATAATCATAATGTTGATAGTATTATTCAAACAAGTACTAATGGAAAACTAAATACAGCAGTATTTATTCTTTCATCATAACTGTAAATATGTTACGTAAAACCCAGCTCAGTGGCCGAGTGGTTAGAGGCGTCGTCCGTCTCGTACTGAGCATTAGGGAGCCTGAGTTCGATCCCCAGCGGGGAACGAATTTTCGCGAATCACCTTTCACAGCTTTCAGAGGGTATCTGTGAATTTTAGGTAAATACCGGGTGATTAAACTCCTCTGAGCTTCTCCCTTGACCCGCGGAAAAGCCTCACGGCTGATAGCCCTATAAAAATGGAGGTTTTTTTTCGTTACGTAAAACGTAAAACGCTTAGTGGCCTAGTGGTTAGAGGCATCATTGGTCTCGTACTGAGTATTGGAGGCCGAGAGTTCAAACCCCCCCAATAGCCGAAATTTCGCGAATTACCTATCACATTATTTTAGAGGATTTCTGTGAAGTTAGGGTAAATTTCGGGTGAATACACTCTTCCGAGCATCTCGCTTTACAAGCGGAAAAGGCCTCGGGGATTTAAAAAAAATAGAAAATCCCGCACCAAGGAGCAAGGAACAGCTGAAGTAGCGCAAACTAGTGTCTGTAAGGCCCAATTCACACATAGCAGGCGAAGAGGCGAAAGCGTGGTGCCGACGCGGCGAGAGGCACGACTCTTTCACGCCTCCTCTATATAAACATATGGTGCAATGCCCACTTAGGTGACGAGGCGCAAGCATTTGCCTCGTGCCCCTTGCCGTGTCGCCACCACGTCTTAGCCTCTTCGCCTGAGACACAGTAGCTGCGAGGCGAGAGGCACAACTCTTCTACGCCGCCTCTATGTTAACATATGGTGCAATATCCACCCTTTCACTGCATATGGACATCAGAATCGCCTGTGTGACTTCGCGCCAGCAGCTCGCCTACATCCCGCCTGCGCCCGACGCCGCTTATGTGTGAATTGGGCTTAAGGCTCGCAGCGCCGGCACCGCGTCTTCGCCTAAGACACGGTAGGCGAAGAGGCGAGAGGCATAACTTTTCCACGCCGCCTCTATGTAAACACATGGTGCAATGTCCACCCTTTCACTACATGTGAACATCACAATCGCCTGTGTGACGTCGCGCCTGCACCTCGCCTACACCGCGCCTGCGCCCGACGCCCCTTATGTGTGAATTGGGCCTAAGACACCAACTAGGTGTACGGAAAACAGTAAACCAATTAAAAATAATTCAATTAATAAACTTACCTAATGAGCTACCAGATAACTTCGTAATCTCCGACCCACTTCCAATAGATGAGAACGGATGACGAATAACAGTCACATGTCTCTTCCTGAGGCAGTAATATGAACAGCCTAAACCCAGCAACAAAAGTGAGAGGAACAAAATGCCGCAAATGATGAGCAAAATCTGAAAACCCTTTAGTGGTGGTTCGAGGATTGGCAGTGGTGCAAGCTCTTCCTTACTGCAAATCAAAACAATAACTTATTACTACTACCAATGCGGAAGTTTTGTTGGTTGCTTACATAAAGTTTGGAAGACCTGCTGGAATAGGTGCAACTGGTGGTGGGTACCTACAGACGATAGTGATAATCTCATCACCGTCCATCTCTAGGCCCGGGTGGAACCTCACGACGATGTTGTTCGTGAAAACACGCTGAGGATCCTAAAATTAAATAGAAACAACACATTGACTAAGGTTTTTTTTAAATTCGCTTTAATTAAAAATATTATTTAGTAATTTAAGTATCAAACCCAAAGCCCTTCAAATTATAAATAACTTCAAGTACTGTGCATCTGGCACTTTTTTGCAAGCACAGAACAGCTCTGTGTTTCAAAATATTGCTCATACATTTAAGAAATTCAATTGCGAAAGAAAACTCAGGGCGATTTTCTGAAGTAACAAGTCGTGAACTACTTCAGATAACGGCAGAAGGACCCGAAGGTAAAAAAAACAGATATCTAAACACGGTATTTTTGGCCGAAAACTAATAAAGGAGACCAGCAACAGCAGTGAAAATTATATTTTTAATAAACCGATAGATTTCTTGCATATATTCTGAGCTTCATCAGGATTAACCTATAACCATGCTACAGACATTATTAAACAACAAAAACGTTAAGATTATACAGCTGTTTAATAAACTCTGTAACGTGGCTGTAGAATAATCCTGCTGAAGCTCAAAATCTATAAGAAAGATTTATTATAAAGTAGATTTTCAACGCAAGGAGCTGAATATAAATTATTATACTTACTTGTTTCGTTCCGCATCCCTTCAGAGGTAATTCGAGTTTATAACTCAACTCCCCTTTGCCGGCCAACTGGCACGCGGAGTTCCTATCGAAGTCGGCGTAGGCTATCCCAAAGAACTTATCGTTGAACTTGAGCTCGACCTGCATAGAGCCAGCTGCGCAATTGAGCGCAGCTTTAGTTCTATTCAGGAAAATTACAGGACTTAAATCGTCCAGCTTAGTAACTTTTCCATCGAGTGTTGCCTGCTCTGGCAATCCTTCCCCTTGGTACTCCACATTGTTGGCCTGATTGGCGTAGTTGGATTGAGACGATACCACGCCCCACAGGCAGAAAAGAGTGACTAGAAGTTGATACATCTGAAACAAAAAACAGAATACAGTTATTAATAATTAGTTTACAGAGGTTGAGAGTTGAGGTGCTTTCGTTTAACCGTCTATTGCGGTCGTGCACCGATTGTAAGGAACGAGGTAGGATTGTGTACCTTGTAAGGCAAGAGCACTGGGACTGCCCTCTGAACTCTATGTATCTATTTATATATATATATATATATATATATATATATATATATATAAATGCAAATGCAAATTATATATATATATATATATATATATATATATATATATATATATATATATATATATATATATAAATAGATAGATAGATAGAGGAGTTCAGATGGCAGTCCCAGTGCTCTTTCTTGCCTTACAAGGTGCCGCTACGTATATTTTTAATAGTTTTTATAAGTGATAATTTTATATGTTGTATTCTAAACCCTCTTGGTTACTTAATAATAATAATAATATTAATAATAATTCATTTATTGACCATATTATACATACACACATACACGAAGAGACCATACAATAAAATATTAGACAAAGGTCAAATGGACTTATTTTCGCTCTTAGGTGTTTTATGAGTAACAACGAATATAATCTTCCTTCAAGCTCTTAAACTAACAATTAATTAATATATACAAGTACAAGTAATTAATAAATAAATTAATTTTAAAAAGAAACATTAAAAAATAAATTAATAGTAAGAAAAAGAAAAAAAATATATATTTAAGGCAATTGGATGTAAATAAAGTTTCAAAAAATTTAACTTTAAATCATTATAAACGTTATGTCGGAAAGATACCAAATTCATGCATTGAGAAATTTGATATGAGATACTTGTATCCTCTGATGTCTGAGATTAAAGAGTTTCATTATTATGTTTGTAAGTATCACTACAAGGTTTTTCCAATGCTGTAACTCTTTGGTTTTGTTGCAGTAAATCCTGATAAAGCTCTAAACCACAGAACGAAATATCGATTTTGAAAGAAGGAGTCTTTTATTATACCTTCACGCCGACTATTGAACAATTCTATCTAGGGAAGACTGTTGGAAAGCAGTCTTGTTGGTGCAGAATTGTTCAATAGTCTATATAAACTATTTTATCGTAGATAGATGGAAATGTTTTCTTATTTTTTCTTGTTTCACATTATGACTATTTTTTAATATCATTTCATCTACAAAGAAGGATTGAATAAACATGAAGGAAATCATTACCCCAAGCAAATCGAGATGAGGACTTGCGCCAAAAACTTGAAGCGCTGGAAACCTACAAGCAATTGGGACAAAGAAAGGGAGGCAATGACAATATCTCCAGAGAAGATGAGAACCTATTGAACCAAATTGAAGGGAGGATCACCGAGGAAACAATCGCAAACATCAGACGATTCTTCGACAAACAAGCAACCTACGAGGATGCTAGTCCAAGAATGACCGGAGGCTATCTACACAAAAGTAACCATGGCAAAAGTAACCATGGCAAAAGTCCCGAACGCCAAGCCGACACCACTGGGGTGGTCAGGTTACTAGACACGACGGATTGGGGGTGTATTTTTGAGCAATCGCTATGAATATAGCGATCGAGAGTACGCAATTATTGCAAATGGTAACGATTTGATGCCCTTATGCATCGCGAAAGGTTCTGCCAATCTTTGGTAGAACTGAAAGCTCGACAGTAGTTTTAGTGTTTTGATATTAATGTTTGTATTTATTCTATTAGTTCAGTGCTATGAAAGATTTGCATTATAGCGCATGATAATAGCGATCGGTCAAAAATCGTACCCCAGAGCAGTTACCAGCGGCAAAAACAAGAAACTAGGACGACCAATCCAAGAACTAAAGGAACAAAACCTCAACGAAGGGAAAGTAGCGACCGTATGCCGTACGACAGAGGTCTGAAACTGCCCGGGACCCAGGAACAAACTAAAATGGGCAACACATTACGTTGTATGTAACACGACAGACAAAAATACTATGAGATACTTCATGTATGAGGAGCTAGGATGTTTGGAGATATTACAAAACAGACAGGGGAAAATGATTTGGGTTGAACTAAACAGACTGCCTACACAAGACGAACGCAAGTTCCTCGATTTTTTTTGCCTAACCACCCCTACAAGTATCACTGAGAGAAAATACGCTTTCCAAATACATCGCTCAATCTTCTGAACACCTGCGGCATATAGATTGCTCTAGTCATAAATACGAAATAACAAACTTCTACTGCGACCAAAAATTCCCTAATTGTCCCTACTCAACTATGGTGACATTTACAGGAAGTAAAAATTCCGGGGAACCCGTATCATCACCCCCACTATTCATAGAACCTCTACACAAATCGGTTACCGGAATACGAAAATTCTAGTGCAGTTCAGAAACTATCAAGCCGTTTCCTGCTAGACGCCTCCGTTTCTTCGCGTCTAGCAGAAAACGGCTTGATAGTTTCTGAACTGCAGTAGAATTTTCGATAAACACCAAACGACCGGGGGACAAGAAGCGACCCCCACTCCAGCGACAAAACCCAGAACAAAGCGAGAGGACGCAATACTAGTTAAGCCTAAGGCCCAATTCTAACATAAGCGGCGTCGGGCGCAGGCGAGGCGCAGGCGCGACGTTGCACAGGCGATTGTGATGTTCATATGCAGTGAAGGGGTTGACATTGCACCTTATGTTTACGTAGAGGCGGCCTGGAAGAGTTATGCCTTTGGCCTCTTCGCCTACCGTGTCTTAGGCGAAGACGCGGTGCCGGCGAGAAACACGAGGCAAATGTCCGCCCCTCGTCACCTAAGTGGACATTGCACCACATGTTTATATAGAGGGGGCTTAAAGTGTCGTGCCTCTCGCAGCGCCGGTACCGCGTCCTTGCCTCTTCGCCTAAGACAAGGTAAGCGAAGAGGCGAAAGGCATAACTCTTCCACGCATATGAACATCACAATCGCCTGTGCAACGTCGCGCCTGCGCCTCGCCTGCGCCCGACGCCGCTTATGTGTGAATTGGGCCTAAGGAAGGCGACATACGCACACGTAGTCCGCAGAATAAAAGACACTGACCACGCTAACAACAATATTGTACGGATCGACAAGACAGTTAACGGACAGCTCAGTATAAAAGTCAAGCTAACGCGGATGCCCTCTGTAGGGCCATCAGCAACAAAGCACCAGGCGCAGAAGCCAGGGTGCAAAGAAGTGGAGTGACCCTGCACACACGGGGCCTGGAAATCCATCTAGGTCTTGGTGGTCAAAGACCTAGATGGAAGAGGCTATATAGGCCGCGATAAAAGGCAACACCGAGCACTACAAGGTAGGAGACCTGCGACCAGCGAGGAATTGCACCTAAGCGATTACCATCATAACGCCTGAGCGGGGAGTTGCTATACCCACGGCCAGACAATTAAAAGTCGGCATCGTCCAGTTCTGGCCCACGGAGCGAAGAGGTCCTGTATGGGTGCAGCCGATGTTGGGAAGACGGTCACATACCTGACACATACAAGGGAGATGACAGGTCGAGATCCCCAGGGATAACCCAAATGGACACAGTCGATGACCAAGTGGCAGAGAGGGTGGGAGGAATCCCAGAGCGCAAGATGGAAAAGACAGTTCTTCCACCAACTGAACCCTCTGGTGGAACGGGGACATGGGGAAACTCACCACTGGCTAACTAAGATTCTTATAAGGCGCGGCATAGATTTACGTGTACAAGATTGGCAACGCGGTCAATCCAAGATGGAGCAGGTACTGCCACGAAAGGACGATCCGGCACACACGACCTTCAGATGCCACAGGAGGCACGCGGAGCGGCACATGATGATGATGGAGCTAGGAGAGAAGGTAGCCACCTCCAACCACCTGGGAAGGCTGATACTACAATCTGGAGATGTGTTTAATGAAAAAATACAAGAAATACTATGAAAACCGTTCTTCATTATAATATTTTAAAAATATTTTAGTTTTTAGATATGAATATATAAAAGAATTATTAAACGTATAAAACACTCTAACCAAGTAGTACTGTTATCTTTAAAGATATTGTCCATGTATAACTGAAAATATGTATTTATATTAATTTCTACTTCTACTACTCTTCCTCAATTTGTAAAATTAGGAAGAGTGTACAAGAAGGGGTGTAAGGGGTGATGGATGGATACTATCCAGCCCAAATGACAACCACACCTGCACGTGGTGCACCCTGCTGGAAAACAAACGTGGCAATGTCGACCGAACGTCTGCCGGAATAAGCAGACACCCCTTGCTGGCCAACAGATTAGGGTGGATGAAATGGCAAGAGCAAGGGCACTCCCTTGTTCTTGGGAATAGAAATCGTTCCAAAAACCGGATGAACCTAACGGTCAAAGGCACAAGGATGTAGTAGGCACCTGAAAATCACTGCATTAGAGATTCCCAGGATAACTATCCTTATATGATGGTAAAAAATGATACATAGGCACTGCATATTTTAAGTAAAAATTATACAACTAACCCCCTAGGAGGAAAGTTATACGCCATCTGACGGCACCACATTAATTAGCATTGCACACCCATATAGTAATAACCGTCAACATGCCCATGCTATCAGGGTCACCGGGTAGTGCCCTCTATGGAATAATGTTCCAACAGAATTCTTGAGATATCAGCATAAAGGCAATTTTGTAAAACATATATAAATGTGAATCCACCTGTTAGCAATCTACATATCTAGATTTCGATCTTATTAGATCTTATCAGTATAGCTCAGGTAGTGAGGATGAATTCACACAATATCTCGATTGGTTATATACAAAAATGTGATACCGCCAAATGGCGTTTAACTTTCCTCCTAGGGGGTTAGTTGTATAATTTTTGTATACAACCACTCGAGATATTGTGTGAATTCATCCTCACTAGCTGAGCTACACTGATGAGATCTAATAAGATCGAAATCTAGATATGTAGATTGCTAATAGGTGAATTCACACTTATATATAGATTTTAAGTAGTTCGAGGGTGCGAAGAATCTCTGGGACCGTATAAAGATAACGTTAGAAACCTACAGAATAGCGACCTGGAATATAAGGAGTCGGAAGGCACCAGGGATGATACATAACCTTATCAAAGTAATTGAGAAACTAGAAGTAGATATCATGGGTGTTAGCGAAGTGCGATGGACTGGATCAGGTACCCTCACCAAGGAGAACTACACTATGTATTACTCTTGCAGACCCAGACAGACAGCACAGGTATGGAGTGCCAATCATGGTTGACAATAAAATCAAACAATCAGACAGAGAGAGTGATGGCTATATAAGAGCGAGTCAATGTGTGGTTAAATACCAATGGCATCAAGATAGCGGTTAACCCTTCCACATTGACATTGGAAGAAGCTATTATACCCTAGAGCAAATTAGCGAGGTGCTTAGCTGTACAAATAGATGATGGGCCGAAGTATACGAAGCACGTGCGGAAAACTGCAGAAAAAGTAGCTACAACAACTGCAGCTTTAGTACGCCTTAATCCTCCCACATTGGAATTGAAAGGAGCTATTATACCGTGGAGCAGATTAGTGAGGTACTTGGGTGTATATATAGCTGATGGGCCAAAGTATACGGAGCACGTGCGGTAAACTGCAGAAAAAGTAGCTACAACAACTACAGCTTTAGTACGCCTTAATCCTCCCACATTGGCATTGAAAGGAGCTATTATACCGTGGAGCAGATTAGTGAGGTACTTGGATGTATATATAGCTGATGGGCCAAAGTATATGGAGCACGTGCGGAAAACTGCAGAAAAAGTAGCTACAACAACTACAGCTTTAGTACGCCTTAACACTCCCATGTTGACATTGGAAGGAGCTACTATACCCTAGAGTAGATTAGTGAGGTACTTAGCTGTACAGATAGACGATAGACCGAAGTATACTGAGCACGTGCAGAAAACTGCAGAAAAAGCAACTACAACAACTACAGCTTTAGCATGCTGGATACCAAATATTGGAGACCAAAGAGAATGCAAAAGAAGACCTTCAAACATCGTCATCCTCACTAAAAAGCTTTCAGGAGCAGAAATGCTTTGGAAAAGGTTACAACAAGGCGTAGACTGAGATCTATTCAAAGACGCAGTGAGATTAGAGTTGTATCTGCGTTTACAACGGTTTTTAGGGGATCATGCAGCCAGTGTTGGCTAGCACACCTAGTGTGATCCTTATACGAGAAATCTCGCAGTGAAAATAAAGGTCGTTTTAGACAAGATAATTTCTTAGCCCTAAAGTTGTTCAAAAAACGAATTCATATATCCTCCTCCCATAGAATTTGTCCTTGACAAATAGAACGCGTTATTTTTCCATTCGATCTACCATCCAATTCAATATTTCAAATAATTTGCTGTATGATACGCGACAATTTGGATTGTGTCGCATCTTGACTAACTTTTGAGTCAAGAAATTGTCTTGTCTAAAACGACCTTAAAGATAGAAGCAAGAAATGGCGCAGCTAAGATTTATGGAAAGTTGGCAGGAGAATCTTTGGATTTGTCAGGTCGATGGACACAGCAACTCATTCCCAATTGCTGTGTCCATCGACCAATCGTAGACTGGTACGATTGAAAATATGGCCAGTTGAGTTATTACATTACTCAGGCCCCGAGCGGCCACAGTTGAAGATGAAATATTTCTGAATAAAAAATGGATAAAGCTAAAAGCTGTAGTATGTAATTAAATTTTAGATGGGAATATTATTCATAAAACAGTTCATGTATGAATAATTAAAATCTTCATAATCAATAGCCATCCCATCCCATAATTTCTTGCCCATAAAATATTAATCTCAAACAATTTGTGCGCGCTCGTTACACAGATAATTGCAAAAATAAATTTACTATCCACTAATAAATTCACTAAAGCTATAATATCGTTGCGATTACAGCCCAGCAACAGGTTGAGTCTTGCCATTATTACATACTAGGGGGTCGCCAACGCGCTCTGTTTTATTTATTATCATTACTCTACCTCCTCTAGAAAAAGCGCATATTATTACGCCACACACGGCAGAACTGCAGCGATTTAATTAAAAACAGTACCGTCCCTCATCCACACTCAGCCGCCCGTTCGTTTTGCAATTAAACCAATTTCCGTTTTGCTGCTAAAAGGCCCTGCTGCCGCCGCCTGGAGACAACTCCAACTTCGCGGCCTCGCTCTAATGAATGTTATTATCCTGCGGAGGCGAGCCTGTTCCAGTCGCGGGCATAATTAATTCATCAGCAGGTATCGTTTTATATTCATCAACTGCAAATGTTTGCTTCGGCGAAACGGCGACATGCGCAGAAAATTCATTAAAAACTTCCCAACGACTGTCTTCCGGTTAATTATTGAATTAATTACAAAGCCGCGCTTTTTACGTGAAGTTGGATGAACTGAATTTAAAATTATATTATTATAAATGGATAATTTTTAATTATAGCGAAATAGAACATGAATTTGTTATGCAATTTGATTTAATGTGTGATAGGTGAACAGATCTTCAAATTATTCGTTACTAGTTGTTTAATTTTGGTAAAACAGGGTTGGCGAAAGTTAAAAAAACAACGAAACAACAGGCACAACTTTTCAAACGAATTATACAATGGCCGTTTTCTCAATATCATTAAATAGCAACAACAGAGGATGGGTTTATAAAAGCAGATACATGGAATGTATTTTCGAATTATATTATTGATTGTGACAAAATAAGTAATATGAACTAAATCGTATATAATAATATATATAGTCACAAAATAAGAATAATTTTGTGACTATAAATATTCTAAAATAATCTAGTGATATTTCTTATTTTATGTCAGCACAAATCCACCTTCAAGCACACTTTTAGTTGTTACAATTTATAACGTATTATTTTTATATAGCATTATTGATACACTCCCCATATACATATACATTCTTTTTGTAAATTGTCATCTAGATTATTTATAAAGGCCTGCTTGCAAGGCGGCAAAACAGTCCCATTTTACGACATCGGTAAATCCAACGACTTTATTATATACAGCAATCGTACTCATATGCACACACACACATACATACATACATAAAATACACACACGCACAATCTGATACATGTAAATGCATAATTTACGACCCTAGCGACTTTTATGATTCCAATTGCTGGCGTATTATTTATATATAAATTATGCCCCACGATGGGTGATATTATATGCATCGCGTCGCTCTTGGATAAGAAAAACAGATAGCTATGTGGGTTATAATTGCACCCTGAGTGATCGGACAATGAGGGTAATTCGCTTGGTGGAACAGTCGATGGATCGCTGCAAACAGACGCGATGACAGAGCGTTGCGGGTGATAAATTTTATAAGTGGTCGTGGTTTGAACGAGAATAGATTGTATGCGATTTGCGCGTTTTTATTGCGGAGGGTTATAAATGGAGGCTGCAATTTACAAAGCGGTTAGACGGTATCAACTGGGAGATAGATAATATCTGCATACTTTACTTTTCAGGTACTTGGTATAAAAAAGGAAAATTTCTAGGAAAACAATGTAGTTGACGAGCTTTAGCTCATTTGTTTCACGGTGCATTTTCTTAGATAACCGACTAGAAAATTATGCATCAATAATTATGCTGTTTATATAATAATAACATATTATATTATAACACATTAGGTCGGTGCCAGTTGAAATTATAAAAATAAAATAAACAAATAATACTATTTTTTCAGAGGTCGTCACAAACTTAAAATTATGTTTATACATCGCTTCCTTGATAGAAAAGTGACAAAACTCGAAATCGTCTATTTTAAAGAAGACCTATTTTAAAATAACAAGATTCTTAATAATATATCTATAATACTATTATAAAACATGTTTTATAATAGACACTAATATAATATTTTCCACATATAATAATAATAATAACATTTTATTTCCCAACAGTTGCCCATTTACAGGAAAACATGCTCAGAAGAAACTAATAATAATGAATGAATTTATAAATAAACTATGTATATGTATAGGTATATGTATATGTATATGTATATGTATATGTATATGTATATGTATATGTATATGTATATGTATATGTATATGTATATGTATATGTATATGTATATGTATATGTATATGTATATGTATATGTATATGTATATGTATATGTATATGTATATGTATATGTATATGTATATGTATATGTATATGTATATGTATATGTATATGTATATGTATATGTATATGTATATGTATATGTATATGTATATGTATATGAGGTTTGATTTTGAACATATAATTAATATTTATAAATTTATATTTTAACTTGTGTCATTTATCTATGAACGGAGCGACATATGGCATGACAATAAATATAGATAAAACAAAAACAATAATAATAAATGGAGCAGACACAGCAGCAAACATACACATAGATGGAAAATAAATTGAACCTACAGATACCTACAAATACCTACCGGAGTAAAGTTATCTTCTAAGATAAGTCTGTACTGACCAATTGGAGTGACCAATAAAATCCAAATTTTGTGGAATCTTTTGTTTATGTCTTGCCGACCATAATATATAGTTATATATTTTTATTAATAATTTTTATAGACGTTCTTGTAACATATATGCTGTAACGTAAATTATTATTTTTGATCAAGAATCCGTCATACGATTGATTTGAAAAAATTACACAATATTTATAACAAAATGACAATAGACAATAGATAGTCTCTATCTTGACATATTTATCCTTCTATTTAATTTTTATTTTTAACTTTTACGCTCCTATCTCGATATGTCAATCAATGCCCCAGATGCCCGAAGGAAATTGGAAAATTTTAATTATAAGTATTTTTCTTTCGGCGACAAATTTGAACAAATTTCATTATTATTATTTTTGACCATGAATCCGTATACAATTGATTTGAAAAAATTACACAATGTTTATAGTAAAATGTCAGTGGAAACTGGAAAGTCTCTATCTTGATATATTTTTCCTTCTATTTATTTTTTATTTTTAACTTTTACACTGCTATCACGATATGCCGATTTAAGAGGCAGTGTCGATAAAAAAATTATACAACATATTTTGTTTAATTTTTTTACTAATCCTAGTGCAGAACATATCAGTGCACAAGATGCCTGAAGAAAATTGGAAAATTTTGATTATAAGTATTTTTTTTCGGCGACCAAGTCGAACAAATTTCATAATTATTATTTTTGATCATTGATCTGTCATACAATTAATTTGAAAAAATTACACAATATTTATAACAAAATGACAATGGAAAATAGAAAGTCTCTATCTTGACATATTTTTCCTTCAATTTATTTTTTATTTTAAACTTTTACGCTCCTATCTCGATATGCCAATTTTAGAGCCTGGGTCGATAAAAAAAGTATGCAACATATTTTGTTTAATTTTTTTACTGATCTTAGTGCAAAACATATTAGTGAACCGGATGCCCGAAGGAAATTGGAAAATTTTGATTATAAGTATTTTTTTTTTTCGCCGACCAAATCGAACAGATTTCATTATTATTATTATGAATATTTTTGACCATGGATCTGTCATACAATTGATTTGAAAAAATTACACAATGTTTATAACAAAATGAAAATGGAAAATGGAAAGACTCTATGTTGACGTATTTTTCCTTCTAAAAAAAATATTGTGCGTATATCGACATAGAATACTGTTTTCTTGGGAAAAGTTTCTTGAAGTTTGGATCTTTTCGACTTGGTCGCCGAAAAAATATACTTATAATTAAAATTTTACAATTTCCTTTAGGCATCTGGTGCACTGACATGTTTTGCACCAAGATCAGTAATAAAATTGAACAAAATATGTTGCATAATTTTTTTATCGACACACCCTCTAAAATCGGCATATCGAGATAGGAGGGTAAACGTTAAAAATATAAAATAAATAGAAGGAAAAATATGTCGAGATAGAGATTTTCCACTTTCCATTGACATTTTGTTGAAAACGTTGTGTAATTTTTTCAAATCAACTGTATGACGGATCCATTGTCAAAAATAATAATTATGAAATTTGTTCGAATTGGTCGCTGAAAAAAAAATAGTTATAATCAAAATTTTCCAATTTCCTTCGGGCATCTGGTGCACTGATATTTTCTGCAGTAGGATCAGTAAAAAAATTATACAAAATATGTTGCATAATTTTTTTATTGGCCCAGCCTCTAAAATCGGCATATCGAGATAGGAGTGTAAAAGTTAAAAATAAAAAATAAATAGAAGGAAAAATATGTCAAGATAGAGACTTACTATTTTCCATTGTCATTTTGTTGTAAACGTTGTGTAATTTTTTCAAATCAACTGTATGACGGATCCATTGTCAAAAATAATAATTATGAAATTTGTTCGAATTGGTCGCCGAAAAAAAATACTCATAATCAAAATTTTCCAATTTCCTTCAGGCATTTGGTGCACTGATATTTTCTGCAGTAAGATCAGTAAAAAAATTAAACAAAATATTTTGCATAATTTTTTTATCGACCCAGCCTCTAAAATCGGCATATCGAGATAAGAGCGTGAAAGTTAAAAATAAAAAATAAATAGAAGGAAAAATATGTCAAAATCGAGACTTTCCATTTTCCATTGTCATTTTGTTGTAAACGTTGTGTAATTTTTTCAAATCAACTGTATGACGGATCCATTGTCAAAAATAATAATTATGAAATTTGTTCGAATAGGTCGCCGAAAAAAAACTTATAATCAAAATTTTCAAATTTCCTTCGGGCATTTGCCGCACTGATATTTTCTGCAGTAAGATCAGTAAAAAAATTAAACAAAATATGTTGCATAATTTTTTTAACGACCCAGTCTCTAAAATCGGCATATCGAGATAGGAGCGTAAAAGTTAAAAATAAAAAATAAATAGAAGGAAAAATATGTCAAAATAGAGACTTTCCATTTTCCATTGCCATTTTGTTGTAAACGTTGTGTAATTTTTTCAAATCAACTGTATGACGGATCCATTGTCAAAAATAATAATTATGAAATTTGTTCGAATTGTCGCCGAAAAAAAAAATACTTATAATCAAAATTTTCCAATTTGCTTCGGGCATTTTGTGCACTGATATTTTCTGCAGTAGGATCAGTAAAAAAAAATAAACAAAATATGTTGCATAATTTTTTTATCGACCCAGCCTCTAAAATCGGCATATCGAGATAAGAGCGTAAAAGTTAAAAATAAAAAATAAATAGAAGGAAAAATATGTCAAAATAGAGACTTTCCATTTTCCATTTTCATTTTGTTGTAAACGTTGTGTAATTTTTTCAAATCAGCTGTATGACGGATCCATTGTCAAAAATAATAATTATGAAATTTGTTCGAATTGGTCGCCGAAAAAAAATACTTATAATCAAAATTCTCCAATTTACTTCGGGCATTTGGTGCATTGATATTTTCTGCAGTAACATCAGTAAAAAAATTAAAGAAAATATGTTGCATAATTTTTTTATCGACCCAGCCTCTAAAATCGGCATATCGAGATAGGAGTGTAAAAGTTAAAAATAAAAAATAAATAGAAGGAAAAATATTTCAAGATAGAGACTTTCTATTTTCCATTGTCATTTTATTATAAACATTGTGTAATTTTTTCAAATCAATTGTATGACGAATTCATGATCAAAAATAATAATTTACCTCACACCATATATTATACAAAAACGCCTATAAAAATTATTAATAAGAATATAGAACTATATATTATGGTCTGCAAGACATAAACAAAAGACTCCTCAAAATTTAGATTTTATTGGTCACCCGAATTGGTCAGTTTATTGGTCACCAGAATTGGTCAGTACAGACCCGCAAACAATCCGACGTGCGCGCGGTAAAAAGTTTAAAATAAAAAATAAATACAAGGAAAAATATGTCAAGATAGAGACTTTCCATTTTCCATTTCCATTTTTTTGTTGTCAACGTTGTGTAATTTTTTCAAATCAACTGTATGACGGATGCATTGTCAAAAAAAATAATTATGAAATCTGTTCGAATTGGTCGCCGAAAAAAAAAATACTTATAATCAAAATTTTCCAATTTCCGTCGGGCATTTGGGGCACTGATATTTTCTGCAGTAAGATCAGTAAAAAAATTTAACAAAATATGTTGCATAATTTTTTTATCGACCCAGTTTCTAATATCGGCATATCGAGATAGGAGCGTGAAAGTTAAAAATAAAAAATAAATAGAAGGAAAAATATTTCAAGATAGAGACTTTCCATTTTCTATTGCCATCTTGTTATAAACATTGTGTAATTTTTTCAAATCAATCGTATGACGAATTCGTGATCAAAAATAATAATTTACGTCACAACATATATTATACAACAACGCCTATAAAAATTATTAATAAAAATATAGAACGATATATTATGGTTGGCAAGACATAAACAAAAGATTTCTCAAAATTTAGATTTTATTGGTCACCCGAATTGGTTAGTTTATTGGTCACCCGAATTGGTCAGTACATACCCGCCAACAATCCGCCGTGCGCGCGGTAAAAAGATTTAAATAAAAAATAAATACAAGGAAAAATATGTCAAGATAGATACTTTCCATTGTCCATTGGCATTTTGTTATAAACATTGTGTAATTTTTTCAAATCAATCGTATGACGGATTCATGATGAAAAATAATAATCTACGTTACAACATATATGTTACAAGAACGTCTATAAAAATTATTAATAGAAATATAGAACTATATATTATAGTCGGTAAGACATAAGCAAAAGATTCCTCATAATTTGGATTTTATTGGTCACCCCAATTGGTCAGTACAGACCCGCAAACAATACACAGTGCGGGCGGTACTGCGACGCCGCGCGGTATAGAGGCTGGCATCTTACGCCCGGTTTCTCCAAAGAATCTTAAAGATATTCTTATATAAGCTCGTCTTATATAATCTCGTCTTATATAATCTCGTCTTATATAATCTCGTCTTATATAATCTCGTCTTATATAATCTCGTCTTATATAATCTCGTCTTATATAATCTCGTCTTATATAACCTCCTCTTATATAATCTCGTCTTATATAATCTCGTCTTATATAATCTCGTCTTATATAATCTCATCTTATATAATCTCGTCTTATATAATCTCGTCTTATATAATCGCGTCTTATATAATCTCATGTTATATAATCTCGTCTTATATAATCTCGTCTTATATAATCTCGTCTTATATAATCTCGTCTTATATAATCTCGTCTTATATAATCTCGTCTTATATAATCTCGTTTATATAATCTAGCCTTATATAATCTCGTCTTATATATAACCACGTCTTAAATTTTTATTCTCTTGCACCAAACATATGTAGATCTTACTTAGTCTTACAATGTAAGACGTTCTTATCATTTTAAGATCCGATCTTTGTTTGGTGCTACGCTTTAAGACCGTCTTATTATTAAGACAGTCTTAAATTAGTTAAGATTCGTTGTAAAAACCGGGAGTTAGAGGTTAACTTCACGCCGGTCTAGTATAAACAATAAGGGAAGTTTAGAAAACGAAATAAACAGTAGAATCTTGGCAACAAATAGTTACCACTTACCATCTCAAAAAATGGTTATCGAGGGGACAAAAATGGTACTCTATCACACAATCTATTGGCCAACACTAATATACGGAGGTGATACATGTTAAAATCATAAATGAAGAAATAAAAAGTAGAATGGGTGTAGAGGCAAATACACTAAATTACATCGAGGAGAAGCCACTAATATGGCATCGACACAAAAAAACTTATACTGGACCAGAAACTGAAAGATCCTAGCTGCTGAAATAAGGTTCCGGAGAAAAGTTGAGAAAGTAACAAGGCTGAGTAGTATAAGAAATGACGAGATAAGAAAACATCCAAACAGACAGCAACTAGCGTTGTTTTTCTTCTCTCGGCCATCTTTTCCATTCATCGCATTTCATCCAGTCCTCGTCCTGTAATCCGCTTCGTTCTACTTCTTTCCTGAAGGTTCTTCGTAGTCGTGCTCTTTTACGCCTTCCTAACGAGCTCCATTCAGTAACCTTGGCTACCCATCTATTCCACTCTGTTCTTCGAATAAGTCGATACCAACCCAGCTCAGTGGCTGAGTGGTTAGAGGCGTCGTCTGTCTCGTACTGGGCACTGGGGTGTCTGAGTTTGAACCCCAGCGGGGAGAGAATTTTCGCGAATCATCTTTTACAGTTTTTCAGAGGTTTTCTGTGAAGTTAATGTAAATACCGGGTGATTAAACTCCTCTAAGATTCTCCCTTGACCGGCGGAAAAGCCTCACGGCTTATAAAGATAGAAGTTTTTTTTGTGTCGATACCATATTAGTTACTTCTCCTCGATGTAATTTAGTGTATCTGCCTCTACACTCATTCTACTTTTTATTTCTTCATTTATGATTTTAATTTTAACCTTTCTTGTCACGCCGCAGCTTCACCTCCAATTCTTTCCCTGTTGCCAGCATTTCCCTTTGTCCTTTTGTTTCATCGCTTAGTTTTCGGCTTTATTGTGCTTGTAGTTTATTGTATTTGTTTTTTTAGTGATCTGTTTGCTCTATTGTACAGGGATTAGTTGTTTTATAGCGGTTCTAGTTTGCCCTAGTCTGATTTATGCTCAAATTCTTATTTCTCAAAAAATGAAATAACAGACCCAGCTCAGTGGCCGAGTGGTTAGAGGCGTCGTCCGTTTCGTACTGTGCATTGGGGAGCCTGAGTTCCGTCCCCAGCGGGGAGCAAATTTTCGAAAATCTTCTTTCACAGTTTTTCAGAGGTTTTCTGTGAAGCTAAGGTAAATACCGGGCGATTAAACTCCTCTGAGCTTCTCCCTTGACCGGCGGAAAAGCCTCACGGCTGATAGCCCTATAAAGATAGAAGTTTTTGGAACAACAGAAGAGAAAATCTTCCACTGTTCCATTTTTTGAGAATGTAAATCCCAAGTATTAAAACTTTGTTATCCCTTAGATCTCTCTTTCTTCTCTCAAGTATTAGGTTTTTCACTTTTGTACAAAATAGAGTAACTATTACTATTATTTGGGTTGGGTTGGCTCGCTTAAACAACCTGAATGCATGAATAAAAGTGTTATGTATTCAATTCTCCTTGTAATGTGACCAAATACTCTGTTTATATATGCTCACATTTTAATAACGTTATTAGTATTCGCTATATAAATACTTCTCGCTGTTTGAAAAAATAACATTCTTCGTGTGCCCCGCAATCACCATCGCTCCATCTAGCAAGAACGCGCCAAGAAAAACTGGATTATAGGAGCAGGAAATAAATTATTATGCACACATACCGAGCGGAGATTATGGTTATTATTAATACAAGCGAGAGAAGAAAAGGGAAAAAAGGCGTAAGCACGGCGTAAAGTGCGCAGATAAATTTCAAAGATATAAATTTGCACAATCCGGCGCGCAATAAAGATAAAAAGGATCTAAATAGGAACGGTGCGCGGTTCTTTTTGCATTCGACGGCTGTTCGGAACATACACAAGAACGCTGTGTCCAAGGAGAGCGACTTTCGATCACTTTATATTTGTCCCCGGATAAAAATGATAATAATGTGTAATGGCTGCGACCGACATTCCCACACTGTTGCAATAATGGGCAAATGCGTCAACGTAATAAAGTGTTGATTGTGATTAATAATAATAAAAATTTTAATGAGCGCAATTTAGAATTGCCACTATTAAATTATTTATTATTATTTATTACAATCAATATTTCTTATTTATATTCTAAAGAGAATAAATATGCATTATACATATAGTTGAGTCAAACATTTTTTTGCGATATACATAGATACGTATCTGTAGAGTAATAAATACATATGAAATGAAGACTAGTAAACTAGCAAACTTTTTTTAATGGATACAGACGTTTTATATTGTTTCAACTATTCCAAGAAGAGTGGTATCCTATGGAAAAACTATGCGAGCAAAGGTGGGGCGGGCGGGCGACCCCCACTAACCAAACTATGCCCGTCCACTATTTCAAACGACTTGAACTATGCACTACACTATTATCTGTTATTTTCTATGATTAAATTAATGTTATTTATTAATTTAAGACTAATTAAAAAGAATATGTGAAATATAATGTAATGCATAGTTCAAGTCGTTTGAAATCGTGGACGGGCATAGTTTGGTTGGTAGGGGCCGCCCGCCCACCCCACCTTTGTTAGCATAGTTTTTTCAATGGATACAGACGTTTTATATTGTTTAAACGATTCCGAGAAGAGTGTTATCCTATGGAAAAACTA
The DNA here is from genome assembly GCA_963942505.1 of Lordithon lunulatus. NCBI lineage: Eukaryota > Metazoa > Arthropoda > Insecta > Coleoptera > Staphylinidae > Lordithon > Lordithon lunulatus. The sequence goes on from OZ012669.1 coordinate 53,442,289, forward strand.
TGCGAACAAAGGTGGGGTGGACGGGCGGCCCCTACCAACCAAACTATGCCCGTCCACGATTTCAAACGACTTGAACTATGCATTACATTATTTTTCACATATATTTTTTTAATTAGTCTTAAATTAATAAATGACATTAATTTAATCATAGAAAATAACAGATAATAGTGTAGTGCATAGTTCAAGTCGTTTGAAATAGTGGACGGGCATAGTTTAGTTAGTGGGGGACGCCCGCCCGCCCCACCTTTGCTCGCATAGTTTTTTTTCCATAGGATAACACTCTTCTTGGAATAGTTTAAACAATATAAAACGTCTGTATCCATTGAAAAAACTATGCGAGCAAAGGTGGGGGGCGGGTGTCCTCTACAAACCAAACAATCCTCGTCCAATACTTCAAATGAATTGAACTTTGCCCTATACTGTTATCCGTGACATTCTATTATTCAATTAATTTCATTTGTTAGTTATACGCCTAATACGTATAAAAACATTGAGAAACAATGTAGTGCATAGTTCAAGTCGTTTACTTGATTGCTTGTCCACTATTTCCAACAACTTGAATTATGCATTACATTATTTCTCACTTTGTTTATGAATTAGGCGTAAATTAACAAATGGAATTAATTGAATAGAATATAAATTAATGGATAACAGTATAGTGCAGAGTTCAAGTCATTTGAAATAGTGGACGGGCATAGTTTGCTAGTTACGTTTAAGGTCGTTTTAGGGAAGACAATTTCTTAGCTCAAAAGTTGTTCAAGAAATGAATTCATATATCCTCCTCCCATACAATTTGTCTTTGACAAATAGAACGTGTTAAATTTTTCCATTCGATCTACCATTCAATTCAATATTTCAAATAATTTGCTGTATGATACGAGATAATTTTGATTGTCTCGCATCTTGACTAACTTTTGAGTCAAGAAATTGTCTTGTATAAAACGACCTTTAATTATACAAATTATATCTTCGGGAGGGCTATAAATCAAAACCTGTTCACGAAAATATGGCTCGAAAAGTTAAAAACACGAAAATATTTTGAAAACGAAAGCAAATCTTCGCAATAACAATTTCTGCGAAGGATGGCCGTAATATCGCGGCTGTCCATATTAGTCGCGCAGGTCCTATCGCCCGTGAGTCAGGGACCTTTAAGGACGCCCACAGATTATCTGTTACAATTTGAGAAATCCGAACTTGTGGGCGACTACGCCATAATCGTAAAACATTTGTATAAGTCGGCGATTCGATCGCGATTTAAATTTATACAGCGAGTAACCGTAATCGGTTCTTTAATTTGGTAATTTATTCGCGTCCTTTTGGGACATAATTATACAGGAGATTTATTTACAAAAAAAAAATAAGTTTGGAGTGTAATATCTGACTTTTATTTTACAAACAGGATTATAATTACTAGAGTAAAAGTATTTAGAACCGAAATATTTCATTGCGATAAAGCCTAATTTGATAGACATTATTTGTATTTGATATGATTTTTTCTATTTGGTCGAAGAAAGTACAAAGTAAGACCATTTTTCGACATTTAATTGGGCCACATATTGTTGAATGTTGACCATTCTACATCTATGTTTTTGTTCATAAACTAAACTTATTTGCTAATTCGATAAAATGTTACTTAAATGCCCCGACAGTGAAATAATAATCTATATACCAAGTAGCAAGTTGTTGAATAACATACATCCTGTATATTATTCAACCTAATCGTATATCCTATCCATATTTACTATCTAGCTTTCACAATATAAACTTGGAGCTATGTAACTATAAAATACTCAGTTTAAGATGATTACCATAAAATAACTCGAACTTGAAAGAGTGAAATATATAAAATTATCCTATAATCAATCATTTTACTCATTGAATCTCCACGTCTCCCTAATGACACAACATTATATTCAATACCAATCCAGCACAAGCCGTAATTACTCCCACAGAACTGCCGGTGAAGTGAAAAGCTCGGTTTGCCGCGGCCGCTGAAAAGCCTCCAAACAAACCGGCGTCAATAGAAATTCCTTCATAATTCATACGGATTAGGGCTGCAATTACGCCTCATTTAATAATAAATGGCTCGTTAAATCGGCATTAAGCACTGCAACCCGAAGTTGATAAATTCCGATCAAACAGGCACTATATAATAACGCGGGGTAATAACACATTGTTATATAAATATATCATGCATTAGGTTACCTAAGGCCGTTGCTGTCTAGTTACCTCCTGGTAGGCAGTGGAAGAATTCACATGCGAGATATGCGCTGCGGCTCATTAGAGGACTGCATATAATTTCATATCGAATGCGCCGGAATCGTTGCAAAACGCCCCATCGGGCGAAAAATGCGTGCAAATTGATTGAGCAGTGAATCACGTTCGTTGCGGCGGGTTTAATAAATAATCGCACGTGTAATTACATTAATGCCGGGCTTTGTAAATAGCAACAATAATATATGGGCCCCCATTAATGCGTTTATACAAGGAGTTGGCGATCCGAGAGACGTGATGTATGTGCCTGCAGGGATTGTTATTTATAAAGCTTGACGAGAATTTAGATTACTATTGAATTGGTGAAGTGAATTGCTTTTTCATATTTCATACATGTTACTTCCTATTTAATCTCAGACTTAAGTAAAATTTAAAGTTAAGGGTTTTTATTAAGAGAAAACTGACTTCTATTACATTTCCATCCACTAAATCGTTAATAACTGAGAAATATTTTGTAAGCATAAAGATTTATCAGACCTCTTTTACATACCCACGCACTATAATATTAATAACTATAAGGAAATATGCGAGTTATATTTCCTTTTGTAGCTGAATTATTAAGTAACTAAGATTATTTAATTTATATTATTATTAAAATTTACAATATTCAATATGTTTGAAACATCATACTTTATCAGAAAAGTAGCCTCATTTACATTCCCACCCATTATAACGTTATAAGCTAAGATTTAACTCATTTTGTAGCTGAATAATTAGTTTAATATAGTGCAGTTACCATATTAAAAAATGGAGATGTACACAATGCAATAACTATAGTTAGGGGTAACTATAGTTATTGCATTGTCTACTATCTCCATTTTTGAATATTGGCTATAATTATTGTCTATTCCCAGTTTTTGGTGATTATCTTTTGATTCCATAACATTCTGCATATCTCCAGAAGTAATTTCTATCATTCTTAGCTCATGTGCTTTAGATCATTCAGTGTTATGCCATTATGACATTGCAAGAAGTGAAACTAGTGAAGGCTGCTGCTTCCCTAGTTTCATTTTTTTCAATGCTTTCTTGAATTCTTCTTTCGAAATTAAATCGTTAACCTTTTGTCTTCCATTTTCTTGCCACTGCCATCTTCTCTGTCCTCAAGATGTATACTTATACTTTCTGATCCTAGTAGCTAACATAAATTTACAATACAATACTCCTTGCTTATTTTTTTATATATATATATATATATATATATATATATATATATATATATAAATGCAAATTCTCTAAAAATTTTACCCTCCGGTGGCAATCGAAAAAAAAATTTTTTTTAGAGAATTTGCATTTACATATTTATGTCCTCACATTTGGCAATAATAACAGTCATTAAATTTATATATATATATATATATATATATATATATATATATATTTAAATAAATATATAAAAAATTAATGTTTCAAAACATAATGAACATGTCTTTTTAAAAATTATTTTTTTTATAATTTTTTAAATATAGGTTATTATTTGTATACAATTTGTTTTATAGTCTGATTAATTGTAAACAGAATTTAATTTTCGAAATGCAATATTTACTGTCGGGGCATTTCCGCGATAAAGGCGAAAATTTCCATTTACTGCGTAATATTTTCCCGGGTGATGTCGCACCCATATCGTAACGCGCAATATTATGGAAATGAGCGGAACGAGGCGGGCGAAATTAGAATTTAATATGGCCATGAATTTAATTTATGAGTGACGGGGAGGCGTCATGAAATGGCTAAAGCAATAACCGGGATCATCCCCATTCAGGAAGTAAAATTTTTGGCGCCATCAATCAATCAATTAATTTGGGCTAGAAACGGTGATGGTAATTGTTATTATGAACATTACATTTTTAGAGTAGATTTTTGCAATTATAAGTAGTGTCAATCTGTAATTATTTATGTTGGAAACAATATTTTAAATAATTCACTCCTTGTTATTTTAAATAAAAATTTTTTGATGATCGAGGAGGAGGTTGAGACAATTTCAAAACCCAGAAAATTCAATAATATATTGATGATCATATTATCCTACGCCCCTTGCTGTCTAAAAATAATGTACCGACCATTTCCTTTTTGAAAATTAGATTCTGAACTAAACATAACAAAGAAATCACACTGCCCGATGTGGATATGCTCTTACGGAAACTATTCGGAAGAATTCCATTACTTTTAACCTACCTGCACTTGACCTAGGACTCAAAGATCTTGCTGGTAGTGAACTGGGGCAAGAGCGATAACTGGAGGAGGCATTTCTGGATTCGGATGGTTTCAGAATTGGATTAACCAGCATCAATTACCATGAGCTTCTGCATTCCATTTCTGGTTAAATAGAGACAAGAGTTTTAAAATATTTCAGTAAATGCTTGGGCACGAATCTTTCCTTAAGTTCCGACAAAGATCCATGGAAAAGTCTCTACGATTAGAGAGGTCTCCCAATTGTGTTCAATCTGAAGGGATCCACGGCTGTAGGTATGAGCGTGGTGCCACTGAGGAAAGACATTCCGTACTCCACTTGTCACCAGGATTCTCGGAGGAGGAGGGTAAGAATAAGTTCTTAAACCTTTTCACCCTCCTCCAAACCTCAATAACATCAGTGTCTCTACTAAGGGAGCTACAAAAGACTCGAAAAGATGAGCCCTTCTCCTCCTTCAGAATTCTCTTAGTAACGGCAACAATCATTTTTGCCGCCAAGTAATTCTCTTCTAAAAATGAAGCTTTACACTACGGATGGTGCTATTCTCCTATTAATTGCATCCCAGCTCCCTTCATCCCACAGAGAAGGGCCCCCTGTGACCTAATAGGAATCGAATTGTCCACCGCCAACCACCTTGCACGCTTCAGGCTCATCCAAGATGATATTTCCTTCCCCATATATTCCTCTAAATACCTCCTACGCATGTTCCAGTTAGCTTTTAAGAGGGTATCACCCCAAAAGAATGGGAGCTCTGAATCGAAATATTAAAATCTATGATAATAACTGCCATGAGTATCCTCCAGAATCGACCCAGAGGACTGTAAGATATATATATATATATATATATATATATATATATATATATATATATATGAAGAGCATACAGTTAAATCCACAGAGCTTGCAGTCCCCTTGCAATTGAGAGATCTAGTAGAAGCAGAATCCTGGGGATCCATTCTGTAACTTCAGACTGGTCTGTTACCCCCGGAAATCAACTAAACAACTGTTGGTATGCGTTGGTTTGCCCCATACTTTGCGAACGATAGTGTAATACCGCCTTATGTTAAATGTCATTGAAAGTACTTGTAAATATTTTGAAAACTACGCTAGTAGTAGTAGCATATATAATGGAAATTGTATGAAAATCATTTTCTATCTTAGATAGCGTACTTCAACTAGAAATTTGAAAGTATTAACAGCTATTTGCATGTCCAGTTGAAGATACATTTATATTAAATGAAGCTATTCAAAGTACTTGTAAATATTTTTAAAAGTACGCTCATAGTAGTAGCATATGCAATGGAATTTGCATTTAAATCATTTACTATCTTTGATAGCGTACTTCATATAGAAATTTGAAAGTATACACAGCTATTTGCATGTCCAGTTGAAGATACATTTATGTTGAATGAAGTTATTCAAAGTACTTGCAAATATTTTGAAAATTACGCTAGTAGTAGTAGCATATACAATGGACTTTGCATGAAAATCATTTTCTATCTTTGATAGCGTACTTCATATAGAAATTTGAATGAATCAATAGCTATTTGCATGTCCACTTGAAGATACATTTATATTGAATGAAGCTATTCAAAGTACTTGCAAATATTTTTAAAAGTACGCTAGTAGTAGTAGCATATGCAATGGAATTTGCATGAAAATCATTTTGTATCTTTGATAGCGTACTTATAGAAATTTGTAAGTATTAACAGCTATTTGCATGTCCAGTTGAAGATATATTTATATTGAATGAAGTTATTCAAAGTACTTGTAAATATTTTGAAAAGCACGCTAGTAGTAGTAGCATATGCAATGGAATTTGCTTTTAAATCATTTTCTATCTTTGATAGCGTACTTCATATAGAAATTTGAAAGTATCAACAGCTATTTGCATGTCCAATTGAAGATACATTTATATTGAATGAAGCTATTCAAAGTACTTGTAAATATTTTGAAAAGTACGCTAGTAGCAGTAGCATATACAATGGACTTTGAATGAAAATCATTTTCTATCTTTGATAGCGTACTTCATATAGAAATTTGAAAGTATCAACAGCTATTTGTATGTCCAGTTGAAGATACATTTATATTGAATGAAGCTATTCAAAGTACTTGTAAATATTTTGAAAAGTACGCTAGTAGTAGTAGCATATGCAATGAAATTTGCATGAAAATCATTTTCTATCTTTGATAGCGTACTTCATATAGAAATTTGAAAGTATCAACAGCTATTTGCATGTCCAGTTGAAGATACATTTATATTGAATGAAGCTATTCATAGTACTTGTAAATATATTAAAAAGCACGCTAGTAGTAATAGCATATACAATGGAATTTGCATGATAATCATTTTCTATCTTTGATAGCGTACTTCATCTAGAAATTTGAAAGTATCAACAGCTATTTGCATGTCAAGTTGAAGATAAATTTATATTGAATGAAGCTATTCATAGTACTTGTAAATATTTTGAAAAGTACGCTAGTAGTAGAACCATATGCAATGGAATTTGCATGAAAATCATTTTCTATCTTTGATAGCGTACTTCATTTAGAAATTTGAAAGTATCAACAGCTATTTGCATGTCCAGTTGAAGATACATTTACATTGAATGAAGCTATTCAAAGTACTTGTAAATATTTTGAAAAGTACGCTAGTAGTAGTAGCATATGCAATGGAATTTGCATGAAAATCATTTTCTATCTTTAATAGCATACTTCATCTAGAAATTTGAAAGTATTAACAGCTATTTGCATGTCTAGTTGAAGATCAACAGCTGTTTGCATGTCCAGTTGAAGATACATTTATATTGAATGAAGCTATTTAAAGTACTTGTCAATATTTTGAAAAGTACGCTAGTAGTAGTAGCATATGCAATGAAAATTGTATGAAAATCATTTTCTATCTTTGATAGCGTACTTCATCTAGAAATTTGAAAGTATCAACAGCTGTTTGCATGTCCAGTTGAAGATACATTTATATTGAATAAAGCTATTCAAAGTACTTGTAAATATTTTGAAAAGTACGCTAGTAGTAGTAGCATATGCAATGGAATTTGCATGAAAATCATTTTCTATCTTTGATAGCGTACTTCATATAGAAATTTGAAAGTATCACCAGCTATTTGCATGTCCAGATGAAGATACATTTATATTGAATCAAGCTATTCAAAGTACTTGTAAATATTTTGAAAAGTACGCTAGTAGTAGTAGCATATGCAATGGAATTTGCATGAAAATCATTTTCTATCTTTGATAGCGTACTTCATCTAGAAATTTGAAAGTATTAACAGCTATTTGCATGTCCAGTTGAAGATACATTTATATTGAATAAAGCTATTCAAAGTACTTGTAAATATTTTGAAAAGTACGCTAGTAGTAGAACCATATGCAATGGAATTTGCATGAAAATCATTTTCTATCTTTGATAGCGTACTTCATTTAGAAATTTGAAAGTATCAACAGCTATTTGCATGTCCAGTTGAAGATACATTTACATTGAATGAAGCTATTCAAAGTACTTGTAAATATTTTGAAAAGTACGCTAGTAGTAGTAGCATATGCAATGGAATTTGCATGAAAATCATTTTCTATCTTTGATAGCGTACTTCATATAGAAATTTGAAAGTATTACCAGCTATTTGCATGTCCAGATGAAGATACATTTATATTGAATCAAGCTATTCAAAGTACTTGTAAATATTTTGAAAAGTACGCTAGTAGTAGTAGCATATGCAATGGAATTTGCATGAAAATCATTTTCTATCTTTGATAGCGTACTTCATCTAGAAATTTGAAAGTATTAACAGCTATTTGCATGTCCAGTTGAAGATACATTTATATTGAATAAAGCTATTCAAAGTACTTGTAAATATTTTGAAAAGTACGCTAGTAGTAGTAGCATATGCAATGGAATTTGCATGAAAATCATTTTCTATCTTTGATAGCGTACTTCATATAGAAATTTGAAAGTATCACCAGCTATTTGCATGTCCAGATGAAGATACATTTATATTGAATCAAGCTATTCAAAGTACTTGTAAATATTTTGAAAAGTACGCTAGTAGTAGTAGCATATGCAATAGAATTTGCATGAAAATCATTTTCTATCTTTGATAGCGTACTTCATCTAGAAATTTGAAAGTATTAACAGCTATTTGCATGTCTAGTTGAAGATCAACAGCTGTTTGCATGTCCAGTTGAAGATACATTTATATTGAATGAAGCTATTTAAAGTACTTGTCAATATTTTGAAAAGTACGCTAGTAGTAGTAGCATATGCAATGAAAATTGTATGAAAATCATTTTCTATCTTTGATAGCGTACTTCATCTAGAAATTTGAAAGTATCAACAGCTGTTTGCATGTCCAGTTAAAGATACATTTATATTGAATGAAGCTATTCAAAGTACTTGTAAATTTTTTGAAAAGTAAGCTAGTAGTAGCATATACAATGGAAATTGTATGAAAATCATTTTCTATTTTTGATAACGTACTTCATATAGAAATTTGAAAGTATCAACAGCTGTTTGCATGTCCAGTTGAAGATACATTTATATTGAATGAAACTGTTCAAAGTACTTGTAAATATTTTGAAAAGTACGCTAGTAGTAGTAGCATATGCAATGGAATTTGCATGAAAATCATTTTCTATCTTTGATAGCGTACTTCATATAGAAATTTGAAAGTATCAACAGCTATTTGCATGTCCAGTTGAAGATACATTTACATTGAATGAAGCTATTCAAAGTACTTGTAAATATTTTGAAAAGTACGCTAGTAGTAGTAGCATATGCAATGGAATTTGCATGAAAATCATTTTCTATCTTTAATAGCATACTTCATCTAGAAATTTGAAAGTATTAACAGCTATTTGCATGTCTAGTTGAAGATCAACAGCTGTTTGCATGTCCAGTTGAAGATACATTTATATTGAATAAAGCTATTCAAAGTACTTGTAAATATTTTGAAAAGTACGCTAGTAGTAGTAGCATATGCAATGGAATTTGCATGAAAATCATTTTCTATCTTTGATAGCGTACTTCATATAGAAATTTGAAAGTATCACCAGCTGTTTGCATGTCCAGTTGAAGATACATTTATATTGAATATTGTCATTCAAAGTACTTGTAAATATTTTGAAAATAACACCTGCAAATCTCGAATTCCGATATTTTGATATACCAGATCGTCACCTGAAGCTACTGTATTAATTAGTAAATAATTTTAGATAATTATTAATATTTTATCAGAATACTTTTCAAAATATGTTACCCTTGCACAATATGTAAAGGACCACACCATAAACTCGCCTCAAATCTCAATAATTAGCACAAAATTCCACCCATATCATCTCGAACCTATAAAAAAAACTCGCACAATTACGTGAACGCATCCCAGTACACTTTAATCATTCCACGTGTAACATTCTCAGCTGCGTTTATATATGGCAGGAGACAACAACAAACAGCAAGACGACAAATAAAATTATGCCGCCGTTTTGTAACGCGGCTTTTGTGGAGCGTTTCGCAACCGAAATCACTTTGCCATTGCTAAACGAGCCGCGAGAACTTTTTTTTTGTGTTTGGTCTCCTTCGCATACGGCTGACACAGATTTCGAGGCAGCCTTGAATTCACGGTATGCGTCCAATTAATTACAGGCTCGCCCGGGCCAAATTGCATAATAAACCCGAATACGGTGTGCGTTATTATCGCCATTTAAAAAGTGAGAGGAATTCATGCATGAACGGTGTAGCATGTTAATTGTGTGTATGGACAGAAACTGTTTATGGTTTTATTTAATGAAATGGAGAGTTAATATGATTACTTTTTATTTATTCAGGCTTCACGATATATTTATCGTTGATACTAAAATTAATAATTATATACCTACGTTAATTATTGTCTATAATAATATTCTTCTTTTATATTTTATTTGGTATTAGTATAATAAAACAATAATAATATATTAGGAAAGCATGGCATTTGCACTATTACAAATCACAACCCATATGCTAATTTATAAAAATAAACTATTATTATGCCCTACTACTAAGTAAAAAAAATGTATGTATGATCGATAGCCAAATAAAGATTGATTTAGAAGAAATTAGTTAGGTAAAGTTCAAAATTCGGGACTATATTTAGAAATATAACTTTGCAACGTAAATAAAAAACACACTACATCCCTCAATGCCAATAGCCTAAGATTGAACCACTTCCAGGATTCTTAAGGTGAAGAAAGAGGGACGAAAAGCCACCACAGGGAAACATCTGTATAATGAAAAAAGAAACTTATAAAAATGGTTGTAAATTACATTTGTATTAATAAAATATACTTATATATTATATATATATATATATATATATATATATATATATATATATATATATAACCCTTCTAAGCTATTTTGATGAAGTAGCGTCATATTTCTCAGAATATCTCTTCTCTTTTTAATCTTCTTAAAAAAGTCCCTACAATTTTCATAATCATTTATTTTGGTGATTAACATACCCTTCAAAGTATCCACTTTAAGCTGTATCCTATTACTAGTAAAAAAACTGTTTATAATGCTAAATATTATTAAATAAAGATTAAATTAAGTAAGTTTACTTACTGTTAAATAATCCTGATGACGCCACAATCGGAAAGTGAAATATAGAAACATTTTATAAATGAGTTTTCCTTCATGATCAGTGCCATAATCACGAAATTTCAAAACGATGAAGTTTATAAAAAAACATAGTTAATTACAAGTATTGGATTGTTAAGGCGTCTACTTTGTGATAATTCATTTTAAAGGATAAATAAAACGATTTTTTACTTTGTTTTTTATCACACTTCAGTTACACTTTGCAACTAGTTTCGGCTAAGCTCTACATTTTTAATAATTATTACTTTAACTCAGTAACCCTATTCTGTATGTCTAACTACAGAAATATTGAAAACAAAGCATAAACGTTTGAATCCATTTATATTTCTCTCCAAATAAATCAAACTAGTTATGAACTCACAACTGAAATTTACATCACTACCAAACTTGTACGGAATTTATTTAAAATTCCCAACCAGCTCGCTCACATAGCTGGCTTCATTTAACTGCACGGGCGCGTTTTATTAATCCATATCACAAATTGCATCCGTTTTTTTTAATTAATCATGGATCGTACAGATTTTTTAGTGCTACGCGAGCCTATTATGGCGAAATTTTATTTCGCCCCCGTGAAATTTCATTATTCGCGCCGTTGTGTACGTCATAAAATGACGCACGGGTTTTAAAAAAGTGGCCATCTGCCCGAGACTCATTGTATGGTTTCGCAAGAGGTGTTTACTGTAAACGGTATGACTGTAAAGGTATCGAAATGCGTAAGGTGTGGAAAACGAAAGTGGTCGCCCAAATGACCTCAATTTGGAACGGTGGATTGAAGCAGATGATTCTTTTGTTCTTCATTTTTAAATGTACTAATGAGATTTTAGTTGGAATATTATGTGGATATAGTTTCGGTCACCTAAAATTATTATTTTTAAATTTTATGATTAGTTTTTTATGGAATTTCCTTTCAGACTTGATTCAAATCATTCTGACGATAAAAAAGTTGTATTAATACGATATCTGGGCGTCAAAAAATAACTATAAATAAATTTAAAATATTTTTTAGATAGTAATAATTTAATATGTAATTTCCTTTTGCTATTTCGTTATATATATATATATATATATATATATATATATATATATATATATATATAACCTTAAATTCAGTATCTTTATTGAACCGTCTAATATTTTAGTAAATCCTGATGAAGCTCTGGAAGAGAAGAGGTTTCTTTCCCAACAGTCTCCCTCTAACTAGTTTTTCGGCGAAAAACTACCCTCGATATATATATATATATATATATATATATATATATATATATATATATATATAATATAAAAATTATTACTATCTAAAAAAAAATTAAAATTTATTTATTTTTAGTTATTTTTTGACGCCCAGAAATCGTATTGATACAACTTTTTGATCGTCAGAATAATTTCAATCAAGTTTTAAAATCCGTAAAAAAATTGTAATAAATCAAATTTTAATATTTTAATTTTTCGAATGTATACTAACAACCTTAATTAGTAGGCTACAAGATGATGTATGAATTGTATGTGTGATTGTATGCATGAGGCCACAATGAGAAAAGTTCAAAAAACGGTACGCAAATAAATCATTTGCGTTTTAAAAAAAATTGCAATAAATTAAATTATGAGATTTTATTTTATTTTTTTAATTTATTAACAACCTCAATTAGTAGTTGTACAAAATGAGGTATAAATTGTTTATGTGGTTAAATTCTTTAGGTCACAATGAGGGAAAGTTCAAGTAACGTTACGCATCTGAATCGTTTGCGTTTAAAAAAATCGTAATAAATCAAATTTGGAGATTTTAAATGTTTGCAAAAATATATTGACAACCCCAATTAGTAGGCTACAAAATGAGGTATGAATTGTTTATGTGGTTAAATTCATGAGGTCACAATGAGGGAAAGTTCAAGTAACGTTACACATATAAATCGTTGGCGTTTAAAAAAAATCGTAATAAATTAAATTATGAGATTTTAAATTTTTCAAAAACTTTATTAACAACCTCAATTAGTAGGCTACAAAATGAGGTATGAATTGTTTATGTGGTTAAATTAATGAGATCACAATGAGGGAAAGTTCAAGAAACGTTACACATATAAATCGTTTGAGTTTGAAAAAAATCGTAATAAATCAAATTTTAAGATTTTCAATTTTTCAAAAACTTTATTAACAACCACAATTAGTAGGCTATAAAATGAGGTATGAATTGTTTATGTGGTTAAATTAATGAGGTCACAATGAGGGAAAGTTCAAGAAACGTTACACATATAAATCGTTTGAGTTTTAAAAAAATCGTAATAAATCAAATTTTAAGATTTTAAATTTTTCAAAAACTTTGTTAACAACCACAAATTAGTAGGCTACAAAATGAGGTGTGAATTGTTTATATGGTTAAATTCATGAGGTCACAATGAGGGAAAGTTCAAGAAACGTTACACATATAAATGATTTGCATTTTTAAAAAATCGTAATAAATCTAATTTTACGATTTAAAATTTTTCAGAAAATATATTAGCAACCTCAATTAATAGGCTACCAAATGAGATATTGATTGTTTGTGTGGTTGAATGCATGAGGCCACAATGAGGTAAAGTTCAATAAACGTTACGCATATAAATCGTTTGTATTAAAAAAATCGTAATAAATCAAATTTTGAGATTTTAAATTTGAAACAAATTATATTAAAAACCTCAATTAGTAAGCTACAAAATGAGGAATGAATTATTTTTGTGGTTGAATGCATGAGGTTACAATGAGGGAAAGTTCAAGAAACATTACAAATATAAATCGTTTGCGTTCAAAAAAAAAAATCGTAATAAATTATATTTTGGGATTTCAAAATTTTCCAAAAATTTATTAACAACCTCAATTTGTAAGCTACAAAATGAAGTATGAATTGTTTATGTGGTTAAATTCATGAGGTCACAATGAGGGAAAGTTAAAGAAACGTTACACATATAAATCGTTTGCATTTTTAAAAAATCGAAATAAATCTAATTTTACGATTTTAAATTTTTCAGAAAATATATTGACAACCTCAATTAATAGGCTACCAAATGAGATATTGATTGTTTGTGTGGTTGAATGCATGAGGCCACAATGAGGTAAAGTTCAATAAACGTTATGCATATAAATCGTTTGTATTAAAAAAAAATTCGTAATAAATCAAATATTGAGATTTTAAATTTAAAAAAAAAAAATTAACGACCTCAATTAGTAAGCTACAAACTGAAGTATGAGTTATTTTTGTGATTGAATGCATGAGGTCACAATCAGGGAAAAGTTCAAGAAACTTTACACATATAAATCGTTTGCGTTTTAAAAAAAAATCGTAATAAATCAAATTTTAAGATTTAAAATTTTTCAAAGAATATATTAATAACCTCAATTAGTAAGCTACAAAATGAGGAATGAGTTATTTTTATGGTTGAATGCATAAGGTCACAATGAGGGAAAGTTCAAGAAACGTTACACATATAAATCGTTTGCATTTAAAAAAAAATCGTAATAAATTAATTTATGAGACTTTTATTTTTTTAGAAAATACATTAGCAACCTCAATTAATAGGCTACAAAATGAGCTATTAATTGCTTGTGTGGTTGAATGCATGAGGTCACAATGAGGTAAAGTTCAATAAACGTTACACATATAAATCGTATGTATTAAAAAAATAGTAATAAATCAAATTTTGAGATTTTAAATTTTTCAAAGAATGTATTAAAAACCTCAATTAGTAAGCTACAAAATCAGGAATGAGTTATTTTTGTGGTTGAATGCATGAGGTCACAATGAGGGAAACTTCAAGAAACGTTACACATATAAATCGTCTGCGCTTATAAAAAATCGTAATAAATTAAATTATAAGGTTTTAAAATTTTCAAAAAATAAGTTAACAACCTCAGTTAGTAAGCTACAAAATGAGGAATGAATAATTTTTGTGGTTAAATGCATGAGGTCACAATGAAGGAAAATTTAAGAAACGTTACACATATAACACGTTTGCGTTTAAAAAAAATCGTAATAAGTCTAATTTTGCGATTTTCAGTTATTCAGAAAACATATTAACGACCTCAATTAATAGGCTATAAAATGAGCTATTAATTGTTTGTGTGCTTGAATGCATGAGGTCACAATGAGGTAAAATTCAATAAACGTTACGCATATAAATCGTTTATATTAAAAATAAATCGTAATAAATCAAATTTTGAGATTTTAAATTTTTCAAAAGGTATATTAATAACCTCAATTAGTAAGCTACACAATGAGGAATGATTTATTTTTCTGGTTGAATGCATGAGGTCACAATGAGGGAAAGTTCAAGAAACGTTACACATATAAATCGTTTGTATTAAAAAAATCGTAATAAATCAAATTTTGAGATTATATATTTTTCAAAAAGTATATTAACAACCTCAATTAGCAAGCTACAAAATTAGAGATGAATCGTTTATGTAGTTAAATTCATGAGGTCACAATGAAAGAAAGTTCATGTAACGTTACACATATAAATTTCGTTTGCTTTTTAAAAAAAAAAATATTAATAAATAAAATTTTGAGATTGTAAATTTTTCAAAAAATATATTAATAACACTAATTAATAAGCTAAAAATGAGGAATGAACTGTTTTTTGGTTGAATGCATGAGGTCACAATGAGGTAAAGTTCAATAAAAGTTACGCATATAAATGGTGCGTCTTAAAAAAATCGCAATAAATTAAATTATGAGATTTTAAAATTTTCAAAATATATATTAACAACCATAATTAGTATGCTATAAAACTAGGTATGTATTATTTGAGTGATTGGATGCATGAGGTCACAATGAGGAATAGTTCAAGAAACGTTACGCATATAAATCGTTTTCGTTTAAAACTCATAATAAATCTAACTTTGTGATTTTATTTTTTTCAGAAAATATATTAATAATCTCAATTAATAGGCTATAAAATGAGTTATTAATTGTTTGGTTGGTTGAATCCATGAGGTCACAATGAGGTAAAGTTCAAGAAACGTTACACAAATAAATGGTTTGCGTTTAAAAAAAAATCGTAATAAATTAAATTAAGAGATTTTAAATTTTTCAAAAAATATATTAACAACGTCAATTAGTAAGCTACAAAATGAGGAATGAATTATTTTTGTGGTTGAACGCATGAGGTTACAATGAGGGAAAGTTCAAGAAAAGTTACGCATATAAATCGGTTGTATTAAAAAAAATCGTAATAAATCAAATTTTGAGATTTTAAATTTTTCAAAAAGTATATTAACAACCTCAATTAGTAAGCTATAAAATGAGGAATGAATCATTTTTGTGGCTGAACGCATGAGGTCACAATGAGGGAAACTTCAAGAAACGTTACACATAAATCGTTTGCATTTAAAAAAAATCGTAATAAATTAAATTCTGGGTTTGTTAATTTTTCAAAAAATATATTTCAAACCTCAATTAGTAAGCTACAAAATGAGGAATGATTTATTTTTGTGGTTGAATGCATGAGGTCACAATGAAAGAAAGTTCAAGAAACGTTACACATATAAATCGTTTGCATTTTTAAAAATTTCGTAATAAATCTAATTTTGTGATTTTAATTTTTTCAGAAAATATATTAATAACCCCAATTAATAGGCTACAAAATGAGCTATCACTTGTTTGTGTGGCTGAATGCATAAGGTCACAATGAGGTAAAGTTCAATAAACGTTACGCATATAAATGGTTTGTATTAAAAAAAATCGTAATAAATATTTAATATTTTCAAAAAGTATATTAACAACCCCAATTAGTAGGCTACAAAATGATGTATGAATTTTTTATGTAGTTAAATTCATGAGGTCACAATGAGGGAAAGTTCAAGTAACGTTACGCATATAAATCTCGTTTGCGTTTTTCTTAATCGTAATAAATCAAATTTATAGATTTTAAATTTTTCAAAAAGTATATTAACAACCTCAATTAGTAAGCTAAAAAATAAGGAATGAGTTATTTTTGTAGTTGAATGCATGAGGTCACAATGAGGGAAAGTTCAAGAAACGTTACACATATAAATCGTTTGTATTAAAGAAAAATCGGAATAAATCAGTTTTTGAGATTTAAATTTTTTCAAAAAATATATTAACAATAATAATTAGTATGCTATAAAATGAGGTATGCATTGTTTGTGTGATTGAATGCATGAGGTCACAATGAAGAAAAGTTCAAGAAACGTTACACATATAATATTAATAAAAAAAATCGTAATAAATTAAATTCTGGGTTTGTTAATTTTTCAAAAAATATATTTAAAACCTCGATTAGTAAGCTACAAAATGAGGAATGATTTATTTTTGTGGTTGAATACATGAGGTCACAATGAAAGAAAGTTCAAGAAACGTTACACATATAAATCGTTTGCGTTTTTAAAAAATTCGTAATAAATCTAATTTTGGGATTTTAAATTTTTCAGAAAATATATTAACAACCTCAATTAATAGGCTACAAAATGAGCTATTAATTGCTTGTGTGGTTGAATGCATGAGGTCACAATGAGGTAAAGTTCAATAAACGTTACACATATAAATCGTATGTATTAAGAAAATAGTAATAAATCAAATTTTGAGATTTTAAAATTTTCAAAGAATGTATTAAAAACCTCAATTAGTAAGCTACAAAATGAGGAATGAGTTATTTTTGTGGTTGAATGCATGAGGTCACAATGAGGGAAAGTTCAAGAACCGTTACACATATAAATCGTCTGCGTTTATAAAAAATCGTAATAAATTAAATTATAAAATTTTCAAATTTTCAAAAAATAAGTTAACAACCTCAATTAGTAAGCTACAAAATGAGAATTGAATAATTTTTGTGGTTAAATGCATGAGGTCACAATGAAGGAAAGTTTAAGAAACGTTACACATATAACACGTTTGCGTTTAAAAAAAATCGTAATAAGTCTAATTTTGCGATTTTAAGTTATTCAGAAAACATATTAACGACCTCAATTAATAGGCTATAAAATGAGCTATTAATTGTTTGTGTGGTTGAATGCATGAGGTCACAATGAGGTAAAATTCAATAAACGTTACGCATATAAATCGTTTATATTAAAAATAAATCGTAATAAATCAAATTTTGAGATTTAAAATTTTTCAAAAAGTATATTAATAACCTCAATTAGTAAGCTACAAAATGAGGAATGATTTATTTTTCTGGTTGAATGCATGAGGTCACAATGAGGGAAAGTTCAAGAAACGTTACACATATAAATCGTTTGTATTAAAAAAATCGTAATAAATCAAATTTTGAGATTTTATATTTTTCAAAAAGTATATTAACAACCTCAATTAGCAAGCTACAAAATTAGGGATGAATCGTTTATGTAGTTAAATTCATGAGGTCACAATGAAAGAAAGTTCATGTAACGTTACACATATAAATTTCGGTTGCTTTTTAAAAAAAAAAATATTAATATATAAAATTTTGAGATTGTAAATTTTTCAAAAAATATATTAATAGCACTAATTAGTAAGCTAAAAATGAGGTATGAACTGTTTTTTGGTTGAATGCATGAGGTCACAATGAGGTAAAGTTCAATAAAAGTTACGCATATAAATGGTGCGTCTTAAAAAAATCGCAATAAATTAAATTATGAGATTTTAAAATTTTCAAAATATATATTAACAACCATAATTAGTATGCTATAAAACTAGGTATGTATTATTTGAGTGATTGGATGCATGAGGTCACAATGAGGAATAGTTCAAGAAACGTTACGCATATAAATCGTTTTCGTAACTCGTAATAAATCTAATTTTGCGATTTTATTTTTTTCAGAAAATATATTACTAATCTTAATTAATAGGCTATAAAATGAGTTATTAATTGTTTGTTTGGTTGAATCCATGAGGTCACAATGAGGTAAAGTTCAAGAAACGTTACACAAATAAATGGTTTGCGTTTAAAAAAAAATCGTAATAAATTAAATTAAGAGATTTTAAATTTTTCAAAAAATATATTAACAACGTCAATTAGTAAGCTACAAAATGAGGAATGAATTATTTTTGTGGTTGAACGCATGAGGTTACAATGAGGGAAAGTTCAAGAAAAGTTACGCATATAAATCGGTTGTATTAAAAAAAATCGTAATAAATCAAATTTTGAGATTTTAAATTTTTCAAAAAGTATATTAACAACCTCAATTAGTAAGCTATAAAATGAGGAATGAATCATTTTTGTGGTTGAACGCATGAGGTCACAATGAGGGAAACTTCAAGAAACGTTACACATAAATCGTTTGCATTTAAAAAAAATCGTAATAAATATTAAATTCTGGGTTTGTTAATTTTTCAAAAAATATATTTCAAACCTCAATTAGTAAGCTACAAAATGAGGAATGATTTATTTTTGTGGTTGAATGCATGAGGTCACAATGAAAGAAAGTTCAAGAAACGTTACACATATAAATCGTTTGCGTTTTTAAAAAAATCGTAATAAATCTAATATTGCCATTTTAAATTTTTCAGAAAATATATTAACAATCTCAATTATGAGGCTACAAAATGAGCTATTAGTTGTTTGTGTGGTTGAATGCGTAAGGTCACAATGAGGTAAAGTTCAATAAATGTTACCAAAAAAAATCGCAATAAATCAAATTTTGAGATTTTAATATTTTTTTTAAGTATATTAACAACCTGAATTAATAGACTAGACGATGGTGTATAAATTTGTTATCTGGTTGTATGCATGAGGTCATCACAATGAGGAAAAGTTCAACAAATGTTACGCATATATTTGATATATATATATATATATATATATATATATATATATATATATATATATATATATATATGTGTGTATCTTCGATTTGACATATAAATAACTATTGAGATATAAATATCTTCAATTGCTTACAAGCAGACGGAGAAAGAGAGATTTTAATTTAACAACATTATAACAATTAAACTATATGAACATGTAAAATGTAGAAAAAGACAAAATATATCTATATTATTATGTTTTTTTGTGTCTAAGAAAATGACAATTATAATACTTTATTTTAAGAATAGTTTTCATTTTTGGGAAATTGTTGTGATATGCTATCTATTAGTAATAGGAAGTGCCTGTTAATTGAAAGAATTTAAAGATTTATGATTGTATTTAGCATGATTAGGAGTTTGGGTTTACTTGTGATTTTTAGAAGAAGTCTCATGCTCACAGTAAAACACCAATTTATATGAATTTTACTAATATGGCTTGCAAAAACGAACAAATATTAGATAAAAATCTCTATCTAATATTTGATCGTTATTGCAAGCCATATTAGTGAAATTCACTTCACTAATATGGCTTGCAAAAACGATCCAATATTAGATAGAGATTTTTATCTAATATTTGTTCAATTTTGCAAGCCATATTAGTGAAATTTATATAAATTGGTGGTTTACTGTGAGCATAGGAACTTTTCTAAAAATCACTAGTAAACCAAAACGCCTATTCATACTAAATACATTCATAAATCTTTAAATTCTTTCAATTAACAGCCACTTCATATTACTAACAGCCGTGCCAAATCAGTCCCTGTTCTTTGGAACAGCCTCCTTACCTTTGTGTCGAAAGATCCGTTCCGTTCCGACGTTTATTTCAGCGACATGATCCGCTGCCGCTAATAAAACCTGCAACAAAGAAATGTCATGCGATTAGCGATGGAGCCGCATATCTTCAAACTGGTTTATATAAAGTAAAAATAATTTTATATAGAGAGAAATGAGACTGCCGGCTTTTACGGCCGGCCGCCGCGGATGCCCATTTTATTCCACGTGCAATACGAATGAACGCTAAACGCTAATTTCATCTATATATATATATATATATATATATATATATATATATATATATATATATATATATATACGTTTGTATGCAAATAAGCACGCAGTAATGGCCTCGCAATTAGGCTCGTTAATAAAGGGGCGGGATGGACGTATAAATGTTTTTTCATTGCTATATAATTTGCGTATGTTGGAAAATGTTGGAGTATAGTAGAGTTATAAATTTGTTCAATAAAATGTTTATGTGGGCGATTTGATAGACTTAATTAGGTTTTAGTGGGAAGTTTAAGGATGCTGGTGGTAAATATTTATTGGGGTATTAAAGATATATGAAAATATAAACTTTTAGTTTATATTGCATGTCCTATTTCGATCCTTGAAGCTGAAATTCTGAAATGTATAGATTTGATCATATTTTAAATTAAACTTTTTGGGAGGAATAAACTTATTTAATTAAAAAAAATAATTCCATCTTTATAGGGCTGGCTATCAGCCGTGTGGCTTTTTCACCGGTCAAGGGAGAAGCTCAGAGGAGTTTTTTTAACTCATTACTATGCTACTATACTAGCGTTATTTTCTAAATAATTTCTATATTTAATATAAATTATTATTTTTTCTCTACTTATTTGATGCTATTTTATTTATATTTATTATAGAGAGAATATTTCTTTAACTTTATAGTAAATTAAATTAATTAATTAATTTTAAATTAAACTTTTTGGGAGGAATAAACTTATTTAATTAAAAAAAACTTGCATCTTTATAGGACTATCAGCCGTGAGGCTTTTCCGCCGCTCAAGAGAGAAGCTCAGAGGAGTTTAATCACCGGGTATTTACACCTTAATTTCACAGAAAACCTTTGAAAAACTGTAAAAGGTTATTCGCGAAAATTCGCTCCCCGTTGGGGATCGAACTCAGGCTCCCCAATGATCAGTACGAGCTGTAACCACTCGGCCACTGAGCTGGGTTTATTTAATTATTATTATATACGACTAAATTTTGTCACACTAAATGTAAAAGAGTTTAGGGATGTGAAATATCCAAACAAAATACATTGAGCATATTATTGTTAATATAATAATATAATAATAATCTTTATTATACGGGTCTGAACTTTGAAAATGCAATAATATATATATATATATATATATATATATATATATATATATATATATATATATATATATATATATATTCTCTTAATTTGTATTGTGAGGAGTGTTACTTTTTATTTTTATTGTTATGTATTTTTTTGTTTCTTGCTCTAGATGTATGAGCATTGTGTATTGCGGGAGGAGTGTATTTTGAGAGCGGTATGCCAAATAAAGGTCTTTTTTTTACATATACATTAAAATTTCCGATGACGATTGTTTTAAGATTTTTTTAATAAATATTTCAATAGAAAACTATATATAGATTTGAATGAAACAAACCATTAAGCGCAATTGGCCCAAGGACAATAATTTCATCTTATAACCTCTTCACAAACAATTAATTAATACAAACACACTCATAAACACACACACATACAAACACAGTCATAAACACACACACACATACATACACAGTTATAAACACACACACACACACATATAAATAATATACACTCAACAGACACACATATACAGAAACATACAGATCTAAAACCCGTTCTTTTTTTTTGTACTTGCCACATCTCATTTCAATAAGTAATTGTTAACCTTTTAAACAGCCATTCATTAATTCAAGAGACTGGCCCGTAAAGATCGTGATGTCATTCAAAACACTTTTAATTTACCGTCTGGCAAATTACTGTAATTTCGGCCACACTTACACGAAACTGATTTTTATATATTTTATGGACGCGCACGAATTATGTAACCTGGTATTAAATAAATAGCGCCGGTAGCTACAAATCTATTTGCAACGAGCAGTACAGCCCCCAAGTGACTAATTAAAAGCGAATTTATTCTGTTATGTTGAATAACAATAATCTTCACAAATCATTATAAATGTATGAATGATGATTGAGTGGTATTAGTTTTAATGGAATTTTAATGTTGTTGCTCGATTAAATTATATTGTAATATTAGAGTTGAGTTGGGTATTAAAATATATTTATAGTCATGATATTTTATATAAGAAAGATGGGTATATATAAAAAAAATAATATACATTTTGGATGTGAGCCTTTATATCAGTGTTTCTCAGACTGAAAGCGTATGGTTTCACTTTGAGAAACACTGATATGTGATGCTAATGCTTTTAATTATAAAATGAACTGCCTGCTAACTACAACTTCTTATTTAGATAGCAGATTCTAAATAAGAAGTTGTAGTTAGCAGGCAGTTGTGCTATGGTACCCTCCAGCCAACTATCCAGAACTAGCAGGCAGAGAGAAATTACATTTAAAACAAAAAATGTTTGTATAGTTTATGAATATCTTTCAAGATAATATATATTATAATAAACAGTAAACATAAATCGAAATTAAAATCATCGCAAAAAAAATGAATTCCAATTAAAACCCCGACGCATTCCAATTATAAATTTATTTCAGAAAACAGGACAGCCTTCGCGATTTCACGACCTTCGAGCCCACGGCCTTGCGGCCACTTAAATGTCGCCCCGATACAATGGAGGCTGATCTTGCAAGCTCCATGTGTATGTAAAGCGATTTCTTCCTACGCAGCTCTCAAGCAGGAGGGCACAAAGGAAACCCGCGCACACACTCGCATATATACATACATACACCGGCCACATGTTCTACAAAAAAGGGCCGCGCGTTTAATTGCCGCTAATTACAGTTATTTATAAACACTCGCTTGTATAACGGGGCATGAAATGAAAATAAAACGCGCGGAGATTTCAACGCGGAACTCGTCTCGGGTTGCTTTTTACGACGCGTTTCCTCGACGCGCCAAATACGTCGTTGCAGGACTAAGTTATCAACACTCGATGCGATGTGTTTTATGATTATTAGATGCGTTTGATGGGGATTGCGTAAACTGTAAAGCAATGTGTGACATTGGAGTGGGTTGTGCAATTGCGACGCCTTGCAAGAGGTGCAACAGTAAAAACATGTTTTGATACAGACTAATCAAAACTACTCAATATTACAATTCTTATAATATTTCATGGTATTTGGTTATTTGTTAAGGAACAAATCAATAAGTTGTCTATTTGCGGAGTTACTGTTGAGGTGAAAAGTGGGTGGTAGTCCAAATGGGTTGGGAACCTATGCTTTATATAAAAGGCTGACTTAAACTACCGGGACACCACTGTTAGAATTATAAGTTTTATTCTGACATGTATAAGCAGTAAAAATGCATAGCGCATGTACTAGGTTACTACAAAATTCATTTTGTTTAGTTATGTTCTCAATTTATAAAGGAACCTAAAGCAGTCTTATATATTTTTCTTCTGTTGCAAGTCTTCTTTCTTTATCTTCTGTTGGGGAGCGCCAACACCTTGTCTTCCGCTTCTCTTTTTAGGCCATGCCATGAATGTTGTATAATTAATGTGTATTTGATTTGAAATTTAGCTTCAAAATGAGGCATTGTTTGTTTATTTTGGTCAAATAATAATGCCCAGCTCAGTGCCCAAGTGGTTAGAGGCGTCGTACTGAGCATTGGGGAGCCTGAGGTCGATCCCAAGCGGGGAACGAATTTTCGCGAATCACCTTTCACAGTTTTCAGAGGATTTCTCTGAAGTTAAGGCAAATGCCGGGTAATTAAACTTCTCTGAGTTTCTTCCTTGGCCGGCGGAAAATTCTCACGGCTGATAGCCCTATAAAGATAGAAATTTTTTTTTATATTACGTCTCAACGCAAAAAAATCAAAACACATAACTTTTCTCTAAAAGCGAAAGACAGTTAATAGGCGCAAATTCCTGCTATAGATGCTGGAAAGATGGGCACTCAGCAGCCAAATGTTAAGGGCCCGATAGCTGCAGTATGTGCCACCGTTGCGATGCAAGGGGATACTCACTATTTGGCACTTGACTGTAAGGTGCCAAATAGTGGGTTGAGAAATACGCGCTATTTCACGAGGAGGACCACAGCGCGAGTACCATCAAGAACCTGAGAGTAAGGAAAATAATCAGAATATTAGAGACCAACCCCATGAACAAAATTAATATATAGGAGAACAGAGAAGTAGATAAGGGTGGCGGGGGACAGTATATATAGACACATTGGGAGAAGACGGGGCCCTCAAGGTGTCCATACATACTAGTGTCCTCCACGAAGCTGAAAGTGATTTAGATCAACCTAATCCGTTGCCCGATGGCCCACTATGTCTTGTGGGTCACAGTTGTGGAAGATAGTACTCACCAGCGCGAGCCCAACAAGGCAGCAGCGAAGGGGAGGAGCTAAACAACCTCAAAGGAGAGGAGTGCGCCTATCGGGGTGCGAGAAGGAGTAGGAAGGAAAGTAGGAAGGAAAGTAGGAAGGAAAGTAGGAAGGAAAGTAGGAAGGAAAGTAGGAAGGAAAGTAGGAAAGAAAGTAGGAAGGAAAGTAGGAAGGAAAGTAGGAAGGAAAGTAGGAAGGAAAGTAGGAAGGAAAGTAGGAAGGAAAGTAGGAAGGAAAGTAGGAAGGAAAGTTGGAAGGAAAGTAGGAAGGGAAGTAGGAAGGAAAGTAGGAAGGAAAGTAGGAAGGAAAGTAGGAAGAAAAGTAGGAAGGAAAGTAGGAAGGAAAGTAGGAAGTAAAGTAGGAAGTAAAGTAGGAAGTAAAGTAGGAAGGAAAGTAGGAAGGAAAGTAGGAAGGAAAGTAGGAAGGAGATAGGAAGGTAAGTAGGAAGGAAAGTAGGAAGGAAAGTAGGAAGGAAAGTAGGAAGGAAAGTAGGAAGGAAAGTAGGAAGGAAAGTAGGAAGGAAAGTAGGAAGGAAAGTAGGAAGTAAAGTAGGAACGAAAGTAGGAATGAAAGTAGGAACGAAAGTAGGAAGGAAAATAGGAAGGGGGAACAATTCGCCATGAGCGTAGAGGAGGTACGAGAAGGGGTAGGAAGGAAAGTAGGAAGGAGAGACAATTCGCCATGATCGTAGTGGAGGTATACAGTGATAAGTATCTATCTCTACCCGAAATGTGGGGAGGAGGGGACGCGAAACTGCATGGGCGAACTAGATAGAAAGATACGCTAAGCGAGTGGAAGATAACTTGTAGTCGGTACACTTCAAAGCGTGAAGCGAGGTCTGGAGAAGAGACTCAGAGGACACGAGCGGAAGGACGCTAGCGGGTAGTTCGCGGCGCATTATCTAACCATTGCGAACGACAGATATCCCATATTTATAAGACTACCATTCGATACTAGACTTCATTCTGAACAGCGAAGACCAATCACGAAAGTTCAGAAAGTGTATACGCAGCAGATTCTGGCAGCGACCACCTGTATATTGCATTCCACATCGAACAAGAGAACGGCAATGACAGTGAATAGATAAATAGATACTTTTTAATTTGTTCACCTCAAAATATAAGTATTACATTACATTAGGTCAATTTAGGATTTTTATTTTATTTTTCAATTGTAATTTTGTATACTTTTATACGTTAATTTTTGTTTTATTATATATACTTATAGTTTGAGGAGAACAAATAAAAATATCTATAATCTATATATAATGTAAATTTGAAATTTAATAAGCCATATCTTTGAAGACAATGAAGATATATCACTAAGGTCTTTTAGGTCAATTTAGGATTTTTATTTTATTTTTCAAATGAAATTTTGTATACTTTTATACGTTAATTTTTGTTTTATTGTATATACTTATAGTTTGAGAACAAATAAAAATATCTATCTATATATCTATTATCTTTCATCACCAACCTCTTGTTAGATGTAGAATGTACATCGAACAAGAGGTTGGTGATGAAAGAGAATAGATATATAGATAGATATTTTTATTTGTTCTCCTCAAACTATAAGTATATACAATAAAACAAAAATTAACGTATAAAATTATATAAAATTACATTTGAAAAATAAAATAAAAATCCTAAATTGACCTAAAAGACTTCAGTGATATATCTTCATTGTCTTCAAAGATATGGCTTATTAAATTTCAAATTTACATTATTAGTCTTTTCTGCTAGGGAAAACGGTATCTCATTATGTAGAGATACCGTTTTCCTTAGCAGAAAAGACTAATAATATAAATTTGAAATTTAATAAGCCATATCTTTGAAGACAATGAAGAGATATCACTAAGGTCTTTAACGTTTTTAAAATTGAGTTCTTAATGCATTTCTTGACGCAATAAATAAAAACCGCGAATTACTTAATGAAAAATAGTCTTCATTCGCAGTAATAATATAAATTTCAAATTAAACAAGCCATATCTTTGAAGATAATAAAGATATCTCATTCGGGTTTTTATAATTGAGTTTTTCATACATTTTAGACAAGAATAACACAAAAAATCTTAAAATTGCATCATGATGAATAGGTATTTCTGCAGGAATGAGTGATACAACTAATTTCATAAGCCTTATCTTTGAAGATAATGGAGATATCTCATTGCGGTCTTTATAATTGTTGTTCATACATATTTAAATAAGAATAATATAAAAAATCTTAAAATTGCTTTATGATGAATAGGTATTTTTGCAGGAATGTGTGATTATACAAATTTCAACTTTTACAAGCGATATCTTTGAAGATAATGACGATAACTCATTGTAATCTTTATAATTGAGTTTTTCACACATTTTTCATACATTAAGAATAACACACAAAATCTTAAAATTCCACCAAGATGAATAGATATTTTTGCAGAAATGTGTGATAATACAATTTTCAACTTTTACAAGCCATATCTTTGAACATAATGAAGATAACTCGCTGTAGTCTTCGTAATTGATTTTTTCATACATTTTTAGATAAGAATAACACAACAAATCTTAAAATTGCATCATGATGAATAGGTATTTTTGCAGGAATGTGTGATAATACAAATTTCAATTTTTACAGATCATATCTTTGATGATAATGAAGATACCTCGTTGGGGTCTTTATAATTGAGTTTTTCATACATTTTTAGATGAGAATCACACAAAAAATCTTAAAATTTGCATCATGATAAATAGGTGTTTTTCAGGAATGTGTGATAATACAAATTTCAACTTTAGCAAGCCATATCTTTGAAAATAATGAAGATATCTCATTGGAGTCTTCTTAATCTTGTTTTTCATACATTTTTAGACAAGAATAACACAAAAAATCTTAAAATTGCATTATGATGAATAGGTTTTTTTGCAGGAATGTGGGATAATACAAATTTCAACTTTTACAAGTCATATCTTTGAAGACAATGAAGATATCTCATTGGAATCTTTATAATTGAATTTTTCATACATTTTTAGATAAGAATGATAGAAAAAATCTTAAAATTGCATCATGATGAATAGGTGTTTTTGCAGGAATGTGTGATAATAAAAATTTCAATTTTCACAGGTCATATCTTTGAAGATAATGAAGATACCTCGTTGGAGTGTTTATAATTGAGTTGTTCATACATCTTTAGATGAGAATCACACAAAAAATCTTAAAATTGCATCATGATGAATAAGTGTTTTTTCAGGAATGTGTGATTATACAAATTTCAACTTTAACAAGCCATATCTATGAAAATAATGAAGATATTACATTGGAGTCTTCTTAATCTTGTTTTTCATACATTTATAGATAAGAATAACGCAAAAAATCTTAAAATTGCATTATGATGAATAGGTGTTTTTGCAGGAATGTGTGATAATACAAATTTCAACTTTTACAAGTCATATCTTTGAAGACAATGAAGATATCTCATTGGAATCTTTATAATTGAATTTTTCATACATTTTTAGATAAGAATGATAGAAAAAATCTTAAAATTGCATCATGATGAATAGGTGTTTTTGCAGGAATGTGTGATAATACAAATTTCAACTTTTACAAGCTACATCTTTGAAAATAATAAAGATATCTCATTGGAGTCTTTATAATTTTGTTTTTCATGGATTTTTAGACAAGAATAACCCACAAAAACTTAAAATTGCATCATAATGAATAGGTGTTTTTGCTGGAATGTGTGTTAATACAAATTTCAACTTTTAAAAGCCATATCTTTCAAGAGAATGAAGATATCTCATTGGACTAACCCCTAACTGTGCACGCCCGCTAGGACCGGCCCTGCACATATCTCCAAGAGAGATTGTTATTGGTGGGCGACCGATCGGAGGTATAGCCGGACATACGGAAGATGGCCTGCGAGGTACCACACTGCTCGGCCCTAGGTCCACCCTTGTAGAATGTAATTTGTAATGGCGTATTGGGCGTACCGCTACTTGGCGGAGTAGAACTCGTCGGATACGCTGATGATTTAGCACTCGTGGCCACGGCACGCCTTGATAAACAGCTGGTGGCAACAGTAAAAGGAAGTCTCAACAGAATTGAGAAAATTGATAAGTAGCACCAGGAAAACCAGCTTGAGCTAGCCAGACAGAAGACTAAAACGGTGTTGCTGGAAGATCAGGGAGATTAAGTTGTCCGTCCACATTGGAGGGACGTAGGTAGTAGCCAAACATCAGTTTAAGTATCTTGGACTGTAATCGCCAGGGCTCTTTCTGGGTAATTGCAAAAAGGCGGCAGCAAGGTCCGGGAGATGCGAGGCGGCGCTAGCCCAGCATATGCCAGACATAAGGGGGCCTGGCGAAAAGAAGAGAATGATTGGCGAGCATCAAGCATTCTAATCTTAGTGCGCCAATCCAGATCGGTAAAATGGAGGTGTCCAGGATGAGGGATTGCCTGCCCAGGGTGCAGCGTAGGGCCACAATGAAGGCTATCCCGGGACGCAGCTCTGACGATCACTCGGATGCCCCACCTAGTTCTCATTGCAGCGGAAGGAGTCAAAGGATGCATGAGCAAAAACAGAAAAGGGGAGAAGACCATCACCATGGGTGAATGGCAGGCTAGGTTTGTCGTTCCAGGGCAGGATGGCGGAGTGGACATGTAGAGTAATTCTGGATGTCCTGCCATGGGGCGACCGAAAGGACGGAGTGGTTGGCTTCCACCTAAAGCAGGTGCTAACGGGGCACAGCTCTACTGTCCTACTTCACGAGGATAAGTCTAGAGCAGTGAGAGGACTGTGCGAGGAAATATAAAAAAAACAGTTCTGTAAGTAAATCTATTTCAAAACTGCAGCCACCACCACTGATACAATTTCATCAGGTTTATGTTATTGATGCTCGGCATCGACGGAGTTCGTGAAGGTAGCTGCAGTCCGTTGCCGGGGTCAGCTCTTGTAAGGCACGGGGAGGGTTAAAAAAGGTTAAAAAATGTCAGGCCATAATGTTATGCAGCTAATTATGCAGGGGAAAATAGCAGGCATCAGACTGGTTCCAAACTGCTGTTTCAAAGATCAGAATAGCCACGATGATAGCTAACCTCCGAGTAGGAGATGGCACGTGAAGAAGACTGAGCGTGAAGTAGGGGTAAAGCCCTGGTTTCCTAGGAGAACGGTCGCTTTAAAGCGGCCGCTTTTGACGTCATTCACAAATCACAAAGGTCGTTTTAAGTATATGTAATAGAAGAACTCACAATTTTTCATCGTAATTCATTGGGTTTTTGCAGTACGTTGAGGTATTACACTTTATAGGAAACTATATTCGTTTATATACACGTAGAATTATTTTTGTGACGTAAAAATGACGTCAAAAGCGGCCGTTTTTAAGCGGCCGCTTTCCTAGGAAACCAGGGCTTAAGCGTCATGTTCGCCGAAACGGTAAGATTTATTAACAATATGTCATGTAGATTTCAAGGCATTGCCATTGCAACAGTTGCAGTGGTTGGCTTCCATCTAAGTCTAAGCGGATAAGTCTGGAACAGCGGGAGGATTGTACGAGAAAATTAAAAGGACAGTTCTGCCAGAAAATCTATTTCAAAACTGCAGCCACCACTTGAAACAATTTCAACAGGTTTATTAACAATAAGACTAAATGACATTATGATTTAAAAGTGTTGTCGCTGTAGGGCCTGTCAGCCGTCATCCAGCATACATATATATTATATTAAATTCGAAAATCGAGCTCAAAATGGCTGAGAATCTGTCGGCGGGCATGATTCAAGAATTTAAACAGGCGTTCGCTCTTTTCGACAAGGAAGGTGATGGCATCATTCCGGTTAGCGAAATCGGTACCGTTATGCACGAGCTAGGCCAAAACCTCTCTAAAAAAGAAATTCAGGACTTGATCAATTATTTAGACCCGGACAACAATGGTACAATTGAATTCCCCTTGTTTCTGGAGATGGTGCTTGAAAGATTGAAGAACACGGATTGCGAGGACGAGATCCGCGAGGCTTTCCGCGTCTTTGATAAAGACGGCAACGGGCTAGTTCAAGCTGCCGAGGTGCGCTATGTCTTGATTCATCACGGCGACAGGCTAACCGAGGCGGAGGTTGACGAGATGATCGCAGAGGTTCATATTAATAAAGATGGTATGATTAATTACGAGGATCTTGTTTTTATGTTGATGAAAGGAGATGGATTGCACTGATATTTTTTTACATGGGACTGCTGGAGCATAGTAAAATCAAAAACTATTTTATTTATTTATTTAATTCTATTTTTATACATTGCTTATTACTCAGATATTATTATACATAATATTTTAAAAGAGGAAAGCTGCAAATTGTTTTACTCCATAATGTGTCGATTAATTTCATTATTTGTCAAATCTTACAAATCGTTCCAATTATAACGTCATATACACACACCCTCATATTTCATCCCCTAATTACCAGCCTTATGCTTCACAACCCCATATTTTATTTTTATCTTGTGTCTATATGCAAGTTATACGATGCAACATGCTAAAAAGGCACTAGCACATTTTTGAATTTTGGATTTGTTTTGGCATATTGTGTCATAATGAAATTTTGTGTATAATTTAATAAATCGTATGGAAAGATATTTTTTGCTAATTAATACCATCATTATCACCAAGAACTAATCTAAATTTAATCCTTGCAATCACCCCACACACAGTTTCTAGACTGCGGCCTCTTCAATTACTTATTATTACAACGCACCTGCAATAATACTAGTAAATTGCTTTCGATTTCAACCGCCTTAATTGCACCTAATTACCGCATTGTGTGGTTGAAAGCGAAAACTATAACGCGCCATAATCATCCGCAATTAAAAGAAACGAGCGCTAATGGATCGGCGGCGGGCTGCTCCATTGTTGCAATACCATAATCCTGCGATCGGAATGATTCAAACATTGATGTTGTTTCGCACTGCGGGATATTTCCGAGCGTTTATCGGGCCGAATCTATTTGGGTCATTCCGGTAAACGGACGTGAGATATGCAACAATGGGTTTAATAAATGAACGGGCTTAACCTCGGCCGACTACTTTGCAGTTGAGGGGCGAGAGGATTAAGTCGGGATTGTCCGCGTCCTCACAGAGGTTCACTCGGAATGCAGAGTGTGGCTCTAAAGGGATTATTATTTGAAATGGCCATGATGATTAATTATAACAGATGGGAAATATCATATAATAATTTATTTGTATTACTCGACTTTATGAAGTTGCGCGTGTAGCGCGAGTACCAATAGAAGAAGTAGAAAACTTTATGATGTAATTATTGATAAAAAAGGATGACCTGAAGCGCCTTGTGTCCATTTAGTGAACTAGAATCTAATGCGCGCTATGCTTTACGAAGAGATTCATCAAGTTCTGAAGGTGTGGAAAACTGTTGGCGAGTACGACCCTATTGTCAGCGAAGCATATGTTTATTGATGAGTGTGTCATTTACCTTGAGAAGCTCAGAGGAGTGTAATCAGATGAAATTCATCAAGTTCTGAAGGTTTGGAAGACTGTTGGCAAGTATGACCCTATTGTCAGCGAAGCGTATGTTTATTGATGAGTGTGTCGTTTACTTTGAGAAGCTCAGAGTAGTGTAATCAGATGAGATTCATCAAGTTCTGAAGGTGTAGAAGACTGTTGGCGAGTACGACCCTATGGTCAGCGTAGCGTATGTTTATTGATGAGTGTGTCATTTATCTTGAGAAGCTCAGAGGAGTGTAATCAGATGAGATTCATCAAGTTCTGAAGGTTTGGAAGACTGTTGGCGAGAATGACCCTATCGGCAGCGAAGCGTATGTTTATTGATGAGTGTGTTATTTACCTTGAGAAGTTCAGAGGAGTATAATCAGATGAGATTAATCAAGTTCTGAAGGTTTGGAAGACTGTTGGTGAGTACAACCCTATCGTCGGCGATGCGTATGTTTATTGATGAGTGTGTCATTTACCTTGAGAAGCTCAGAGAAGTGTAATCAGATGAAATTCATCAAGTTCTGAAGGTTTGGAAGGCTGTTGGCGAGTACGACCCTATTGTCAGCGAAGCGTATGTTTATTGATGAGTGTGTTATTTACCTTGAGAAGTTCAGAGGAGTGTAATCAGATGAGATTCATCAAGTTCTGAAGGTTTGAAAGACTGTTGGCGAGTACAACCCTATCGTCAGCGATGCGTATGTTTATTGATGAGTGTGTCATTTACCTTATGAAGCTCAGAGGAGTGTAATCAGATGAGATTCATCAAATTCTGAAGGTTTGGAAGACTGTTGGCGAGTACGACCCTATCGTGAGCGTAGCGTATGTTTATTGATGAATGTGTCATTTACCTTGAGATGCCCAGAGGAGTGTAATCAGCTGGTATGTAAGTTTTTTTTGTACAATGAGTACAGCCTAGGTTGTGTGTACTGCGACCCTTCACGGACCTATTGTGCCTCATACAACATCCATGACATGCTAACTCTTTGTAGTAAAGTTTCCTGACTAGCGGTGGATTCGAACCACCAACGTTCTGTAAAGTGATCTAAGGCGACGGTCTAAAGCTATTCCTTTAGACTGTCGCCTTAGACCACTGCACCACTGACCGCCTTGGTAATTAACTTCAAAGTTATACTAAACAATTTTGTTTTTGTAAATATTTATTGAATAAATATAATCAATAACAATTATAAAAAGTGATTCTCTCTGCAAGAACTCGGAGGATGCCCCTCTTGGTCCTGGTATTGAGAGATGCAGTTGGTCGTGGTATGGTGATAGTTGGTGATTTGGATGTCTGTGTTATTTTTTCATTTCTTCAGATTTTCTCTGAATTTAACAGAAACTTAAAACATATATAAGTGTGAACCCACCTCTTAGCAATCTACATATCTAGATTTCGATCTTATTAGATCTCGTCAGTGTATCTCAGCTAGTGAGGATAAATTCACACAATATCTCGAGTGGTTATATACAAAAATAGTATATATGCGAAATTTTGGTTTGAACTTCAATGCTCATTACAAGACGCACTACGCGTCTTACCACTGGGACACTGACCTGGGCGATTTACTTAGATTATGTAATATTTAGAGTTACATCATGTTATTTTTCAATATGTTTACCTTTTATTTAATTCAAGACATCGCGTTCGGTTTAATACTCCAAAAAAGAATCATGATTTAATATATAAAGGCAAACAGATTATTATTTAATATATAACTATAGTTTTGCTCTGCTACTAACCATAATTAGCATTACGAAATTAATTATGTTTCTGTTGTTCTGTAACGGTCCACAAAATAAGTCACCGGACTCACGTCGTATAATGACTAGTTTTACAACAGTAAATACGCTGTAATTACAGCATTAATAAATGAGAGTGACACATTTGTGGCCGGACGCGCTTTCAATTAAACGCCTATTGGCACGCCAAACAACCTTCCTATCAATAATACAGTTGGAGGATTATTACGATTAAATAGTTTTTGCATAAGGCATTATTATGCCCAACCGCACGATACTTGTATCTTCTATAGAAGAAGGCGGCTTTTGTGATTTGTGTAGTTTGTGTTGGTTGTAAAAGTTTGCTGGTTGTTTCTTTTGTTTGCACTCGGCGGTCGCTGAATAGGTAAAAACGTTTCGGCTTGATTTCTGCGGGTTGACATCATTTCCGGTTACATCAGAAAATCTGCTTTGAGGCATACACAAGGACGAACTTATTCTTGAAATAATTCAATTAGGTATTTCCAGTATTTAACATTTTTTCATAGGTTTAGTTTTTACAGTAAAGGAGACCTAAACACACTGATTTTCAGCGACTTTCTAAAGTTAGAATTTAATTTAGAAATTTTTGTTTGAACTCTCACTCCCCAATGCTCACTACAAGTCGCACTCCCCAATGCTCACTACAAGTCGCACTCCCCAATGCTCACTACAAGCACGACGCCTCTTACGTCTAGAACAGGGATAGCGAACCTATGGCACACGTGCCATATGTGACGGTGTGATAAAAATATTGGCATGCGATCCATTTCTTCATCAAATATATTATCAATTGTTCCAATAAATAGTCTATACCGAAAGGTAAAAGGGAAATAGATAATATATATATATATATATATATATATATATATATATATATATATATATATATATATAGTGTACTTCTTATATATATATAAGTACTTCTTGCCATTGTCGGCTATCTGAATGAAGAATCACCAGATGTATCAATGTTAATTAATAATTTCTCAAAAATTTTGAGAAATTATTATATATATATATATATATATATATATATA
This sequence comes from Lordithon lunulatus, assembly GCA_963942505.1. NCBI lineage: Eukaryota > Metazoa > Arthropoda > Insecta > Coleoptera > Staphylinidae > Lordithon > Lordithon lunulatus. Next base: position 53,477,780 of record OZ012669.1, read on the forward strand.
TATATATATATTATGATTGTTATTATTATTATATAAATATTAGTATTTAAAAAAAATTACTTTTAAACAATATCGGACATTTAACACAAACTAATATAATAAGTATTAAATATTTTATTCAATGATAAAATTCTTATTCTATTTAGTCCCCTGCTCCAATAAAACACTTAAAAATATTCTCAAGGGTGACACCCTTCGTTAGATACAGCTCCAAACTCCACCAACGCAATTATTAATTTCTTGACAACAAATGTCTAACATGCTCCCAACTTGTAATATTTCGACAAATATCATACAACGAAATTATATTTAAACTTTTATCCAAAACTCAAAAACTTTATTCTACATTATTCCCAGCTCCACCAAAACTATCTGTAACTGTGCACGATACTTATCGTCGCTTACAGAGCAACACAACGTATCTCATGTTCCAACTTTTCAGGGGAGCTGGAAAAACAACTTTGCAGTGATTATTTCACTTATAAGCTGTTTTCGTTTATCACTCTGTGCTGCTACGGACCTATTGTCTCTTGTTCTATTTTCCGCTACCGATACGCACAATTCTTTCTCGGCCCTTACAACCGGCGGTGCACGACCGCAAGACTTGGGCGATACAGCACGCCACGAGGTTGTTAAACGAAACCGCCTATAGAAGCCTGCTTAGCTGGGCTATTAGTTTGTTTAAGTTCTCCCGAATACTATGTACACATTTTAAAACAAGTTTAGTTAGATCCGCCGTGGGATTACGGTATGCCATACTCATAAAAAAAAAATTACGTGTTGCTCTGTAAGCGACGATTACGTTTAGCACCTCTTGCTTTTATACTCTGTCCAAAACTTCTCTAATCCTTATATTTATCTAAGGAATATTTGACATAATATATTGATATGATATATGTTTAGTTTACATTTATGGCTGTGCGGTTTTGTGCGACGAAAAGAAAATTTCATAGAAATCATTTAATACAATTGCGTTTTCGTTTTAGAATTGTAAATTGTGTCCTCATTAGCACCTCCTGCCTTTATACTCTGTTCCAAACTCCTGGTAAGAGGTGATTTGCCTTTATACTCTGTTCCAAACTCCTGGCAAGGGGTGATTTGCCTTTATACTCTGTTCCAAACTCTTCTAATCCTTATATTTATCTGTGCAATATTTAACATAATATAATGATATGATATATAGTTAGTTTACATTTATGGCTGTGTGGTCTGGTGTGACGAGAAGAAAATTTCATAGAAATCATTCAATACAATTGTTTTCGTTTTAGAATTGTAAATTGTGTCCTCATTAGCACCTCCTGCCTTTATACTCTGTTCCAAACTCCTGGCAAGAGGTGATTTTCCTTTACACTCTGTTCCAAACTCTTCTAATCCTTATATTTATCTGAGAAATATTTAACATAATATAATCATATGATATATGTTTAGTTTACATTTATGGCTTTGTAGTCTGGTGTGACGAGAAGAAAATATCATAGAAATTATTCAACACACTTGCGTTTTCATTTTAGAATTGTAAATTATAAATTGTATCCTCTTTAGCACCTCTTGCCTTTATTCTCTGTTCCAAACTCCTGTAATCCTTATATTTATTTAAGGAATATTTAACATAAAATAGTGAAATGATATTTGTTTAGTTTACATTTATGGCTGTGTGGTCTAGTGTGGCGAGAAGAAAAATTCATAGAAATCACTTGCGTTTTCTTTTTAGAATTAGTTTGCATGACATCACTCGGCATCTTTTGAAAGCGCAAACAACTTATTTAAGACCTGGACACGCGCGCACAATTTATTTTATTCAAAATACATATGGCAGACATGCAGCACAGGCGGTACATACATAATCATTTTTACGACCTCGTCTGTTTGTCGCATGCGGTTCGAGGAAAGGATGAGGCTGCAGGATAAAAAAAAGACGCGCACCGGGCTCAAATTGGATTTTGATGTCTCAATTGGGGGGGACCACTTAGAAGCGGTTCAAGATAATTTATAACGTGGCAAAAACATAAAAACATCTTATATATAAACATTAATTTAGGTGGTAACTGTTGGAATGTTATTACAGTGCAGGGTAATCTTGATGGCATGAGTATGTAGACATTTAGGTGCATTATTAATTTTGCGGATCTATATAGAGGTAGGTTTGTGCTTTCATAAATTAATTTAAACAGAGAAAAGTTTATGGTTAGTAAAACTAGTACAACTTACCCTCGAAGAGGGAAGTTAAACGCCATCTGGCGACACCACATCAATTAGCAATGCACACCCATATGGTAATAACCGTCAACATGCTCATGTCTTCAGGATCACCGGGTAGTGCCCTCTAGAGAATAATATTCCAACAGAGTCCTTGAGATGGCGTTTAAGTTCCCTCTTCGAGGGTAAGTTGTACTAGTTTTGTATATAACCACTCGAGATATTGTGTGAATTCATCCTCACTAGCTGAGCTACACTGACGAAATCTAATAAGATCGAAATCTAAATGTGTAGATTGCTAAGAGGTGGGTTCACACTTATATATGTTTATGGTTAGATGTCATAATTTAGATGTCATAATTTAGATGTCATAATTTAGATGTCATAATTTAGATGTCATAATTTAGATGTCATAATAGTTGTTGTTGTGGTTGGGTATAGTGAAGAGTTTTTTGTGAAGAAAATTCCAATAAAGGTCCTTTTTTAGATGTCATAATGTTAGTGTAAAATAGATCACATTGAAGAAAATAGGAGTTTCTAAAATCTTCTTATCTTCAATGATAGATCTAGAATAGAAGGTAATTGAATGCTCTACAGCTTTGTATATAGTAAACACCCCGTGGTTTAGAAGATATGAGCAAAAAAACTAAAAAAAAAAATTCGAGGTTGTTTGACATCTCTACCCCCACCTTCAATGATAGATCTAAAATAGAAGGAAATTGAATACTCTACAGCTTTGTATATAGTAAACACCCCGTGGTTTAGAAGATATGAGCAAAAAAACTAAAAAAAAAAAATCGAGGTTGTTTGACACCTCTACCCCCACCTTCAATGATAGATCTAGAATAGAAGGAAATTGAATGCTCTACAGCTTTGTATATAGTAAACACCCCGTGGTTTAGAAGATATGAGCAAAACACTGAAAAAAAAATTTCGAGATTGTTTGACACCTCTACCCCCACCCCCTCCAAAGTTTCCACAGGTCCTTCGAGGTCGAAAACTTTGATTCCACAACCCACACCAACCCCGTACAATATCCACAAAGTTCATTAACTTCGGAATTTTGTCCTGGTAGAATGTCTTGCCGACTGGACCAAAGGGCTTTCCGCTGGTAAAGGAAGAAGCTCAATAGTAATTTATATTATTAGTGCAGGGAAACAGCCTTATAGCACGAATAATGTATCTTATTTTTTTACTAAATATTTATTTAAACTTATTCAAAGTTGTTGTGTCAAATAGGTTATGTCACACTATCAATTAGATATAATTTTAAGTCTATATTTTCGTCAAAATTGTATTTATTCAGAACCATATCATTAGTTTTTAATGCTATTTAAAGTATAAGAGGGGTACGCTATGCTTGCATGCATTCTCATATTTATAAATATACATTTACATTGGTACCGAATTAATGTGGGCAACACTGACTACTTCCCGCATTAGTACGGGAAATAGTATTTCTTGCACCCAAATCAATGTGGGAAATGACTTGACATGAGTACAAAAAGGAATATAATCATGCCACAACTGTGAAAGGTTATTTACGAAATTTCGCAAACCCCACAACGGGGTTTGAACTCACTTCCCAATGATCAGTGTGCCTTTAACCTCTGGACGACTGAGCTATGTTTTCATATTTCATTATTGTTAAATAGAATATAATCCCATTCCTACAGTGTAATAGTTTCCTTGAAGAATGCGTCAACCTGTTGATTGATTATTTATCAAGTGAATCACTCAAGGTGTGACTGCAAATACGCCGAACCAATTTGTATGTACAGCATGCGACCGCGTCGTCACCAAGAATGTGCGAACAATTCGTAATGTACATAAAAAATATCCTCCTTCGCGCTAAAATCACCTCTGCCAAACAAGCCAACAACAAACCCTCTTATCGGTCAGCACCTCGGCGCGCATAAATCTGCCGCGATATGAGATCGCGAAAAAATCGGCGAACCCGCGCTGAGAATGCGCAGGCAACATTGTGTTATTTAACTGTGATCTCACGGAAGAACCGCTATGCGCCTTCCTCGACGTGCACGATGATCTGCATCGCGGAGATGTTAATGATCGCCGAGCGCGAAGAACATTAGGAAGTGTACGAGCGCCGTTTATATTGCCATTAAAATAAACCCACTGTAAACATTATTGTCGTTCGCCTGGACGCAATCACGGCTAGTTTTATGGCGGCGGATAAATTATTGTTTTATCAGCGGGCTTGTTAACAAAAAAAATGCAAATGCGAACATGAGAGGCTGTTGGAAATTGATGGGCGGCGGGATATAAACTGGCCCGCATTTGAGGTTTGAGTTGGAGAAGTTCTAGGGGCTATTAAGTGAACGTGTAGGTTGGTAAAAAAGAGCATTTCTATATAAGAGAGGATTTATACTATGAAATAATCATTTGTCATTTGTAATAATAATAATATTAATAATAATAAGCCATGTTTCATAAAACAATTTTAAACTCCAACAGCAAATCGGCATTCTCACAATGGTGTGATATGTATTCCAGTAATAATAAGGGTCTAAAATACAAAAATGTAAAACCTGTAAAAATTCCTTGGTTTTCTCGTAAATATAAAACAAAACATTACATTAAAACTATTTGCATACTCAAATCCAATCGTGGTGCATATGGCTCACATTTAATAGGATAGGTTGTAAAGCAACTCCACGTTGCACAGCTACAACGTGGAGTTGCTTTACAACCTATCCTATAGAAATGTGAGCCATATGCACCATGATTACGAGGTGGAAAGTTTAGACCATATATTTTTTTGTCCTAAGTATTATATTGATAGACATAAGCTTAGGGCATGATTGGATGAATCCAAGCACATTCATGTTAGCATTTAATATATATATATATATATATATATATATACATATGTATTATTATTATTATTATGAATGTAAACCATATGTTTTGTAAGTAATTATGTTCTTAATTGTGATAAAGTTCAATGTTATGCCAGGGGAGGCTAACAAGTCGATCGTGAAGCCAATTTTGGTCTATCGCTCCCGATGTTTTAAATTAAAAACCGATTAGAAGAGTACTTCATAAATAGAGTCGATCGCAACATATTCTTTACTTTAACTTTGCACACACAAAAATTTGATGAAATTCCTACAATTGAAAGATCTCTACATTTAAACTAAAATTGCATATTTGTGCATCTATTTTGAGACGTCAGAACTCCGCCTTAAGATAAAAATCTTATGTACAAAAAAGTTGACCACCCCTGTTCTATGCTATAAGAGTATACTGATTAGCATTTTAGTATTATCCTGAGAGCAAGTTTTGTGTGTTCAAGCTGCTTAAATTTTCGAAATGATTCCTAATTATTTACAAATATATAGACATGAAATAGAGGAATCCAGATTCCTGTTGATTCAAACAATGAACTGAAAGCATCTACGCGGACTGGCCTCTCCGCTCTTCGTGTTTCCAATTAAAATAGCCAACCGAGCGCTGATTTAATTGATCGGCCGATCTCTCTCTCTCGTCGGCGACGCGGCGGGCCCCGCATTTCAATACAAAGCGGATAAACGGGCGAATAATGGGCAGGAAACAATTCGAAATAGAATTTCTAACCGTTATTGCGCTCACGTCCACTCCACATTCTCGGGCAGAGCCCAGGATAACACGATTATTATAATCATCGTCCTCGTGCGCGCCGCTCCACGGACCGTTCGATTAATTCCGAGCCTGCCATGCAGCCATCAGGGAAAACGAGCAGCGCGCTGATTTATAAGCGGACGCGCGCAAAAATTAGCGGATTTACTGCCCGTTTACTGTAATCGCGGCGATTGCACGTCGTCTTTATGTATGGATGACTTTTATTTAATGGTTATTGGCGATCGATTACAGTTCCAGCGTAAGTTATTACGCAGATTGTGACCGATTTTTGTATGTGGATAAAGTATTTCACTAGGGACTACATTAAATATAAAATCAATTTCAAATGATAAAGCCTTGATAACATAAAATCTGAATTAACTTAAAAATATGGGCAAGGAAGGTGTAAATTTGTTAAAACATCTTCTAAACACTCTATGGAAAAGAGGTAAAATTCCAAATGAGTGGAGAAAGCAGTGATATTCCCAAAAAAGGCGGTGTCGATAAAAGCGACCGTTTTTGACGTCATTTACACATTATAAGAAACGTTTTAAGTCTATGTAATTAATGTTTATAATATTCCTAGATAACATATTAAAAAAAAATAAAGGAGAAAACAAGAAAAATAGACATAGGATATTATAAACTACGACACACAACGATAGCTGAGTGTGCTCTTGCTAATGATATTGTAATACTCGCCAAATCCGAAGAAAATCTGCAAGAGAATAGTAATATAAGGAACGAAGAACAAATTAAACACAACATGACAATAAACCTATGTTTAATTTTTGTTTTATCTATATAAAATTCATTTCAAAAATACATGGATATTATCTTAATTGAATTTTCGCTAGAATATCTTGACATAAAAAAATCTATCTTTATAGGGCTATTTTAGACGTGAGGCTTTACCGCCGATCAAGGGAGAAGCTCAGAGGAGTGAAATCACCTGGTATTTACCTTAACTACCCAGAAACCCTCTGAAAACTGTGACAGGTGATTCGCGAAAATTCGCCCCGATAAGGATCGAAATCAGTCCCCCCGAACAAAATTCCGGGTAAACAGCACAAATAATATACTTTTCATGACATTTACTTAAATATTAAATTATTTAAAATTTTAATACTTGCACCCCCAATGCTTAGTACGAGACGGACGGCGCCTCTAACCACTTTAATAATCGAAATTTTCAAATTTTCTATAGAAAAATTGTAAACGTTGTTATATATTGTTTTCAAAATCAGAGATTTGTAGTTTTTAAAAATGGACCATTTCCACAACTCGGCCACTGAGCTCGGTTCGACATAAATAATATCTTGAATCATAAACTGCATAATGTTTTACAAAACAAGTAAAAAAATCTAACATTACAACTAGTATGTAATGTTTGTGCTCCACTTGTGGTTTCCGGTTTTCGTCGTGCATCTACAATCTGCAACGCTACCATTGCAATCTGCTGCTGTATGATTATAAAACTCGGTTAGAAGAGCAATTTTTTGTATGCTATCAGCAGTTGATTTATGATCAGATATTATATCGAACGGTGCGCGCATATTTTGCGGTAGGTCGCACTGTTATGCAAACAGCGATCGTGGCCGAGCCATTAGTTATTTTGCACTTAACCCACAATTACCCACATTGTCATAAAATGTGTGCCATTATATGATGGCGGTATTTATAGCTGTGCCAATGCAAACAGGCGATTGCGATTTTATGGGATGACTGCAGTGAGGTGATACTAATTACTGATGTTGGAGATATTTATTAATTCTTATTTTATCATAAACAATTTATAAATTAATATTTATAATAAACACCTTAAACGAACACATAAAGATATCGGTATCGAGGGATGTATGTTGTTTGTCCATTTGTTTAAGCTATTTTACTTTATGTTGTCGCTTATTAGTATGTTTTTGATTTTTAGCTTAAAAGGGATGTATTTAAGCTAAAAATCAAAAACATACTAATAAGCGACAACATAAAGTAAAATAGCTTAAACAAATGGACAAACAACATACATCCCTCGATGCCGATAGCCCGGGATGGGACAAGAGCCACAAAGCCCGTGGTGAAGACAGGGGGAAGGATACCATGATTTTTGAATTTATTTTCTCCTCTTTTAGACATAAGTATAGATTTATATGTATGTGTATATGTATATATGTATGGTACATGTAAAGGTGTACACTTTTACACCTATATAAAATAAATATTGATAATAAAAATAAAAAATAAACAAGTTGGAATACCTCTTTAAACACGTTGTATTGTTTAAAAATTTATGAAAAACTGATTTATAAAGACTCCAATGAAATATCTTCATTATTTTCAAAGATATGGCTTGTAAAAGTTGAAATTTGTATTATCACACATTCCTACAAAAACACCTATTCATCATGATGCAATTTTAAGATTTTTTGTGTTATTCTTATCTAAAAATTGATGAAAAATCTACTTATAAAGACTGCAATGAGTTGTCTTCATTATCTTCAAAGATATGGCTTGTAAAGTTTGAAATTTGTATTATCACATATTCCTGCAAAAATATTCATTCATCATGATGCAATTTTAAGAGTTTGTATGTCATTTTTGTCTAAAAATGAATGACAAACTGATTTATAAAGACTTCAATGAGTTATCTTCATTATCTTCAAAGATGTAGCTTGTAAAATTTGAAATTTGTATTATCACACATTCCTGCAAAAATACCTATTCATCATAAAGCAATTTTATGATTTTTTTGTTATTATTATCTAAAAATTGATGAAAAATCTACTTATAAAGACTACAATGAGTTGTCTTCATTATCTTCAAAGATATGGCTTGTAATGTTTGAAATTTGTATTATCACACATTCCTGCAAAAATATTCATTCATCATGATGCAATTTTAAAATTTTGTATGTTATTCTTGTCTAAAAATGTACGAAAAACTGATTTATAAAGACTTCAATGAGTGATCTTCATATCTTCAAAGATGTAGCTTGTAAAAGTTGAAATTTGTATTATCACAAATTCCTGCAAAAATACCTATTCATCATAAAGCAACTTTATGATTTTTTGTGTTATTCTTATCTAAAAATTGATGAAAAATCTATTTATAAAGACTACAATGAGTTATCTTCATTATCTTCAAAGATATGGCTTGTACAGTTTGAAATTTGTATTATCACACATTCCTGCAAAAATATTCATTCATCATGATGCAATTTTAAAATTTTGTATGTTATTCTTGTCTGAAAATGTATGAAAAACTGATTTATAAAGACTTCAATGAGTTATCTTCATTATCTTCCAAGATGTAGCTTGTAAAAGTTGAAATATGTATTATCACACATTCCTGCAAAAATACATATTCATCATAAAGCAATTTTATGATTTTTTGTGTTATTCTTATCTAAAAATTGATGAAAAATCTACTTATAAAGACTACAATGAGTTGTCTGCATTATCTTCAAAGATATGGCTCGTAAAGTTTGAAATTTTTATTATCACACATTCCTGCAAAAATATTCATTCATCATGATGCAATTTTAAAATTTTGTATGTTATTCTTGTCTAAAAATGTATGAAAACCTGATTTATAAAGACTTCAATGAGTTATCTTCATTATCTTCAAAGATGTAGCTTGTAAAAGTTGAAATTTGTATTATCACACACTCTTGCAAAAATACCTATTTATCATAAAGCAATTTTATGATTTTTTTTGTTATTTTTATCTAAAAATTGATGAAAAATCTACGTATAAAGACTACAATGAGTTGTCTTCATTATCTTCAAAGATATGGCTTGTAAAGTTTGAAATTTGTATTATCACACATTCCTGCAAAAATATTCATTCATCATGATGCAATTTTAAGAGTTTGTATGTCATTTTTGTCTAAAAATGAATGAAAAACTGATTTATAAAGACTTCAATGAGTTATCTTCATTACCTTCAAAGATGTAGCTTGTAAAAGTTGAAATTTGTATTATCACACATTCCTACAAAAACACCTATTCATCATAATGCAATTTTAAGATTTTTTGTGTTATTCTTATCTAAAAATTGATGAAAAATCTACTTATAAAGACTACAATGAGTTGTCTTCATTATCTTCAAAGATATGGCTTGTAAAGTTTGAAATTTGTATTATCACACATTCCTGCAAAAATATTCATTCATCATGATGCAATTTTAAAATTTTGTATGTTATTCTTGTGTAAAAATCTATGAAAAACTGATTTATAAAGACTTCAATGAGTTATCTTCATTATCTTTAAAGATGTAGCTTGTAAAAGTTGAAATTTGTATTATCACACATTCCTGCAAAATACCTATTCATTATAAAGCAATTTTATGATTTTTTGTGTTATTCTTATCTAAAAATTGATGAAAAATCTATTTATAAAGATTACAATAAGTTGTCTTCATTATCCTCAAAGATATGGCTTGTAAAGTTTGAAATTTGTATTATCACACATTCCTGCAAAAATATTCATTCATCATGATGCAATTTTAAGAGTTTGTATGTCATTTTTGTCTAAAAATGAATGAAAAACTGATTTATAAAGACTTCAATGAGTTATCTTCATTATCTTCAAAGATGTAGCTTGTAAAAGTTGAAATTTGTATTATCACACAGTCCTGCAAAAATACCTATTCATCATAAAGCAATTTTATGATTTTTTGTGTTATTCTTATCTAAAAATTGATGAAAAATCTACTTATAAAGACTACTATGAGTTGTCTTCATTATCTTCAAAGATATGGCTTGTAAAGTTTGAAATTTGTATTATCACACATTCCTGCAAAAATATTCATTCATCATGATGCAATTTTAAGATTTTGTAATGTCATTCATGTCTAAAAATGTATGAAAAACTGATTTATAAAGACATCAATGAGTTATCTTCATTATCTTCAAAGATGTAGCTTGTAAAAGTTGAAATTTGTATTATCACACATTCCTGCAAAAATACCTATTCATCATAAAGCAATTTTATGATTTTTTTTGTTATTCTTATCTAAAAATTGATGAAAATTCTACTTATAAAGACTACAATGAGTTGTCTTCATTATCTTCAAAGATATGGCTTGTAACGTTTGAAATTTGTATTATCACATACTCCTGCAAAAATATTCAGTCATCATGATGCAATTTTAAGAGTTTGTATGTCATTTTTGTCTAAAAATGAATGAAAAACTGATTTATAAAGACTTCAATGAGTTATCTTCATTATCTTCAAAGATGTAGCTTGTAAAAGTTGAAATTTGTATTATCACACATCCTGCAAAAATACATATTCTTCATAAAGAAATTTTATGATTTTTTGTGTTATTCTTGTTTGAATATGTATGAAAAACACAATTATATAGACCGCAATGAGATATCTTCATTATCTTCAAAGATATGGCTTGTGAAATTTGAAATTTCACTCATTCCTGCAGAAAATAAAGTGGGAAGCGCGCAGAGGAAAGAATATAACAAGAAAAGAGTTAATGGTAGATGAAAGAAAGAAATCAGATTAAGACAACAGCATCGAGCTAGAAAAATACAGCAAAAAAATAAAATCACAGAAATCGTCTAAGCAGAAACTTACTGAAAATAATTTTACAAAATGTAAGATATACTTGAAAATATATAATATATATATATATATATATAATATATATATATATATATATATATATATATATAATCAATCTTTATTTGGCTATCTACCTATACATGGCTCTTTCCGCCTTGTGTATATATTATATTATGTATTAGGTATGTACAATAAAATAAATTCAATAATAACAATAATATAAATAATGAGGGAATCTAAAACTAATATTATAAAAGAAAATATATTTTAAAATTAAAAAAAAAAAAAAAAAATTCTGCATATGAGAATGTGAATGAATGTGTGAATCCACCTCTTATCAATCTACATATCTAGATTTCGATCTTATTAGATCTCATCAGTGTAGCTCAGCTAGTGAGGATGAATTTATACAATATCTCGAGTGGTATGTATAAAATAAATATAAATACTGGATACTGGTTACTTCTTAATTTGTATGTTATTACTTATTTTTCTTTGATTGCGTTGCCATGATGTGTTGTATAAGGAATGAATAATCATAAGTTCTATGCAAAAATATGTGAAAACTAGAAACCGTTCGCTTAAAACAAGTTCACTCATAAAATCACAAACGTAGCTAATAGAAAACAATAATCAACTAGCGAAACAATAAGCCATTAATTACTCCCACACCGAACCCAATTAGAGCGTAATTGAGGATCGCGCACTTTTACTTTCATTCTCCTCTCTCATTCCTGCCTCTCATTTTTTTTTGGGAGTAAAATTCAGCGATGCGCATTTAATATTCTGCAATTACTATTGTGTACACTGAAATGTGTGCCGGGCTTTGTTTCGGCATGCAGACAATGCGAGGCATAATCTGCGCCGGAACAATTTCACATCGTTTTAGTCCACCGCTAAACGGCAGCCGTAATGAACTCGAAAAAGTGTTACGTGCTGCGAATTGAGGAGACTGGCACAGAGCACCGAAACAATTTTTAGAGTTTTAGTTGCCAAATTCAATTTATTTAACTCTTTACTTTTATACACGTCTCAAATACGAAAGCTATGTACTACGTACTACTATGTAACCTTATTTGTCTATCGGTAACATATACACACACAAAATCATGAATATTGTATGAATAGTAAAATAGTAAATACACGTACCTATTATTCATACAATATTCATTGTTGCTTTTATGTTACCAATAGACAGATATGGTTACACACACATACACACACACACACACACACACACACGCGCGCGCACGCACACACGCGCACACACGCGCACACACGCACACACACGCACACACACGCACATACACGCACACACACGCACACACACGCGCACACACGCACACACACGCACACACATGCGCACACACGCACACACACACGCACACACACGCACACACACGCACACACACGCACACACACGCACACACACGCACACACACGCACACACACGCACACACACACGCACACACACGCACACACACGCAAACACACGCACACACACGCACACACACGCACACACACGCACACACACGCACATGAATGCTTACTGATATCTGTAATACCTTTCTCAATAATATGCCTACGTGATTAGGAAATATCTAAAGGTCGTTTTAGACAAGACAATTTCTTGACTCAAAAATTAGTAGATGCGAAACAATCTAAATTGTCTCGTATCATACAGCAAATTATTTGAAATATTGAATTGGATGGTAGATCGAATGGAAAAATATAACAGGTTCTATTTGTCAAGGACAAATTGTATGGGAGGAGGATATATGAATTCATTTCTTGAACAACTTTTGAGCTAAGAAATTGTCTTGTCTAAAACGACATTTACAGCGGGCACTTATACAACGCAAAAATATGCTTTGTGCCATATATGTCACCGTATGCGGAAAGGGGTTAAATAAGTTTTTTTATTTGACCCAAATCAGTGGCCTAGTGGTTATAGGCGCCATCCATATCGTCTTGAGTATTGGGGAGCGTGAGTTCGAACCCTATCGGGGCGTTTTATCGCGAATTATCCTTCAGCATTTTTCTGTGAGGTTAAGATAAATACCGTGTGATTAAACTCTTTTATTAATCTCCCTTTACCGGGAGGAAACCCTCACGGCCCTATAAAGGTAGAAGTGCTTTGCTCTATTACAATACGCTATATTAAAATAAACAAAATGTTTGTGAATAAATTACATCTAAAATCTGAGTCGACCTTTAAATGCCCGATATTATGCAAGTTCTTATTCTGGATTGATTTGATCTAAATTATAATTCTATACTTTCCCCGTCACTGGAAACACCCACCATAGAAAATCCAAGGCTGGAACCTTGAGAGAGTCGCATTGCCTGGCTTCGTAAATCCGTATCTGTGGCGCTCAAATGCAATAAAATCATGTGAAATAATAACAGGAAGGAGCTGTGAGCTGTGACGAATACTTTTGAAATGAATACTACGTTTTTTCTGGTTGTGATATTTATTTTCGCGAATTAAGTTGAAACGGGTTTCCAGTGATGTCATCGCTGTTTTTTTTTTATTTGCTTTATGACATAACTGAAGTTACTAAAGTTCAAATAAATATCACATCTCGTCTCCTTTTAGCTATTTTATTTTACATAAAAAAATTCTGTTGTAAGCACCAGACTATATTTCGAATTTATTAAAATTGATTTAATTTAAAAACCACGATATTTATTGTAGGAAATTTAATTATCTCAGTTTTTTAGACATATTTATATAAAATCAACATTCTTTCTTCATCTTACTGTACTGCGGGATCGCGACGACATGCAAGAGGTGTAAAAACATAGATTTATGGATATATCATTAATTGATGTTTTTATACGCGACAAAAAATGAATTTTTGGTGGACAAATCGTAGACAAATATTGACATTATAAAATTCGGGAAATTACCACTGCCAACTGCATCAAAGACAGCTTCGCTCTCTACTATTTCAATTGATTTGAACTATGCACTACACTATTATCCGTTATATTTTATGATTAAATTAATGTCATTTATTAATTTAAGACTAATTAAAAAGATATATATGAAAAATAATGTAATGTATAGTTCAAGTCGTTTGAAATAGTGGACGGGCATAGTTTGGTTGGTAGAGGACGCCCGCCCACCCCACCTTTGCGCGCATACTTTTTTCAATGGATATAGACTTTTTATATTATTCAAACCATTCCAGGAAGAGTGGTATCCTATGGAAAAAACTATGCGAGCGAAGGGGGGGAAGGGTGGGTGGCCCCTACCAACCAAACTATGCCCGTCCACTATTTCAAATGACTTGAACTATGCACTACACTATTATCCATTATTTTTTATGATTAAATTAATGTCATTTATTAATTTAAGACTAATTAGAAAGATATATATATATGAAAAATAATGTAATGCATAGTTCAAATCGTTTGAAATAGTGGACGAGCATAGTTTGGTTGGTAGGGACCACCCACCCACCCCACCTTCGATCGCATAGTTATTTCATAGGATAACACTCTTCCTGGAATGGTTTCAACAATATAAAACATCTATATCCATTAAAAAAACTATGCGAGCAAAGGTGGGGTGGGCGGGCGGCCCCTACCAACCAAACTATGCCCGTCCACTATTTCAAACGACTTGAACTATACATTACATTATTTTTCATATATATATCTTTCTAATTAGTCTTAAATTATACCAAACCAATACCAAACTATGCTCGTCCACTATTTCAAATGAAATGAGAGCGAAGCTGTCATTGATGCAGTTGGCAATGGCTTTTGCAGCTAAAAGTCGAGCTCTGTAATGTCTACTTCACAGAGCTCGACTTTATCTTATATAGAAATTGGAAACTATCTATTGAGATTTAAAATATGATACAACTAACCCCCTAGGAGGAAAGTTAAACGCCATCTGCCTGCATCACAGCAATTAGCAATGCACACCCGTCTACGATTGGCCTTGTGCTGATATCACAAGCACTCTGTTGGAATATTATTCCATAGAGAGCACTACCTGGTGATACTGATGGCATGAGCATGTTGACAGTTATTACCACATGGGTGTGCATTGCTAATTGATGTGGTGCCACCAGATGGCGTTTAACTTTCCTCCTAGGGGGTTAGTTGTATCATATTTGTATATAACCACTCGAGATATTGTGTGAATTGATCCTCAATAGCTGAGCTACACTGATGAGACCTAAGAAGATCAAAATCTAGATATGTAGATTGCTAAGAGGTGGGTTCACACTTATATATGAGATTTAAAATGTTTGGATTTTTCTGTGAGAAAAGAAATTAGGGGTTAGTTGTTTGAGTTTGCTGTTTTTTAGGTTTGAGTTGAATATAAATATATATATATATATATATATATATATATATATATATATAATAGTTATTTCACTGCAATTTACATTTTCAGGTGAGATTTATGTAACTATATTTTATTGCATACTCGTTTTGTAACAACAAAATTATGTATTTTTTGAACTAAATTAATAAAGCATATTGTTCGGCCCGCACCGGTGTGGTGTGATTTCAATATTCGCAAGCAGCTGAATTGCATGAATAATTAGAGAAAGTGAATTGAACAGTTCCGTTTTATGTATACGCAATATATGTAGGCGGTAAATTCACGCGGAAAATACTTTCAAAACATTCCCTGCATGCAATCGAGCACACGATTTTAGTAATACAAGCAATTGTCCTTAAAGTTATTAACGTAATACACGTTGAAGGAAGGAAAGTAATTATTTTATTAAATATTATTTATTAATTTCTATGATGATAAATAACTACCATGAAAACGGAGGAATGGAATTTTATATATATATATATATATATATATATATATATATATAATTAAGTTTACGCTACAAATACATTTTACTCTCACACATTCCTGCAAAAATATATCATCATAATGCAATTTAAGGTTTTTTTGTATTATACTTGTCTAAAAATGTATGAAAAACTCAATTATAAAGACTTCGATTAGATATTTTCATGATTTTCAAAGATATGGCTTATAAAAGTTAAATTTAAATTTTTATAAGCTATATCTTTGAAAATAATGAAAATATCTCATTCAAGTCTTTATAACTGAGTTTTTCATAAATTTGATGATGATCATGATGATATATTTTTGCAGGAATGTGTAAGAGTAAATTAATTTTTTTAGCGTTAACTTAATTATATATATATATATATATATATATATATATATATAAAATTAAATTTACGCAAAAAAAATTACTCTCACGCATTGCTGCAAAAATATATCATCATGATGCAATTTTAAGATTTTTTTGTATTATTCTTGTGTAAAAATGTATGAAAAACTCAGTTATAAAGACTTCGGTGAGATATTTTCATTATTTTCAAAGATATGGCTATATATATAGTTGAAAAATAAGAGTTACAAATATCTAAATTTTTAATTTATTTAAAATGTTCATTTCCTGAAGCTTTTTTATTTTTCAAAACTCTACTAGCATTTTTTAATTCAACTATGTTAACATTTTAAAGATTTTGATTTGTTCTAAAATTGAATTCCAAATATTTGTATGATGATCAGGAAATAAATCTCTACGTATTTCCAGGGTCGAAATAATATTTACCCTTACATAAATATTTCCTTCTGTTTTTCTTTACGAGTGACATGTCATAACGTTGTCGTGTTTCCGTTGTGTTGTTCTGTTTCTGAATGATTTTGCACGATTTCGAGTTGGTAATCTAAAGTTTATCTGAAAATCCTCGTCCTCCGAGAGGCGCGCGCTCATCCGGAACGCATTTCTCCGGCGATTGAGAAATCCTGCGACACGACGCCGGGGCATTTAACGACCGCGCAGGCATCGCAGGAATGTCCATGTAAATTACGGGGCAGCAGCAGTGACCATAAATCTAATTAAACGGGCATAAATATACCCAACGGGAAAAATAACGCCGCCCGTCAGCGGACTCGAATTATTACGAGTGCTGCTTATTAAATGTTTCAATTATAACTGCAACTTGCTGTTGAGGGAAAAAATCCCTGCAGCTGTTTATACAATCAGGTATTATTGATGAATTTGATTTTAACATAAATTCATGAAATTAAAATCAATAATATATATATATATATATATGTGTGAGTAAGTTAAAAATTAAGAAAAAAATGGAAAAACAAAAACGTACGGATAAAGACATTCCATTTTACATTATCATATTGTTGTAAACATTGAGCATTTTTTTCTAATCCATATCATTTGCGCGTCATGGTCAAAAATAATAATAATGATATACAAGTTAGTCGCCGAAAAAATAATACTTAGAATCAAAATTTTTCAAACTCCTTTGGCCATCTGATACATTCAAAAATAATAATAATGATATACAAGTTAGTCGCCGAAAAAATATCACTTAGAATCAAAATTTTTCAAATTCCTTTGGCCATCTGATACATTGATATATTTTGTGCTAAGATCAGTAAAAAAAAAATAAACAAAATATGTTGCATAATATTTTTATCAACTCCGCCTCTAAAATCGAATTATTGAGATATGAGCAAAGTTAAAAATTTAAAAAAAATAGAAATGCCAAAACGTAGGGATAGAGACTTACCATTTTACATTGTCATATTGTTGTAAACATAGAGCATTTTTTTTCAAATCCTTATCATTTGCGCGTCATGGTCAAAAATAATAATAATGATATACAAGTTAGTCGCCGAAAAAATAATACTTAGAATCAAAATTTTTCAAATTCCTTTGGCCATCTGATACATTGATATGTTTTGTACTAAGATCAGTAAAAAAATTAAATAAAATATGTTGCATAATTTTTTTATCGGCTCAGCCTCTGAAACCGGATTATCGAGATATGTGCGTCAAAGTTAAAAATAAAAAAAATAAATAAAAAAAAACAAAAACATAGGGATAGAGACTTTCCATTTTACATTGTCATATTGTTGTAAACATTGAGCATTTTTTTTTTCTATTCCATATCATTTGCGCGTCATGGTCAAAAATAATAATAATGATATACAAGTCAGTCACCGAAAAAAAATATTTAGAATCAAAATTTTCCAATTTCCTTCGGCCATTTGATACATTGGTATATTTTGTGCTAAGATCAGGAAAAATTAAACAAAATATGTTGCATAATTTTTTTATCGACTCGGCCTGTAAAATCGTAAAATCGAGATATGAGCGTCAAAGTTAAAAATAAAAAAAAAAATAGAAAAACAAAAACGTAGGGATAGAGACTTTCCATTTTATATTGTCATATTGTTGTAAACATTGAGCAATTTTTTTCTAATCCATATCATTTACGCGTCATGGACAAAAATAATAATAATGATATACAAGTTAGTCGCCGAAAAAATAATACTTAGAATCAAATTTTTTCAAATTCCTTTGGCCATCTGATACATTGATATGTTTTGTGCTCAGATCAGTAAAAAAATTAAATAAAATATGTTGCATAATTTTTTTATCGGCTCAGCTTCTAAAACCGGATTATCAAGATTTGAGCGTCAAAGTTAAAAATAAAAAAAAAATAAAAAAACAAAAACATAGGGATAGAGACTTTCCATTTTACATTGTCATATTGTTGTAAACATTAAGCATTTTTTTCTGATCCTTATCATTTGCGCGTCATGGTCAAAAATAATAATAATGTTATACAAGTTAGTAGACGAAAAAATAATACTTAGAATCAAAAATTTTCAATTTCCTTTGGCCATCTGATACATTGATATGTTTTGTGCTAAGATCAGTAAAAAAAAAATAAACAAAATATGTTGCATAATATTTTTATCAACTCCGCCTCTAAAATCGAATTATCGAGATATGAGCAAAGTTAAAAATTTAAAAAAAAATAGAAATGCCAAAACGTAGGGATAGAGACTTTCCATTTTACATTGTCATATTGTTGTAAATATTGAGCAATTTTTTTCTAATCCATATCATTTGCCCGTCATGGACAAAAATAATAATAATGATATACAAGTCAGTCACCGAAAAAAAATATTTAGAATCAAAATTTTCCAATTTCCTTCGGCCATTTGATACATTGGTATATTTTGTGCGTTGATCAGTAAAAAATTAAACAAAATAGGTTGCATAATTTTTTTATCGACTCGGCCTCTAAAATCGTAAAATCGAGATATGAGCGTCAAAGTTAAAAATTAAAAAAAAAATAGAAAAACAAAAACGTAGGGATAGAGACTTTCCATTTTATATTATCATATTGTTATAAATATTGAGAAAAAAATTTCAAATCCATATCAGTTGCGCGACTTGGTCAAAAATAATAATTTACGTTACAACATATATTATACAAAAACGCCTAGAAAAATTATTAATATATATATATATATATATATATATATATATATATATATATATAATAATAATAATTTTTATTAAATCGATCTGACCCTTGAAAATACAATAAAATACAACATATATACATTGATACCTTACATGACAAAATAAGAATAAATGTAACCAAAAATAAATCTTGTAATTCACATTCAATTTAGGTTTAACGAGATAATACTATTTTTAAAACGGGTTAAATCATCCGAGAATATTGATATGTTTGAGTGATATCCTCATTAACCTCGATAATGGATTGTTGTATCCACAATCAGTTTTATGAAAGTACTTGCTAAAAATTATACGTTTTAGCGTCCTCGTGACTTCCCTGTTGGACCAGAAATGAATGCCAAGGAATTTTATTAACAAAAGAGAAATACTAAATAAAATATAGGTTTAAGCCCGAAATTAATTATTGCAGGTGCAGCTTTAGGTTTACATCCCAAATGTTCGATTCTAACAAAAATAAACCAAATGAAATCGGTCGATGTCCAATATTCAACCGGAAATATCCTTGTTACATGAATTTATATTGCCTGAACTGAGCGGAAGGGATCTAAGCGAACCGACATACATATATACTTATTTCGTCTAGTCAGGTACAGTTTCGATCGTTCAAGTAGGGCTTTGGTTTTGCACATAATTAACCCTTAATTAGGCGCGACGTGTTTCATACAATCGGTGGTCGCACTGGGTATTTTGTACCCCGCCCACTTTTAATGGTTTGTCAGGCAAAGAAATGAATATTTTTCAATGAATTATAAGAATAATAATGTCTTGTTAAATAAAGTATACAAAAAAACTTGGTTGAAACATTGAGATATTAAAAATGATAACCCAGCTCAGTGGCCGAGTGGGTAGAGGCGTCGTCCGTCTCGTACTGAGCATTGGGGAGCCTGAGTTCGATCCCCAGCGGGGCGAATCACCTTTTATAGTTTTTCAGAGGTTTTCTGTGAAGTTAAAGTAGCTACCGGGTGATTAAACTCCTCTGAGCTTCTTCCTTGACCGGCGGAAAAGCCTCACGGCTGATAGCCCTATAAAGACAGAGGTTTTTTTTTAAATGATACAACTAACGCCCTAGGAGGAAAGGTAAACGCCATCTGGCGGCAACACATCAATTAGCAACACCCATATGGTAATTTAAATATATGTTTTATGCCTTAAATATTATGGTAGATTTATTGTTTATATGGTTTACTTTAGTTTTATTTGCATGCAAGACTGTCTCTTGATATTTTTTTGTTTTGTTTATTCTATAGCAGATTAAGTGGTAGAGCAGATCAAAGAATATTTGTCTGTTCTTTAAATGTAAATTTGTTTGTACATGTTATTTCATAAAAAAAAATAAGAACAGTTTATGTTATTTTTCAACATCCACCGCTGGTACCAAGAATGTTGGGAATACAACATTTATTACTATGATTATTATAGATAATTCGCCAAATTGACAAATTATTATGTACCTGTTTATTGTTTGATACAATATTTTATTTCAGTGTTATTTCAACAAATCGTACGATACGTTTCCGCTCGGCAAAAATTTAATGAGCTGTAAAAACACCAGCCATGCCGTAGTTTTTTTCTTTCTATCATTCACAGTTAGGATTTCAAATCAAACCAGCGATTGCTGCCGCATTTCTCGATTTCACAGTTCATTAGATCTCTTTGTTGTCGAGCAACATTTTTTATTCACTTGATTTTACATCGTTTGAATAATCAAATATGTAGCCTGCGCACACATTCATTATTCAAACAGTGTAAGACCATTTGCAGATGTTTGTATCCCTATAAATCTTTGTAGGGAGACATTGTATATGTTGCGCGCCAGTTGATGTTGGTAATTAATAATTTTCCAAGTTTGAATAATCCTGCAAACGCACCCTTTAATCCGCAGTCATTAGTGACTCGAGTTTAGGGGTGTGGGTGTGTGCGGGACGCTGATTGCGCCCTGCGAGGTGGTTTTGCGGCCGGTGATTACACGGAACGGAGCCGACGACCAAAAGGATTGCACGTTACGTAAGTCCGCCGTAATGACCGCCGGGTTTCCTGGGATTTTTCAAACCGCCGCTGTTCTTATTATTTGCTCTAACATTAATCACCGTTCTGTTGAATCTCGGATTCAGCCGACGAGATAGCTGAGCGTGTCGCACTAAAAGTTTACTGGCCGAGACAGAATTAAAATCTAAACAAATGAAAAATTGCGGTTCATTATTATTACTATTTCTAACAACTACTATTCTTTAGATTGTTTATTCATGTTTCTGTCATTTTAATTCTTAATAAATTTTGTAATAAAAGCCTCATAAAACAAAATTGTTTAAAATGATGAAACTGAAAATCATTATAAAGAGATAACAATTTTAATGATATTTCTCTGTTATAAATCTGGATGTTTTCCGTCTGCTCTTAAGTCCGTCAGACATTATCTATTTTCTATATGTTTTATATATAAGAATTGATAAATTAAACTGTATAACTATTTCTAAATGGAAAATTAACATTTTGTATTACGATGTTGTTATTGTTAAGTGAATTTATTATTATTTCGCCGCTATATCATTTTCTACATGTGTGTATGACACAAACTACACAAACTACATATTGTGTCTGCATCGAAAACGATATAATAAACTAGATAATGTCATACGGGCTTTAGAAATAGTTATACAGTTTAATATATCAATTCTTATATATGAAACGATATAGGAAACTAGATAATGTCATACTGGCTTAAAAGATTAAAAGTTGTATTTTGCGCACACACACAAAATAATTATTTTTTGCGAGAAAAGAATTATGTATTCTCTTCTGATCTAACTACTAACAAGTATCGCATGTGTAGAGAGAACCCCCCATCCATTTCCCTGCCGCACACAGCGGAATTCCAGCGTGCCGCGTCTGTAATTTCCCGCGGATAAACGTTCGCCCAGCGGCGATTTACTGCAAACCGCCGCCGGGCTGGAAAAATATACGGGGCCCGCCGCCCCCCTCGCGGCAACCGCCCATTAATAAATTACCACCTTATCGTCGTGCATCTCGGCCGAAGAAAGGCCGTCTCGGATTACCGGCGAGCGGCATAACTTATTACGGATCCGCAGGGATAACTTATTTTGTGATGCGCGCGAGATACCACCCCCGCCTGCCCCCGTCCCGCTTTGCCCGGGCATAAACACGGGGCATCGGCTGTGTAATTAAACCCGCGCGCTGAAATCCGTTTTTACCGCGGCGACCGTATCGGCGCGTAATTGAGGCTTATAGAAAACGAACGCGCCGCCGCCGAGGCCGTTATTATACCAGTACCAGCATCCGTGTAAAATGCAAATCGATGGAAGTTAAATTGTATTCTTTCAAGATATATTATGGTGGCGGGATTGTAATTTTCATTTAATGACAATCGTAATCTCGCAATTGGAATCTTTTGCAAATAATAATAACTGGTTTTAAAGGATGAATAAAACGATTTTTACTTTGTTTTGTTTTTTATAACACTTTGCAACTAGTTTCGGCTAAGCTCTAGCTATTTAGTCCTCCGATGACATTTACAATTCAACTGGTTTTAGTTGTTTTATCAAGTGGTTTTCCATTGAAATTTGCTCAATTTTCAGTATACGGACTGTTAGATAACATATAACTGAAAATTTAAAATGTTAAATTGAATTTCTTGAAATCAATTTTCGTGGACAAACTAATAAAATTCTATATGCAAATAGAAAATAGAATTTGCATATAGAATTTTATTTTTGTCTGTCCACGAAAATTTATTGCATAGAAAAGTTATACAGACTGCTGTCTAACTCGATTTGGTTTTAGTTTTTCGTTTTTTTTAGACCTGCAAATTAAAAAAATGATCACACCCCAGAAGACTTTTTTTAAAAGTATTAGTTTTGTTAAAGGTCTAAAGACTGTAAAACTTAATCGATTTAGACAAGTCTATATACTGAAAGTTGAGCAAACCCCATGAAAAACCTCTCACTAAAACAACTAAATACATACTGTTGTCTAAATCGATTCAGTTTTACAGTCTTTAGACCTGCAAATTTAAAAAAAGGATCTGGGGTGTGATCATTTTATTAATTTACAGGTCTAAAGATTCAGTTCATAGTGTTTAGACCTGCAAGTTAAAAAAAAAGATCACACCTTTGATGATCTTTTTTTCAAATTTACATGTTTTATTGAATCTACACGACTTTCACATATAAACCATCTCTATAGTGTTTCAAATACAGACGCTACACAGTTAAAACTGGGGGAACCATGAAATTTCATAATATTCACATTTTCTCACCGCTACAGCGCGAATATGATAACAGCTACAGGAAAACGTTTAGTCTCAATCTATAGGGCTAGGAAAATTCTAAATTTTCACATATAAGCCATCTGTCTAGCATTTGAAATACAGATGCTACAGAGTTGAAATTGAGGAAAAATATTAAATTTCATCATATTCACACTTTCTCACCGCTACAACGCGAAAACGGTATCAGCTACAGAAACCCGTCTAACGTCAATCTGTAGAGGTACGAATGCTATACATTTTGACATATAAACCATCTCTCTAACATTTGAAATACAGACGCTACAGAGTTAAAATTGAGAAAAAACATGAAATTTCATCATATTCACATTTTCTCACCGCTACATCGCGAAAATGGTAACAGGTACAAAAAAACGTCTAATCTTAATCTGTAGGGGTAGAAATATTCTACATTTTCACATATAAACCGTGTCTCTATCATATGAAATGCAGACATGGCGGCGTTCAAACTGGGGGAAAACATGAATTTTCACAATATTCACATTTTGTCACCGCTACAGCGCAAAAATGATAATAGCTATAGGAAAACGTTTGGTTTCAATCTGTAGGGCTAGGAATACTCTACATTTTCAAATATAAGCCATCTCTATATTACTTGAAATGCAGACGCGGCAGCGTTCAAACTGGGGGGAACATATGAAATTTTCTCACCGCTGCAGCGGGAAAACGGTAAGAGCTACAGGAAAACATCAACTCTCAATCTGTAGGGCTACAAATACTCTACATTTTTACATATAAACCATATCTCTAGCATTTGAAATGCCGACGTGACAGAGTTGAAATTGAGGAAAAACATGAAATTTCTTCATATTCACATGTTCTCACCGCTACAGCGCGAAATCTGTAACAGTACGGAATAAATGTCTAATCTTAATCTGTAGGGGTAGAAATATTCTACATTTTCACATATGAACCATGTCTCTATATGAAATACAGACGTGGCAGAATTCAAACTGGGGGAAAACATGAAATTAGAACATATATAAGTGTGAACCCACCTTTAGCAATTTACATATCTAGATTTCGATCTTATTAGATCTCATCAATGTAGCTCAGCTAGTGAGGATGAATTCACACAATATCTCGAGTGGTTATATACAAAAATAGTACAACTAACCCCCTAGGAGGAAAGTTAAACGCCTACTGGCAGCACCAAATCAATTAGCAATGCACACCCATATGTATGTTTTATACGATTGGCCTTGTGCTGATATCTCAAGCACTCTGTTGGAATATTATTCCCTAGAAGGCACTACCCGGTGATCCTGATGGCATGAGCATGTTGACGGTTATTACCATATGGGTGTGCATTGCTAATTGATGTGGTGCCGCCAGATGGCGTATAACTTTCTTCCTAGGAGATTAGTTGTACTATTTATGAAATTAGAACATATTCATATTTTTTCACCGCTGCAATGGGAAAACGGTAAGAGCTACAGGAAAACATCTAGTCTCAATCTGTAGGGCTATAAATATTCTACATTTTCACATATAAACCATATGTCTAGCATTTGAAATGCAGACGTGACAAGAGTTGAAACTGAAGAAAAACATGAAATTTCATTATATTCACATTTTCTCACGGCTACAGTGGGAAACCGGTAGGAGCTACAGAAAAGCGTCTGCTCTCAATCTGTTGTGCTAGAAATACTCTACAGTTTGACATAAACTATTTCTCTAGGGTTCGAAATGCAGACCTGACGGAGGCAAATTTCATCATATTCACATATTCTCACCGCTATAGCGCGAAAACGGTAACAGTTACAGAAGAACCTCTAGCCGCAATCTGTAGTATTCTAGCATTTGAAATAAAGACACTACAGAGTTAAAACCGGGAAAAACATGAAATTTCATCATATTCACATTTTCTCACTGCTACAGCGCGAAAATAGTAACCGCTACAGAAAAACGACTAATCTTAGTCTGTAGGGCTAGAAATACTCTATATTTTCACATATAAACCATCTTTCTAGCGTTTGAAATAAAGACACTACAGAGTTAAAACCGGGAAAAACATGAAATTTCATCATATTCACATTTTCTCACTGCTACAGCACGAAAATAGTAACCGCTACAGAAAAACGACTAATCTTAGTCTGTAGGGCTAGAAATACTCTATATTTTCAAATATAAACCATCTTTCTAGCGTTTGAAATAAAGACACTACAGAGTTAAAACCGGGAAAAACATGAAATTTCATCATATTCACATTTTCTCACTGCTACAGCGCGAAAATGGTAACCGCTACAGAAAAAAACGACTAGTCTTAGTCTATAGGGCTAGAAATACTCTATATTTTCACATATAAACCATCTTTCTAGCATTTGAAATAAAGACACTACAGAGTTAAAACCGGGAAAACCATTAAATTTCATCATATTCACATTTTCTCACTGCTACAGCGCGATAATGGTAACAGCTACAGAAAAACGACTAGTCTTAGTCTGTAGGGCTAGAAATACTCTACATTTTCACATATAAACCATCTTTCTATCATTTGAAATAAAGACACTACAAAGTTAAAACCGAGAAACACATGACATTTCATCATATTCACATTTTCTCACTGCTACAGCGCGAAAATGGTAACCGCTACAGAAAAACGACTAGTCTTAGTCTGTAGGGCTAGAAATACTCTACATTTTCACATATAAACCGTCTTTCTATCATTTGAAATAAAGACACTACAGAGTTAAAACCGAGAAAAACATGAAATTTCATCATATTCACATTTTCTCACTGCTACAGCGCGAAAATGGTAACAGCTACAGAAAAACGACTAGTCTTAGTCTGTAGGGCTAGAAATACTCTACATTTTCACATATAAACCATCTTTCTAGTATTTGAACTAAAGACACTACAGAGTTAAAACCGGGAAAACCATTAAATTTCATCATATTCACATTTTCTCACTGCTACAGCGCGATAATGGTAACAGCTACAGAAAAACGACTAGTCTTAGTCTGTAGGGCTAGAAATACTCTACATTTTCACATATAAACCATCTTTCTATCATTTGAAATAAAGACACTACAGAGTTAAAACCGAGAAACACATGACATTTCATCATATTCACATTTTCTCACTGCTACAGCGCGAAAATGGTAACCGCTACAGAAAAACGACTAGTCTTAGTCTGTAGGGCTAGAAATACTCTACATTTTCACATATAAACCGTCTTTCTATCATTTGAAATAAAGACACTACAGAGTTAAAACCGAGAAAAACATGAAATTTCATCATATTCACATTTTCTCACTGCTACAGCGCGAAAATGGTAACAGCTACAGAAAAACGACTAGTCTTAGTCTGTAGGGCTAGAAATACTCTACATTTTCACATATAAACCATCTTTCTAGTATTTGAACTAAAGACACTACAGAGTTAAAACCGAGAAAAACATGAAATTTCATCATATTCACATTTTCTCACTGCTACAGCGCGAAAATGGTAACCGCTACAGAAAAACAACTAGTCTTAGTCTGTAGGGCTAGAAATACTCTACATTTTCACATATAAACCGTCTTTCTATCATTTGAAATAAAGACACTACAGAGTTAAAACCGAGAAAAACATGAAATTTCATCATATTCACATTTTCTCACTGCTACAGCGCGAAAATGGTAACAGCTACAGAAAAACGACTAGTCTTAGTCTGTAGGGCTAGAAATACTCTACATTTTCACATATAAACCATCTTTCTAGCATTTGAAATAGAGACGCTACAGAGAAAAAACATGAAATTTCATCATATTTACATATTCTCACCGCTACAGCGCGAAAATGGTAACAGCTACAGAAAAACGACTAGTCTTAGTCTGTAGGGCTAGAAATACTCTACATTTTCACATATAAACCATCTTTCTAACATTTGAAATAAAGACACTACAGAGTTAAAACCGGGAAAACCATTAAATTTCATCATATTTACATTTTCTCACTGCCACAGCGCAAAAATGGTAACAGCTACAGAAAAACGACTAGTCTTAGTCTGTAGGG
Source organism: Lordithon lunulatus (assembly GCA_963942505.1). Taxonomy (NCBI): domain Eukaryota; kingdom Metazoa; phylum Arthropoda; class Insecta; order Coleoptera; family Staphylinidae; genus Lordithon; species Lordithon lunulatus. Next base: position 53,505,844 of record OZ012669.1, read on the forward strand.
CTAGAAATACTCTACATTTTCACATATAAACCATCTTTCTAGCATTTGAAATAGAGACGCTACAGATAAAAAACATGAAATTTCATCATATTCACATTTTCTCACTGCTACAGCGCGAAAATGGTAACAGTTAGAGAAAAACGACTAGTCTTAGTCTGTAGGGCTAGAAATACTCTACATTTCACATATAAACCATCTCTCTAGCATTTGAAATTTTGAAAAAAATAAATCTAAGGTCCTTATATTACACAAAATATAATTATTAAGACATTATATGAGTATATTAAAACACTTAAATTAATTCCCTTTAAACTCAAAATAAAAAATCTACTCATAAACAATAACTTAAAATAAAATAGAAGACAGGAAACAAACCAGACCACCCCTCGATACCATAAGCCCTAGATGGGAAATCCACCCATAAATCCCGTGGCGAGGCCAGAGGGGAAAAACATCATTCATCATATTTAAACAACTTCACATATTTTGTATTTTTGTATTTATATGGAATATGTAACTTTGTTGTTTAAATAAATGCAAATTTATATTTAAAAAATATATAACCAGCTCAGTGGCCGAGTGGTTAGAGGCGTCCTCCGTCTCGTACTAAGCACTGGGTAGCCTCAGTTCGATCCTCAAAGGGGAGCGCATTTTCGCTAATCACCTTTCACAGTTTTTGCATAGGTTTTCTGTGAAATACCGGGTAATTAAACTCTTTTGAGCTTCTCCTCTGACTGGTGGAAAAGCCTCACGGCTGATCTAATTTCTTTTTATATATTTATATTAGCACGAACATTTCTCGGCACGATACATTATATTGTGAATATCCTAAATTCGGTGTAGAATTTTTAAAAGTGATTCATAAAACGATGGCTGATGAAAATTTTACTGAATACTAATTAGTTACATTCCACATATAGTACATTTTACATTACATTATGTTACATAAAATGTATATATTATCTATCTACGCGCAACCAACTGCGCCACGGAGGGTGGTAGTGGATAGTGCGTGAGATGTTCATTATGTCCAATTATCCACTACCACCCTCCGTGGCGCAGTTGGTAGCGCGACGGCTGCCATAGCCGGAGACGTGGGTTCAAGTCCCACTGGAGAGTGAAATTCTTGAGAAATTATTAATTAACATTGATATATCTGGTGATTCTTCATTCAGATAGCCGAATACGGCAATCAATTAATTTGTAAATTAGTATTAAAAAAAATGTTAGTGGTTAGTATTTAATTAATAGAAACTATCGAATTAACATTTAATTTAACATTTATTACAATGTAAAATGGAAATTTATTCTCACGATTAAACAAGAGTTTGAATAACATTGTTTGATTTTATCGATGAAATAGTTGAGTGTTTCTCGAGTAACCTTTTGAATGTTACAAAGTATTGCAAAAGTAACGATGACGGATTCACTTCAGGTGATTTATCGCTGCGGTATTGATGTCATCAATAATATTGTTCCATAGTTTATTAATAGCAGGATAATTCATTCTTGAGTCGGCGTTAAAAGTGACCTTTTTTAAACATGCAGCATATTTTATTATTTCCACTGTCTAGAAACATCAGGGTAAACAAATATACATTTTATTTCTAAGATTTGTAAAGTTTGTTTATTGAAATTTTGTTACAAAAAGTTTTCATATGTATCCAGAATAAATATAATATTAAAAGTAAAATTGTTGTTCTATACCTCCGAGGTACAAAAATTGCATGTTCCTTGAAATTCTTGATGAGAATCTCTTTAGACATACTACCCATTATACCTTTAATAATAATTCGATTGATTTGAAGATGTATTAGTTAGATATATATATATATATATATATATATATATATATATATATTATTTTACTGTATATGTATAGTGGACCAATTAGAAAATAGAGTTTGCTAACTGTTTGGGGTAGTGTAGCAATCAAACGCTTTTTTTATATCTTATATTTTTTATTTCCAATTTTCATTGGCAAGTAGTAAAGTTTACTCTAAATAGACAAACGCGTTTTATTGCTGTAACCACCGCCTTGTGCATGGGAATTTTGTGTAGTTATCCCAAAAAATGTTTTTTTTAGTATGTTCGAGTTAATAGAGGTTGGTAAGAAGTTATAAGGGGGTAGATAGACAAAAGCGTTTTATTGCTGCACCGCCTTGTACATGGGTATCTTGTGTAGTTATCCCAGAAAATGTTTTCTTTTAGTATATTCGAGTTAACAGAGGTTGGTAAGAAGTTATAAGGGGGTAGATAGACAAAAACGTATTATTGCTGCACCGCCTTGTACATGAGAATTTTGTGTAGATATCCCAAATAATGGTTTTTACTATATTCGAGTTAACAGAGGTTGGTGAGAAGTTAGGGGGTGGGTGTACATCTCCCTAAGACAAAACTTCTTAAGAAATTACCAATATAACTATAAAAACACACATTTTTCCAGCTATAAGCAACAATTAATATCAATTGAGGTAAATCATCCGAATATATCCCTCATATTGCGGTTTATACAAATAGTTAACCACTCTTCTGTACACATTTGAATAAAAAGACAATGCAAACAACAGACATGTATGGTTGCAACTACAACGTTGTAGTATCTCCATTGTTATCACAATACATTGTTCTGCTGTCGCCAATGACATAATCCTTTAGCACCGCTTTTTGCGAGTATCCACTCAAGTGCGGTCGCAAAGGCCGCACTCATAAACCCGCGTAATATTTTATAACCCCATTAGCGGCCGTTACCGCATCGGGAAACGCTTCAGCGTCCCCGGCCGACCGACCGACCGGCCCGGGGATGAGCGTTGATCTTTGACTGCGAAACACAAATAAAACAACGGCCGAGCATTTTGCAAGCGGACTTTCTAATGCTCTGCTCTATCGCGAGAGGATGCGAGGTTCGTTAGGTAATGAGAGAAATAATAATTACGGTACGGTACCTGTTTTGAGAAGATGTATCCGAAATTAATATTTTTGGGGTCACAATGTTCACTCGCGCGATCTTAGTTTTCGGGCCTACAAAAATTGTGTGTTTTGCGTGTGGTTTTTCGTTTGGAACCAAAACACGCGGATGACGGTAACACACTCGCGCGCTCGCAACGACCTAACGCCGACTTTGTGATCCCGCGCGCTCAACCGCGTGCATCGGCCGCGAACCATTCGCTACGTCACGTGCCTAGCTCAGGTGGGGCATACCTTTGATCGTGTGGTGTGGGTGCTCTGTTAGTACACCATGTCTAATAGACACACCTAGACCAATCGAAACGGGTCCACGCTCAATAAAATCGATTTTGAACACCGAATAAAATGTAAATTGCTAACTAAAAGTAAATTAGCAGGATATTTTCTACAATTTGGATGTGATATTGATGTAAAATGAAGATATTTAAGACTAAATATGTTCGTAGTGGAAAATAAATTTTAATTATATCAAATTTTAGTGAGATTTTAGATGAATACCATCAGAATACATATCATACGTATCATATGTATGATATGCATCATATGTATTATATGTATCATACATGTCAAACATATCATACATATTATACATATCATACATATCATACATATCATACATATCATACATATCATACATATCATACATATCATACATATCATACATATCATACATATCATACATATCATACATATCATACATATCATACATATCATACATATCATACATATCATACATATCATACATATCATACATATCATACATATCATACATATCATACATATCATACATATCATACATATCATAAATATCATACATATCATACATATCATACATATCATACATATCATACATATCATACATATCATACATATCATACATATCATACATATCATACATATCATATATATCATACATATCATACATTTCATACATATCATACATATCATATCATGATTTCTTTAAAGGCTCTTGTTTCGAAAAGCTATGGGCACAGCTGAAAGCCAGCATAATCGACTATAGTACTGCGGTGCGGAAAGCAAGGAGAAACTACCCTTTTCCCAGATCACACCCTAGTTATTACTCTTTGACGTTTGTTAAGTTTGTGGTATCCTGTTTGAACTTTTCTACAGCACAGTTACATTATAATACATGATACATTTATAAATATCTATCAACATTTTGACTTTCATACACAAAAAATCATCTAAATTACCCACCATCCTTCGCAAATCAATTTGCAGTGCGTTCACCCGTTTTTTATCCTCTCTTTCCGTTCTTTACTTGATTATTTTGCGATTTCGTTTGTTCACTCCCGATTGCGGATCTCCTCTGCGCGGCGGTCTCTAAATTAGCAGCTGGCAATTATTTTAGAGTGGTCGGCGGCCTCGACAGCCCCCGATATGGCGAAATGCGTGGTAGAACGCCGTGCTGCGGTGGTGTGTCGCCCGCCGCCTCGCGCAGAAATTCGTGTTGGCGGATGTTGATTTGTTGCGAAAAAAGTCGGCAAGCCGAAGAAGTGATTATAATCGAAAGACAGAGCAGTAAATTGAAAATGCCCACAGTGGGCAAGGCATGTTCGCGGAATAAATCATAAATAATGTGAGGGGTAACAAATACTTGAAAGTTGTTTGAAATTTCGTTTCTTATACTAGAATTATTTGAATTGCAAATTTAATGTGTGAAGTTTTATTTTATTTAGGCAAGAATAACAAAATACGAAACAATAAATGTATAAAGGTCGTTTTAGACAAGGCAATTTCTTAGCTCAAAAGTTGTTCAAGAAATGAATTATTATATCCTCCTCCCATACAATTTATCCTTGACAAATAGAACGCGTTATATTTTTCCATTCGATCTACCATCCAATACAATATTTCAAATAATAATTATCTGTATTATACGAGAAAATTTAGATTGTTTCGCATCTTGACTAAAGGTCGTTTTAGACAAGACAATTTCTTGACTCACAAGTTAGTCAAGATGCGAGACAATCTAAATTGTCTCGCATTATACAGAAAATTATTTGAAATATTGAATTGGATGGTAGATCGAATGAAAAAATATAACTCGTTCTATTTGTCAATGACAAATTGTATGGGAGGAGGACATATGAATTCATTTCTTGAACAACTTTTGAGCTAAGAAATTGTCTTGTCTAAAACAACCTTTATATGCAAATAGAATATTGTGTTGTATACAAATTATGTAACAATGAATGAAAAAATAGGCAAATTTCAAAATACCTGTTCTCTTAAATTTTATGATAAGCTCATAAAATCAAGTTTAAGAATCTGCAAGAGATGAAACTGTTTAATGCTTACGTTATGTCAATATTAATTTTGGCAATAATATTACGACAAAGATTAAAAATTATGTTAATATTTAGCATAATCATTCTAGCATTACTGTTGCCAAAACTAATATTGATTAACGTAAGCATTAAACATTATATGATTCGCCCTTTTTATATATATATTTTATCCAGAAAAGTTTTTATAGCTATCAGCCCGAGGGCTTTCTGCTGGTAAAGGGAGAAGCTAGGGTTGTAATCACCCGGTATTTAGCTTAATTTCACAGAAATCCTTTGAAAAACTGTGATTCACGAAATGCCTTCACTACGAACATTTCATTGATCCCCAATGCTCAATATGAGATGAACTGCAGTAAATGTCATGTGGAAAATGTCTATTTCTGCACACAAAGTAAAATTGTTGTTCCATTCTAAAAATGTATGTATAATTATCATAATTCTAAAATATAAAAAATGTTAGTGGTTAGCATTGGGAAGTCCCAGCGAATCACCTTTCACAGTTTTTCTGACGTTTTCTGTGGAAGTTAAAGTAAATACCGGGTGATTAAACTCCTCTGAGCTTCTGCGTTGACCGACGGAACTGATAGCCCCTAAAGATTTAAAAAAAATATTAATTACATATTTTACCTCTTTAAACATGTTAGTATTACGAAAAATTATCTGTGCATACATATATTATTATAGATAAGATAATAACTTTATTTCGTACGGCATAATGTAAACATAAAAAACCTTTTATTATCAAGTATTTATACACTCCATTAGCTATACATTCCCGTGATTTAAAGGTGTCCCGTCCGCAGCAGGTAGGATTCAATTAACTTGATCAAGCCCCGGCCAAAATTGAATTTACCTCGCCCCATTGACCTTCGGGCGTGCCGAAAACAACCCGTAATTGCCAGGCGCCCCCGATCGCTACCGTTAAAGGGGCATCAGATGTTTTGCGTGCGATTTTTACGGCCTCTGCACACGTCATGAATTAATTGCACTGTGCAATTAGGCAGCACCTCTTTATGGCGCTATTTGATTTAATTAAAGACCAGTTTTTTTTCCACTCACCGTGCACTTTTAATCAATGTCTTTCAAACTCGTAAATCTATTAAATGGCAGCCGGTGGAGCTAAATTGGCGTACTAAGCAACAATGTTACAAAAGGGACGACGTAGTAAAATTGTAAAGTACGTAATAAAAACGGGTGGTTATTGTGCAGCAGCAATTGCATGACCGCTTTACTAAGTTTATATGACACTGGTTGCAGGTGTGGTATTTTTTTAAGGAGCTGAATATTTGAAGTACATCAAAACAAAACTCGACTCACGCATTTCCGGTTTATAAATTAAATGTGTTTGGTGTAAATGTGCCAGTGGCATGGTTAATTAAATCGATTATATAATAAAATTAATAGTTAGCGAGTTGTAATACAGATTATATATTATTTGTTATATTTTTTAATTTATTTATTTTTTAATATTTATATTTATACCTATATATATTTATACATTTTGCATATTGTTGTCCTGTAATTGGTTTTTTTCTTTCCGTAGGACAATAAAGCTTATTATTATTATTATTATTATTATTTATTGGTATACATACAGAGTATTCTATAACTTGGTTGCAACAATTAAACTATTTAAACTTTATTTAAAAAAATGAATAACCAAATTAGAGTGGGTTTTCTGCAGAAACTGATTTTTGATATTCCAACAATTAATCCCAACGAAAACGCTACTAATAGGGTTGTTAGGATTCTCAAAACTAGTAACAAAGTAGAAGAACTATTATTAAAGATATCTAAATTAGTTTAATCAATTTTTGATTATTAATAACCAAAGTGCAGCAGGATTTCTGAAGAAACTCTGGTGCTTTGAGAAATTTCATCATTTTAACTCTTCGATAACTTCACTAATAAAGCAACTAGGATCATCAAATATAGTACCAAATTAGAAAGACTATTAGTAAACTAATAGCTATCAATTTCATACAATTAAATAATAATAATAATAACCAAATTAGGGTGGGTTTTCTGAAAAAACTGATTTTAGATATATTATAATTTTAACCCAACGAAAACGTCACTAATAGAGGAGTTAGGATTCTCAATATAAGTATCATATTAGAAAGACTATTAATAAAGTTAATCAAATTTGTTTCATCCATTTTTGAAAATTAATAACCAAATTACAGCGGGTTTTCTGAAGAAACTCGGTTGTTATGAGAAATTTCATGAAATGTCACTAATGATGGTAACTAAAATAAAGCGTGGTTTCTGAACAAACTGGACTGATTCGAGAATTTTCATAATTTTAACTCTTCCTCGGAAACATTATGAATCTCAAATTATCTCAAATATAGTATAAAATTAGAAGAGCTATTAGTAAGCAAATAACAATGAATTTGATACATTTAAAAAAAAAAGAAGTAAATTAGAGTGATACAACTTTCCCCCTAGGAGGAAAGTTTAACGCCATCTGGCGAGACCACATCAATTAACAATGCATAATGGTCAACATGCTCATGCCATAGGATCACCGAGTAGTGGAATAATATTTAATATTTAAATTTCCTCCTAGAGGGAAGTTTGTATCATTTTTGTATATTACCACTTGAAATATTGTGTGAATTCCTCACTAGCTGAGCTACAACGTTGAGATCTAATAAGATCGAAATCTGGATATGTAGCTAAGTTAACTAAAATATTACATTCTCGCAATATTGAGATTTACGACATATGTTGACTAATAAATAATAAATGTAGGAAACCATGGACAATTGATTAATAGAAAAACAATTGCTACTTACACACAAACGAAGTTAAAAATCAGGCATGGAAATCCCACAATACCATACTAGGGAGCTATGTGGGAAGATCCAAGGCCCACTAGGGTTATAACGACCAAAAACATATTTTTTGGGGCACCTGTTTTTAATTTGATTTATGCAAAGACATATATTATATGGCCACTTTCATCGCAGCTACCTAGTACTCGAGTTAAGGAGGTTTCACACAATTAGTTGTTTGAAATTTTTTATTTGCAATTAAAAAATTTCAACATCCTAAATATTTTTAGGGGCATCTCATTTAAATTTCATTTAATCTCATTTATATTTCTCATTTAAGTTTGTTGTTTGTTTGGTAATTTCAATCGCATTTGCTTAATTATAACTCGAGTTAAAGCGGTATTGTTGAAAGCTGCGAGAAAAAAATTACATTAGTTTTTGGAAATTTTATTTAAAATTAGGTAAATAAATGTTTGTGTTTTGAATAATTTTTGCCATTTTTATTACTTTCACTTACAAATAATGATTTGTATTTTCTTAATTATAACAGGCGTTAAGGCGGTAAACTCAAATAATGTATGAAAATTACAAGATGCATTTAAATTCAACCTAAATGAGTTTCCTCTCCATATAAATCGATGTACTTATTTTGGCCTTTTTCATCGTATTTGCTTTATTTAACTATATATAACTTTAGTTATGGTGGTATTATACAAATAAAGGTAGACAATTGTAGGAGACAATTAAAAAATAATCATTTTGTGGACATCTATTTTAAATTTGGTTTATACATTAATGTATTTGTTATGAACCATTTTTTGTAATTTTCATCGCATTCGATTTATTATAACTATGCACTAAAAATATCATATTTGAGTACAATGTATGGTATGTATGGTATGTATGGTATGTATGGTATGTATGGTATGTATGGTATGTATGGTATGTATGGTATGTATGGTATGTATGGTATGTATGGTATGTATGGTATGTATGGTATGTATGGTATGTATGGTATGTATGGTATGTATGGTATGTATGGTATGTATGGTATGTATGGTATGTATGGTATGTATGGTATGTATGGTATGTATGGTATGTAAGGTATGTATGGTATGTATGATATGTATGGTATGTATGGTATGTATGGTATGTATGGTATGTATGGTATGTATGGTATGTATGGTATGTATGGTATGTATGGTATGTATGGTATGTATGGTATGTATGGTATGTATGGTATGTATGGTATGTATGGTATGTATGGTATGTATGGTATGTATGGTATGTATGGTATGTATGGTATGTATGGTATGTATGGTATGTATGGTATGTATGGTATGTATGGTATGTATGGTATGTATGGTATGTATGGTATGTATGGTATGTATGGTATGTATGGTATGTATGGTATGTATGGTATGTATGGTATGTATGGTATGTATGGTATGTATGGTATGTATGGTATGTATGGTATGTATGGTATGTATGGTATGTATGGTATGTATGGTATGTATGGTATGTATGGTATGTATGGTATGTATGGTATGTATGGTATGTATGGTATGTATGGTATGTATGGTATGTATGGTATGTATGGTATGTATGGTATGTATGGTATGTATGGTATGTATGGTATGTATGGTATGTATGGTATGTATGGTATGTATGGTATGTATGGTATGTATGGTATGTATGGTATGTATGGTATGTATGGTATGTATGGCACAGTAATCACATACGAACTGCACTAAACTAGAGCAGTGCAAACCGCAGAGAGCAATAAAGAAGATGGGGATGAGCATTAGTCCCAGAATCAAAAACATCAGAAGGAAAACACAATAGATTGCCAAAAGCATAAGGCGATGAACGGGTCATGACGCCACGAATGACCAAAAATTAACGAAAAGAGACATGAAGTGGAGACCATTACCAAAACGGCGCGTGGGTTGTCCAAAAGTAAGATTGATGGAAGATATCCAGGGCCATGCGGGAAACAACTGGATACAAAAAACCTAAACAGGAAACAAGCCTTTCGTTCAGGACTGGACGTATACAAGCTGATGATGATTCCATCCCCGTCCACCAAAGAGACCCTCTTATCTCTTTACAATATCTTTCAGTTCTTTGAAATCCTTAGCTACTACAACAACGTCGTCAGCATAGAACAATCACCTCAATTTCGACCTTCTTACAAAAAACAGCGCCCGGCTTCCCCATTTGTAATACTTTCTAGAATTTACCCACAAATATGTTAAACAACAACGGACTCATAATCTGTTTTCGTTTATCACTATTTGCTGCTACGAGCGTATTGTCTCTTGTTCTTTTTGTCCCTAACGATGCGCACACTTGTACCTCGTCCCTTACAACTGGTGCATGACCGCACAACTTGGAGCTATACAGCACGCCACGGAGCGGTTAAACGAAAGCACCTATAATATGTTGCTGCACACAGCTCTGCCACACTTTCTTTACTTTGCACGCACATATATAGATAGAAGGGTAGGAAAGACTGAGGTAGTAACTTGATCTCGATCTCCCAACCCAGGAGAAGCATAACAAGTGCTGCATGTTGGATATTAGAGGATGATTCTGGAATATAATATATAAGAGTGAAACAATATCAAAATTTGCACTTTTAAGATTTTTGTCACCATAATAATAAGGTAAGCCGTTGAACTGATAGCTATAAACAAGTGACGTCGCCGGCGATCGTCAGGGCCCTGTCCGTTTGGTTACTACTAGTGACAAATGCTGACGTCACGCTATCTGGATAGTTGGCTGGAGGGTAGCATAGCTACAAACACTTAGGCCTCAACATGGGCCCATTGTGAAACCTGACGTCACGCTATACTATTACAAATACCAATTAAAACAGAATGTAAGGTATAAATAGATATGTAGCACTGACCTTTTACAATTAAACTGCTGCGAAAACCCGAGCCCTAGTGATAAATGCTGGCGTCACGCTATACTATTAGTGTGAGCGTGACGTCAGCATGTGTCACTAGTAGTCACTAGTAGCAGTCAAACGAACAGGGCCCAGATGTCGTACTTGGCACGAACCGCGCAGTGGTTCACTACAAGATGGCCGCCCGATCCGCATTACGTTGAATACGCTACATACATTTATTGCAGTATTGTTGCGTAAACAACTGCCCCTGTAGAGTGAGTTATATGAAAACAACGGGGATTTTATGGGGATTCTGGTGATGTGTGAATTGTATTGGAGTTGTGCATGGTGAACCTGGAAGATGCAAAACGAAAGTAGCATGTATGATATATTGGAAATTGGAAGGTTCTGGAAATATACATATGCAACTGCTTGATTGGTACTCGCTTCAAATAACATTGCAGGACCCCATAGGTAAGTATAAATGTCTTTGTTTCTCATCTAAACTTATCTTGCTTGGGATTAATAACCACATACCTTGGTGCGGTCCCTGGCGAAGTGTCTAAGCGACCAAGCCACGGTGTTCAAATCCGGTATTAATAGATTCCATTTTCAATACAGAATCTTGGTCTATTAATCCATGTATGCGCTTAGTTTAATTTGGTTACGTTTCATATTACATAATATGTACACTATAAAAATAATTAATACATTTTTATTGACTGGTATGAGCTGGTTTCGTTTATCGTTACTAGTCGCCCAGAACGTTACGTTTCCAAGCAGCTCGTCGCAGCTCGTCGCAGAACAAGCATCGAACACGCTATTACTGAACGCGAACAGTCCACTATCAATTTCCTTTGTGCAGCAATAATATAACTCATTTAAATAACTCGCATGATTGTGGTTGTTAAACTTAACCTCAATTATCGTCCACTTGTAAATAATAAACGATACAAGCATAATGCTCATGCCCGTTCCTTGTAGGTTCTGGCGTTATATATTTGATAATAATACTAATTACTATTATAATTTTAAAATTTGAAATAATTATTATTCTTGCAATTAAAACACACTTTGTTTTAAAATTAAATAATAATTCGTAATAATAATAAAGCGAGTCATCACGTCACTCACACGATAATCAGCTGTGCCGTTTGTTATAAACAAGTAACGTCACCGGTGGCCGATAGATGTAGCACCAGGTACGATCTAAGTTGACTGTAAGATGGCCGCCAGATCCGAACAACTTTAAACGCGCTGCATATATTTATTGTGGTATTGTTGTATAAACAACTGCCCCTGTAGTGTGAGTTATGGTAAAACAATGGGGATTTTATGGAAATGCTAATAGTGTGTGATTTGTATTGTGATCGTGCATAACCAACACGGGAGATGCAAAACCAGTGCTGCGTGTATTAGAGGTTAGACAAAGATTGTGGAAATATTTAAACATGTAAGTACCAAAACTGCCCCGGTGGTATTAGTTATGTTAAAACAACTGGTGTTTAATGTGGATTCTAGTGATGTGTGATTGTGGTTGTGCCTAATCAACTCGGGAGATGCAAAACAATTGGTGCATGTATTAGAGGTTAGAAAAAGACTCTGGCAATATATAAACAATGAACATTGTGAGAGCCTAAACAACTGCCCCGGTGGTGTGAGTTATGGTAAACAAACGAGGATTTTATGAGAATTCTGGTGATGTGAGATTTGTATTGTGGTCGTGCGTAACCAACGTGGGAGAAGCATAACAAGTGCTACATGTATTGGAGGTTAGACCAAGATTCTGGAATATAATATATAATTAACAGGGAAAAGCAAGAGCCGGCTAGGATTTTACCAACACTTTAGTTGGAAAAAAGGTCAGTGCATTATGCTGCTTATCTATTTATACATTGCATGCTGTTTTAATTGGTTTAGGTTAATAATTAATTAACTACAGTTGTTTTGTGCTATACTACTTATGTGTGTTCAATTGTTGCTCCTCATAAGTTGCTAAGTTCTCGTCCCCTAAAGCCTATATTTCTGCTATAATATAATACTACTTATTCTGTTGGCTCCACAGCTGGGGGGCTTTTGCTGTTTCCCGAACTCTTTTGATTTGAGAGAATCAGCATCTGTATTCCTTCAGACATCCTCGTAGATCTTTGTGTATTTCTGCTCTACTATATTCCTTCATACACCCATATAGATCTTTGTGTATTTCTACTCTACTATCTTCCTTCATTATTTTCTATTCTGTACTTTTTGCTACCAGTTTTTTTTTGCATGAGGGGGGTAATCTTCATAGATGCCCTGGGGGACTTGTTGGCATTCTCCCCCGGGATGTGCTGGATTCCGCCTCTCTTGAGTCGACCTACTAAGCTAAACCCCCACCTCTTTCCACCGCCAGGCCCGGGACCGCTCGCGCATTTTTTCAGGCCTGGGTAGATCTCCGTCCTATCTCGCCTCTTCTACCTTCTGGATAGTTCTGGATAGTTGGCTGGAGGGTAGCAAAGCTACAGACACTTGGGCCTCAAAATGGGCCCATTGTGAAACCTCCCTTTAAGGCTGCTCACTCGTCCCACCAGTCAATTTTGCGTGCAAGCCGCAAAACTCTGGCGGGTGAGGAGCTGCCAATGCTGAGCATACTAGGCCAGTACTCCCCTAGTATTAGATGCCTGGTGTTTACTAGCGCTGGGCAGAGGCATATTACATGCTCTGCTGTTTCTAGTTCTTCATTGCACCCTCTACATAACGGGCTGTTTACCAGACCCTTCGTTTGTTTACCAGACCCATCGTGTGTAGGTGTTTGTTTAGCCGGCAGTGGCCGGTTAGGATGTTAGTCAATAATTTCAGATTAGTTCTAGATAAGTTAAGGCGGGCCGTGGCTGCAATTTTACAAGGTTGCCTAATTGCTACCTTTGATTGTTTGCAGCCTGGCGCTTCTCGCCATCTTACCTTGTGTAGAGCATGTGTCCTATGCTCTATTATTTTTTTCAGAGTACCTGCAGAAAGTATTTCATCCTCTTGGGTTGTTAGAGGATGTGAGGATCCCTTCCTGGCAAGTTCATCTGCTATTTCGTTCCCCTTGATGCCACTATGTCCTTTTATTTCTCTTCTACCTTACGGTTTATAATTTCCCTGATGCAGTGGGTGATGGCTTCCCATTTACCATCATCCTCCAGCATCAGCGGCACCATTTGCTACCAGTTGTTCTAAATTAACTATCTACCTTGTCTTTGATCTTCATTTCTTTCTGTTTTCACTTGGTCTCCATTCCATCATTCCTCTTACTATTGTACGTTTGCCTTTTCTCCTTGAAATGTCCAAACCATTGTATTCTTCGCGATTTTATTTACTTTACTGTGTCTCTTCCTCCGTTTTGTTCTAGTATTCCTGTTTTGCTTAATGGTATCCAATCTTACTAAGGTTTTTGTACAGTAGCTTCTTGTGTATTGCGTATTTTCTGTATCTCGCCTTTACCCTTGCTTTTATTTCCGTATTATAGTTGGATGTATTTATTTGTTTGACTAGAAAGTTGTTCACTTATTCTATGCTGATGTTATCTAGTTGTATTTTATTTCTATGTTTGTCCTCATTTCTTGCATTTTTCTTTTCTTGGTTTATGTGTAGTCCCGCTTCATTTGCTGCGTCTCTCAACAGTTTGAAGGCCTCTTCTAACCAAATTTGTGTCCTAAGATTACGATGTTATTTGCGTATGCCACTATTTGTCTCATTTTTGTCGTTATATTTTTATATCCTTTTATCTTTCTTATAACGCTTTACAGAACCACGCTGAATAGTGTGGTAGATCTTCTTGTCTTAATCCTGATTTTATATTGAGTTTTTTGATGTTCCTCAACTTAGTTTGAGTACCGCGTTTGATAATTCCACTGTTATTCTCATTAAAATTTTGAGTTAGTGTTATATTTACATGGTTTTAGAGGGGCAGCGTAGCGCAGTGGCAAGGCATCGGACTGCTGCGCTGAAGATCGTAAGTTCAAATATCACAAAGCGAAATACTTTTCTGCTTGCACGCGCGCCCCACTCTCCAACCCGCTTGGCCAGCGTGGGTTTTAATGGCTAACACCTTTCTTCTGGTCCGGAGTAGATGATATTCTCATCTAAACGTACTCCAGTGGTTCGGAATCTACGCTAAACTGTACTTCCACCTGTAGTACCAGTTGCCATAGGTAGAGAAAGAGACCCATACGCCAGGAGTCGAAAACGTACGTACATGGTTTTCATCTCCTCTAGTATTTCCTTATTGTTGATCATGTCAAAAGCAACTTTCAAGTCTACGATGAGTATGTGTGTTGTTCCAGTTTCGTGACATTTTTCAAGTATTTGGTTAATGGTAAAGACTGCGCTTTCCCGGTCTGAATCAGTTTTGGTAATCTCCAATAAAATAAAATAGAAAAACAACAACCTGTATTTGGCATATTGCTTGCACACCAAAAACACCACAAGCAATTCTATCAACTCAAACAACATAACTATAGTTATGGTAATCTAAAAAAACAATAACCTGTATTTGTCATATTGCATGCACACCAAAAAAACCACAAACAATTCTATCAACTCAGACAACTATAGTTTTGGTAATCTCAAAAAATAACCTGTATTTGGCATATTGCTTGCACATAAAAAAAACAGAAACAATTCTATCAACTCAAACAACATCTTCTTCTTTAGGTGCCTTCTCCATTACTGAAGGTTGGCAACAATCATGGCAAATTCTCCACGGTCTTGTGGCGCTCTGAACAATGAGCGGGAGTCCAGTCCCTTATGTTCTTTAACCAGGAGCATTTCCTTCGTCCTGAACCACGGCGACCCTCTACCTTGACCTCCATTATTAATTTTAGAAGGCTATATTTTGTACTTCTGAATATATGTCCTAGGTACGCTGTCTTACGTTTCTTCACAATAGCCAATAGCTCTTTGTCTCTGTCCATGCGTCTAAGAACCTTATTATTCGTGACCAAGATATTCTCTGCATTCTTCGAAAGATCCACATCTCAAACGCTTCTATTCTGTTCATAGTATTGATCTTCAACGTCCAAGCCTCAACACCAGACAACAGTACCGAATGAATGTAGCACTTAACAAACCGGTATCTTAGTTTCAGGTTTAGGCTTCTCTCGCAAAATACTTTTATCATCTTAAGGAACCTTGTTCTGGCTATTTCGATGCGTGTTCTTACTTCCAGATCTGAAACCAGGTCTTCGGTGATTCAGCTGCCCAAGTATTTAAATTTAGCGACCTGCTCTATTTGCTTAGTGTATACTTGCAAATTGGCTTTGAGATCTGGTGTTCTACTTATAACAATTATTTTCGTTTTGGCCGTATTTAATTTTAGCCCAAGCGCATCACCTTCTGGTATTATTTGGTTTATCAAAGGTTGTGGGCCAGCTGCGCTGCCTGCAATTATAGCCGTATCATCCGCGTACCTGATGTTGTTCAATAATTCACCATTGATCTTGATTCCATCTGTAGAGCTTTCTAAGGCTTTCAGGAATATTTGCTCCGAGTAGATATTGAACAACAATGGTGATAGTACACAGCCCTGACGTACTCCACGTTTAATAGGAATTAGGTCGTATCGTCCTCTAGTCTTACTGCAGCAGTGTTCGTACACATTTTTTATGAAGGAGATATCTTTTTGGTCGAGGCCTTTGGTCATCAGAATGTTAATTAGGACGCCGTGTTTTAAACAGTCAAATGCCTTTACATAATCAATAAAATAGATGTACACGTCCTTCCTTTAGTCTCTACATTTCTGCATGAGAACTGATAGCCCAAACAACGCTTCTCTTGTTCCCAGTCCATCTCTAAAACCGAACTGTTCCTTGCTTAGGTCTTCTTCGCATTTCTTACGTATTCTATTATGTAGGATTTTTAGGAATACTTTTAATACTCATCAAGCTTATCAGTCGGAATTGATCGCACTTGTTTGCGTATGATTTCTTTGGTAGGGCAATGAATACTGATTTTAGCCAGTCTTGCGGTATGTTTGCGGATTCATATATTTTGTTAAAGAAGTTTATAAGAATGTCGGTATTTCCCTCTTGTATAAGCTTTAGGATTTCTATGTACATGTCGTCCGGTCCTGCAGCTTTACTTGATTTGGTGGATTTTATAGATTTAATAAGTTCTGATTTCATGATGTTCGGGTCAGTGTCTCCACCTTGATTTGGATATGGTAAATTAGTTTCGCCATCAACAAATTTTTGATATACTTTGTCCACGCTTGTTTCAGTTCTTCTTTATTTGTCAAAAGTGGATTGTCCTCATTTACTAGTCTAGATGGTAGATGGCTTTTGGTATTTCCAGCTATTTTTTGACCTTTTTGTGGAGATTGAACAGATCGTATTTGTCTTGTAGTTTTTCAAGTTCTTGCCATCTTTCTTCCATCCATTTTTCTTTGGCTTTTCTAATGTTTCTTCTTATGTTTGAGTACAGTTCATTATATTTCTGCTGATCCACATTTTTGTATTTTCTTCCTTCATCCATTAAATTAATGATTTCTAATGGCATCCACTGCTTCCGTTTATTAGCCTTTGGTGCTTTCAATGTTTCTTGAATATTTTTAAATATTTGCGTTGATCCCATACTGCCTCAACCGTTTGCTCTTCTGACGAACGGGTCTTTTTTAGTTCAGTGTTGAGCTTCGTCGTTAATTTCTCTTGCAGGTTTGGATCTTTGAGTGCCTCCATGTTTGGTCTTCTAATGATTTTACGCTTTATTTTTTTAAGGCGGAATCTTACTTGAGCTATTATTATTATACATGGTGTTTTACCCTATTTCATGTAGGATAAAACACCATGTATAACAGTAATTGTATGTTCATTTATGATATATATTTACCATTCTAAAGCTTGATTGTACTAGATTCGCCAAGAAACTTGAACAAGTTTCTAGTTTCAATTTTTTTATGTACAATAAAATAAAGCGTGAATTACATTGTACTAGATTCGTAAAGAAACTTGAACGAGTCTCAAGTTTAAATTATCCATTTGCAATATTCAACTCGTACTATGACCAACCCCATATTGAATAAAAGACAAGTGCAGTACGTGATTGGTCATTGTACGAACCTAATACATTTTCAATTGGCAGCACTGAAGAGCCCATACTGGTTCTAGAAACCAGTACCTGGGGGTCTATTCTGAAAGTTCATGTGCAATATTCAACTCGTACTATGACCAATCCCATATTGAATACAATACAAGCACAGTGCGTGATTGGTACATAGTACGAGCTAAATATTGCACATGGATAATTGAAACTTATTCAAGTTTCTTTACTAATCTAGTACACTATAATTCGCGTTTTACTAATTATGATTTTCTAAAAACCTGCTCGGCGAATTAGTACCTTGTCGAGGTGAGCAGGATTAATCACAATTACATTGAGAACGTCACCCTGTTAAATATTTTAGTTGTATATTTTCTTGAATTTCGAAATCAATTAGCGATTTTAATGGTTTTTAATTAAACAAAAATTTCATTTGAATTCTTTCCGCACAAATAGTTATGCTGATAAATGTATTTTCAACATTTTTAAATCACTTATAAATTGTTTTGTTTTCTTGAATATTTGTATATGCTAGATATTGTAATTATCAATACAGTTTCAATTGGCAGCACTGAATAGCCTATACTGGTTCCAGGAACCAGTACCTGGGAGTCTATGCCAACCAATCCCATATTGAATACAATACAAGCGCAGTACGTGATTGGTACATAGTACGAGCCAAATATTGCACATGGATAATTGAAACGTGTTCAAGTTTCTTTACTAATCTAGTACACTATAATTCGCGCTTTACTAATTATGATTTTCTAAAAACCTGCTCGGCGAATTAGTACCTTGTCGAGGTGAGCAGGCTTAATCACAATTACATTGAGAACGTCACCCTGTTAAATATATTAGTTGTATATTTTCTTGAATTTCGAAATCAATTAGCGATTTTAATGGTTTTTAATTAAACAAAAACATCATTTGAATTCTTTCCGGACAAATAGTTAGGCTGATAAATGTATTTTCAATATTTTCTTGAATATTTGTATATGCTAGATATTGTAATTATCAATTTTAATCAATACATTTTCAATTGATACCACTGAATAGCCATAGCCATAGCCATAGCCCATACGGGTTCCAGGAACCAGTACCTGAGAGTCTATGCTGAAAGTTCAAAACGTTCTGTAAGACACCTTAAACGATCAATATTACTGTCAATATTTTAGAATAATGACAGTATTACTGTGTGATGTCAGTTCACCCCAAATCTGTTGCTTAAGTATTTTACCACAATACGCGTTTTTCACCATTTATGAGCAGAATGAAATCAGAATGAAATAAGAATGAAATCAGAATGAAATCAGAATGAAATCAGAATGAAATCAGAATGAAATCAGAATGAAATCAGAATGAAATCAGAATGAAATCAGAATGAAATCAGAATGAAATCAGAATGAAATCAGAAAACTAGTGAAATAGATTTTTTTATTTTCTAAAATATTATAGCAGTATGTTGTGAAACATATGATGCAAATAATTGACTAATTTTAAACCGAAACTAGTTTAGTTGGAGTGCAAACATACTCTAAATTGTATTGTATTTAGTGAAACTGTTTTAATGCAGCTTATTAGGGTGCACAGAAATTCTGAATGTAAATGTGAGACCAAAACTAATTCAGTTCCTCTCGATCAATTTAGTCACATTAATATGTTTAGTATTTTTTAAACATTAGATCGAGTGGAATAGACTTTAAAATAGTTCAATCTAAAGCAGCAAATACTTACTTTAATGCTCATAACAAACTGCTTTATTTTATTTAATCAAAATTTTAATCTTCGTCCGTTAATAGACACCGCCGTGTCGCTAATCGATTCGTGAATTAGCTCGTGTCGTGAATAAACATAAATCGTGAATCATGTCGTGTCGCGAATGTACGCGTATCGTGAATCAACTCGTGTCGTAAATCAACTCGTCTTGTAAATCAACTCGTGTCGTGAAACAACTCGTATCCTGAATCAACTCGTGTCGTGAAACAACTCGTCCCGAGAATCAACTCGTTTCGTAAATTAACTGGTTTCGGGAGTCAACTCTCGCCGTGAACCAACTCGCGTCGTGAATCAACTCGTCTCGTGAATCAACTCGTCTCGTAAATCAACTCGTGTCGTGAAACAACTCGTATTCTGAATCAACTCGTGTCGTGAAACAACTCGTCCCGAAAATCAACTCGTTTCGTAAATTAACTGGTTTCGGGAGTCAACTCTAGTTGTGAACCAACTTGCGTCGTGAATCAACTCGTCTCGTGAATCAACTCGTCTCGTAAATCAACTCGTGTCGTGAAACAACTCGTGTCGTGAGACAACTCGTCTCGTAAATCAACTAATCCATTAAACAAACTCGTGTCGTGAAACAACTCGTATCCTGAATCAACTCGTCCCGAGAATGAACTCGTATCCTGAATCAACTCGTTTCGTAAATTAACTGGTTTCGTGAGTCACCTCGAGTCGTGAATCAACTCGTGCCATGAATCAACTCGTGCCATGAATCAACTCGTCTCGTAAATCAACTCGTGTTGTGAATCAACTCGTATCGTAAATCTTTTCGTATGATTAATCAACTCGTTTCGTAAATGAACGGGTGTCGTGGAACAACGCGTGTGGCGAATCAACTCGTACCTCGAAACAACTCGTGAGTAAAAATCCGCAATCGTGTATGTTTTGCACCCTGCAGCGAGAGCAGTACAATCCCACAGCAATCAAGCTAGATTCGCTAAAGGGGCAATGTAAGTAATAAACAACTTTAACTATTTGATTATCCACTAATAACTATTTTTGTTGTTGTTACAGGTGTCTTCATGTGTAGCTTTTGTTCAATTACAATAAACCAACAGTGCCGTTTTAAGTAGCTCTCGCTATTAAACCACGTTAGGTAAAAATAAAGTATCTCGCGAGTGCTAGTTTTTGTTTCAAGTCAGGGCATTCGCGTTTTTTATGTAAACTAAACTCAGTGCGTTACATGGGCTGGAGATGGAATGGTGGAGCAACGCGCAAGTAAATTGAAGACATCAACGGGTATATTTCCTAATGTGAAAGAAGCCCGCAACAAGTGGTGAGTTGTTTTTGATTTACCTACGGTTAGAGTGTCTTCTTTTTTAGTCTAGTCTCTGCTTTACTGTTTTTACAATTATATTACAATTATTTTACAAATATATCAACCTCGCAGAGCCGCCACTATCACTGGGCGTCATATCTGTGGCCTGGTAGATGGTATTTTGGTTCTCTAGTCCCTTGTTTGGGACTTTAATATCATGCTTTAGAACACTTTTCTAAATTTACTTATGACATAAGTAATAATAAGTAGTAATCAGTGTCGATAATATTGTTTTGATAAGCTCTTATTTCGATTATTCCTTTGTGAAGGGAGTTATACGCTAAAAACCAACCGCATTGCCCCGGATTTAATACTCTAAGATGTCAGTATTTGATTATTTGATTTAGGGCTATTTGTTTAACAGAGTTTAACTTTAAACTTGGTTTAAAGTGTTACATGTCGATGCGCTTTAAAGACGTTAAAGTAAAATTTTCAGTTTATTTTTTTACTGAATTGTATTTATGTATTATTTATGTATATATATATATATATATATATATATATATATATATATATGATTAATAAATAAAATTAAAAAAGAAAAAAGATTAAAAACTATCGGCGATATTAATGTTATTGTTACTTTTCTTAAATTCTCTATATTGTACTAACTTTTGGTATAAATATCAGTTTTAAATTCAGTTATTTTTTTATAACTAAAGCAAAAACAGTTAACAACATTTCGTTAAGGTATTAAAATTATTTGATTTTCCAGAACATTTTGAATATAAACTAATCAAGTTTAAATACTTTCTTATTTTATAAATGATATTAAACATTAATATCTATAAAAATGGTTTTGGATAACACACATTTTAAAATTTGTATAATCCAAATTCAAACTCCGATTGTCTGTAAAGGTCGTTTTAGACAAAACAATTTCTTAGCTCAAAAGTTGTTCAAGAAATGAATTCATATATCCTCACTCCCATATAATGTGTCCTTAACAAATAGAACGCGTTATATTTTTCCATTCCATCCACCATCCAATTCAATATCTCAAATAATTTGCTGTATGATACGAGACAATTTAGATTGTCTCGCATCTTGACTAACTTTTGAGTCAAAAAATTGTCTACCTTAAAGCAACGAGAAATTTATATACGATTTTTAACATTTTAGTTTTCTGTATTTTTTGTATGAAAACTAGACAGATGACAATATTGCAATTAAACACGTTTTGTTTCCCAAGTGTATATAAGTAGTGCGATTATCTACTATACGTGTTCGTGTGTAGAACATGCAACACATATTTGCCTCCCTGCAACTCGTTTATTCCCTGCAATCTACTGCAGTAGTGCATAAAAAATGTTGCAGCACACCGGCCCACGCCGCTAGGCCGTTCGTTCGTTCGTTCGTTCGCCGGTCCGTTGCCCACACGCGGATTAATTTAAAAGCATTAGAAAGTATAAAGTAAAATTAATATCCGTCGATATTACACAACCGAGACGCTCATTAATTATGTCAGCCTTATATGCACACACGGCGGCGCGCGGGGAATGAAATAGAAAGCGAGGCGGATCGGTCAATCAATGAAATGTTTGACATCACAATGCGAATGGATTTTTTTTTAAATGTGCATTGCATAACTTCATCGTGATGGCAAGATTACGGTTCGCTCATAGCTGAAGTCACTTGTGGTTTTAAAAATTGTAACTGATTGTGACTCGTTTATATATGATGATTGATTAAATTCGAGGCTATAAACAGCCCACGTTATACAAGGGACCGACCTAAGATATTAGGTGTCTGTGGGCTACTAAAAATAATGCGTCCCTTTTCATTAGAAAATAATGATAAGCATAAATATAATATTTTTTAATATATTAGTAGGTTATTTGGGCCACTAAAAATAATGCGCTCCTCTTCATTAGAAAATAATGATAGGGATAAATATAACATGTTGGATATATCAGTTGGTTATTTTTGTCATGAAATGATATTGAATAAAAACAAATTTCTCTCTTTCTTGGTGTTTTCCCTCATGTAACCGTGTTGGGTGTCGAGGTTGGTTTCTATGAACTTCTGTTGCTTGCTGTCTTCCTTATCTTACTATGCTTGCCTATAGGTTTTGCCTTTGACTTGAAGCATTTTACTAATTGTGCCATTCCTTTTGATCTCTTTCCTATGGCTCTTGCATCTCATGCTTTCTTTACTTGTCTGTCATTGCTCATTCTGGTAATATTATATAATAATAAAAATAACGAAATAACTAATAATAACAAAAAATATATACCGCCAATAAAAATTCAACCCGTAAAGGGCTATAGTTCATTTATCCCCGTGGTTAGCGTGGCCTTGTTTATATGTCTACTTTTTAAATTAACTGGTATGTAGGAGGAATTAGTCAAATAAATTAGTGTATATCAGTTCAAGCCAGTTAAACAATTTTGATCAAAACCCTCCGTCAGAACGAAATGCCTGTTTTCCGACGCAGAGATATTAAAAAACAATTCGCCTGGATTCTCCAACGAATCTTAACTAGTTTAAGACCGTCTTAATAATAAGACGGTCTTAAAGCGTTGCACCAAACAAAAATCGGATCTTAAAACATTAAGGGTGGGATTTTGATCGCATACATTGAGCATCATGGCCGACATAGCCTGCAAAGTGGCGGCATCTATATGCGAGGAGCAGTTCATATGATTTCTTGAAATTGAACTGCGATGTAAGAATGGTGGTCTTTATAACTAAGTTTATGCAATACGTTGTTGTATCATGTTTGTCGTATCTAATGAATCAGATGTTTATATCAATTTACTTTGTCGAGAAATCGTTTTTGGCACAATCACCAATTCAATCGCAGACCTATATTCCAGCGCGACATCTATTGAAAACTAACCCAAGTAAAAATATTTTTTAATCTGATTAAAACAACCATATGGTGTAAAGAATTCTACGAAAAGGTATATGTGATGTTTGCGAATATGACCCTTTAATGATATTCCAATGTTTCCAGCATCAAAAATGAAGAAGATATTTATTTTCGCAGTAATTTTTCAAATATCAATATACTTATGGATATAAAGGTCCCGGTTATCTTGAATTTTCGATATGTGATTATTTAATATATATTTGGGAGTGATTAAACTACTAGATTGCTTCCTTCTATACAGTCGAATCTTTAACATGCTATAACTACAAATTTTGGTCATCAATTCTTGCAAACTAAGTTACAATACCAAGGATGAAGTGTTTTTATTAACTTGCATAAATTGTATGCCATTCCATGGCGTAGTTTTACCTAGAAGCTGGAAACAATTACACAATTAGTAAAAGTATAGGCGAAATCCCAGCCTTAACACGGTCTTACATTATAAGACTAAGTAAGATCTACATATGTTTGGTGCAACAGAATAAAAATTTAATACGTGGTTATATATAAGACGAATTGATATAAGACGAGCTTGTAAGATTCGTTGGAGAAACCCGGCGTTAGTTTTAAAATAAATACTTATGGTGCGACAATATATACAACACTAGTTGGTGCTAATGAAATTGCCTATACAAAGACAATGCTTTTGAATAAATTTAATAATTTTCCAACCTATATCTTATATACTATATATATACATTATATAACTTATATTCTATGTATACCCTATAAATCCTTGAAATTGTTAAATTTAATATACAATTTTGATCAAATTAATCTTATGAAAATTTTCTTAAAACCCTTTTTCGTATAAAGATTATTTGACTATACTCTTTTATATCAACATTCTAGCTGTCTGAGATAGGAATATTCATTATGTATTATTATATTTTGTAAATAAAAAAAAGAAACCAAAAAATGAAGAGTAGTGCCCAATGAAATGTACCATTTTACAAACCTAGAAATCTAACTTTGGGGAGAAACAACCAAAGTTAGATTTGTCACACAGCTAGGATGTTGATATAAGAGAGTATAGTCAATTGATTTTTATCGGCTCTTTCTTTGCCAATTTGGAGGCTGTCCCTCTCTTGAAATTTGCTAAAACCCTTTTTCGTATAAAAATCATTTAAATATACTCTTTTATATCAACATCCAAGCTGTCTGAGATTATATAAATAACCATTATGTATTATTATATTTTATAAATCAAAAAAGGAACAAAAAAAAGTACTGCGCAATAAAATGGACCAATTTATAAACCCAGAAATCTAACTTTGGGGAGAGACACCCAAAGTTAGATTTGTCAGACAGCAAGGATGTTGATATAAGAGAGTATTGTCATATGGTTTTTATCGGCTCTTCTTTTGCCAATTTGGAGGCTGTCCCTCTCTTAGTCTTATCATACATCCAACTCTTTATGCCACCATGAGATCGCCAGATATCATCATCGTCCTGACTTCCACTGCATCCATGGATGTGATGCGGTATGCTCTTGTTATACGTAAGGCGCTGGTTCTCAGTCCTCATCCTCTCTGAGTTTCTCTGGGTCAGCGTTGCGTTGACCCAGGCTGGGGCCGCGTATAACATCTGGACTCGCTAGTAGTCTCTGTTTTCCCTACTTTTTTGGGAAGCCGCCTGCCTAGGACTGCTTCCGTCCTAACGACTTTGCCGGTGGCCTCTAGCACATGGGAGGCTTGGCTGGTATTAGCTTCCAGTACTGTGCCCAAATATTTGATTTTTCATGCCACCACTATTTCCAGCCCCATGTATTGTATTGGCTTCCTGGATCTCACTTTTGGCGACCGCGACGCTTAGTCCGGTGTGCTCCATTACCCTGGTTTTGCTGAGGGTCTCTCCTATATCTCTTGCCCGAGTGACCATATCATCGGCAAGCCGGAGGGCCCGTGGCCTCAAACTTTGTCAGCCCTCCGGTGCCATCATATGTCACTTCTCGGTCGCTTAGGCACACATAAGCGGCGTCGGGCGGAGGCGCGGTGTAGGCGAGGCGCAGGCGCGACGTTGCACAGGCGATTGTGATGTCCATATGCAGTGAAGGGGTGGACATTGCATCATATGTTTACATAGAAGCGGCGTGAAAGAGTTGTGCCTCGAAGCCACCGTGTCTCAGGCGAAGAGGATAAGGCGCGGTGCCGGCACGGCGAGAGGCATGAGGCAAATCCCTGCGCCTCGTCCCCTAAATGGGCATTGTACCATATGTTTATATAAAGGGGGCATGCGTCGTGTTTCTCACCGCGCCGGCGCCTTCGCCTCAATGTGTGAATTGGGCCTTAAGTATCCTTGTATCAGTTTTACCAGGTCTTCTAGTCATCCCCTTCGCCGCAGTACTGCCATCATTGCTATCACTTTTCCGGCTACCGCGTATTCGGGCTTAGGCGGGCGTCATCTGTATCTGGTAGCTTCACGGATCGTCCTCAACCTCCCTACATAGCTATTTCCAGTCGTCTTCCTGAATGCGATCTATCGATCGCCTGAATTCCCTCCTACGTGTTCGATATGCTCTTAGAGGTTTTGTATCGACGCTGTCGCTCTCTGCACGCGTTGAGGCGCCTTGTTTGCATCTTTCCTGCACTCAGCCACCTCTTCTTCTTGTGGTGCCGCCTCCTATCGGTGGTTAGCAATCATCATGGCGATTCTAATCTTTGACGCTGCAGCTCTAAATAGTCCGACCGATGTTTGTCCGTACAATTCCCTAAGGTTCTTTGACCATGCGATTCTGCGACGCCCAATGCTTCTTCCTTGTATGTTTCCTTGCATGTTTCCTTGCATGATCAGTTCATCAGCCACCTCGGGCCACCACAAGTACATAGTTTTCTTTCCAAATGTTGTTCTGTTGGATATTGTTTCCTCGCAGGCTTTCTGGAGTTTGATGTTTAATTCCTCCGCCATTTCATCCGGGTTGTCTGTTGTTAGGCGTGATGCTCTCTCTATGTTTGTTGTTAGTTCCTCGCTGTTTATTGTTTTTGTGTTCCATCTCCTCGTCTACGGGAAGATGTCTGCATTTGTAGTTTGGGTTCATGCTATGTAGCCCCTCCGCTTAATTGGACGCTGTATTCAATATAGTTGTATTCACTTGGTGTTTCTTCATCCTCGAGTACCTTCCAGTCTCGTACTCGTCGCATTAGGTTGGTTGGTTGTGGCCATCGTGATGTCGATAAGGATGTTTGCTTCTTGTTGGAGTTTTGCCAATGTTACATACCTCTAGGTCTACTAGATGCAATGTCTAGCACTGCTTCATTCCTCGTAGTTGTGGCAGTTGACACTCATGCTGTCGCCTTGGCATTAATGTCTCTGGCCAGCATGGCGTGTCCGTTGTTCGCTCTTGTAGTAGTTTCAAGCGCTGTTAGCCAATGCGTTCTGGTGCAGTTTGGTGAAAGGTAGCAGGCGTAACACAATACGCCTGCTACCTTTCACCAAACTGCACCAGAACACATGGCCCATGCAGGGATCGTGGGTGAGCCGTATGTCGTGATGTTTCAGTGATGGGGGCCAATGATATTAATAGATAGATGGGCGACAGACTAACCAAAAGATGATGTAGGTATCACCTTTTGGTTAGTCCGTTACTCACGAGACGTCTAGTTTCTTGCTATTCACTAATTAGGATCACATGGGTCCCTCGGTTTGCCGCCGTGACGAGCAGTAGTTGGTGTGCTGCTCGTCCACGGCCGACATTTGAATGTAGTATCTTAAGTCTTTCTCTCATCCGCACTGGGCTGTCCCTCTCCGTGGGCTCACCTACCATTTGTGGTCACTTCATCCCAGGCTTTGGGTTTTATGGGACACCGTAGCCCTCCTGCGGCGTGTCCTTCTGCTTGGCAGAGTGCGCCTGTCGTCTGCACATTCTTACCTGATATCCCGCATCTCTGCATCTCAGGCAGAGGCTTCTGCCGTCCTCCTGGATAGTTCTGGATAGTTGGCTGAAGGGTAGCATAGCTACAGACACTTGGGCCTCCTTGTGCATACGTCGGCTCTGTGCCCGTCCAGCCAACATCGGCTTGTCGTGTTTTGCTCCTGGTACTTGAGAGTCGCGTGTAAGGGGAATGCCCTTGGTTAGTTGGTACTCAAGTGTTTGCATGAAGTCTAGTGAAGACAGTCTCGGTACCTCCACCAGTATCACTTTTGTTCTACACCCGTATGGGAACTCCTCCCTCCTCCCTCCGGGTTGCCCTGCACTGAACGAGGCCGATTCTCAGTTTCGTTGTGGTCAAACTGTCAACTGCCAATTTCTCGGTGGTGGCAACTGTTTTCGTGTAGTTTCGGGCTGGCCTTAGTTCACACACCCTGTGTTGTTCCTGGCTGATCTCCTTGCTAACTGCTTCTACTTTCTCCTTCGTTGCCAGGATATCGAGTCCCCTTATGTGGAGGGTCGTGCCTGGTCTCCTCACTGTTGTTTCCGCGTCTAGCGTTTTGTCGGCGATGACCCCAGAGAGTTCTTCTACTTTATCTCCTCTGCCGCGCACTCACAGTTGGAGATGCGCGTTGTCAGTGTTTTCTATTCGGGTTACGTTGTTTTCCCCACTGTCAAAATCCCTGACTTTTCTGACCAGATCAGCGTATATCTGGCCCTCTCTTGGTTTTACCCATATTGTTTCTTTCTGTCTTGTTTTTTTTTTGTGCGTGTTTCGCTGTCGTGGTTGTCGTGATTTATATTACCCCTCCTATTGGTCCTTGAGCTTCACGTGGAAGGGTAGTCTGGTTAGCTGGTACTTTTTTTCGAATGTACGTATTTTCATGAAGGCAGTCTCGGTAACTCTACCAGTATCGCCTTTTTCCAGTTTTCCCAGCGGTTTCCTGTAGTTTTTGGATGCCGTTGTAGAATGTTGATGGAGAGAAGTGGAGAGGGTAGCCAAAACCCACCCTGGGTTGTAGCGCTACGGAGAAGAAGAAGAAGAAGAAGAAGTTGTAGAATGTTTCCCTCGTTTTGTCTTTGCTAATGCTTGCGCACATTATGTAGAGGGTAAGGCACTCGTTCCTTTAGGTCATGCTTGTACAGTTTCGAACCGCCGTGGTACGACAAATTGTAACTACTCCATCCTCCTCAAGATCTAGCCCTGCTAGCTCGGTGACCAAGCATCCAGCTGCTGGTCATCGCTCTGCATCTTGTTTATTATCCTCACTATGTTAGCATTTAAGATTAGAGTAAAATTGATTGGTTAGTCTGTTGTTGACCAGTTTTAATAAAAATACAAAAAGAATGTTTCCCTCGTTTTGTTTTTGCTGATGCTTGCGTACATTATGTAGGGAGTGAGGCACTCGTTTCTTTAGGTCATGTTTGTACATTTTCGAACCTCCGTGGTACGACAAATTGTAACTACTCCATCCTCCTCAAGATCTAGCCCTGCTAGCTCGGTGACCAGCTGCTGGTCATCGCTCTGCATTCCTTGTTTATTATCCTCACTATGTTAGCATTTAAGATCAGAGTAAAATTGATGGTTAGTCTGTTGTTAACCAGTTTTAATAAAAGTACAAAAAGAATGTTTCCCTCGTTTTGTCTTTGCTAATACTTGCGCACATTATGTATTGGGTAAGGCACTCATTCCTTTGGGTCAGTCTTATACAGTTCTGGACCTCCGTGGTACGACAAATTGTAACTACTCCACCCTCCTCAAGATATAGCCCTGCTAGCTCGGTGACCAAGCATCCAGCCGCTGCTCATCGTTCTGCATTCCTTGTTTATTATACTCACTATGTTAGCATTTAAGATTAGAGTAAAATTGATGGTTGGTCTGTTTTAATAAAAATACAAACAAAAATAATGATCCTCACTACTTTAGTTTCGGGGATACGCTTCCTTTCCGACCCCTTCGCCACTGTTACTTTCGTAACCAGTGCTATTCCTTTATTTCGCATGTTTTATGGTGTATGTCCAACTTGTTGAAGGAGCTTCGTATCCTTTGCACTGTCTCTTTTGTTGTCTCTGCCCTTCTTGTTCCAGGTCCTTGGGGTAGGTAGAAGAATTTGCCTGGCCTGTCGGTTTGGTTGCTTCAGACGTGCCTGCAAGTAGCTCATCTGCGCCTCCATCTTTTTCCGCGTCCTTTCTTGCCTTATCCACCTTCATGGCCTCCATCTCCTTCCGAAGTTCTCTGTCTTCAGGTTGCTGGGCGGTTTTGATAGTGGTTTCAATATTCCCCAGGAGCCGCTCATACATGTCCGCTCCATCGACTTCTGATTATTTTGGAATCCTTCGGGTCTTTCCTGCGGTGTCTGTGAGCAGTAGTACTGCGTCTCTGATTCCTATTGGTTGTTGGTAGACGTCCTCATCCGTGTTTGTCTGCGGGTTCGGTTTTGACTTCTGGCACCTTTCTTCTTCTCTTTCTGGTAACGAGGTTGTCTTCGTCGTCGTTCTCGAGCGTCTTCTCCGCCCCACATTTGATCATTATGTTGCCCTTGACTGCTCCACTGCTTGATGGGGTTCGCTTTGCCTGAAGACCTGCTCGTCTAGTTTGGGTTTTTGCGCTAAAAAGGTAGTTAAGTTCGCTACGTCACTGATACGTCTCACTGCTTTCAAGGTCACTTGTTAAGACAAGAGTTTCATATCTGTACAAACGATGATCTGTGGCAAAATAACTGAATTTATATGTCGCATTAAATGATCGAATTTATTTTATTTATCAAAAAAGAACGTATTAACATGATACCTACATATATAAATACGTCGGCGCTTACATACACTAATACTCTCATTACAAAAAAGAACAAAATTGACACCGCATATACAATGACGCTCGCATCTAAATCACTATCCATAATTACCTAAATAATAACATACTAATGAACACAGATTATAATATTTTTCGAAATACAAAATAGAGAGACAGATATATACCTATAGAGAGAGATAACTTTTGGCAGAAATACACATATACAGTATCGCTTTACAAAAACGAAAATAAATCAAACAACAGTTTTACGCTTACATGTCTTTTTCAATATTTTTTTTTATGTGTGTCTCGCGTCGTAACGTTATTACGTTACTACATGACGAAAGGCTATTTTAAATATCAACGAAATAGCGGCGGTCGAGCGCGGGCAGTGATATTTTCTTTTTTCGAATTTTACTGCTATAAACTACTAATTTAGATTTGTGTGTTAATCAGTCGATTCAATTCGATTTTAGTTTGTTATAATAAATCTGACGATAAGTTAGAATCCTAAATATGTGATACTGTTGAACGACACGAGATTATAAGAACAGTACAATGCAAATTTATATGAGACAAAGTCCCTGTATTCATTATACTTTGCCATATTATTTAATGTGAAATAAACTTAATCTCGGTTGTATAAAGGCGAGTTAACTATAGCCCGTGATTATATTGTTAGATGTTGCATAATTTAATGTTCACTTCATATCTTACTGGACTGTTTATATATGGCAACACCGCATTATGAGTCACAGTTGTCAAAAGTGACGTTTGAATCACTGATTGTAAATTAACTCGGGAGATATTTGCTTTATACAAGCGAGCCTTAATGTCGTATTAGACAAGAAAATTTCTAGCCTCAAAAGTTAGTCAAGATACGAGACAATCTAAATTGTCGTGTATCAAACAGCAAATTATTTGAAATATTGAATTAGATGGTAGATCGAATGGAAAAATATAACGCGTTCTATTTGTCAGTGACAAATTTTATGGGAAGAGGATATATGAATTCATTTCTTGAACAACTTTTGAGCTTGTCTTAGGGTCGTTTTAGACAAGACAATTTCTTAGCTCAAAAGTTGTTCAAGAAATGAATTCATATATCCTCCTCCCATACAATTTGTCCTTGAA
The DNA here is from genome assembly GCA_963942505.1 of Lordithon lunulatus. Taxonomy (NCBI): domain Eukaryota; kingdom Metazoa; phylum Arthropoda; class Insecta; order Coleoptera; family Staphylinidae; genus Lordithon; species Lordithon lunulatus. The sequence goes on from OZ012669.1 coordinate 53,537,626, forward strand.
AAATAGAACGCGTTATATTTTTCCATTCGATCTACCATCCAATTCAATATTTCAAATAATTTGCTGTATGATACGAGACAATTTAGATTGTTTCGCATCTTGACTAACTTTTGAGTCAAGAAATTGTCTTGTCTAAATCGACCTTAAAACGACGTAATTTATATGTAATAATATTAAATTATATATGGACATTTTTATGATTCTAATTTATCGAATTTAATTTTATTAACTTATTATTTTCGCATTATTAAAAAATATCAGATCGGTACGTGTAAATGCAATTTCGCGTCACAAAAAAGAAAACGTTCGAGCACGTTCGAGAGTAATAATAGTCGATTAAATCAAGGCACATTACGGTTCTTGAATATCCCCTTTATACCCTTTCGCAAAGTCGAGTTGATGTAGCCGCAACTTCCCGGCGAGCTCATGAATGACGTCCCGGAAAATAATAGAATCCACATTCTCGCCGAGCATGTAGAAGAGAAACCAGTCGCCCATCTTGCTCCTCCGCACAATCAAGTCGATATCATCTTTCTTCATTAAACGATATCGCATGCGCAGTAGATATACGCGCATGCGTGGTGATAGGATGATTATAATTCGGTAGACGATGGTGATGAAGGTGAGAATGAAGAGGAGCACGAACCAGAACCAGAGGAAGACGTAGATTTTTTCGTTGACGACATTGAGGGGGAGGATGCAGATGGCGTCGTGGCGTTCAACCTCACCAGAAACGCCGTATTTGTAGAAGGTGCATTTGGTCATCTTGGGGAATACTTGGATGATGGGGTCGATGCGGTCCTCCTGGTCGTTGTCCATAAAAGCCAGCACACGGATGCCGAATGTCAGGAAGGCGCCGTCGAAGAATTTGTTCATGAGGAACATTTGCCCTTAAAATAAAAATAGTTAGTAATTAAATCGTTCAAATATAGAATGGTACAATTTTTACTAATATGGCTATGGGGAATCTGTAACTCCCATAGGATGGATAGGGGAATGCCCGCTAGATATGCCGGGTAGGAGGTGGATATGCCTCCCGCGGACCAAAAGATCTAGTAATGGGCAACAGTATACCAGTACCGTGCAGAAGACTACTGAAAAATGATTTCTTTAAAGGATCTTGTTCCGGAAAGCTATTGGCGCAGCTGAAAACCAGCATAATCGGCTATAGTACTGCAGTGCGGAAAACAAGGAGAAACTATCGCACAATAACTCTCAAGACAAACAATCATGACGAGAAACTAAATAGAGCAAATATTATTCTCCATAAAGAACAGTTTATTATTTACATGTAATGATGACAGAAACGTGCAAATTTTGTATAAATATTGTTGAGATTCAACTAAATCTGAATCAATTGCTAAATTATGTTTGCTAATAATTGCCAGGTTTTTGTATAGTTTTTCTTTTCTCTTACCTATTACATTTATAAGGGCAAGAAACTCGCAGAGATAATACTTGTAGGCCCACCAGTTGTGATACCTGAAGTTCTCCCACAAGTAGTCCAACATGAGTTTCTTCTTCATTCGCTTCTCCGTCTCGGAGCATATGCCTATGTCCAGATCCATCATCAGTGCGTGGATCTTGCCGCCCTCCCATGACTTCCACAGCCATCGCGGGGTGTAGAATAAGATTGCCTGTAATAAGAAAATCGATTATCAAAATGTAGTTAGATACAAATAATTCTCCAACTGTACTACTAGTAGTAATGAGAATTGTACTATAGATAGTATAATGTCGGCCCGAATTATATTTTGTCGATTATTATAATTCAGTTAGATAAAAATAATTCTGCAACTGTACTACTAGTAGTAATGAGAATTGTACTATACAAAGAATAATGTCTACCCAAATTATATTTTGTCGATTATCATAATTCAGTTAGATAAAAATATTTCTGCAACTGTACTACTAGTAGTAATGAGAATTGTACTGTACAAAGAATAATGTCGGCCCGTATTATATTTTGTCTACAGAAAATTATGAATAACACTTATTCGAACATATCTAAAGTTGTCGTCATTTCAAGTTGTCTAATATAATTCGTGGCATTAAAACGTTTGGACGCCCATAAAATTATTTTTAAAAAGCAACGGAAAGGCAATTCGGGCAAGCGGCGAAATATGTAATAATACATATCTACACAGCAGCGCGCATATTGCATTAGGCTGAACATCAATATCGGGCCCAGTGTAGTGGGCACCATTCCAAAGTACACGTGTTTGGATAAACGTAAAGTAGTCATTAGACATTGAGTAGAAGGAGCTATTTATGACGATCTGTCACTTTTGTGTAAATAAATACCGCGCCGGAATCAAACACGTGGCGGACGGATTATAAATGTTTGATGTGTATATGTTGATGATTCATGTTTTTTTTCTCTCTGAGATTATTACAGAGATGTAATAACTGACTATTTAAAGGTAATACTAAAATAAATTAATCGCAAGTTTAATGGCTCTTCAAGGCACCTTACACGATCAATATTACTTTCAATATTTTAGAATAATGACAATATTACTTACGAAAACAAGTTTAAAATGTTCAGTATTCTTAAATATTGACAGTATTACTTATCGTGTAATGTATAGTAATGATGGAATGAAGAGAATACTGATGTTTATCCGGATAAATGATTACTTGATAAATATAATAGGACGATTCAAGCAAATACTGACAGTACCAGGACTGACAGTATTATTGACCGTGTAAGGTGTCTTTTCGAATAAAGGAAACTATTGGACCCCTATAACTCATGGGCCGTGTCTACTGTACCCGTTGCACATTTAATTCTTACACCATTGAGTTTTATTATTATTGTATATACACTTCTCAACATGAAGCTAGAAACATTCACCTACTGTAGTGTTCTTGTTGGCATGGAAATTTTATGTTTTTGATACACCAAATCGAAGATAATTTCATATTCTTTAAGATAATTGAGAAACAAGTTAAAAATGGTACAAATAACCCTGTAAGAGGAAAGTTAAGCGCCATCTGGCGGCACCACATCAATTAGCAATGCACACCCATATGGTAATAACCATCAACATGCTCATGCCATCAGAATCACCGGTTAGTACCCTCTAGGGAATACTATTGTAACAGAGTGCTTGTGATATCAGCACAAGGACAATCGTATAATGGATTCGCACTTATATAAGTTGAAAATGTTTTCAAGTTTTAGTGTAACGTCGTCATGTCTTAGATGTGTTAGGCTCGGTCGACATGCAAAAGGAATTTATATCAGCCCATATCTCCCAACAAGTTAGTCTGTATTATCACTGCCTTTTGGATAGGAATTAGTAAATTTTATGACAGATCGTGTTGTTCAGGATATTTTTTCTACTTTTTTGAGACTACGCCATTGTAGGATATCACAATTGCGATTATGGCCATATAGTCCAGTTGGCAAGTACATTCTAGCTGGACAAAATTCAAAAGTTAATGAAATTTTAGGATATTGTTCGGCGTTGGTGTGGAGGTTTCGACCCCGAGGGGCTTGTGGAAATTAGGGGGAGGCAAACAACCTCAAAACTTTCGGATTTTCTTTAGTTTTTTGCTTATATCTTTCAAACCATGGGGTTTTCGAGGAAAATTTCTTTATACAAGTTGTAGAGCATTAAATTTACTTCAATTTTCATTCATTAATGTTATTTATTTAACCAATACTTACCGAGATACAGCAGTTAAAAGAAAACAAATTTCTCAACTTGTGTTGATGTGGGGTGTGGAGGTTTTGACCCCGAGGGACTTGTGGAAACTTGGGGGAGGCAAAAAACCTCAACATTTTCGGATTTTTTTCAGTTTTTTGCTTATATCTTCTAAACCATGAGGTTTTCGAGGAAAATGTTTTTATACAAATTTATAGAGCATTAAATGTACTTCAATTTTCATTGGTTAACGTTATTTATTTAACCAATACTTACCGAGATACAGCAGTTCAAAGAAAGGGCAAATATCTCAACTTCTAAAAAATACGAGAAAAATTCATGTTTCTGCTTCTTAACTTTTATTGTTCGACATGTCTATGTATATTATGCATACTATGTGTGCCCCCGACCCCCTGCCTCCAACTCCCATCCCCTCCCCCACCATAAGTCACGTCCCTTTCCTCCCCTTGCACATATACATACTGAAATCTATTCTTCTATCCCAAAAGCATGTAAATTAAGGTAGTTAAGCTTATAGCTGTTGTGCGCTATGTATTTTCACGCTTAATTTACCGACATATTAGTTAATGATGTAAAATATCATGTTATTTTCTACCACAGTGTGACTTATACTTATGTATTTAAGATAACATGATATTTTACTTCATTAACTAATATGTCGGTAAATTAAGCGTGAAAATACATAACACACAACATTATATCCCCGTCTACCTTGTTTTTCCACATTTTGCTATATTTTCTTATGTTTTCTCACATGCTTGTTGTCCCGTTTTACTGGAATTTTGTTCACAGACATACATACATACACACAGACGGACATCGCAAAAATCGGTTTTATTTCGACTATTTTGGGCATAAAACATAAAGAAAATTGTTTTTTTTCTCTTAATTGTATGCGATAACAATTCTTATTTTATACTGTAGATTATTTCCGGGAAAGTTATCACATATTTCGATAATCTTATTTAGAAAACGTGAAGTAGTTTTCGCTATGCCTGTATTGCCTTCCCTATACATTAGTGATGTATTCGGAAAGTAAAAACACAAATGGAATTTTTGAAGCAAGTGGCAAATCGTCATCGCTGTCGTCATCATTGTTTCCTTCCTCCTGGGTGCTTATTTAATCAAATAGTCCTCACATTCTTCGTACGTATCGTCTTCGTTGAAGTCGGCCTCGAACGAATCCTCACAAGTAGCGCCGGTGCTATCTATGCTTGCACATTAGTATACCTGCATGACTTCTTCTTCCCAATGCCCAAGGGAGCTCATGTTATGTCACATCCACTGCAGGAAGAGAATGTCTTCAGGATTCAATTTGCAGGAATGCGACGAATATAAATCGCTGGAAATATTGCGACTCGAACTCTTCTGGTAGTAAATGTTTTTCTTTAGAAAAAGCTAACGCTGTCAGCAAAAACAATTAATTGACATCTTCTCCCGTTATAATGCCACTATCAAAGTCCCTAGCTTATGAGATGGCCGTTTGTACTATCAAGACATCGGCATCTTCTGTCGCCTGCTTCACCTTAATCTTTGCTTCCGTTTCCGACATCAGTAGTGTGATGAAGTATTTCTTGTTGGTGTCATTAACTAGAAATTTGCTTGTGCAATGGTACCACAGGGGCTTGTCTTTGAAAACATAAACTTTGTGGACAAGTGCAGCAGTGACAGTCGATATCGTTCGGCTGCTTTGATGTTTTAGCAATTGAGGCCAACATACCCTTCAAAAAGTATTGTGGCCTTGTTCCCAAAGTGTCGCTGCACATAATCAACGTAAGGCCCAATTCCCCCATAAGCGGCGTCGGGCGCAGGCGCGGTGTTAGCGAGGCGCAGGCGCGACGTCGCACAGGCGATTCTGATGTCCATATGCAGTGAAGGGGTGGACATTGCACCTTATGTTTAGAACGGGGAGGCGTGGAAGAGTTATGCCTTTCGCCTCTTCGCCTACCGTGTCTTAGGCGAAGACGCGGTGCCGGTGCTGCGAGAGGCACGACGCTTCAAGCCCCCTCTATATAAACATGTGGTGCAATGCCCACTTAGGCGACGAGGTGCATTTGCATCGTACCTCTCGCGCACCTGCACCGCTTATTCGTCAAGGCGAAGGGGCAGAGGCACGGTGCCGGTGAGGCGCACCCATATAGACATGACACTTGCCTGTGCGATGTCGCGCCTCCTAAGCGCCTAAGGCCCAATTTTCACACATAAGTGGCGTCGGGGGGAGGCGCGGTGTAGACGAGGCGCAGGCGCGACGCCGCACAGGCCATTATGATGTTCATATGCAGTGAAGGGGTGGACATTGCACCTTATGTTTACATAGAGGCGGCGTGGACGAGTTATGCCTCTCGCCTCTTCGCTTACCGTGTCTTAGGCGAAGAGACGAAGACGCGGTACCATCGCTGCGAGAGGCACGACGCTTCAAGCCCTCTATATAAACATGTGGTGCAATGGCCACTTAGGTGACGAGGTGCAGGCATTTGCCACGTGCCTCTCGCCGCGCCGGCACTGCGTCTTCGCCTTTTCGCCTAAGACACGGTAGGCGAAGAGGCGAAACTCTTCCACGCCGCCTCTATGTAAACATAAGGTGCAATGTCTACCCCTTCACTACATATGGATATCACATTCGCCTGTGCGACGTCACGCATGCGCCTCGCGTACACCGCGCCTGCGCCCGACGCCTCTTATGGTGGCACATAAGTCGCCTCGCAGCCACCGTGTCTCAGGCGAAGAGGCTAAGACGCGGTGCCGATACGGCGAGAAGCACGAGGCAAATGCCCGCGCCTCGTCACCTAAATGGGCATTGCACCATATGTTTATATAGAGGGGGCGTGAAAGCGTCGTGCCTCTCGCCGCGCCAGCACCGCACCTTCGCCTCTTCGCCTCCTATGTGTTAATTGGGCCTAAAAGGTACAAATGTGGCTTCTTTTGATTTTCTCCGTACAATCTTATGCACCATCAATGACTGCACACTTGTTGTTGCCAAAGTCGACTTCTTCTTCTATAGGATTGCTTGCCTCGTACAACATTGACTTCCTGTCTTTGTGCATATCTTCCTCTGTGAAGAGGGACATTGGGAAGGGGGCAAACTCATACTTATAACTACTTATACTTATAAGTTCCTGAGCTCAGCATCTGGCTGTTTGCTGAAGCAAATCCGTTGAAACAGAGTCAGAGGGTCTACTATGAAGGTCTTGTTTTTAATTTTTAGAGAACAGAAAACATATGCCAGAGTAACCACCTTATCCTTCCGCTTCAACTGCAGGTCTGGAATATTGCATTGTTCCAAACAGGTCTTCATACTAGTGATGCAAATAGTTCGCGCTATATAGCAGTTCAACCCATCAGGAGCAACAGCCCAATTTGCCAATTGATAGCAACTCTTTCATATCTAGAGGGGTGGGCAGCCAACCAATCACTAAATTCACTAAATCACTAAATTTGTTGATGTCTATATCCCTAGAAACGCGGGAAGGCCTCATATCCACGTGCTGCCCCGGTGTCTCTGCGCGAACTCCACTGAACGCTTCCATCTGCTCATTGATACTTTGGAGACACATAATTCCCACAATCTATCTACAGAGAACACTGTCACTGACACCACGACCACGAGTCAAACCACTGTAACTCTTCATGGCTCGCATGAAGACTTACTCTATGGTCATGTCTCACCAGATGTCTGACCAGATGTCTGACAAGATGTCGGATCAGATGCTTGAACAGAATTTTTCTGTTCGGCGAGTAGTAAAGTATCTCTTGGTGGTGTAGTATTCATATTCTTCAGGATCCATCATGTTTTTCAAATTGACCATCTCCTGGTAGTGCAAGTGTGCACTTTTGGCGTAGTTGAAATGGCCTGCTGCATGAAAGTATGGTATGATTTCCTCTAACTGAGTCAAGGTAGATCGCATTCGGTTCGGATAAAATTCTTCATAAGGGTACACACTATTGGATCCACAGTGCCCTATATCCTCAATTTTCTTCAGCACTTGTACAAATTTAGCAGTTACGGGTTCTTTCTACCCCAGGGGCCTCGCCCACGAAGAAGCTTTTTGTCAAGGAAATACAACTTTAAATTTCTCGAAACACGAAAAACGTCTAAATTTTACCAGATTTATTGAAAAGGAATGGACCTTTAGGGTAGAAACGAATAATTTCCTAGACCTGAGCCTATGCTCGACGGCATGTCGTTATTTTGTACTGCGTCCCCTCACAATATGTTCACCTGAAGGGTGCTGTGTGGAAAATTCCGCCAAATCGGAACCAAAACTGACTAAACAACTAAATTCGACGTGGCTTGTGGGGTTGAACTGGATGTGGGTCGTGGTGTATATATATATATATATTATATATATATATATATATATATATATATATATATTATATATATATATATATATATATATATATATATATATATATTATACATAGATATGGTTATGGTTTAAGATGAAAAATTTGCCCCATCTTTGAACTACTGTATCTCGGGAAGTATTGGATAAAAAATAACGTTGACCAATGAAAATTGAAGGAAATTTAATGCTCTACAAATTTGTATATAGACATTTTTAATTCAAATTCGAAAATTCAACAGGTCAACAGGACGCCCGAGGTCAAAAACTCAGATTCTACACTTCATATAAATCCCGAACAAATTCCAAAATTTCATTAAAAAAGGGGGTTCCCCGGACAAAATTCCGTTTGTCCGGGGAACCCCCTTTTTTGGCTTAGGGGATCCGCGAATTTTTCTTATTATCAAAAATACTCCCTGATTCAAACAGTGTAAGAATCACTGCCCTAGAAAGTTAAATAAGTAGCCATATTTTTAAATTATGATTATTATTATCAATAGTAGTAATAGATAAGATAATTTTGGTATATAAAATTTGGTATACTTTAGTTTCGCAGTAGTAGTTACTGTATTTGTTATAATTTGTAACTGGTTACCAACCTTCGGGTCCTTCTGTCGTGTGTTAGTGGATGTGGTTACACTTACATTATTACGTTTATAAATACCTTACACTATCAATAATACTGTCAATCCTAGTATTTGCTTCAATCCTCCTTTTATATTTATCAAGTAATCAATTATCCGGATAAACATCAGTATTCTCTTCATTCCAACATTACCATACCTTACACGATAAGGAATTCTGTCAATATTTTAGAATAATGAATATTTTAAATATGTTATCGTACAGTAATACTGTCATTATTCTAAAATATTAACAGTATTATTCACCGTGTAAGGTTAATTATAAAATTTTGTCACCCGATTGCCATATTGATTTTAAAACTGCCCTCTTTTATACAACAGCCGTCTATATTACTTGAACATGGAAATCAAATTACTTATGCTAACAATGCTCTCCAGTTACAATTTTAGGTACCTTTATACACATCGTAAATACCTAATATCGAACGCGTATCAAACGACGCGTGAAATTTCATTTCAGATTGAGTTGTAAATTAAATCGTAAAATTTACCACATGAATAATATTGGTCTTAATTTAGCCTAAGGCTATAAGTAGCGTAATAAAGCGTGATCAACTGAAGTGGGAAATTTTTAAAACGCTATTATTATTACATTAATTTTCTATTATTATTACATTTTGTTTGCATTGTTTTTAAAAATTATTCAATTAATTATATTTTACTAGAAATAATACTTTACAAGTGCATCTAATTTGGAACAGTGTTGATTTGAACTTACAAAGCAAGTAGGTAGTAAATTTAATTTTCAAGGCACACCAGCTTAACTTTTACTACTTGACATGATAAAATTTGCAGCGTGCGCGTGCGAACCGCATTCAGCAGGCATGTCAATGGCGCCTCGAAATAGAAACACACGGGCGCTGATTTTTTTTTGACGGTTCATCTCTAAAATGTGGTACAACGTTAAAAATAACCGTCCGGTTCCGCCACCCATAATTCATCGACTGATGTAAGTGAATCATGAAATTTTCGTGGGAAAAACGCACGATGCCAAACGTTTGGTGTATGTGTGTAAGTAATGCCGAAATTAGATTTTATAGAGAAAAGATATCAATTATTTATAGTAAAAGTTAGTCACATTCTATTAAAATCATTGAATCAGTGAGTGGAAAACCCATATAACTCTAAAATGATAGTTTAGATCAAATATGTTTTGTGGGAAAAGTATGTCACAACAATTAGATGTACAAAAGAGATGTAGAAAACGACATCCTCTACAACTCTCTAATTGTTGTGAAATCTATACTTTTCCCACAAAAAAAAAAACTTCTATCTTTATAGGGCTATCAGCCGTGAGGCTTTTCCGCCGGTCAAGGGAGAAGCTCAGAGGAGTTTAATCACCCGGTATTTACCTTAACTTTACAGAAAACCTCTGAAAAACTGTGAAAGGTGATTCGCTCCTCAATGCTCAGTACGAGACGGACGACGCCTCTAACCACTCGGCCACTGAGCTAGGTCACAACAAATATTTTATCTAAATTACGGTTTTTCCATTCACATTGAATTATATGTTCTGAAGACTGCTGTTTCGTTTAACATTGTTTATTATAAATAAATTTAGCCTACACCGAAAGGTAAAAGGCAATTGATATATATATATATATATATATATATATATATATATATATATATATATATATATATAAATAAAATTCAAATTACTTAGTATTACAATTATATTTTGGATATAACTTTTTAGGTTTTAAAATTAAGTAGCCACCCCGATCTCCTGATCTAACACCACTCGATTTTTTTTGAAGGACAAACAAAAATTGTTGTTATAAAAAATGATAAATCGTGGACAAACAAATATTATATATATATATATATATATATATATATATATATATATATATTATTTTTTTATATAATATTTTTATTTAATTCAAACTTTGGTGTGCCAACTTCGCAGAGCTAGTATGCCGTTTTGTTCCTAAATTGTATAAATAATAAGCAAGCGTTTTCTAGATGTTTTTTGTTTTTCAAAAGCCAAATAATGGCTGCAGCCAAAAAAATGACTGCACCTCATATATTTTTCATATATAAAAGTAGGTTTCGAAATTATATACCTGCAGGAATAGTACAACTGGTGTCCATTTATAGTAATTATGCCAACGAACTTCTTTTTTCCAGCCGCCCTGTTCGATACCCGGATAAATGACTTCTGTTCCTACATTTTTGTTAAACGCTTCTACTATACTATAGGTAGATTCACTCCAACAGTAGGAATCTAAAAATCAATTCATTATATTACACTTATGATTTTAAAATCAATATTTTTATAAAAATATGGTATTCAGTAAAAACAATTTTTAATTATTTTAATATAATAATATTATTTTTTAGTTGTTAAAGCGTCTACTGAAATAAAATGCCGTACGAAATAGCTTCCTAATCTTAAAATTCAATCAAATTATCTTTTAATCAAATTTTGCTTCATCCATGAACAAAAATATACATGTTTTGCAACATTTGTTTCCTTCAAAGTAGGTGTACTTTTTGGTTAGTATGTTGCATATTCTCTGTAGTGGCTGATGCTGATTGCATCTTAAAGCCGTGTCCACACTATGCAAGGCCAACGGCAAAAGCCAAATTGGCCATACCAGTGCCTGAATGTTCATTAACAAACCGTCCACATATGTGTCCAGCATAATTTCCAAGGCGTCTTCGTGTAAAAGTTGTCTAGAAGATCATTTTGGACATAGCATTATATTTCTTAATGTTGCCCCCCTTTTTTCAACACAGTTTTAACATCATATATTTTTGCTACAGCCGAAATTGAATATTATAATTTCCATCATAAAAAAAGTATTTAATTTCCAATTCATCACACAATTTAAACAATTTTCACTTCTACTAGAAAGAAGTTAATTCAGATCATAATTGTATGTATGGCAGCGGGTTTTTCCAACATATTTAAATATTATAAATTATAAAATAAAAACTGCTATGCGATCTCTAATTCATTGCCCAATGTATACAATTTTCACTTCTAGTAGAATGAATTTGATTCTAATTAAAATTACGTGTTTAATTGCGTTTTTTTTGTCGATCATATAGTAAATAATTCAGTAATTCAGTAACCAAAAAAACTATATAACGATCAATTTAAACAATTTTCACGTTAATTCTAATTTTAATTGTTGTTCATAAAACAACTTGTGATATTTATCACACATCATCTAATTTATACATTTAGATGTATAAATTAGATTAGTATTATTAATAGAGAGAATTTAAATATAGTTATAATTGTATGTGTTATTTTGTATCATACCTACATAAATCCCGTTATTTTGCACACTGTTCGAGAAGCAAATAATCGCCACCGACCACATGTACTTGGATAAAATCAGTGCGAAGCATAACAGGATCACGGAAGACGTGCCCGCAGTGGAAATAGAAAATATCTTAGCCGAGATCTTCCTTCTGGAGATTTTTAGGCATGTGCCCAGGCTTCGTATTTGAAACGGCATCACCATGCCGGATAACCGTTTAATATTCAACTATGTAAGCCAGCATGTCTCCCTTTTTGATTCGCATTCGTAATCATAAGTAAATAGCGATAATATATATATATTTTTTTTGGTATTCATATGAGGTCATTTGAATATAGATTAACGTGTAAATATATATGCTATTATTGATATTTTATATATTTCATTATACAGGCTGCCTATAGGATAATATAAGCAAAAAATTCCATGTACTTTTTGTGTTGTGCTTTATGTGTGTTCTGTATTCTATACCATCCCAATATTAAAAATATTTATTAGACGCATACACACACATGCATACACACACATACATGTTATTTTGTAGGTTTTTTAATTCCAAAGAAAAATAAGGAAAAATATTGTTATAACACGTGCACCGTTTTGGCGGTAAAGGCGAAGCGAAAGTGAAGAAAATTAAAATTAAAATGTTCCAATCAAACTCGACTTCGGCCTATTAGATATAGACAATTTTGAATCAAATAAAAAATCTTAGTAACATTTTTCCCCAAAACAAAAGATAAACCTGTCACGAATTTAATTTGAAAAGTGATAAAAATCGGTAAAATTGCTAAAACTATCCTCCATTGCGTCAAAGCACGGGTCGTCATAGCAGTGACATGATACTCAAACTAAGTCATTTCATTGGAAATATAATCTAGATGGGAAAATGTCGAGATTGATTCAAATTGAACCTGAAAAGGCCTTGGCAAATGTTTGAAACTTTGTAAATTTAAATTCATAATAAAAATAAATTTTTGCCTTATATTGTAGGTATTTAATTTCCAAAGATAAAATCCCAACAATACTACCATTTTGGCAGTAATGTCGAAGAAGTGAAGAAAATAAAATAAAAATTATTCAATCAAAATGAGCTTTAGCCTGTTGGATAGACAATTTTGAACTAAATGAAAAATCTTAATACATTTTTTCCTTAAGATAAAAGACAAACCCATCACATGATAAAATATAAAAGTTATACAAATCGGTAAAAATCAGAATCCCAGAAGTGGCACGGCCCTGAAACCTATGACGTTTGATTGGAAATATAGACTAGATCGCCAGGAAAATGCCGAGATTGATTCAAATTGAACCCGATAAGCTACAGGCCTTGGCAAATTTTTTAAACTTTGAAAATTTTATATCATGATTGAAAATGTTGTTTGGTCTTATTTTGTAGGTCTTTTTTTTAAATTGTTGGTTTCACACCACTTATATCGTATACAAGATAAATATTTGTTTCCTTTTGTGGTACTAAAATATGAAATTCTCCACGCCGACATAGTGGTGTAATTTTCATTTTACCAACGAGCGGTTCGGATTCGAATCCCGGCCTGGGTAATGCGTAATGTTTATCATTGGTATACAATTAACGACACTTTAGAAAATAACAGTAGCAAGTCCTAACTCTCACTAACCAGTAGAGTTACTACTACTACTATACAATTCTACTATTGAATGAAATGGTAAAAGAGGAGTCGATAGAAGTTGAGAACTGCCGTGTCTATGCTTAAATAGACACAAACAATGCTTAAATAATAAATAAATCAATACTTGCAAATTATTTTTCACATTACACCTCTATGAAACTGAGATGTTGCAATTTAATTTTGAAATTGCATACAAATGCATGTAAATATATTCTCATATAATGCAATATGCATCGGGTTAGCTCATCATAAATATTTTCATATTGGTAGATAATAAAAGCTTTTACCCGATTGGGGCTGATTTGTATACAAGCGAGTTAACTAATAGCGGGCACCGATTACACATAATCCATTGATAAATGTTTTAAACATTGCTGTGAACCTTATATTTAATCGCGTAACGTACGTTTGTTTATATCTGTGCTTTATCCGCTAAAGTCGTCACAAGTAGACACTATGAAATTAATGGTAATATTTATAATAGCGATAGTCAAATAATTGAATCAAAACCATCGATAACTATTGATTGACAATAGTCAATTTTGACTACTGATTGTCAATAGTCAAAAATTAGTGGATGTAACATCCACTAAATTTTAAATCAGGAATGAGCAACCTTTTTTACAACGGGCCAGCTACAAATGTTGTACCGCATTTTTGAGAGACTTATGATAATATAAACACTGAATGATGAACTCAAATTATCTTTTTATAAACAAAATAAATCTAGTAATCACAAAATTACAGAATACACTATGGGAAATACATATGTGGGAAGTCAAAATGTAAAATATTTTAAGGGCCGCATTAAAATCGCCGCCGGTTGCTCATCCTTCGGCTAGTGATGTACACTCATTCGCTCATTCGGGAAACTTGCCTTCCTGCACTAATAATATAAATTACTATTGGATTATTTCAATTGTGAATTCGATATTGAGTTGTTACATATACATTCATAATTACAACTCAATATCAAAAGATTTTCTACAACCCAAAGCTTGCGTATTTGTGATTTTAATTTAAATTGAAAACTATATAAATACATATTATGAATAAATTATTTCTATCCTCATTTCAAAAGAAAACAAAAAATGTTCAACATGCAAACTATTTCACACCGCACCTTGGCGTACATTCGAAATAACCGGCATCTAAAAATATGCCACACGCTTTCGCCAACATCTACCGCGATACCGATTAATATTCTCATAATGCAGCCCGATTTTATGCACCATTATTGCAATCGCACAAGCAAATTAATTCCGCCTTGTTAGCCTTGCGAGTTTGTGTTTTTAATGGCCTGTCAATTGCCCAATTTACGCACGCTGATTGTAATGATAAATATTTTGATTTCCTCTGCACGATAGATTCGGGCATCGATGGACACATCGCAGAATAAAATTGGAGTGACATAATGAATGTAGTAATCTTGATAGGCGATTAATGTTGGATGTTAGAGAAAATAAATAGGTCTCTGATGGATTTCAAGGAATATATACAGAAAAAAAATGTTTTTTTCACTTATTTAATTTCTATAATACAAAAATGAAGATAATGTTTTGAAGACGACCGACCTATTATTTATGTATGATGGATTTCAAGGAATATCTACAGAAAAAACAATTATAATATTTCTGTCTAAATATTACCAAAGCGAAATATTATGCGCCCTGCTTTTTCTTCTTCTAACTATGCAGTTACAACTTCTAAGATAACAATAGACGCAATTAACCTACTATCGCGTTGTTTTTGTACACATTTGACGAATAAAACTGAAAAACAATGCTTAAGTAGTAAATAAATCAATACTTGCACATTATTTTTTACATTACAGCTCTATGAAACTTGAGATGTTGATACAAATCTTAGCAATCTACATATCTAGATTTCGATCTTATTAGATCTCGTCAGTGTAGCTCAGCTAGTGAGGATGAATTCACACAAAATCTCGAGTGGTTATATACAAAAACAGTACAACTTACCCTCGTAGAGGGAAGTTAAACGCCATCTGGCGGCACCACATCAATTAGCAATGCACACCCATATGGTAATAACCATATGGGTGTGCATTGCTAATTGATGTGGTGCCGCCAGATGGCGTTTAACTTCCCTCTACGAGGGTAAGTTGTACTGCATGTAAATCTATTCTCATATAATGATAAATAATAAATATTTATAATATTTCATTAATTTACTAATTAATGAAATATTATAAATATTATTATTTTTTACTGACAGGTTTATTGCCGTACTCGGCATATCGAATGCAGTAGGAATGAAAATATCTGTAGTGACCATGAAACTACTTAGACGAACAAATAAAGCCGCTTGTAGACCAGATGGTACCTGTTGATATATTATGTTTTAGGCCCAATCATATAAAATCTAACATCAGTTAAAAATGCTTCTACTGGCTTATCGCATATCTTTCAATACAGTCTTCAACGCGTTCCTGCAGCTGAACTTATTTAGTTTAAGCATGCAGTGCAGAGAGTTAATTAAACAGATAAACGACCCCATTTTAACGTCTTAAATAAGAATATGTATTAATAGAACTATTGCAGATGTATTTGACTTTTTTAACAACTCCCGTATTCTAAACAGCCGATCGGACACCTGGCATTTGCACTTTCTATCGCGAATTGGCAAGACAACTAGAAACAATTCACCCACGCGATTGAAAAAGCATATGTATTTTTGAGTTAGACGTGAATATCGGTCAATAAACTATAAAAAATATATAAAGTAGTGAATAAAAAAAAACTACACTCAAATTATAATAATTAAAGACTTTACTGTACGTTTTATTATTAAAATTATTTATACATTTATAATTATATTTATTTTCAGGTGATTTATTAAAATTCGACTGTATACTTATGGTTGTCCTGAAAATGGATTATTTTCTGAATCCATTTTCAGGACAACAATAAGTATACAGTCGAATTTTAATAAATCGTGAAAATAAATATAATTATAAATGTATAAATAATTTTAATAATCACCACGAGTAGAACAGTCTACGCTCATCTAAGTCCGTTTATCATTTATTATCGAATCAAAGCGCTAATTGACTATTATTTATATAATTATTTAGACTAATCCCGTAAAATTAAATTTTTTATCTAACCTATCATTTTTTTAGGCATAAAGCCCCTATTACCAATCTAATTAATTAAGCTATATTGACAAAAATCAAACTAATAACAAATGTTTCTCTCACCTTATAAATTTAAAACTTTTTAATCATTAATACCTGCTTCCTGGGTTCAAATTCCCATCAAGATGTTTCTTTTTATATTTGTATTCATTATATAATTGAAGAATTAAGTATGTTGAGGTAATATCAATGTTTTAAGTAAAGATGTACTTTTTACAATTAAAAAGCAAGGATTTGTCTGTTTTGGTAATTAAAAATCATCCCAGTCGAACGGCGGCCATTTCACCTAATTAATAAATAAATTCCTAGCCATTTCACTCAATTGTTAAATGTATGTTTTTAATTAGTTTATTTTTATTTTTTGCTTGGTGTTGTTGACATGCATAATAATTATTATTCACAGAAATTGTATTGATACAATATTTATTACGAATTGTTAGTCATCACAGTTTGAAAACAATTATGTTAAATAGAAAAGATTATATTTAGTTTGTATTAATATGTTAATACTATTGTTATCATTTAGTGACTGTGCTGAGATAAACGCACATAAAGAAATTACATGTTGTTGTAGTTAGATATTATTATCGATAAACCGCAATGTGGTCGCAATTGTATTCGGTATTGATTTGTTTGCATGTGTATGACACGATGTATTTACTAATCAGGATTATAATATATTAGTAGCATCTATGAAAGAGGAAAATAGTTACATCCTACAAATATTTAAAAGCTCTAAATATCAGAAAGTAATTTTCATAGTGTCAATTTCTTTAATATAAATTGGGCAGGTAATTATTTTTTTTGGTCACAGGAGTAACAAAAATAATGTGCCTGAGATGCAAAATCGAAGTTTTGTCGGCAACACTTTTGAATATCTCAAAAACTGCTCAATTTTTGCAATGTTTTCGGTTACTTTCCATTTTGACGATGAATGAGCACGTTTTTGACAAAGACCTTTCTATGCATTTTTAAACTAGATTAAATTTTCTACAATTTGAGACTAAGATGGGCTGGGTAGCCCTAATAGTTTCCTATATACAGCTTTTCAAAGTTTGGCACAATCTCTAAACTTGAAAATTGTATGCTAATTTTTATGTTTCATCATATACAACTTTGACGCAATGGAGGATAGTTTTGGCAGTTTTACTCTTCACTTTTCAAATTAAATTCGTGACAGGTTTATCTTTTGTTTTGGGGGAAAATTTTACTTAGATTTTCTATTCGCATCAAAATCTAATAGGCCGAAGACGAGTTTGATTGGACCATTTTAATTTTAATTTTCTTCTCTTCTTCGGCTTTACCGCCTAAACGGTACAATTTTTATAACCATATTTTTCTTACTTTTCTTTGGAATTAAAAAACCTCCAAAATAATCTACCGCAGCTTTCTGTCATGAAATAAAATTGTCCAAGTTCGGAAAATTTGCCAGGCCCTGTAGCTTTCTGCTTCAATTTGCAACAATCTCGACATTTTTCCCGCCATTTAGACTATATTTCCAATCAAATTACTTAGTTTCAGCTACTTGTCACCGTTAGGACGACCCCTGCTTTAACGCAACGGAGGATAGTTTTGTGACGTTTACGGATTTTTTTTTTGAAATCTTGCATTTTTGATTTTTGCAGCTTTATCTGTAACTTTAGAGCCATTATAGTTTAACCTTCATCGTCAGTTTTAGATTGCCTATGCTATGACCATAAACTCGTTTTTTTTGGGTAAATTTTCATTTTTTTATTTTTGCACTTTCTGGCACTTTTTCGGCACTACACGTCTAATGGTTGACATTTTCTAATATTTTTCCCCCGAACTTTACTTGCCTCTTTAACGCGCACAAACTGACAGTTGAAGTTTTTCTCTGCAATCAATTCCATGTTTCCCGCGTTCCCGGCTTTCCACATTTCCACAGCTTTCCCACCGGCGCCACACGGCCCGATCTATTTTTCCTAGAGTCTAGAAGGATGACGTTTTGCAATGATACCTTTATCAACCCCCTACCCGCCCTCTAGCGGGGGCTAGTCCAATGCAATGGACCCCATTTTTTTCCCTTGGCTAATTTAATAGATATAGATATAGATAGATAGATGGATACATGTACATGCACATTACATTCGCACAATATACGTATACATACATGTGCTACAAGAGTTTTTTTAATTCTTCTGCACTGTCAAGTTAAGATAAACACGGTGAAGTTAAGGTAAATGCCGGGTGATTGCGCTTTGGGGAGGGAAGTTCAAACCTAGTTGTGAGCAAAATTTTGCGAATTACATTCACAGTTTTTCAGAGGGTTTCTGTGAAGAAAATACCGTATGATCACACTCCTTTGAGTGTCTCCCTTTACTAGAGGATAAACTGTCGAACTGACAAAGGTAGACATTTTTTAGCCATCAAACCGAGGATTTTTCTTCTGGTAAAGGGGGAAACTCAGAGGAGTGTGATCATACGGTAGTTTCATCACAGAAACCCTCTGAAAAACGGTGAATTGTACAAAAAGACCTTTATTGGCATTTCCCTCACTGCACTTCCACATTACCAACCACAACAAAAATATACAAAAATAAAACTGTGAATAGTAATTCGCGAAATTTTGCTCACAACTGGGTTTGAACTCTCCCTCCCCAAAGCTCAGTACAAGTCGGACGGCTCGTATAACCATTGATCTAGGTGATTTTTATATTTCTTAAGGAACGATTTTTATTAATCCCAACATTACTTTACAGTATTAATCATAGGTACACCTTTTATTGCCACTTTATAAATTCACTACTTAAACACTCCAAAGTAATCTTACAATAAGAAGATATTTATTCTTATTGTAAGATTACTTAATAACGTTATATGTATCTTGCTCCCGTATCATCGACGTTCCATAAATCTATAAGGCACCTTACACGGTCAATAATACTGTCAATCCTAGTACTGTCAATATTTGCTTCAATCCTCCTTTTATATTTATCAAGTAATCAATTATCCGGATAAAGATCAGTATTCTTCTCATTACATCATTATTATACCTTACACGATGAGTAATACTGGCAATATTTTAGAATAATGAACATTTTAAACATATTATTATACAGTAATACTGTCATTATTCTAAAATATTGACAGTAATATTGATCGTGTAAGGTGCCTTTATCAATAGCTATTGAACCCATAAGTATTCGTTCATATAGCAAAAATAAATACATTATCTAGGGAATGTAGTTACTTTAGATTCTCTCTATTGGAAACACTGAATAATTAAACAAAAGGTGTCATCAAAGCTCCAATCGCAAGCGCTATTTAAGTTGTTTGACATTTGTTTTGGCATATTCTATCACAATGACGTTGTCAATTTATCCATTCAATAACTTATGGAACCTATAAAGTTTATGGGATGTTGGTGAATACGGGCATTGGTTAATTAGTAAATTTATATTTTCTTTTCTTTTGTAGTTTTAGTTGTTTATTTGCTAAAGAAATATATTATTATCCAATTTTCAAATTGGGTTTAGTGAATAGTTACATTTTTGCATTTACCTCGTTATTGGGGTGCGATGCACTTTTATGTGACATATATTTCTTATAATATTGTATTTTTATTTTTATTTTTGTATATTTTTTTTGAGGTTTGTGATGTGGAGGGGCAGTGAGGGAAATGCCAATAAAGGTCTTTTTTTTATATATTTCTTATAACAATTATAATCACGAGATATATTCTGAAAATGGCTAGAAGCAAATGAAGCACAAAATCGCATACGGTGGAAAATAATAGTGAAGGCCTTATGTTCTTGTGCAGGAGTTGTACGATTTAAAAAGAAGAAAAATAATCACTCATTTTGTACCGACTAATTTTATATATATAACGCAACAACCCAGTTCTTTTTAAATTTGAATTAAAATTAATTACAATTTTTTTTAAATAGGTTCTACTTATAATTATAAATTGTATGAAATATGTGCGTATTTACTTACTTGAAAAAATAAGCAAAAGCACACCCACTGATAATACTTGTACAATTTCTTATCCTTCTCGTCCTTGGAGGTTTCAACACCGGGGTAAGGCACATCGATGCCGACTCGTTTATTAAAAGCCCCCTTGACGGTGTAGGTGGAATGAATCCAGCAGTAGGTATTGAGCACATCCTCCGGTATATCCTTGGTGTGAACACAGTCGATCGGGTTCCCAACATATTGCCGCGTGGTGACAATCAAACTGAACGCGATCAGGATCAGCACGGTGATCGAGTAGTGCAGCCGGAAAACGGGCGAGTCGATGTGGATATTGGTAACCTTAATTAGAGTTTTCAGTCCGCGGAAAATGTCCAACATCGTACCTTCCGTTTCGCCGTGGGTCGCCGTTGGGAAGCGTCCGGAATGATTAAAGCGCCGAAAAAGTTTTGATAAAAAGGAATGTTTCGCAACTCGCAAATTCGCAATCGGGCAACGTCTTGATTTAAAAATGCATCACAATCGCGGTCACATTGTTTTAGTATCCGCGATCACTTGGAGGCTAGTGGCGCGAGCATGGACGGGCACTGTCGTTTTATCAGATTCAGATGGACGTGTTTTTCCACGTGCACCGCTCGCGTCGTCCGTAGCATTTCAGCAGCGTCTGTGTGTCGGATGCGAGCGTCAAGACGCTTATTTTAATACTAACTTTCTTAACAGACGGGCTCGCCATGTGCCGCCGGCCAGAGGCGGGCGAATGTTCGCCTTACGGTTTATAAATACGAAAACTGTACTCATTAGCTGGATAAAACACACCTCAGGCCGGTTGACCAACCACCCAAACCGCGCTGATTTATATGTTTTTATATAAACACGATGGTAATGCGGACGTGCCAAAATAAAGGCTGTAAAGCACGCTAATATTTCTATTGCGAACGTTTATTTGGCAGGCCGGCTATTTTTGGCCGCGCCGTATTTAGTTTTCTGTGCGCGAA
Organism: Lordithon lunulatus; assembly: GCA_963942505.1. Taxonomy (NCBI): domain Eukaryota; kingdom Metazoa; phylum Arthropoda; class Insecta; order Coleoptera; family Staphylinidae; genus Lordithon; species Lordithon lunulatus. The sequence goes on from OZ012669.1 coordinate 53,559,302, forward strand.
AATGAACGCATAGAATTGGTGTTTAATGAGACTATGCAGACAAGGAATTGGAACCAATACTACATTAAATTATACATTTTTTCTTTTTCGGAGTTTATAAGATCGTTCAAGGATAGCTAGTCTAATTTCAGTACTTTAATAATATTATTTTCCAATTGAGAACCCTGAATTGTATTACAATTATACAATTCAGGATCAGCTGTATTGAACTTTTATAGCTAGGTCACACTGAGATGACAAATATGGTAACAAAAATAAATAGAGATAAATGCATTTTAAAGATTGCAATAGTTCCAGTAATTTCACCAATAGTAGAAATCACGATTGAGACAATTCAGGATCAGCTGTATTAAACTTTTATAGCTAGGTCACACTGAGATGACAAATATTGTAACAAAAGTAAATAGAGATAAATGCATTTTAAAGATTGCAATAGTTCCAGTAATTTCACCAATAGTAGAAATCAGGATTGAGAGAATTCAGGATCAGCTGTATTAAACTTTTATAGCTAGATCACACTGAGATGACAAATATGGTAACAAAAATAAATAGAGATAAATGCATTTTAAAGATTGCAATAGTTCCAGTAATTTCACCAATAGTAGAAATCACGATTGAGACAATTCAGGATCAGCTGTATTAAACTTTTATAGCTAGGTCACACTGAGATGACAAATATGGTAACAAAAATAAATAGAGATAAATGTATTTTAAAGATTGCAATAGTTCCAGTAATTTCACCAATAGTAGAAATCAGGATTGAGACAATTCAGGATCAGCTGTATTAAACTTTTATAGCTAGATCACACTTAGAATACAAATATGGCAACAAAAATAAATAGAGATAAATGCATTTTAAAGATTGCAATAGTTCCAGTAATTTCACCAATAGTAGAAATCAGGATTGGGACAATTCAGGATCAGCTGTATTAAACTTTTATAGCTAGATCACACTGAGATGACAAATATGGTAACAAAAATAAATAGAGATAAATGTATTTTAAAGATTGCAATAGTTCCAGTAATTTCACCAATAGTAGAAATCTGGATTGAGACAATTCAGGATCAGCTGTATTAAACTGTTATAGCTAGATCACACTGAGATGACAAATATGGTAACAAAAATAAATAGAGATAAATGTATTTTAAAGATTGCAATAGTTCTAGTAATTTCACCAATAGTAGAAATCAGGATTGAGAGAATTCAGGATCAGCTGTATTAAACTTTTATAGCTAGATCACACTGAGATGACAAATATGGTAACAAAAATAAATAGAGATAAATGCATTTTAAAGATTGCAATAGTTCCAGTAATTTCACCAATAGTAGAAATCAGGATTGAGAGAATTCAGGATAAGCTGTATTAAACTTTTATAGCTAGGTCACGCTGAGATGACAAATATGGTAACAAAAATAAATAGAGATAAATGCATTTTAAAGATTGCAATAGTTCCAGTAATGTTACCAATAGTAGAAATCAGGATTGAGAGTTAAAATCCTGATTTCTACCATTAAAGCAGGATATTACAACTATATGCTTGAAAATTGGAGTAATATAATTATTTTTCTATATCGCGTTTATATAATAGCTACTTTGAGCCAAAAATACAAATACAATAGAAAATAACAAAACAAAAATACGTCTACTTTCTAAAATTTCTAAGTGGGGATCTGATTTTTTTTAAAGAAAATTTGATGATTTTGTAACTGTTAGATAAAAATTGTCAAAATGCGCAGAAAGTACAATCAAATTACATAATTTTCGTCAACAGAACCCAGTTATAACTCTTAATCTTGAATTCTAACATTAAGGCAGGACTATTCATATAAAAAACTTTGCATCTACCACTGTTAAGATCATTAACCATTAATCACCATGTTCTCATCTTGTTAGGGATACATTATAAATTATTATTCGAAAATTAATCGACACATTATGGAGTAAAACATTTTGAAGCTTTCAACTTTAAATATATTATGTATAATAATATCTGAGTAATAACCAATGTGTTAAAATAGAATTAAATAAAATTTATTTTATTTTTTAAATTGTTAATATATATATATATATATATATATATATATATAATAATAATAATAATAATTGTTAAATTTCAAGTTATATAAAAATCAGCCACTCTTAAACCTATCAGTAAAAAAGGGTTAGATTTAAATTAAATAATTATAGTCTGCTACGCCACTGTATATATTTATATTACCTGTCAATTAATTTGAAATTACTTCAAGAACACGCGCACGCGGTCCTCGTCCACAATCTCAATTATTTTATTAAACATATATTTATAGATACATCTGTTGCGGACATACACCGATCAGGGTCGGTGGAGCTTGAACAATATTTTCGGCCCAATTGCAATTTACGCAACACCGTCGTCATTTTTAAATTAAACACGTGTATTTTAATTGTATTAAAATTAAACCCACGTTGAAATTGTCTTTAAATATGCTTGAAATTGAAGCGATGTTAGTAATTGAAGATGTACATAGGAAATTAAACAGTGGACATATAATTGTCTCAGCTAGACCATCACATAGAACATATGTGCATCAAAAAGAAAATGGAATAAAATAATAATAATAGATAAAATATAAAATAATAATGCATAAAATATAAAATAATAATGGATAAAATATAAAATAATAATAATAATAAAATGTATCTCCACCCATCCTGCATTAATTGGTTCTATTGAATATTCAATCAGCACTGGGATCCTTTCACGAAACATACAATTGGTTTGATAAATCCGTCTTCGTCTTCTTGGGTAGTGGAGCGATCATACTCCACTACTCAAGAAGGCGAAGACGGAAATTTCTGCGTAAAAAGTGATGGCCACAGTTTTCTAGGATGCTGAAAGGATCTCTTAATTGATTATATGCCAAAAAGGACTACTGTAACGGGGAATGTCTACAAAAACACAATTAAGAACTATCGACTATACAAGAAAAAGACCCCATAATTACGCTCAGAAACCCTTGCTTATTATTATCATTATTATTATGCACGACAATTGCAGGGTACATAAACTATGAATTTGAAAATAATTAGCCATGAAATGCAATTTTAAGGAATTACAAAATTCACCCTGCATCTGACCTTACTCCTGTGACTATTATTTCTTTCCAAAACTCAAAATATACTTGAGAGGGCGACGCTTTTTATCGAATGGCGTCTAGGAAAATGCTATGGAGTAATATTTTCGCAATCGGGCAACGTCTTGATTTAAAAAATGCATCACAATCGCGGTTACATTGTTTTAGTATCCGCGATCACTTGGAGGCAGTGGCGCGAGTATGGACGGACACTGTCGTTTTATCATAATAAAATCATGAATTTTTAAATAATTAGCCATGGAATGCAACTTTAAGGAATTACAAAATTCACCCTGCAGTCCCGATTTCACCCCTGTAGCTATTATCTCTTTCCAAAACTCAAAAAACACTTGAGAGGGCGACGCTTTTCATCGAATGACGACTATGAAAATGCTGTGGAGTAATATTTTCGCTATCGGGCAACGTCTTGACTTAAAAAATGCATCATAATCGCGGTCACATTGTTTTAGTATCCGCGATCATTTAGAGGCTAGTGGGACGGGCACTGTCTTTTTATCATATTAAAACCATGAATTTTAAAATAATTAGGAATGCAACTTTAAGAAATTACAAAATTCACACTGCAGTCCCGATTTCACCCCTGTAACTTAATAGTTACAAGGGTGAAATCGGGACTGCAGCGCAAATGTTGTAATTCCTTAAATTTACATTCGATGGCTAATTATTTAAAAATTCATGGTTTTATTATGATAAAACGACAGTACCCGTTTTGAACTTTGCAAAGAGATAATTCTCTTTCCAAAACTCAAAAAAAAACACTTGAGAGGACGACGTTTTTTAATCGACGACTGAGAAAATGCTGTGTAGTAATATTTTGCAAAATTACCAAAAGATTGCTTTTTTTTCGAAAGCATTGCGTTATTAGAAAAACGTTAAAATAAGTGTATGAATGTTAATGGTTCTTACAGTAAAAAATATTATTTTGTTTGTTCTCTAATCCCTTGTTTTTTATAGATTACTAACAAAATTCTCCATGTCTAATTTGCAATTTATTTAAAGATATAATTTTAAATCTATAAACATCTATAAATATATAAATAATCTACAATATTAACTTACCTGGAAGAACAGCATGAACGCTACCCACTGGTAGTACTTCACCTGCTTTATAGGCGATTTCCCTGGTGTTCGAGGATACGAATTGTCCACCCCCGGATAAGCCACTTGCGAACCGGGCGTCTTCCGAAACGCATCAATAACGGTATACGTTGAGTGAATCCAGCAGTATGTATTTAATACATCTTCTGGTATATCTCTGAAAAAATAATGCATAAACATTACTTCTAAAGTTTTAATTCAAATTAACTTTTTACTGATTTATATATTGATCAAAACATTTACAAATAATGTACTCTGCCTGTGGTGGCTGGGTAGATTGTGTAGACTAGTGACCACCGTTGCCGGTCCAAAGACCGTATAAAAGAGGATGGTTGGGCGAGGAGTTAACTTAGCTTTAAAATAATATGAAACTCGACAGGGTTTGCTATTTAAAAATGTTGGGGTGGTCATCCCCTAAAAAAACTCCAAGTTGGATGGAAGCTCTAAACTATCTAAGAATGTAGTTTTTATGACTCTTTAGTGATCCCTAAAGTCCTGGTTTCCTAGCAAGCGGTGTCGATAAATACGTCCGTTTTTGACGTCATTTACACTTTACAAGATACGTTTTAAGTACATGTAATTTGAATAACTCACCAGATTCCAGTGTAATTCATGACATTTTCTCAATACTTTGAAGTATACCGCTCTCTGGAATACCAGATTTATTTAAATATACATAAAAGAAATGTGTGACGTCAAAATGACGTGAAATACGACCGCTTCCTAGGAGACCAAGGCTTAAGTTTTCAATTTTTTTCTTCACTCATTCAAAACTTATAGCAGCCCGTACCGGGACTTTTGGGAATCCCTGCATATAAAATATGTGCAGATGTTCAAATCCGATGATGTTTTTTATCCCTCTGTCCTCGCAACGAGATTTATGGGCTTGATTTCATATCTCGGGCTAATGGTATTTATTCCTCAACAAATTACAAAGAGTACAATCAATAATGTTTTATCCTAAGCTGTAATATTTTAATTTCTATTTTTTACATAAACAAATTACAGAAAAAAGAATTGCAAATAATAGAAACACATACCTAGGTTTATCGACCTGGAAAAAGCATTCGACATGATACTATGAAATAAACTATTGAAAATCCTTGAAGAGAGACGTGTAGAAAGAAAGACAATCGAATTAATACAAAACACATATAACAACAGCACCCATGGGTATATACTATAATAGACAAGGGACAAACATCAAGAACATTTATGACAACCATTGGACTAAGACAAGGAGGCGGGCTCAGCCCTACATTATTCAACGTATACATGGATGAAATAATGAAGAGTATGAAACCAGAAATCAAAAAAGCAAGTATAGGTTACAAAAACATGCAAGTGGTAAAACTATCGGAAAGAACATTAGCTGATGATACTTAATTTTTTATTTTATTCAATAATTTCTGAATAATTATATAAAAACGTAGACATATGTTCAATAATCCATAAATTTCAGAAAATCAACAGCTCTACACCGACAATAGATATGAATCTTTATAGTAACAATTTATAATTTTCAATACATTGTCACATGCTCTTGAAAAATCAATTTCACAATAAAAATTAATATGGGAATCAAAAATATTCAAAGCGACAGTAAAGTGTAACTTTACATTTACCTTACCACTAAATGAATGAAGCCTAGTAACAGATCTAACAGCCTGACATTTTTTTACAGAACATAAATCAATTTTAAAAAAAGTACAGGTATCATGTAAATGTAAGTTACAAGTCCAATTGTAGTCGAATATAAAAAAGGTCGTTGCATAATTGAAGCTGATTTCATTCATATATATTTACAAAACAACCTCGTTTTTTGTGTTTGAAGCGTTGATCTACAACAAAAAAAACTCTCACTGGCCGTTTATCATTTAAATATAAAATTACCAAATCTCCTACTTTTATATATTATATTTATATATAGATCATAGCAGTTAGAGAGGTTCGGAGGACCTTGTTTTTTTTTTTAATATAAAAAATAATTTTCCTCGATTAGGTACTAATTATACATCATCACAATACAAGTTTTATAACATGAGGAATTCGCTTCCGTTAATATCTTAATTAATCAAATTAAACATAATTAAATACCCCCACGTAAATAAGTGTTGTTCCAGTTGTTGAATTTCGAAGGAAAAAAAATATTGCCAAAAAAAAAACAAAAAAAAACTGTATCAACACGTTAGGTATCCTATACCGTTGTAAAATAGAAATTAAACCTAATTTTCAACGTAAAATTAAACAATTATTAATTCAATTAAGACCTTATGTTTGTTTTTGTTTGGTTTTTGTTTTGTGTGTGTGTGTTAGGTCCGTAATTAATCATGATGATGTCGTAGTAATAGCAGAAAATGAAGTCAATCTGCACAAACACAACCTGAGTGTATGGAATAAGCATCTAGAGCAGTATAACATGAAAATGAATTATAACGAAACAAAAGTGATGATAATAGGAAACCGGATAGAACAACTAAACATAAAGATAAAACAACACAAAATCGAGCAAGTAAAACAATTCAAATACCTAGGAGTAGTACTGACAGAAGACAGGAACATAGAAGGTGAACTTAGCAACAGTATAAACAACACAGTTAAAACATACCACGTATTGAGCAATATTACTGATTAACAAAAAAGAGATCAGCAAAAGAACAAAAATAAATATATACAAAAGCATATATAGAGCTACTGACATATGGGAGCGAGGCGTGGAAACTAACTAAGAGTGATACAAGTAGAATACAGACAATGGAAATGAAATATCTCGAGAGGAGTAAAACAAGTTACGAGAAGAGACAGAATAATAGATGATAACATCAGAGAAGAACTGGAAATTGAAGCTGTAGAAAAGTATATAGAAAAAAAACAAATAAACTCGTGGGGACATTTAATTAGGATGGACAGAAAGAATCAAACAAAGCAGGTATGGGAAGTAAGAACTGGAAATAAAAGAAGAAGAGGTATATTAAGAAAAGAGTGGGACAACAGAATAGAGGAAATAATAATCAACAAAGGGAAGGCAGTTAAACAAGCAAGAGAACTGGCGAAGAACAGAAAAGAGTGGAAAGAATTTACAAATGCATAAACGACAACCATAAAATGTAAAATATAATGTAAAGAAATGTAAATACAATAGCCTACGATATGAAGATTATGAGATAGAGGTCCTCTAAGTCGTAAAAATAACTATAACTATAATTGATTATAACTATTGAATCATAAAAAAATTGTATACAATTATATACATATTTAGACTGTATAAACCAGTTTTAGATATTTAAAAAAATATTTGACCTTACAATTTATTTTTATTAACTTTCTGCATTTATTTTTAATTTTGAAGGTATACAATATATACATATATATATATATATATATATATATATATATATATATATTGTATACCTTCAAAATTAAAAATAAATGCAGAAAATAAAAATAAATTGTAATTCATTTTATACTTCTCTAGATGCTTATTCCATACACCCAGGTTGTGTTTGTTTGTGTTGTGCAGATTAACTTCATTTTCTGCTATCACTATATCATCAGCGAATGTTCCTTCCGATATTTTTACCATTTGCATGTTTTTGTAACCTATATTTGCTTTTTTGATTTCTGGTTTCATACATTATTTAATCCATGTATACGTTGAATAATGTATATATATATATATATATATATATATATATATATATATATATATATATAAGCGATTGCACTATACAAAGAAAGAAACTAGAATAACTAGGTCTCATAATGACACGAATTGTTCGGGTGGTCGTACAGGCAAAAATAATGGGCAGACTTGACATCCGAATACGCACAGTTTTATAGTTGCACAATTTAAGGAAATGGTACAACACACTATCCAAGGAACTATTCCAAATTGAAATAGCGATGATGGTAGCAGACCTCCTAAAAGGAGATGCCACCTGAAGAAGAAGATCTCCTAAGAATTGCACTTTACGAAACAATTATAGAACATAATCGTTATTATTGGGTCAAAGAATATACGTCTAATATATTGACATGTAGTAGGATAACACCATGAATAAGTACCAAGCGCAGAAAGTGCAAACTCTTGCATATGCGTGAAATTTAAAAAACAGGACGACAGCCGTTTGTTGAAAAGAATGAAATGAATTACATTGCCAAGCAAATTATGTACACTAGTTTTTCAACAACTCTAAAAGTCATCTTAATATTGTGCCTATATATGTATACGTCCATGATATGCTAGCCGGGTCAACTCTGTGGAAAAGATTGCTGACTAGAGTGCATTCGAACGACCAATCTTTCGTACGAAATCGCTTCAGACTGTCGCCTTAGGCCCAATTCACACATAAGCGGCGTCGGGCGGAGGCGCGGAGTAGGCGAGGTGCAGGCGCGACGTCACACAAGCGATTTTGATGTTCATATGCAGTAAAGGGTTGGACATTGCATCATATGTTTACATAGAGACGGCGTGGTTGAGTTGTGCCTCTTGCCTCGCAGCTACCGTGTCTCAGCGTAGAGGCTAAGACGCGATGCCGGCACGGTAAAAGGCACTAGGCATATGCCCGCGCCTCGTCACCTAAGTGGGCATTGCACCATATGTTTATATAGAGGGGGCGTGAAAGCGTCGTGCCTCTCGCCGCGCCGGCACCGCGCCTTCGCCTCTTCGCCTCCTATGTGTGAATTGGGCCTTAGACTACTGCGCCACTGACCTCATCTTAATGTGAAATTATAGTTTTCGTTATTTGATGTCGTAGTGTTTCCAAGCAATGTCAGTGCACGTCGCAGCTGTAGAACTTTTGATAAACACGCTGCGCACTTCAATGCAACATTCATAAGGAAAAAGACCACAATAAAATATGATTTACTTTTCGTGATATGCATGGAGTTGTAAACCTTTTGCTAAAGATAGCATACCATATAGGTCTAGATGGTCCTAGGCAAATCCCTTTGTAACCCGGCTCCTTCGCCATAATTTATTCTATCAAACGCAGCGTATAAGCTTTCTTCACCTCAGGATTTGCGGGCTTTGTCCCATCCCGGGTTATCGATATCGATATTGTATATAATTTGTCGATCTTTTTTAGGCTATTTTATTTTGTGTTGTCATTTATTTATTTTAATTTTAACAATTAAATCTAAACATTATTATTTTTAATGAAACATTTTACATTTATTATTTAATATTTTAATGCGAATTCGATTTTTGTAAAATTATGTGTGTACTCATGTCCTAAGACAAGTCATTTCCCGCAGTGATTTGGGTGCGGGAAAAACTACTTCCTGCCACAATAGCCAGGTATATTATTCGTGCGATAAGGCTCTTAATACAGCATTCGCTTTCGGCTCGTGCTATAAACTCATTCGCTCATTCGGAAAACTTGCATTCCTGCACTAATAATGTAAATTACTATTACACATTCGTGAAACATTTATTAAGGGGTTATATACCTTTATTTTCTTCAAAAAAATCGAATTTTTTATTGCTTTATCTGAAAGTAAAACTCTTAGAATATTTTACGAAATTTTCATGGAGATCCAAGCAATAGATCGAAAGTTACAGCGTTTTGAAGCGGGGTGTGATGTTTCCTGGCACATCTACTCCATTCTTGACCATTCAAATCGCGTATGTTTTGTGACAAATTCCTTATAATCAGTTGTATACGAGCTTCCGAAGCGTTAGCATCGATTGTCGAATTTTTTCCTCTGTTTGTTTGTTTTGCCGTCTTTTCACAAAATCAGTATGGATTCCCGAAACAAAATTACACGCTAAACTCGAATATCTCGAAATGGTGTTTTCCAAAAGTACGTTTGCCGTGATCACGATTGCCGAAAAACTATTTGACCGATCTTCTTCATTTTTTTTTTAATTGTTTGTAATTAATGTTGTCAGTACTTGAACGATTCCTTTTTTATGTACAATTTTTTATTTTGCAAATACGATTTTTTTAATAAAAACATTCAGTTTTTGGGAAAAACGTTCCCGTATGCTGAAAAAACAAAATATTTATTTAAATAATCGTTCTAGTACTAAGAAGGTCCCTATACTAGTGAATTTTTTTGGGTTTTATGATTTCAATTGACCTGCTTGACTTTCATGATGATCACCGCAAGCCTCATCAAAAAAAGAGGGTTTCGGGGAAAGGGCCATAACTTCGCCAATTATGAAATTTTTTTTATAAACTAATACTTATTTTTTTCACTCAAAAACGTACTATTAATAAATTATAATTTTGATGTAAAAAAATTATTGCTACATACCTTTACAAAAATTCAAACTTTCCTCAATTTCTCCGCACAAAAAGGTATATAACCCCTTAAGTATAATGGAGTGGAGGCTTTTCCTAGTCATACATTTTATAGGTATATAACATTTCGCACTAAAAGATGACTGTCGTAACTTGATATGTATGTATAATGTATAATGCATTTTCAGGTTTTGATCTTTGTTTTGATGATTCTTATGTATATGTTAACGCCCTTTTAATCCTTTTTTGCGTTTAGAATAAACCAAATTATTATTATTTTTTTAAATAGACAATATTATTCTCAATGGTAATACTACTGAAACTATTGCAATCTATAAAATACATTTATCTCTATTTAATTTTGGAAGTTTTTGTCATCTCAGTGTGCGATTCAACATAAACATATTCCATTTCCATCATTTGCGTATTTGGACCGAATGGGTCTATTTATATTCTACTACAGCAATTTAATGTAATTTCGTACAAACTTAGTTCTAAACAATTTTTTGTTCGTTAAAAACTCGACACCCTAAACTCCCCTCTTGTTGGCAAAAGTGATGCGCTCGCCGCACACTAAGCAGTGCGTGGTGCGTGTAGTGGACGCCACACATCTGTTTATGCTCGTGAGGAAAATAAATTGAGTTAACGCCCCTATAACTGTCTTGCGGCCGATTAGAACAAATCTGCGAAAATTACAAGACACACTCGCCACAGATTCGCGGCACCATGCGCGCTTGTTTATAAATAAACACGGCCTGGCATTGACTTCAAAATGCTTAATCTTCTGCATTTGTTGCATGCCTTAAGGTCGTTTTAGACGACACAATTTCTTGACTCAAAAGTTAGTCAAGATGTGAGACAATCTAAATTGTCTCGTATCATACAGCAATTATTTGAAATATTGAATTGGATATGGTAGATCGAATGGAAAAATATAACACGTTCTATTTGTCAAGAACAAATTGTATGGGAGGAGGATATATGAATTCATTTCTTGAACAACTTTTGAGCTAAAAAATTGTCTTATCTAAAACGACTTTTAGAATATTGTGAGATACATATACTGTATTTCATTAAAAAAAAACACACACACACCAACAGCTTGTTTAATATAATTAATTGATACTAAGTGACAACAAAGTTATTGATCGATTTAATAAAAATTATCAAAACATGCCACTTCTTTGTTGTCACTTAGTATTAATTAATTATATTAAACAAGCTGTTGGTGTCTAATAACTATACATTTTTCCATTAGTTTGTCCATTATTGCTTTGTAAAAATTTAAGAATGTTAAGAGTTCGCCAATGTGCAAATTATTGGCAGCTAAATGATATGAGAGAGGTATTGTGTTATACTTAAGCGACGCCGATGGGCTAACTGATATACCACACCCACCAAATGACATGCAGCATGCTGTGGATGCAAGACGCTTCGAATGATGTACATCAAGATACAATTGAATTATTTTTTTCCTGATGTACATCATTCTAAGATTATTGTGGTGAAAGAATAAATGATTAAAATTTGAAATTAAAAGGACAACAATTATATGCATTCGTATACGCCCCGCCGTTTAAATGAATCGTGGTGGTCATTTTTTTTTCAATAATAAGTTGCTCATTATTGAAAAAAAAAGATTTCTGTTCTTTTAATTTCAAATTTTAATTCATCACAATAAACATTTTGTGAAAATTGATCAATAACTTCTATGTGTTCAATAATGAGTTACTCATTATTGAAAAAAAATGACAAAAATTATATGCATTCGTATACACCCCGCCGTTCAAATGAATCGTGGTGGTCATTTTTTTTTTCAATAATAAGTTGCTCATTATTGAAAAAAAAAGATTTCTGTTCTTTTAATTTCAAATTTTAATTCATCACAATAAACATTTTGTGAAAATTGATCAATAACTTCTATGTGTTGCGTTTTGTATGAAAGTCAGTATATTTATTTCCCACCCCTACAGTTTGTACTGTCAGTGGGGCAATATATTAGATTCGTTTAGTATCTCAACTGAGGCGGGTGTTTATTTTCGTAATGCCGGGAAAATAAATACGAAAATGTTTTATAAGTAACGCGATGCAGTGCACGCGTTCCATGGCTAAAAGCGGCGGAAGCGATTACGCTGTGTGACACACTGGCAGCAGTAATGGGGCGCGTTTAGTAACGCACATGTGTCGTTAAAATAAATTTAAAATAAAACCGCATACACACTCACATATATAGAAAACATATAGAACATTTGTCATGCTCTCAATATCATAAGAATGCGGTTGTCATCAATTCTTGGTACTTTTCATACTATATTTTTACACAGAAGTATCTTTTGTAGATTCCTGTGCGGGTGCATCTTTTAATTTATGAAAATCACACCCATCCTTAAAACGACCTGCTATTCTAATTCATGAGGCATACTAAACTGTATACTTTAGAGTTTTATTTACTGGTGGGGACATTTAATTAGGATGAACAAAAATAATCGAACAAAACAGGTATGGGAAGCAAGAACTGGAAATAAAAGAAGAAGAGACTAAAGAGTGGGACAACAGAATAGAGGAAATAATAATCAAGTAAGGAAAGGCAGTTAAACAAGCATGAGAACTGGTGAATAACAGAAAAAGGTGGAGTTTACAAATGTATAAACAACAACCACAAATTGTAAAATATAATGTTAAGTAATGTAAATGCAATAGCCTACACCGAAAGGTAAAAGGCAAATATTTTATATATATATATATATATATATATATATATATATAATAATAATAATAATAAATATATAAAATACTTAAGGCCATAACATAAATTCACTTACTTTGTGTGAACGCAGTCTATGGGATTACCAACATATTGCCTCGTCGTGACAGCGATTGAGAATGTAACCAAAAGAATAACTGTTGCGTTGCTGTGTAGACGAAATATCAACGAATCGATAGTCACGTGATTAATCTGTAACAAAAATATATATTTTTATTAAAGATACCTACAAGTTTTTTTCTATTTACACTTTTACAATTTTATTTAAGTCTTAACTGACAGTTCGGTCGGCTTCAAAACATTGTCTTCGTTTTTTACATTATAGAGATTTTTGCACACTTGCCAATTATTTTAGATTAGCTCTACCTAAATTTGATATAAACAAAGTTTAGTATGTATTAGAAGTATTTTTTGAGAAACCAATTCATAGTATATACTAAATATTATCCATAGTAAAATCTACACCGTAATTTCATTATTAATAATTTATTTATTTTTTTTTTTTTATATTTTATTTAATAATCATAAAAAAAATAATACAATTTATGAAATATATCAATTTAATATATACAAAACTAAAAAAAAATAAAAATAAGGTGATTCTCTCTGCAGGAACTCGCGAGGATACCCCACTTGTCCTGGTATCGAGAGATTAATTTCCAAAATCATTTTTTTTGTTTTGTTAGGCTGCGATTTCTCATCATAAATAAACTTAATTAATTCACATTCTAAGAGAGTGTAATATATAACATCCATTAACTCCTCTCTATCATTTTTAATTACACTCTCGCTCTCGTTGTGTTGTTGATATTTTTAATTTCCCAGTTTGAAAAACGTGGTTTCGTGAAACGGCTTTCCGCTCGGCGCTATTTAGTCTAATTATAGAGAGGGAAATTTATAATTAACTGGAGCGCGTTCGCCTCCTCCCTCGGCCGTTATTTAATTTTACATGGCGTTATGTTGTTGCGCGGCTAATTTCGTCCGTAAATACCGCGAGAGCAGAGCGGGGCGATTTTACACACGTTTCGAATCTTTTTTCGCCGTTTATTTCCATTGTGCTTTTGCAATCCGGGGGCCGGATTTATTTGATCTGTCTGTGTGCGGTGCTTCTGGGTAAACAGAAATTGGCCGCCGTTCAAAAGGCGCGAATGTGTACGGGATTTATTTATTTGGCGGACTGCATTAAGAAAATAGTTATTACAACGCGATTTGTTTCTTGATTGATATTAACATCAGCGTGAATCAAGCAAATAATTGTGTAATCATGAACATTAGATACAAATGATTATTTAAAAAAAGTAATACAATTAAGCATCTAAAAAATTACAATACAATCTAATATTCTGTAAAAGTCGTTTTTAGGTCGTTTTAGACAAGACAATTTCTTGACTCAAAAGTTAGTCAAGATGCGAGACAATATAAATTGTATCGTATCATACAGCAAATTATTTGAAATATTGAATTGGTTGGTAGATCGAACGGAAAAATATAACGCGTTCTATTTGTCAAGGACAAATTGTATTGTAATTCATTTCTTGAACAACTTTTGAGCTAAGAAATTGTCTTGTCTAAAACGACCTTTTGACAAGACAATTTCTTATCTTAAAAATTGTTCAAGAAATGAATTCATATATCCTCCTCCCATACAATTTGTCCTTGACAAATAGAACGCGTTATATTTTTCCATTAGATCTACCAAACAATTCAATATTTCAAATAATTTGCTGTATGATACCAGACAATTTAGATTGTCTCGCATCTTGAATAACTTTTGAGTCAAGAAATTGTCTTGTCTAAAACGACCTTAACTCTCAGAACGAAGTTGTATAAAAGTACATTCATTTCATAAATATTCTTCTTCCTATAGTGTCTTCGATCGGTAGTCCAGTCTGTAACTACATTCTACCTGGACAAAATTCCCAAGTTAATGAAATTTTAGAATATTGCTGGTATGGGGTGTGGAATCTTAGTTTTCGACCTTAAGGGACCTGTGGAAACTTGGGAGAAGGACAAAAAACCTTGAAATTTTCGTTTTTTTTTCGTATTTTGCTTATATGTTCTAAACCATGGGGTTTTCAAGGCAAATATCTATATACAAAGTTGTAGGGCATTAAATTTCTTTCAATTTTCATTACTCAGCATTATTTTTAACCAATAATTACCGAGATGCAGCAGTTCAAACATGGGGCAAATTTCTCAACTTTGAAAAATACGAGAAAAATGCATGTTTTTGCTTCTTAACTTCAATGAGTTATCTTCATTATCTTCAAAGATATGACTTGTAAAATTTGAAATTTGTATTATCACACATTCCTACAAAAATACCTATTCATCATAATGATAATAAATTTGAGAGGCACCTACTAATACAGTGGAGAGTCATTCACTAATATAGTGGATGCTCCTCCACTAAATTAATAAACCTATAGTAGTTCCTTCTTCTCTTGTTTTCCACGAATTACAGACTAGATAATAATCTACTTTTAGCAGTATTAAAAACGCTCTTTGTGCAGCGATGTAGAAGGTCGTCTTCGGTTGGTGGTTGGCGATCATCATGAATATCTTTTAAAAAAACTTGATTATTTTCCTGCTATGAAGATTAACAGGAAAATAATCAAGTTATATACAATGGTCAAGAGAAAAAGAATCTAATATTATGTAACTAACTCTCAGGCTAAGTTGTATAAAAGTACATAAATACTCTTGTTCCTATAGTGTCGTCTTCTATCGGTAGTCCAGTACATTCTACCTGGACAAAATTCAGAAATTAATGAAATTTTAGGATATTTCTGGTGCAGTGTGTGGAATCTGAGTTTTCGACCTCGAGAGACCTTTGGAAACTTGGAGGAAGGGGCAGAAAATCTTGAAATTTTCGGATTTTTCCCCCATATTTTGCTTATATCTTTTAAACCATGGGGTTCGAGGAAAATACAAAGTTGTAGAGCTTTAAATGTCATTCAATTTTCATTGCTTATTTTCCTGTTATGAAGATCAACAGGAAAATAAACAAGTTTCTTTTAAGATACTCATGATGATCGCCAACCTTCGATAGAAGACGGCCTTCTACATCGCTGCACAAAAATCGTTTTTAACACTGCAAAAAGTAGATTACTATCTAGTCTGTGATTGGCGGAAAACAAGAGCAGAAAGAATCCAGTATTCTATAATTAACAGGCAGAGTTGTATAAAAGTAGATTAATTTCATAACTACTAAAAATAGATATCCAATAACTTGGAATATAAGATTAACTATTTGCTATCAATCTTTCCGAAATGATTTTGAAACGTCGAATGTTAAGGCTTGGATGTATAAAGGTGGCCTTACAGTTTCTAGCAAAATCACTTTATGTATAAAATATGTGAAAAGTAACGTTTAAATCGCGGAATAGATATTAATCTATTCCGTGATTCAAACGTTATTTGTAGATTAATATTTTTTATTCACCAGGAGCGGTCTTAGCGGGCGTGCACACGCAAGCTCCCAAAGTCAGCCAAGCTCAGCCCGCGATATGAGCTATCGAAGGAGTTCTAAACATAAAATATGAAGTCCAATGAGATATCTTCATTATCTTGAAAGATATGGCTTGTAAAAGTTGAAATTTGTGTTATCACACATTCCTGCAAAAATACCTATTCATCATGATGCAAATTTAAGATTTTTTGTGTTATTCTTGTCGAAAAATATATGAAAAACTCAATTATAAGACCCCAATAAGTTAAGATAACTTATTGGGGTCTTATAATTGAGTTTTTCATATATTTTTCGACAAGAATAACACAAAAAATCTTAAATTTGCATCATGATGAATAGGTATTTTTGCAGGAATGTGTGATAACACAAATTTCAACATTATCTTTAAAGATATAACTTGTAAAAGTTGAAATTTGTTTTATCACACATTCCTGCAAAAATACCTATTCATCATAAAGCAATATTAAGTATTTTTATGTTATTCTTGTTTGAATATGTATGAAAAACCCAATTATAAAGACCGCAATGAGATATCTTCAATATCTTCGAAGATATGGCTTGTGAAATTTGTTTTATCACTCATTCCTGCAAAAATACCTATTCATCATAAAGCAATTTTTTGATTTTGTATGTTATTTTTGTTTAAATATGTATCAAAAACTCAATTATAAAGACCGCAATAAGATATCTTCATTATCTTCAAACATTTGGCTTGTGAAATTTGATATTTGTTTTATGACACATTCCTGCAAAAATACTTATTCGTCATGATGCAATTTTAAGACTTTTGTGTTATTCTTGTCTATAAATGTATGAAAAACTTAATTATAAAGACTGCAATGAGAGATCTTCATTATCTTCAAAGATATGGCTTGTAAAAGTTAAAATTAGTCTTATCACATATTCCTGCAAAAATGCCTATTCATTATGATGTAATTTTAAGATTATTTGTGTTATTTTTATCTAAAAATATATGACAAATACAATCATAAAGACTCCAATGAGTTATCTTCATTATCTTCAAAGATATGACTTGCGACATTTGAAATTTGTATTATCACACATTCCTGCAAAAATTCCTATTCATCATGATGCAATTTTAAGATTTTTTGTGTGTTATTTTTGTCTAAAAATGTATGTCAAACTCAATTATAAAACTCCAATGAGGTATCTTCAAAGCTATGACATGTAAAATTTGAAATTTGTATTATCAAACATTCCTGCAATAACACCTATTCATCATGATGCAATTTTAAGTTTTTTTTGTGTTATTCTTGTCTAAAAATGTATGAAAAGCTCAATTATAAAAGATATATAAGACTACAATAAATTATCATCATTATCTTTAAAGATATAACTTGTAAAAGTTGACATTTGTATTATCACACATTTCTGCAAAAAACATCCATTCATCATGATGCAATTTTAAGTTTTTGTGTGTTAGTCTTGTTTAGAAATGTATGAAAAACAAAATTATAAAAACTCCAATGAGGTATCTTTCATTATTTTCTAAAATATAGCTTGTAAAAGTTTAAATTTATATTATCACACATTCCTGCAAAAATACCTATTCATCATAAAGCAATATTAAGTATTTTTATGTTATTCTTGTTTTAATATGTATGAAAAACCCAATTATAAAGACCACAATGAGATATCTTCAATATCTTCGAAGGTATGGCTTGTGAAATTTGGTTTATCACTCATTCCTGCAAAAATACCTATTCAACATGATGCAATTTTAAGACTTTTTGTATTATTCTTATCTATAAATGTATGAAAAACTAAATTATAAACACTAAAATAAGGTATCTTCATTATCTTCAAAGATATGATGATAATGACAAATTTGAAATTTGTGTTATCACACATTCCTGCCAAAAATCCTATTCATCATGATGCAATTTTAAGATTGTTTGTGTTATTCTTGTCTAAAAATGTATGAATAACTCAATTATAAAAACTCCAATGAGGTATCTTCATTATCTTCAAAGATATTACTTGTAAAATTAAAAATTGGTATTATCACACATTCCTGCAAAAAAATCTTATTCATCATAATGTAATTTTAAGATTTTTTAATGTTATTCTTATCTAAAAATGTATGAAAAACTCAATTATAAAGACTCCAATAAGGTATCTTCATTATCTTCAAAGCTATGGCTTGTAAAATTTGAAATTTGTTTTATCACACATGCCTGCATGATGCAATTTTAAGATTTTTAGTGTTATTCTTGTCTATAAATGTATGAAAAACTAAATTATAAAAACTACAATTAGATATCTTCATTATCTTCAAATATATGGCTTGTAATAGTTAAAATTTGTATTATTACACATTCCTGCAAAAATATCTATTTATCATGATGCAATTTTAAGATTTTTTGTGTTATTCTTGTCTGAAAATGTATGCAATGTATTATCACTGTTTTCTTCTTATGAAAATTATTCCTCATTATGTAATTCGCGGTTTATATTTATTGCACCAGTCAAAAAATGTATTAACAACGCAATTTTAAAAACTCTAAAGACCTTGATATATCTTCATTGTCTTCAAACACTTGGCTTATTAAATTTCAAATTTATATCATCAGTCTTTTCTGCTAAGTAAAACGGTATCTCTTTATGTAAATTTATGATTTTTTTGGTACATTGGTTCAAAGATAGGAACTCTATTTTAAAAAAAACTCAAATGAGATATCTTCTTTATCTTCAATGATATGGCTTGTTTTCTGCAAAGTAAACCGGTATCTCTTTATGTAAATTTATGATTTTGTTTGGTACACTGGTTCAAAGATAGGAACTCTATTTAAAAAAAAACTCAAATGAGATATCTTCTTTATCTTCAATGATATGGCTAGTAAAAGTTGAAAAAGTTTGCATTATCACACACTCCTGCTAAAAATAGGATTCATCATGATGCAATTTTAGATTTTTTTATGGTATACTTGTCCAGAAATGTATTAAGATCTAAATTACAAAGACCCTAATGATATATCTTCATTATTTTTAAAGAAATGGTTATAAAATTCAAAATTTATGTTATCAGTCTTTTCTGGCAAGGAAAACGGTTCCTCATTATGTAGTTTTAGAATATTTTTTTGTTGCAGTTATTCAAAAATGTATTATGAATTCAATTTCAAAAACGCTAATGAGATATCTTCATTGCCTTCAAATATGTGGTTTCTATAAGTTGAAATTTGTATTGTCACATATTCCTGCACAAATACCTATTCATCATGATGCAATTTTAAGATTTTTTATATTATTCTTGTTTGAATATGGATGAAAAACTCAATTATAAAGACGTTAATGATATATATTTATTATCTTCAAAGATATGGTTTGTTTAATTTGAAATTGGTATTATCAATGCTTTGTGCTAATGATATATATATATATATATATATATATATATATATATATATATATTTGTTTTCACAGTGGTCTCATAAAATAAATCATTGCACCTAGTATTTAGTGAAGGAACTCTTATATGAAATAATGACAAGAACAGATATAAGCTCGTCTTATATAAACCCGTCTTATATATATATATATATATATATATATATATATATATATATATATATATATATATATATATATATATAATCACGTCTTAAATTTGTATTCTGTTGCACCGAACATATGTAGATCTTACTTAGTCTTACAATATAAGACCGACTTATCGTTTTAAGGTCCGATTTTTGTTTGGTGCAACGCTTTACGACCGTCTTATTATTAAGACGTTTGAAATAGTAAACGAGCATATTTGTTTTTTGGTCTTGATATAAATATAAAGAATAAATATAATTATAAAAATAGAATAAATATTGAAGGCGAAATGTAAAATCAGTCTTTTTATAAAACGCCTACTCAGTTCGTTAAGCCTTGGTTTCCTAGGAGAACGGTCGCTTTAAAGCGGCCGCTTTTGACGTCATTCACAAATCACAAAGGTTGTTTTAAGTATATGTAATAGAAGAACTCACAATTTTTCATCGTAATTCATTGCGTTTTTGCAGTACGTTGAGGTATTACATTTTATAGGAAACTATATTCGTTTATATACACGTAGAATTATTTTTGTGACGTAAAAATGATGTCAAAAGCGGCCGTTTTTAAGCGGCCGCTCTCCTAGGAAACCAGGGCTTTAGCCTTGGTTTCCTAGGAAGCGGTGTCGACAAAAGCGGCCGTATTATACGTCACACATTTCTTTTATGTATATTTAAATAAATTTGGTCATCCAGAGAGCGGTATACTTCAAAGTATTGGGAAAATGTAAGGAATTACACTGGAATCTGACGAGTTATTCAATTACATGCACTTAAAACGTATCTTGTAATGTGTAAATGACGTCAAAAACGGCCGTATTTATCGACACCGTTTGCTAGGAAACCAGGACTTAAAAAATAGGCGAATTGTAAAACGAAATTGATTAACGCGAAATGTATAAACAATAATTAATCTAAGCTGAATAACTAAATGTTAAATGTAAGTTATAATTAAATAAAACATCTTTAATTACTTGTAAGGCCTCTTAATTTCTTTTACAAGCGACTTACGATGTAATGAGGGCAATTAGAAGTTAATTAATGCAATTACTTTTTCAAATCAATTTTCATAGTCCTTTATCAATATACTGTTTGATTGGAGCATTTATTATTAATATTTATGGATTGTTATATTACCTGTGTCAGGGTGTAAACCCCTCTTAAGACGTCCATGCCCGGCACCCCCGGAAAGCTGCCCTCCTGCTGCACGCTGCCGCGCCTCGCAGCCGGCAGTCGGAATTCGTGCAGGCTGCCCCCCGAAGACCGCCTCACGCTGGCCTGCGCCCGAAATCTATCCCTGTAGATTCGATCAGCGCCCACCCTGCCCATCAGGGATACAGCACGCGCCAAGGCATCGTCTCGTACAGTGAACATCCGCCCGGTTCACACTTTCCCGATGCCCGCCAGCAGATGTTCGCCGGTTTACCGTTTCTAATTTTTTTTTTTATAGAAAACACACCGTCTAGAAGCACACGCCACCGCCGCCCGGCACCTATCCCAAAAAAAGAAAACAAACAATTAATTGCCCGGCTTTGTGGGCGCGCGCGTAAAAATACATTTTGATAGAGGGACTCTGGGGTAAAAATAAATAGACAATGGGAATTTCGCTAACGCTGTATAAATAGATTCGGTTGACACAATATTGTTTTAAATAGATTGGAATGCAGTGCAAATATATATGGAATTTATTAGAATTTTGAAACTTACAAGTACTTATTGCTATCTATGAAATATTGAGCAATAATTAGATGCACGTTTAGAAATCGCCCAATATCGAATGCAATAGTTGCTTTGATTTTTGTATATCCCTCATGAATCATGAGTATAAACAATTACCTTATTGCCATCTATGAAATATTGAGTAATAATTAGATGCAGTTTTAGAAATCTCCCAATATCGAATGCCATTTTCTCATCGAATTTCCGGAAAGTTATGGGTGCTCCTATTTTAGTTGTTTACATTTTTGGATAATAATATTAAGGCGAATAATTAGATGCACTTTTAGAAATCTCCCAATATCGAATGCCATTTCCTCATTGAATTTCCGGAAAACTATGGATGCTATTATTTTAGTTGCTTACATTTTTGGATTTATAGAAAAGATCTTTATTGGCTTTTTCCCCACTGCCCCTCCACATCACAAACCTCAACAAAAATATACAAAAATAAAAATACAATATAAATAAAAGTACTACTCCGCCAAAAATTACTAATTACCCCCATCTATCGCTGCTCCCTTTGCCCTTGCCATTTTCCTCTCCCACGTCAGCCTCCTGCAGATTTTCACGCCTTCCCCATCCTCGCATAACCATTCATTCAGCTTTCTGCAGTCTCCCACCCACTCTGCTTTCACACCCTCACATTCTTCGCTAAGGTGCCACTACGTGTCGCTTCCCTTACTACACAGCGCACACGCGGTGTACCCTAAACCCATCCACACTTTCCTCCCTCTCTCGTCTGATCCACACCTCGGTCTTGCCATGCATACCTTGTCCTCCCTACTCCACTCACCCCTGGCTAAGTAACTCGGGAGTCTCCCACTCACTTGCCACTCTACGTAGCCAGGGTTGCAAGAGCTCTCATTCATTCTAGTCTGCCGTTCTTGCCACTCAATATCTCTCAATCTCTCTCTTACCTCAGTTCCTAGGCTTCCCATTTCTCTCAGCTTCTCCTCTACCCACACCTCAGACATACCCACTCTTTCATACATCCTTCCTCTATCCTTTCTCCAACCACTCTCCGTCCTACTCTTACACCTCATCCATACCTCCCGCACCAGTCTTTCCTCACCCAATTCCTGCAATCTTTCTTCAAACTTCACAACCCTTACACACGACTCCCACCACATACTCATACGATTCGTCTCCTGCAACAGCACTGTTCTCGGTGTCGACCTTTCGAGACCCAGCAGACTCTTCAGGAGCACACCTTGCTCTCTCTCTCTATCACATCCCACAATATAAATTTAACCCGAATATAAATTTAACTCAATAGTAATATTTATAAATCACAATCTTCTTGCCATCTGAGAAATTTTGATCTAAATTTAACATAACTTTATATGCTCTATTTTAATTGGAATTTTGATACATAAATTTGAATATACTAGCACTACTCCAAAAATATCCTGACAAAGATATATTCCCGAAATCCATCTAAAAACGTGTTGAGTTTCTAAACAGAGATAACTTCTTTTATAATTAACATTAAGCTGCATGTAATTTATGCGATGTCGCCGGATAACTGCTGTATAAATAAAACGGATTATATGTGTAAATCTTGTTAGGTAATTCAAATATCTTTTCGAAAAAAAAAGAACGTCATCGTTAAGTGAAATTACAATCAATTCAAATAGAATTCATCACAAACAGGATTCATAAATCTATCCAGCGTGCACCTATGGATGTAAACACGCACGTGGGGATCAACAAGAGTTACAGGCCTGTTTATAAATACCTCACGCTCGAGGCGTCATGCTTACCGGTAAATCCGATTTGTAAATGGGTAGAATTTCTTGTTTTTTTTTCGCGCGCGCACTTGTCAACGTCTTGTCTTGTTTTGTCTTGTCTTGACAAATGTGGAGCTGGTTAACACTTGTAAGTCGTCCCCCCGCGGATGCGAATCGATCAGCCCTAACTTAATAACGTAAGTTTGTGTGTGCGGCTCGCGGTATTGGGGTTAATGAGGCGTCCGTCGGCGGGCGCGCTAATTAACAAGCGCCTTGCGTAAGGGGGGCGCGGGCGGCGGCAGGTGAATGCGAATGTGCCGCGACGCCGCGCCTATGGGACACTGAATCGGTCACAATCATTTTTTATTTTTACATTATCCGGACCGGGCGCAGGCTATATTGCGTAAGGGATTTATTTTTTAGATGATCGGTGAGAGAAACAAATATCGGACATTATTATTAGGCGTCGACGGCGGCGAGTTATGGGGGCCGTGGGGGAAATTGTGCCAGTTTTGTTTGGGTGTTACGGCGTTTGGTAAACACTGAACGGTGTGTGTGTGTGTATGCGCCGGGTTTTTGTGTTTCTTAATGTGTTGAAAGCTTTAAGGTTTGGGTTACAAAGATGTTTCAATTATTATATATATATATATATATATATATATATATATATATAATCTTCTTCTTTTCGGAAGCCATGTGGCTTGTTTTGACCAAACTCTTATCCCGGGTCCTGCTCCTATGATATCGACGACCAGCTGTTCGGTGGCCTGTCGAGGGGGCGTTTGGTGTATGTTTTACCGTCTCGGACTATCTTGGCGATTCTATCGTCCTGCATGCATGTTACGTGCTCGTTCCACTGTTCTCTTCTGTTCCGCGCCCATCTTATAATATCCGGTGTGATGCATTGTTGCCGTATTCCCTTGTTTGTTTTTCGATCTGCAAGTGAGTAGCCAGTGATGTATCTGAGGGTATTCATCTCTGCGCATCTTAGTCGACGTTTTGTATCTGCCGTATCGGCTCTGGTTTCAGCGGAGTAAGTAAGAATGGGTCTCACACATGCTTTGTAAATCCTTACTTTGCTCTCAGTTTTTCTCAGGATTTCGCAGTGCTCCTGATATTCTGGACGCTCCTCTTACCTGGTTTAAGACACTGGTGTTTAGGTCTCCGTAGGAATTTATAGTTATTCCCAGGTACTGGAATTCTGAGACTTGCTCAATGATGATGTTCTTCACGGCTAGCTTGCATCTGATTGGATTCTTTGTGATGACTAGGCTTTTGGTCTTAGCTGTGGCTATTGTCATGCTTATTGTTTCACACTCCTTTCTGGACGTGTTCAGTAGCCATTGTAAACCGTCTTCTGATTCTGCGATTAGTACAGCGTCGTCAGCGTTGCACACTATTTTAATGAGTTTGTTTCCCAGTTTTAGCCATATTCTATTGGGCCAAGGGCTTTTATAATCTTATCCATCAGGAGGTTGAACAGTAGAGGACGCAAGCTGTCCCCTTGCCGTTCGTCGCTCTTAATTTGGTCGTGGTGTCTGTGTTCAGTTGTTTTATTGTCTTAATTATGTTGGGGTGTATGTCTTTGCAGTGGCGTAGCGAGCTTAACTCGCGCCCGGGGCACAATACCTTTTTAGCGCCCCCCCCATTCGAAAACTATATAATATTATATGTAAAATATACTTTTGTGGACCATTTGGCGCCCCTTTGTGAGTAGCGCCCGGTGCATGATACCCCCCTCCCTTGCCCACCCCTCGCTACACCACTGTGTCTTTGATAATTAACGTCTTTAGTACATCTGAGAGCCGGACTTTATCAAAAGCCTTTTCTAGGTCCACGAAACAGAGATAGGCGGGTTTGTTGAACTCTGCAATTTGTCGCACGACATAGATAGCGCCTGTGGTGGAGAGATTTTTCCGAAAGCCCTGTTGCTCTTCCCGCATCGTGATCTTCTGTGTTACAATGTTCGCTAGATGTTTTGTGAATGTCTTCATAGTTGCATCCAACAGGGAGATGCATCTGTAATTTTTGGGGTCATTCCTGCTGCCTTTTTTGTATAGTGTAATGCTTGCTTGCACTCTCTTTCCAGTCAAGTGAGGGTTGCGTTGTTGATAGAACTTCGCTGCCTCACCGATTGTTTTAATGGAGGCATCGCGGCCCAACGTGTTGGTGAGCCAGGACGGATCGAGCCTGGCGTGATTAGACTTGCTAGTTAAACTGTATTTGCCAATCACGCTGCCGCCGTGGACAGGAGCGGGTCAGGTGCAGCTCCACCCCTGCCAAATTTGACTTGCAGTATCCTTAGCTCAACCCCGTTTCGAATCCTGGCCCTGTTGTGGCCGTTACGGAACGGAACGTTTCTAGCCGTTATCGATAGGAACTCGGACTGATTGCCTGGTGCTGGTGCTGGTTTTCGCGTGGGGCACCTCTCGCTCCATGCCGGGGCACACTATGCACAGAAGGCAGTACGGTGGCCCTCCTTGTCGCATCTTAGGCAGTACGCACTTCGGTCCTGCCCCCTACAGTTGGCAACGTTATATCCCAACATCCATCATCTATGGCACCCCTTCGAGCCTTCGATCGCGAATGCAGCCCTACAGTAGACAATTCCATTCCAGATGCTGCCTACTGTCCTCATTTTTGGACCGTCTCGCCTCTGATGATCACAATCACTTAAGTGTTGCCTATCGCTGGCCTTAGTGTGCTTACAGTTGCTCCATCTCTCTGGAGTGTCTCTAACACCTCCTTAGTTGTCATGGGATGACGTGCAAGACCGTGTCCTTCCTCATTAGGGTCCCTGTAGTTGTCCCCGCCAGCTGGTTTTCTAGGGTTCATCTGACGTTCTCAACTGTCCCGCTGTTCCCTTTGAGTCCTATCTTATTGTCACCTTTGGTGACTGTTTTTCTAATGCGTGGCACTTTAGTGCGTGATGTGTCGCCTACATCGGTTCCCTTCACTTTCTTTCTCTACTAACTGGCTATCGACCTTCTTCCGTGTGTTGGTTAGAGTATGTGTAGGTGTTGACTTGCTACTTCAGCCAAAGGTAACCGTAAAATATGAATCATTATAATGTATGCAGGAAAAGTAGGATAAATGAAGTCATGATGATCATGACATCAACAAGACCTATGAAACAACCAACAATTTAAGATTTTTTTACTTAGGTGAAAAATGCATGGGTAAAGTGGAATAAATGGATTCATGATGATAATGACATCAACAAGACCTAAGAAACAACCAACAATTTAAGATATTTTTACTTAGGTGAAAAATGCATGTGTAAAGTGGAATAAATGGATTCATGATGATAATGACATCAACAAGACCTAAGAAACAACCAACAATTTAAGATTTTTTTTACTTAGGTGAAAAATGCATGGATAAAGTGGAATAAATGGATTGATGATGATGATATCAACAAGACCTATGACACAACCAACAATTTCAGTTTTTTTTTACTTAGGTGTAAAATACATAGATTGCAGTGGAAGTAGTATCTTCTTCCTTTACAACCCATGCATTTTTACAACTATAAAACCGCTTAAGAAATGGATGATAGATAGCGAATATAAAGCAGTTTTTGAAGAATTTTAGACAAAAAGTAATACAAACAGAGACATTTATATGTAATTGCCTGTAGTATACATCTATTAGCATAATTTTGATAAACTTGCAACGCCATTTCGGCCACCGCGTTAGCCACAATTTCCCAAAATAACTCTGGTGTAATTATAGTGAACGAAACGGTCGTGTGGTGGTGGACTGTGCAGCATCATGTCGAAATGTTCAAAACAATCCGTGACGTATAAACAGTTTTCAGTTTTTGCAGGTAGCATTGACCTATTAAATGCCTCATTTGTACTATTTTAAGTAGCGCGCGAACGCCCCGTTTACGACACCAACCGCGCTCGCCGATTCACTCCGCGGTTATTAATAAATGCGCCAAACACACAATGCGAGGAACAATTTCTGGTCAAATTTATCGCCGATCTTGGCCCGCGGACGCGCGCTTCCGTTTCTTCAACGCCGAAATTTGCATGCGAATCGAAACCGGAGCCCGTGCCAAGATGGAATAGAATAAAATATGTTTCTCATCAAGATTCATATATTAAAGACTTGTTTGTGGAGGTTTAATTTCATTTACAATTATTTTACATATACACACATTTAAAATCTCTATAATATAAAAACGAAGAAATGTTTTGCAAGCCACCCCACCTGTCACGTATGATTATTACGCTGTCAGTGCAAAAGTGGGGGGGTTGCGGTTTTAATTCCATCGAGGGTGGTATTTTTTATGTTTTTTTATTCAATATTTAATTAGAGTATCCCTGTCTTCACCTCGGGATTGGTGGGCATTGTACCATCCCGCGCTATTGGTATTGAGGAATGTATGTAGTTTGTCGATTGCTTTTAAGCTATTTTACTCCATGTTGTCGTTCATTTTACTTGCCGGATATAACTCTCCCTTGCAGAACTAATCGTATTACTGGATTGGACTGTTTCTGAGTAGTGCCCTCTATGGAATAATATTCCAACAGAGTGTTTGAGCACAAAGCCAATCTTATAAAACATATATAAGAGTGAATCCACTCCTTAGCAATCTACATATCTAGATTTCGATCTTATTAGATCTCATCAGTGTAGCTCAGCCAGTGTGGTGTATACACAATATCTAGAGTGGTTATGGCATGAGCATACTGACGGTTATTACCATATGGGCGTGCATTGCTATTTGATGTGGTGCCACCAGATGGCGTTTAACTTTCCTCCTAGGGGGTTAGTTGTTATCATTTTTGTATATAACCTTTCGAGATATTGTGTGAATTCATCTTCACTAGCTGAGCTACACTGATGAGATCTAATAAGATCGAAATCTAGATATGTAGATTAGTAAGGGTTGGATTCACACTTATATATGTTAAAAATTAATTGATTATCCATTGTACGACCATTTCTGATTAAAGGTGCTTTCGTTTAACCGCCCTGTGGCGTGCTGTATCGCTCCAAGTTTTGCGGTCGTGCACCGGTTGTACGGGACTAGGTAGAATTGTGCGCATCGGGGGGCGCCAAATACAAGCAGCAATTAGATAAACGAAAACAGCTTTAAATTGATGTTACAAGTGCACAATATCAAATATACCGTGTCGCACGACAGGAACTTCACCTAGTTATATAATAATAAATAAATATTTACTCATATGTTTACTATACATATGTGTCATGGACATCAGATTTTAATAATGCAATATCTACCGAAACATGGCAGTATTTTATTATAAAACATAACTGTTATATTCGTTGAATATTTAATTTGTTGTGAATTATAGATGTTTCTGAAATAGATTAAAATTACTAACTCCATGTAATGTGTAGTGTTTATATATTTGACAACATGCAATTGGTAAATCAATGTTTCATTAGTTGTGATTTAGCTATAATATGCTAAACAAGAAATTTAATTAAAAAAAATGTAAATTGCTATACAAGCTACAAATTGCTAACTATGAAAACAGCCACGATGTAGAATATGTCAGTAAGGATGAATATTACATTTGATAATCAAAAAGTATCAAGATCATCATCAAGATTCTTGACAAACCCATGGTGGCTAATCGTGTGTAAAGCGCTTTTTTAATAGATTTTGTATATTTAAATAATTTTACAGCTTGATATGCTGCTATATATATATATATATATATATTATCAACTATGTTTTCAGTAATCTGAAGAAGAGCAGAATTTGCTCACAATTCTCGCAATCCCACTCTCTACAATAATATTGACTGCACACACTCATCCCTGACATTACACGCTATTACTAGGATACCATCCCACAACCTCTTCCATTTTCTCTTCGCCATTCCCCAAGCCATTCTCATATTTGCTTGCACCCACTCCAAATGCTTCCTAAACCCACCTCTGCGGTCATACTAAGACAATTCACTCTTTATCTGTATCATTATCGCCTTCCATTTCAACTCCTCCGCTCTACCCATCCTACCCTTATTTCTAAATATCATCCAATTTGTTTTTCCACATCTACTAGTAACCCCCTCTTATGATGCTAACTTCCCATTATTTCCAACAACTCTTGCATGTCTTCCAATTTCCTGACCACCCTGAATTTGCCGTGCTTCACCGTAGTCCATCCCGTTTTACTCCTTTTTATCAAGCAGTCCCCCTGCTAGGTCAAACATCTTCGATCTTTATTTTTCGAAATCTGGGAGTGTCTGTGGAAGCTAATGTCGGTTAATTTCACATTGCCAGTTGTGTTATACTTAAGCGACGTCCGATTGCCAATCGGTCGTTAAGTGACAATGAACCCCTAATGACCCACCAACCCATTATTGGCCGGTCATTAGAAAGCATGATTAGGACGACACAGAAGAGGACAAACGGTGACAAAAGTACCATCAGACGACACAAGAAGAAACCACACACATCATAGTCTTCACCCCAACAAGATCCACAACTTTCAACAACACAGCAAAAGTTTTAGTCCTCAGTCATTGAGGTGGTGGCAGCGACGCTTCCAGTTCCTTCTGACGACGTTCCAAGAGTTAAACGGTTGGAGGTTCCCCTCAGTATTGGCGGTATCGACTCGGCAACTGGACCTCAGTATTGGCGTCATCGGCAGGGTCTTTCCATTGTTACACATCATTTTGGTGACAGCGGTGGTCCTTCCATCATTTCACATCATAGTGCTAGGGAGCAAATAGGCATATCAAGCATGGAAGAGTCAGTGGGTGTGTCGCGGGGGTAATACGCGAATATCATAGGATACTGATATTTGCGTCTTACCCCCGCGATACCTCCACTGGCTTATAAAGATCGTAGATGTTTGACCTAGCAGTGGGACAGCTTGATAAAAAAAGAGGTAAAAAGGGGTGAACGACGGTGAAACACGACGAATTCCAGGTGGTTGCCACGAGGGAAGGGCTGCTAGAGCAGTCGATAGAAATAGAAATGTAGAGACTCTTCACAGATTATAATAATACAGGGCGAGGAGCGTATCAGTAAGAGAAAGGGCTAGTTGAATCAATCCTATTGCCTAGTATTGGAGGGGACTGGAATGGAGGTCTGAAAGAGAAAATGGTGGGAGGTTAATTGAAGAAGGAAAGTGCGTGGATCGCAGATTCAAGGATAAAGCGGTGAACACCGAAAGAACAAGCTGGTTGGTATGGGTAGAGCAAGAGAACCTTATAATCTTAAATGGTATGACAGAGGAGGATTGGGAAGGCGAATACACTTATAAGGAAGCAAGTTGTAATTCAGTAATAGATTATTTATAGTATTGGGATATGAATGAAGATCGTTAATAGAACGTTTTGGAGTCACAGGCGTGGATGTATCGGACCATTTTCCAATCTCATCGACCCTAAATGGAGGATACGAAGAAAATGTTGAGGCAGTTAGGGCGTGAAGTTGGTCAGAAAAAGCAAATATCTCTTATAAGAAAAAGGTGGACCAAATAGATTTTGGCCTGTTAAAGAATGAACATTATAGAGCGTGATGACAGAAAAAAAAAGATTGTAATTCTTCTTCTTCATGTGCTTATCCGATTTCGGATATTTGTGATGAACATGACTATCTTCACTTTATTGGTTGCTATTCTGAAGAGCTCGTTCGACGTCTTCCCGTGCTACGCCCTGAGATTCTGCAACCATGAAATTCTCCTCCGTCCCGGCCTTCGTTTGCCGTGTATCTTGCCTCGAATGATGACTTGTAACAGGGCGTATCTGTCCTCGTTCCTCATGATGTGAACTAGATATTGGAGCTTGTGAGTTTTGATGGTGTCCGTGATCTCCTTCTCTTTCTTCAAGTTTGTTACTCGATATTTCCAAGATATCCGCAAGATACGTCGATATAGCCACAACTCAAAGGCTTCAAGCTTGTTGATGTTATTCAGTCTAGCTCCGTTCAGTAAAATGCCTTCTTCTATGCCTTCTAACGTTTCTTTAAAGATCTGTTTGGAGTATAAATTGAATAGAATCGGAGAAAGTATGCACCCCTGTCTTACCCCTCTAGCTATTTTAATGTCTTCTATTTCTTCGTCTTCTATTTTCATGGTCTGGTTCCAGTACAAGTTGGTGATGATTTCGAGATCTTTGGCATCAATTGTTTTAGTATGTCTAACATCTTGTGATGTAGTACCCGATCAAACGCTTTTTGATAGTCAATTAGGCATACGTAGATATCGCAATTTACGTCTATAGATCTTTGGAAGAGCACCTACACTGAGAAAAGCGCTTCCCTTGTGCCTATAGTGTTCATGAAGCCAAATTGATTTGCTGAGATTTCTTCTTCGCACTTGTTATAAATTCTCTTGTGTATTATTTTTAGGAATATTTTGAGAAGATGACTCATGAGACTGATACTTCTATATTCCTCGCATCTTTTTGCTCCTACTTTCTTTGGTAATACGATGAATTCCGATTTCAGCCATTCTTCTGGTATGCTGCCCGAGTTGTATATTCTGTTGGATATGTTGGTGAGTGTTTTGATATGCTTCTCACTTAACAGTTTCAGGATTTGAACTTGTATGTCATCCGGCCCTGCCGCCTTTCCATCTTTCATTGGTTTTATTGCTATGTCCACTTCCTCTACCAAGATGTGCGGTCCCGATTCTTCTTCGATGATTGGTGTTGCTATTCTCTCTTCATCTTCAAATAGTTTGTTGAGATATTCCCTCCACGTTTTCTTCTTGTCTTCTACGTTTATGATAATTGTTCCCTCGTTGTTCACCAGCTTTCTAAAGTTCTTTTTTCTTGTTTTGCCTGTCAGTTCTTTAATTCTTCGGTGCACGTTAAATTCATCATATCTTTTCTGGAGCTCTTCTATCTCTTGACTTGCTTCCGCTCTTTCTATTTCTTTGGCCTTTTTAATTGTCTTGTTTATTTTTCTGTATTCTTTATTGTTGCTCTTTTGTTCTCGTCTCTGGTCCATTAATTTTAGTATTTCGTTTATCATCCATGATTTCTTCTTCTTTTTCTTTTTGGTTTCAATGCAATAGGACAATGAAATGGATTAATCAAGAATGTATTATTATTATTATTACAAGAAGATGTGGAGGCAGGCGGTCCGGTAGTGGAGACGCGGAGAAGCACGGAGGAGTAATATTGAGAGAAGTAGGTTGCAGTTTGAAGAGTGCTGTAGTAGGAAGAAGGTTTGGAAGTTTGGAGAGCACATAAGTGGCAAAAATTTGAAAGATTCAAAATGAGAACCAACTCTGAAGCATGCTGACGAGTAAAAGAAAAGGAACAAAGTAGATTGCAGTTTGAAGAGTGCTGTAGTAGGAAGAAGGTTTGGAAGTTTGGAGAGCACATAACAGGCAAAAATTTGAAGGATTCAAAATGAGAACCAACTGTGAAGCATGCTGAAGAGTAACAGAAAAGAAACAAAGGCCGAATGAGCAAAGTAAACATCTTAAAATGTGTGGAATACTTTAAGGAAATCTTTGGAGGATTGGGTAGAAGTTGTGGCCATGGGGAGCAAACGCAAATATGGAATGGAGAGAGATATCAGTCCAGAGGAAGCTAAGCAGGTGCTAAACCACTTAAACATGGAAACGCGATAGGTATGGATGATATACAGAACGAAGCCTGGACACTGTTAAATGTCAGTGGCAAGGAGGCGGTTATCCGATTTATTAACAGAATATGAAGAGTGGAAGATACAACCCCAAAAACTGCTGCAGAATGCGAATGCAGTTTTTACAGTTGCTGAAGATTCGGCCATATTTTGGACCGAATTCAAAATTTTGGCCTCAACACATATCGCACTAGTATTTTTAAAGTGACAATACAGAAACCTATATTTCTGGAAAAACCAAAGTAGAGGGAAGTAGCTTTGGGGTAGTAAGACTGACACAAGTGTTCTATGGCGGGCAAGCTTTGAAGCTAGATTAATACATGTTACCGTTTTGGCGAACATGCCGCTTATCCATTCTTCACACTCAGTAGGGTAGAAAAACTCGAGCTGCGTGCGCCTCTTCAGCGGATGCTAAGGCCCAATTCACACATAAGCGGCGTCGGGCGGAGGCGCCGTGTAGGCGAGGTACAGGCGCGACGTTGTACAGGTGATTGTGATGTCCATATGCAGTGAACATTGCACCATATGTTTACATAGAGACGGCGTCGAAGAGTTTCGCCTCCTCGTCTACCGTGTCTTAAGCGAAGAGGCGAAGACGCGGTGCCGGCGCGGCGAGAGGCACAAGACAAATGCCCGCGCCTCGTCACCTAAGTGGGCATTGCACTACATGTTTATAGAGGGGGCGTCAAAGCGCCGGCACCGCGCCTTCGCCTCTTCGCCTGATACACGGTGCCTGCGAGATGAGAGGCATAACTCTTCCACGTCGCCTCTATGTAAACATAAGGTACAATGTCCACCCCTTCACTGCGTATGGACATCCTGTGCGACGTCGCGTCTGCATCTCGCCTACACGCGCCTCCGCCCGACGCCGCTTATGTGTGAACTGGGCCTAAGAGTAGGGGGCCTGTTTGCCTCCTATAAATATCGTGCACGCACCCCTAAACGGCAGTCAGTTCTTTCTCACCAAAGCTCAGAGGACTGATTCATATTACCCGACTATCGCTTTGAAACCGATACTTGAGTTTAGCTTTTTACCTTTGGTAAATCGAGCCTTTCTCGCCAAGACTCAGAGGATCTATTTATTTCCTTGCAGCTATCAGCTTGTTTACACTGATAATTGTGCCCCATATTCCTCTTGTGACGGTTCTCCCTCACCACGACTCAGAAAACCGTTTCAAGAACATCCTCGACGCCGAGAGTTGATCCTATCTTCCCCGTAAGCCGGCCTGATGGTTTTCTAACCCTTCCCGTGCCTGTCTTACGAAGAGCTGGCCCCGGCGACGAACTGCAGCTTCCTTCACCAACCCCGCCGACGCCGAGCATCTTACACTTTTAATTATTGTTAGAGTGATATTAGGGAAAATATCACTCTAACAATAATTAAAAGTGTTACATGGAAACAACTAAAAACATTTTGAGTTGCCTCATTTTAGAAATACTAGTGCAATATTATGGCTGAAACTGAAACTGACATTAATAATAATATACCGCAAGGGGTGTTGGCACTGGCCGCATTTGGGAATTGACAACCCTACGGACCCTAGTCAACACCATGGACAGTATACAAGAGGACTATAGGCCGATTTTAGAGAACGTAAAAGTTAAAAATAAAAAATAAAAAATAAATAGAAGGAATAATATGTTAGAGACTATCTATTTTCTATTATCATTTTGTTATAAACATTGTGTAATTTTTTCAAATCAATTGTATGACGAATCCATGGTAAAAAATAATAATAAATTATATTCGACTTGGTCGCCGAGAAAAAATACTTATAATCAAAATTTTGCAATGTCCTTCCAGGATCTGGTGCACTGATATGTTCTGCATTAGGATCAGTAAAAAAATTAAACAAAATATGTTGCATAATTTTTTTATCGACCCAGTTTCTAAAATCGGCATATCGAGATAGGAGCGTAAAAGTTAAAAATAAAGAATAAATACAAGGAAAAATATGCCAAGATAGAGACTTTCCATTTTCTATTATCATTTTGTTATAAACATTGTGTAATTTTTTCAAATTAATTGTATGACGGATCCATGGTAAAAAATAATAATAAATTATATTCGACTTGGTCGCCGAAAAAAAATACTTATAATCAAAATTTTCCAATTTCCTTCGGGCATATGATGCACTGATATGTTTTGCACTAAGATCAGTAAAAAAATTAAAGAAAATATGTTGCACAATTTTTTTTATCGACCCAGTCTCTAAAATAGGCATATCGAGATGAGAGCGTAAAAGTTAAAAATAAAAAATAAATATGCGAAGATAGATACTTTCCAACACCCAACCAGTGGACTAGTGGTTAGAGGCATACTGAACGAATCAGCTTTCGTAGATTTTCTGTGAAGTTGAGGTAAAAATACCACTCTGAGCTTTATCAGGGGAAGTGTCCTCGGGTTGATAGTTATAAAGGAATGGTTTGAATGGTCACAAAATAAAAATAAATACCAAACCAGTGGCCTAGTGGTTAGAGGCGTACTGAGCGATTCAGCTTCATAGATTTTCTGTGAAGTTAAGGTAAATACACTCCTCTTAGCTTTATCAGGGGAAGAAGAGCCTTTGGGATTATAACTATAAAGATAAAAGTTAACACTTACCATTTAGTTGTTATAATTATTTTGTCACAATATAATGGGAAATATCACACCAAACGTAAATTCTTATTTCTTATTTTATTTCAGCATAAAGGTTGATGCTAATATAAAATAGGAAATGAGGATTTACTCTCAAGCCCGTATGATATTATCTACTTCGCTGCAGACACAAACTACATAGTGTCATACACACATGTAGAAAATTATGTAGCGGCGGAATAATAATAAATTCATTAACAATATAGACACTTTAATACACAATGTTAATTTTCCATTTAGAAATAGTTATACAGTTTAAGAATAAGCTTTGATATATAGAATTGATATATATATATATATATATATATATATATATATATACATATATATATATATATATATATATATATATATATATATATATATATATAAAACGATATAGGAAACTAGATAGTGTCATACTGGCTTTAGAGTGATTTTATCCATTATATTCTGACAAAAAAAAAAACATATTCACATGCTCGCTTATCATCACAGTGTTATCTGTTGCATATTGTCATAAGAAATAGTTGTGTGCCGTCATGCGACATCAAACTTAATACAGGTTTTAATAATGCAAGCTACATGACATCATGGTACAATTATAAATATAACATGGCATTTCTGGTTTAAATATTTTATTTATTTATAGATATTCTCAGTAATGTTGTTATCTTTTAAATTAATAATAATACATATTTTTATGCCTTCTATTTACTTATTGTTATATAAATTAAAATAAAATACACTTTGTTTATATAACACACATGTGTAATATTTATAATAAATTAATGAAACACAAAATATTTATTTTATGACTATAATTTCGGAAACTAATGGCAAGTTGAATTGCTATAACTATAGTCATAAATGAAATGAACTCTGTGTTTTATTTTCATTTTACGTGTTCACGTCTGTTTTAAGTGCTGCTAATAAAATATGAAAATAGCAACATTCAATTAAAAACACCAAAACAGAGAATAAAACTCCCAAACCGTAAATCATTAAAATTGACTTGACGTGATTCATAGTAATAGTTTCGATATGTCGATGCTGCTTTTCATGCTGTATATCGTTGTATATTTTCGGACTAGCGCCCCATTTTTCAAACAATCCCATTTCAACAATCCCCCATATCAAGCTGTTAATTTTCTCTGTAAAGGGCGAACCTTTTGCTAAATGCATGGTATTCAGATTAATGAAGTGACCTTCCAAAGGATATAATGGACTAGATATATGCGTATACTTGTACTTGATAACACGAGAATCCGCCAATAAAGCATAATCCTTCTCTTGTAGTATCCATTCAATACATTCATCACCTTGAAGGGATGTCGCTTGAGCCTTTTTATACACTACTTCATTATCATACCTAAAGTACTGAATTGCACGTTCACTCATACATAATTTAGCTTCTGTTTCAACCAACTGGTCAAGTGTTGTAATATCCTGTTCATATGCCAGTGTAACTAAATGAGAAATTAGAAGGCTTTCATATGAGACTTTTAGGATGAAAGCAGCCCAAGCCCAACTCAAAAAAATCAAGCGATTATAGGCTCTAATAGGAGACCACGAGCATGAACTAATAAATATCGCAAAAACATACAATGCACATGTAGATAATTGTAAACCGTTTTCAAATCTTGTAACCACAAATAGAACTAATGGAAGCAGCACTAAGCTTACAGCAACCCCCAACCATAAATCAACTTCAAACGCGTGAATTGTATTATGACCAGGATCTATAGGTCCTTCCTTTAGTATATAAAACGAATAATGTATACTCAAGTGCGGATAAGTAAAATCGAAATTAGCGCCTAAATAATCCAAACAACCACCACCAATTAACACATCAGTTTCCCCATTGTACAACTTTTGAAATAAATTAGTGTAGCTTCCATTGGATAATCGTTTTCCAAAATCTGAATTATTTGTATTTAATATAGCAACCATTCCTAATTTAGCAGCTACTACTTTAATGATATCCACTTCCAATCCAATATCTCCTGCTACATATGGCTGCACGTGTACCCCATGAACTCTTAAAGGACAACCAGTAAATTCCCATGTGATATTATGTAAGGTGTAATTGTAACAATTGTTTAAATAAACAGGTGTGTAATCATCACATTTTCCATAACTTAAAGGAGCTATTGTATATATATCAAGCTGCTTATTAATAACATAAACATGACTTATATAAAACTGTTTCCAAAGCATTTTAAAAATACGAGTCATATCAATTACATCAACAATGATAACAAACAACGCTTTTGAATTGAAATTATCCACCGCACTTTGCAATTGTATATACTCACTTATTTCATCAAAACCCCCGATATGATCAATTATATACGCATCAAATTTATAAAATGTCACCATAGGAGGTTGTTTATAATTCATAATAATATACGAATACGAGTTTGTGTTAGTTATTCCAATTATATCTTCTTTGAACGAGTGTAACACTTTTTCGGGCTCATGCTCGTTGAATATTTTCTTTACACACTTGTCTATTTCAGCGGTTGTTACTGCAATTAGCAATAGGTATGTTATAAGTTGCATAGTGTTTAAAGCACTGATAATTGTGTGACGGAATAGAAATTAATATAGATTTTTATCATGCAAGCTATATGAAAACATGCTATAATTATTAATAACTCAATAACACAGGTTTATTAGTTGAATTATAAATGTTCTCAAAAAGTTGATTATTATCTTAACGCCGTGTTAACTATTACTATTTGAATTTCAAGGATTTTTATAGTATATATATATATATATATATATATATATATATATATATATATATATATATATATATATATATATATATAGTGTACCTAAAGTATAGAATAAATTCGATAAAACCTTTGTTTATTATTTTTGCAAATTTTTAATGAAAGTGTCAATTTTTTTCGACTATTGGTGAATGTGCAATGATTTCATTGACAAGTTTTTCAAATGACAACACCATTATTTTATTACAGATTCTGAAAGGGATTATTTTTCTGCGATCAGAGGTGTATATTACGAAAACCTCACATTTTTTTATTGTTTTCTGTTTTTTTTTTACTGAATAGTATTGATATATTATTTATGTATAAAAAAAAAAAGAAAAAAAAAGACCCCTATTGGCATTTCCCTCACTGCCCCTCCACATCACAAACCTCAACAAAAATATACAAAAATAAAAATGCAATATAAATAAAAGTACTACTCCGCCAAAAATTAAAAATTACTCCCATCTATCGCCGCTCCCTTTGCCCTTGCCACTTTCCTCTCCCACGTCAGCCTCCTGCAGATTTTCACGCCATCCCCATCCTCGCATAACCATTCATTCAGCATTCTGCAGTCTCCCACCCACTCTGCTTTCACACCCTCACATTCTTTGCTAAGGTGCCACCACGTGTCGCTTCCCTTACTACACAGCGCACACGCGGTGTACCCTAGACCCATCCACACTTTCCTCCCTCTCTCGTCTGACCCACACCTCGCTCTTGCCATGCATACCTTGTCCTCCCTGCTCCACTCACCCCTGGCTAAGTAACTCGGGAGTCTCCCACTCACTTGCCACTCTACGTAGCCAGGGTTGTAAGAGCTCTCATTCATTCTAGTCTGCCCATTTCTCTCAGCTTCTCCTCTACCCACACCTCAGACATACCCACTCTTTTATACATCCTTCCTCTATCCTTTCTCCAACCACTCTCCGTCCTACTCTTACACCTCATCCATACCTCCCGCACCAGTCATTCCTCACCCAATTCCTTCCTGCAATCTTTCTTCAAACTTCACAACCCTTACACACGACTCCCACCACATACTCATACGATTCGTCTCCTGCAACAGCACTGCTCTCGGTGTCGACCTTTCGAGGCCCAGCAGACTCTTCAGGAGCACGTCTTGCTCTCTCTCTCTCTATCACATCCCACTCACGCAATCCCCACACTTCCACTTCATACAACAGAATAGGTTTTACACACGCATCCCAGATCTTGCACGCCATTACGAGGTTACCGCCCCACAACCTCTCCCATTTCCTTCTCGCTATTCCCCAAGCCATTCTCGCTTTCGCTTGCATACTTTCCACATGCACCCTAAATCCTCCTCCACTTTCAAACCAGAAACCCAAATATTTAAAGACATTCACTCTCTCAATCATCCTTCCCTTCCATTTCAGCTCTTCCACTCTACCCCTTTTACCCCTATTCCTAAACATCATCCATTTAGGCTTCTCCACATTCACTACTAGCCATCTCCTATCCATGTACCTTCCTATTCTTTCCAACATCTCTTGCATCTCTTCCACTCTCTTGGCTTCTAATACTATGTCATCCGCATATGCCAGCATCCACACCTTGGATCTCCCCACCACGACCCCTCCAGCCTGTCCTCTCCCCAGCACCGCCTCCAACTCGCTGGTGTATAGATTGAACAGGAGGGGGCTTAGCGGGCACCCTTGCCTTACACCCACATTCACCCTAAACTTCTCAGACACTTCTCCATTCACTCGATTTTGCCCACGTCTCTTTATATATACTTCTCACCCACTCCACTCCTTCCACTTCCATACCCAATCTATCCATACATTCCACCAGTTTCCCCCTAGGAACTGAGTCATACGCCGCTTTCAAATCCACAAACACCGCATACACTCTCCCTTTGCACTCCAACTCTTCCTCCACCATTCTCGCAAGCGTGAAAATCTGCTCCCTTGTCCCTCTTCCCTTTCTGAAGCCCCCCTGGCATTCCGGCACCAGCCCTTTTCTATCCACTTCCCTCGCTAGTCTATTTTTCACAATTGCCATCATCGCTTTGTATCCCGCATTCATAACGGTAATACCCCTATAATTATTTACGACCGATGCTGCTCCCCCTTTGTGTACCGGGACCACCACTCCCACTCTTCCGGCAGTTCTTCCTCACCACTCCAGACTCTATTCAAAACCTCCAGTAACTTATCTTTTCCTTTCTCTGTTAATCTTTTGAAGGCCTCTGCCTTCAGTCTATCTTCCCCCGCCGCCTTTCCCAGTTTCAGCTGCCCTATGGCCACGTCGACCTCTTCCCGCGAAAACGCCTCCCTTCCTA
Source organism: Lordithon lunulatus (assembly GCA_963942505.1). Lineage (NCBI taxonomy): Eukaryota > Metazoa > Arthropoda > Insecta > Coleoptera > Staphylinidae > Lordithon > Lordithon lunulatus. The sequence continues at coordinate 53,600,325 of OZ012669.1, forward strand.
CCACCGGTCTCGGACTCCCTAAATCCACCTCTGACCCCGCCATCTCTCTACAGCTCTTCTCCCACTCTGCCAGCTCTATGCTAACTTTGCCCTTTTTTACGCTTCCCCTCAGAATTTCCCACAACCATTTCTCTGTCACACACTCCCTTAACCTCGTTTCTACCTTCTGCAACTCCTCTATCTTCTTCCTCTCGCAGGTTCTCTCGATCTCCCTCTGCGCCTGATTTGCCCTTTCCACTTCACCTCTCCCATTTCTCCACTTCGTCATTGCTCTTCGCCAGCTCGACTTCTTCACCCTACATTCCTCGTCAAACCAACTCTCCCTCTGCCCCCCACTCTTCTTCTTCTCCAATGCAGCCACCATCACTCTCTCCAACTGGAGCATCGAATGCGCATCCTCCCACTTGACGCGTTTTAGCTTTTTCTCATATGCATCCAAATCCGGCTCGCTCCATCCAAACCTCTGCTGCCCCTTCCTCTGTTCTCCCTTCCCAACGTTTCTCACCCTAACGACCACCTCCACCGGTACATGATCCGACCCTCCTACGTTTTCCACCTTGAAGCACAACAACTCTTCCCTTTCGATCCCTTTGACCACCACGTAGTCCAAAACCGAGCCTCCTCCTTGTCCGCAGAACGTTTTTTTCCCTTCCCAGTCCCCTTCACAGCAACCGTTGAGCACATCCCATCCTGACTTTCTCACCCATTGCATCCATTCTCTACCCTCCTGGTTGGTCACTTTTTCCTGGGAGCACCTTTTTCTCCAGTCACCGTCTTCTCCGATCCCTCCTTCCAGCTCCCCCATCCTCACATTCCAGTCGCCCCCGATGATCCTCATATCTGCTGCCGTATCCAGTTCGTCTAGTACCTCCATTAATTCCACCCGGTTTTTGTTACAGTACACTGCTCCCACCTACACCGCACTTCTATGCATTTCCACCTTCCCTATTACGAGTCCTGTAGCTTCTCTTAGCGTCTCTCTGTTCCATTTTCCCACTATCTTCCTCACCCCCAATAGGATTCCTCCTTTGGCTCTACCCATCTTAGCTTCCTTCTTCGCTCCCTGAGTCATCCAGTCCCATCCTGTCGGCATACAGCACTCTACCTGCCCCCACTCCTCTTCTGTCAGCCACGTCTCTACTAGCCCCACTATGTCCTTTGAGCCCAACCAATCCTCTAGTTCTTTTACCCACACTCCTCCCAGCACTTTTTTTCTTTAGACCCGCAGTGTTCCAGAAGCCCACCCTGCAGTTGCCCTCGTCACCTCTTCCATCCACCCCATACTCCTGGCTCGTCGTCCTCACCCCTTCAGCACTTTTTTACCAGACCATCGCCCTGCCAGATCCACCACTCGCATGCCACATTCATTTTTCGGTAGCCCACTCTCACTTCTACACCTTTCGCACTTTCCTCCTTAGCCCTCTCCCTTATTTTCTTCTGAACGTCCCTCTCCGCTACGGTTAAATCATCGTCTATATATACATGTTTGTCCCCTTCAATTTGTGTTTAGATCTCATTATCTGCATTTTCTCATCCCAACTGGCCAGCTCTAGCAGCATTCGGTCCCCCATTCTCCCCTGCTCCACCTCTCTCCGCACCTGCACACTAACATCCAGTTTCTGTATAACTCCCTCCACCCCTTCCTTTCCTATCCTCGACACCACTACATTGTTTTTCCTCTCATTTCTTTGTCTCTCCTCCTCTCTCTTTTCTATCGTGACCACTTTCCTTTTCACCTCCTTTACCCACTCCGGCGCTGCTTTCCCCTCCGGTTCGTTCCTACTCTCCCCCATTTTTACCAGCTGGTCTATCTTCCCCATCATCTCCTTTCTCTCCCGTGTCCATTCCCTCTGCATTTCCCTCCATCCATCCATCATCAGTTGCCACTCCTTTCTTTCCTTTTTCAACTCCTCTCTCTCTCTATCCGTGATTCTTCCCTCTCCTCTCCTAAAAGTCTCCTCCATTTCTGGCTCTCCTCTCGAGATTTCTTAAGTTCTTCCTCCATCTCTTCTACCACTTCCCACATTTTTTTTTTTCAGAGCTTCGACGTTGCCGTCCTTCACCTGCTCCGTAGTCAACTTCTCCCACTTTCTTTTCTTTTTTTCATATCCGGGGTCGCCGCGCACTTTCCCGTCTGCGGGAAATATATATATATATATATATATATATATATATATATATATATATATATATATATTCGACCATTGGTGAATATGCAATGATGTCACTGACAAGTTTTTCAAATGACAACACCAATTTTTTATTACAGATTCTGAGAGGGATTATTTTTCTGCGATCAGAGGTATATATTACAAAAAAAAGCTAGAATGACCTCACAGCTACCGCAGGGAAAATTATTATTTTCTGTTTCTTTTTACTGAATAGTATTAATATATTACTTATGTATATATAATACTCTTCTCATCATTCTTGTTCCGGTTCAATAAATGTAATATAGTTTTATTTTTAAAACGTATTTCATCCACCAGTCTGCCATCTACCTAGCAAAAGTCAAAGCAGATGTTTGACATTATAACTTACTGTGCTTAATATAAGCTAATACTATAGAAATTTAACAGATGTCACCACATGGCTTGATATTTTAAGATATATTAACTTTGATATGGCGCGAATTATGAAATTGCATTGAGCTGTCAGTTCAAAGTAATCAATTAGATCGCATACAATTCATGCAAGTAATGCAAAACCATTTTGTTGTTGACAATAAAACATGTTTTTTTAATAATTCATAATTATATATCTAGATATAAACTGAATTTTTAGCTGAAACCTAAATTTTGACTTTTATCGTAGTTTCGGCCACAATCGAAACATAAACGTTTCAAAATATTTGTAATATTTGATGATCGTTTTATAACCAAGATCTATGGTCATTAATTTTTACAAAATAATATGTTTCATAGCCAACAAAAACGTGTTCATCAACTAGTAAAAATTGTATGATATTCCGCAAAATTGTTTTTGCTAAAAACTCAAAACAATTTAATTAAGAAAAATATAGATCTCATCCCTCACTAAAGGAAATAATTAACATTCATAACATAATCAAGATTTTTTTATTTAGTTTTTATTTCTATATTACTCCAATGGCAAAACTATGTATGTGCAAACTCGCATTTACAGGAAATCTGAATTTTAAAATTTGTCTCTTCTTATTTTTCAATAGAGAATTTTGTGATTGATCTTTTCAAGTCAAACAGGTTTAATTCATAGTATAACGTGTTTATAAAGTAAATTATAATTGTAACTCTATCGAAAAATGCACGTGAAAACTGTCAAATTTGCACATTCGTGGTTTTGGCATTGGAGTGTGATTTTATAATATAATAATTGAAATTACTGACATGTTCCGGAATATATATATATATATATATATATATATATATATATATATATATATATATATATTCAGGAACATGTCAGTAATTTCAATTATTATATTATAAAACAATTTTTTTATTGAAAGTTTAAATTTATTCGAAAATTTATTCTGAAATCTATAAACCTGTCACATCTTTTAATTTATTATTAGAGCTAAATTTGTATTTTGTATCGAATTTATTTATTTCTATTTATATTTATATTTAAAATTTGTTAAATCAAATCAAATTCAATAACAGTCTTGATTATGTTAATGAATATTAATCATGCGGCTCCCAATATATGAAATTCATCTTGATAATTCAAATTTATTAGATTTACAAAACATGAATTGAATAATTAAAAAAAGGATGGCACATAATCAAATGATTTAGTGCATTATTTCAACTCATTTTTTCTTAAATATTATTCACCTAAATGAGCACATGCAACAGCACATAATCTTCAAATAACAACTATAATAAATAAACCCATTCATTCAGTGGCCTGCAAGTACTGCATTAAGTAACAAAGCCGTGTTCAATTTTAAAGAGCTGTTCCGTGTATGCAGACAATGGGCCCACAATTCAACTGAATACATTTATTCGACGTGCATGCACACCTCTTTGAATTCAATTCCGAACATCTTGCAGCAGCAGCAGCAGCAAATCCATACCTATATAGGTAGGTAAAGTAAAGACCATTGACCTTTTGCCACGAATGCACCACGGCGCGGCCACCACTGTGAAAAGAAATTGCCTCCACCAGGTCGATGGCGACGACCGGCTTTTTCAAAAGTTGTGAAACCGGCCATAAATTTCATCAGCATGCCAACATGGAGTTTAAATACCTCTAAAATTCCACACAGTCTTAAATATTCACATATATCAAATATAAATATAAACGATTTATATGTCGTTTCATAATTAGTATCGTATAATAATAATAATAATAAACTTTATTTTCCATTACAAGTTTTATAGAAATTAATTTTAAATTAAAAATTACTAGATATGAGGATCAAAAATAGCCTTAGAGAAGGAACAAACCCTTAACATTGCGTATACGCGCCACAAACTGGATAATCAAAACATGCTGCATACTTTAAATACCCAATAATATCGAGTTATGAGCGTAAAACTTAAGGGGTTATATACCTTTTTGTGCGGAAAAAATGAGGAAAGTTTGAATTTTTATAAAGGTATGTAGCAATAATTGTTTAACATCATAATTATAATTTATTAATAGTATGTTTTTTAGTGAAAAAAATAAGTATTAGTTTATAAAAAAAAAATCATAATTGGCGGAGTTATGACCCTTTCCCCGAAACCCTCTTTTTTTTTGATGAGGCTTGCGGTGATCATCATGAAAGTCAAGCAGGTCAATTGAAATCATAAAACCCAAAAAAATTTCACTAGTATAGGGACCTTCCTAGTACTTGAACGATTATTTAAATAAATATTTGGTTTTTCAGCATACGGGAACGTTTTTCCCAAAAACTCAATGTTTTGAGCTCTAAAAATGTTATTAAAAAATTCGTATTTCCAAAATCAAAATTTATGCATAAAAAAGGAATCGTTCAAGTACTGACAACATTAATTACAAACAATTGAAAAAAAAATGAAGAATATCGGTCAAATAGTTTTTTGGCAATTGTCATCACGGCAAACGCACTTTTGGAAAACACCATTTCGAGATAATCGAGTTTAGCGTGTAATTTTGTTTCGGGAACCCATACTGCCATACCCGCTTCGAAACGCTGTAACTTTCGATCTATTGCCCGGATCTCCATGAAAATTTCGTAAAATGTTCTCAAAGAGTTTTACTTTCAGATAAAGCAATTAAAAAAATCGAGTTTTTTTAAAGAAAATAAAGGTATATAACCACTTAATAATCGAAAACAAAATCAAAATAAAATACGTGAGACTTTCCTTTTCAGTATTCTCATAGTAATTTCCTTGACAGAAAATCAGTTTTGGTTTACGGCGGGAAAACGAACCACGGATGCAATTCAAGCAATTAGACTGGTAATAAAAAACACTAGGCCAAGTAATAAAACAATGGCTAGTCTATATAGATTTCGAAAAGGCGTTCGACCTAGTACCGAAGTCCTTGATATGGCAAACTTTAAGCACAAGGTCCTGAAAGCAATCTAAGATTAATCATGAATGTATACAATGTTCAAACGTGTGTCAGAAGCGTGTGCTTTAAGTTCGTTACTATTTAAAGTGGTCATGAATTACCTAACTGCAAAGAACTATAAACCAACGCCACAGAATCTCTTATATGCCGATGATGTAATAATAAAAAGATCCGATAACATACAGGAAATTCAAGACAATTCTGGAATAGTGGAGAGAGTCACTTGAGGCAAATGGTTTGCGCATCAACAAAACAAATATATAGGGTACATTATCTGTTATTTCAATCAAAACACTGTCTGATATGATGCTAGAAAATACAACGCTCCCTCTCCGTATTCACCGACGTTCTAGCTATTAATTGCTATTGAAACCATAAGTATTCGTTGTCATCTTCTTCTTCTTATGGTGCCTATCCGTTCCGATCTGTGTTGTTCGATGTTTCTATCTCCTTCCAGCATTGAGTTATTAAACTTGTTACTGTTTCTTTAATATCAGGTTGTTTTAGTCTTCTCATGATCCACCTCTTTGTGTTTATTTTTCGAGCAACTTTTTTGAGTTTTAAATTGAATCTTCCTACTAGTGGGTTGTGGTCTGACGATATATCAGCACTAGGGTAGGTTTTAACTGATTGGCAGCTATTGCGGAATCGTTTGTTCACTAGTATATAGTCGATTTGATTTCTAACGACGTTATTGGGTTGGTCTTGGGGAGATATCCATGTATATAGGCGTCGTGGTGGGAGTTTGAAGATGGTGTTCAGTATTACATACTCTTCTTCCTCTGCGAATCGTTTAAGTCTATCTCCGCGTTCATTTCTTATGCCCAGTCCAAATTCGCCGATATATTCACCGCTTTTTCCCTTTCCAATTTTGGCGTTTAGGTCACCCATGATTATTATCACTTCATGTTTGTTAAGCTGCATTATTGTGTCTAATAGTGTACCGTAAAGTTCTTCCACTTCTTCATCGGGTTTGTCGTAGGTGGGGGCATATATTTGAATAATGTTTTTCTTCACTGGGGTGCTGTTTAATTGCATAAGTAGCATTCTTTCTGATATTGGTGTGAAGTTTGTGACGGTTTGCCGTATTTTGTTGGATATTATCATCCCTACCCCATGGACATGTTTGTTGTCTGCGTTTCCAGAGTAATAGACTGAGTGATCGTCGATTACGCAGTATCCTGAACTGGGCCATCGCATTTCGCTAATTCCCATTATGTCTATATTGAGTCTATTCATTTCTTGGATGACATTGTTAATTTTTCCTGCCTGGGACATTGTTCTTGCGTTCCATGTGCCGATCTTCATAGGTGATACCTTATTCTTTTTGATAGCGACGTTTAAAACTGTCTCCCCCGGAGATCCGATTGGGAGACTTGAGACTCCGGAATAATTTGCTCTAAACTTCGCCATGATGATTGTACTAGAAATACCATTAGGTCTTTAATGCAGTGGTTTTTCGTTGCCTTCTGCATCCTTATGCCGTTGACCAATTCATCGGTCCGTGCGCCTTTAGAGCCAGTTTCCCAGTTCTAGGACAAAAGAGTGCCCTTCTCTTGTTGGCTTTTCCACCCGGAGCTGTTGGCCACAAGAGTTGGAATGCTTATTCCGGCAATTGTTGTTGTTATAGCAACATTAATTACATTATCTAGGGAATGTAGTTACTTTAGATTCTCTCTATTGCAAACACTGAATTATTAAACAAAAGGTATCATCAAAGCTCCAATTGCAAGCGCTATTCAAGGTGATTTGTTTCGACATATTCTGTCACAATGACTTTGTCAATTTATCCATTCAATAGCTTATGGGACCTATAAAGTATATGGGATGTTGGTGAATACGGGCATCCCTAGAGCAAAACGCTTCAAGTATCTGGAAACAGTCATTACAGAATCAATGGAAACGGACATAACGCACAAGACGGTGTCAGGGTGGAATAAATGGTACACGTTGGCCGGGGTTCTAGGCGACGTAAAAATGCCAGTCAAATCCAAAGACAAGGTATATAAAACAGCAGATAGATAAATGCTTATAAATACGCAACGAATACATAAGAGGAAGATTTAAAGTTACACCTATAACCGAGGAAATAACGGAATCCCGACCAAATTGGTCTACTGTAATTCGAACACCAGATCATGTTGTTAAAAGGTACCTTTCCATGGATACGAAGAAAGGAGTGTGAGGAAGACCTCTAACCACTTGGTTAACAATTGTTCAGAGTGACATGAATGAAATATCATTGAAAAAAAAAGAGACACATACGATCGAATCACATGGCATCGCATAATTATTTAAGCCGACCCCGATTAACGGGAAAAGACGAGAATACAATAAAAAGAAGAAGCTTATAAAGAACAGCCAGAAGAATTTTCCATGTTGATTCGGTCATCCTTTTTGAAGACGATAATCACCTCGGTATTTCTCCAAGTATCTATTTAGAAGGACGATCAATGTTTTTTCCATACATACATTCTGTTGTCCTAGTATCTATCTATGTAGTCTCAATTTACGAGATTTCTTCGGAGCCCACACTATCTGATCTAAACGGTTTGGCTTGGATTACGATCGGCTGTAGAGTGCTTGATAGAAGTTCTGGATAGTGGATATAACCTGATCCCTGTCTGTCACAACTGTACCAATGAGGACAACACGAATATGAAAGTTCGTCGATCGAATGAAAGCAGTTCATTTACAAAATCAGGAACCAACAGAGATATGGTTCCTGATTTTGTAAATGAATGACTTTAATTTGAGCGAAGAACTTTCATATTCGTTTTGTCTTCGATGGTATCATCTGTGTGTTACGAGATCTATGGTCTTTTCTTATCGCCGTCTTTACTTCTTTGTCTAGCTCTTGATATCTAAGCAAGTCTCTGTCCATTTCTCTGTGTTTTGCAAGGAGTTCATTTGTGGTCTGCTTGAGTTTCGTATTGGCTTTTACTCCAATGCAACATACTCGTTCAGCATTCGAATGCTGTGAACGATTTTTCTTGCTAGTTTGTTTAGTCCAATATTTCTCAGAGCATCAGTTAGTTCTAATTTGGTTCTGATCGTTATAATCTTCCATTTGTTTCTTTTTGGATCCCTGTTGGATGGAGCATTTTCTCGATTCGTTTGTAGTATTTATTACGATTCTGTGATCACTTCCGTTATTGAAACGATTAAGAACTGATACATCTGTTTATCTGTGGTAAGTATGTAATCTATTTCATTTTTTACTGTGCCACCGCGACTTCCCCACGTCCATTTCTGTTGTTGTTGTTGCTTCAGAAACCTGTTCATGCAGTTCATTTTTGCAAGAAGTCAAGCAGAGAAGAAGAGGTAGACCAAGAAAGGAGTGGACAACAGAATAGAGGAAATAATAATCATAAAGGAAAGACAGTTAAACAAGCAAGAGAATTGGCGAAGAACAGATAAGAGTGGAAAGAATTTACAAATGCATAAACAACAACCACAAAATGTAAAATATAATGTAAAGTGATATAACTGTAATAACCTAAACCGAAAGGTAAAAGGCAAATAGATAATTGCTAGTCCCCCATCGGGCGCCTTCCCAGGTAGTGGAGAGGGGAAGCTCGATATATATATATATATATATATATATATATATATATATATATATATATATATATATATATATATATATATATATATATATATATATATATATATATATATATATATATTATTGTATTTTTTGCCGAAAGTTAGTTATGTATAAGTTATTTTTGGGAAACAGCGAGGGCAGTGAAACTCCTTTTATAATATTAATATTAATTTCGAGCACTATCAGGATAATTATGCAGAGTTAATGAACATAGAAACGCCAAATCTGAATTGCAAATTTTGTAAATTATGTTAATAGCCAGTTTCTATGTTCATTTACTCTGCATCCTGATGATGCTCAATATTAAAAGAGCCAAATATTGATTAATTATAAAAGGAGTTTCACTGCCCTCGGTGTATCCCAAAAATAACTTGTTTATCCTATGGAGCTGATATATTTTTTCTTGAAATTCCGTGTAATTTGTTTAAACTTTTTGTGAAACTTAAACAAGTCCTATAATCTTTCTGCTACTTAGCATTGGATTTCGAGCCAGTTCTCTTTTGTTTACCATATCAGGATTCGAAGGTTCCTATGTATTCTGTTTTATTCGTCTATCGTTTTTAAATTGGCTATTCGTTTATCTTCCATTCTATTGAGAATTTCATCTGTCATTCAAGATTTTATTGCGTCTTGTTTGTTGATGCTAATTACTTTCTGTGCCGCCTTATTTATATTTCCTTCTATCCTCCAATACTCGTCATTATTCTGATTTTCAGCTGGGGTATTAGTTATAAAACTTTCCTTTAGTTTATGATTTTCTGAGCGTGCCCTAGAACATTGGTGTTGTAGCTTTTATTTTCGGTTGATGTTTTATCAGCTTTCCCCTAAGAAATATAATTTCCTATTAGAGAATTATGATCGAGTATCTGCTCCCGGGTACGCTCTTGTTACATTATTTTGAAAACGATTTTCTATTAAGAGGTCATCTATTTGGTTTCTTACTATATGATTCTTATTGCCTTAAGCGAACTTATTGGTATGAAGTCGTCGTGGGTGTAGTTTAGTGTTCTTTATAGTCAGGTTTTCTTCTTAAATGATCTTTCTTCTCGATCGCTTCCATCTCCCAGACCTAACGATCCTCTAACATTTATTGGTTGCCCTTAGCCTATCTTAGTGTTAAAATCCCACATCACCATAATTATTTCCTGTTACTGTTACTATAATTTTAAATATTTAGATAGAAAAGAAGATTTAAATTAATCAGGTTCCACGGATATGCAAAATATGTTTTATTCTCATATATCACTGGTGTTTGGGCAAAAGGGCTTAAGTCAAGTAATGTAAAGTTTACAAGCTGTTGTACCAATGGAAAGAGCAGAATGTGTTGGTTAAAAAGACATAAAAACCTTATATTCGTAAAAATTATGACTTAAGCCCTTTTGCCCAAACACCAGTGATATATGAGAATAAAACATCACAATAATTTACCTAAATAAATAAAAATTCAGCAAAATAAATAATAAATAAACTAAAATATCACCAGTAACAACCAGTAAACTATAAATTGTCTTGAGGCATGTTAAAATGTTCGGCATCACTTATTTAGAGGAATCTAGTGCTTAATCCTCCAAGAAAAAAAATATTACTATTACTAATGTTTGTCCTTTATGTATGACAGTTGATTTAATCTTTAAATGCCGCTGGTTCAATTTAATCGCCCATAATTGCGTGGGATTTCACAAGATTTTGTAACACACTCATTTGTGGGCTAGTGAACTTGGGAGGTGTCGATGTCCAAGGTTTCCCGATTCACTGGAGCGTGCGATGAAACCAGAAATAGATATCCGTGCGCATAACGTACGGTATTTAATCGACTTTCGAAAAAAAAGTTAAACACATGCGAATTTAAGTAACAATTTCATCAGTTAATTGATCAATTAGTAAAAAATGTAATATCTATACTAATACAAATGAAATACAAATAATATTAAAATATAGAATTAAATACAAATTCTAAATATCTATTCTATTCGTCATAAACGTCAGTTAAAAAAATATTTTAAATTTCGATTGATTTTAAAGTTATCGTCTAAAACTTTTAATTTTCGTATGGACCTTTATTTTTAAAAGGCGGTTATGAATACTAATAATATTAAAATATTAATAATATTAAAGTATTATTATATATTAAATTATTATCTGCTACTTATATAAGTTATTTTTAAATATTGCGTTGTTAAGGCGTCTACTTTGTGATAAATCATTTTAAAGGACAAATAAAACGATTTTTTACTTTATTTTTTATCACACTTCAGTTACACTTTGCAACTAATTTCAGCGGTCATCGGAGGAGCTCGAAAATGGCTAGAGCTTAGCCGAAACTAGTTGCAAAGTGTAACTGAAGTGTCATAAAAAACAAAATAAAAAATCGTTTTATTTATCCTTTAAAATGATTTATCACAAAGTAGACGCCTTAACAACGCAATATTTAAAAATAACTTATATAAGTAGCAGATAATAATTTAATATATAATAATACTTTAATATTATTAATATTTTACTATTATTAGTATTCATAACCGCCTTTTAAAAATAAAGCTCCATACGAAAATTAAATATTTTAGACGATAACTTCATAAGATAAATCAATCGAAATTTAAAATTTTATTTTTTTAACTGACGTTTTTTTAACTGATATTTAGAATTTGTATTTAATAAGCAAATATCGACATTTATAAACCCAAGCTTGGTGCTACCGTTGAACAAGGTAAAATGCGAATGGATTTGTCCTTTTGTTAAAAAAGCAGATTGGCCCTTATTGGGCTACACAATCGATATCTGCTACTTATATAAAATTACTTATAAAAGTAGCAGATATATCCCCGTATTCATAAATCACCAATTTGCACAATATTGCACATGTGTTCTCAGCATTGCTTAGAATAATGCACATGTGTTCTCAACATTGCTTAAAAAATGCACATGTGTTTTCAACATTGCTTAAAATATGCACATATGTGCTCAACATTGCTTAATGTAATCAATATTGAGGGAAAAAACTCCAAAACCGTCTACATAAGGTGGACATTACAATGAAAATCAACGTTTTGATTGATTCAAACAGTTGAAGAGCGTAGTCTGCGTTGTAAAAACCCACCACCACCACCGCCCTTTTAATTTTCTGTCAAATAAGGCTGTTTGATCCATACGCCATTCCTCATTTTACCTTGTTCAACGGTAGTACCAAACTTGTGTTTATAAACGATTCATCCTATGTTCTATAAAATGTAGTCACACATGTCATGTGAACAACAAAAAAGACTTACCTACAAAAATATTGCCATACTTTTTTGGCTTTGTAAAAATGACTCTGAGATAAATAATGTTCCACACAAAAGTTTTCATTCATATTTATTATCATTTTATGAATATATAACAACATCCTTATCTATCCTTACAAAACTATATCATCATATACAAAGATTTTATAAAATTTACGTAAAAATTTCTATAAAAAAAATTGTTTGTAGCAATTTGTAGTTATTAATTTCCGTTTCGATATGTCTCACTCTTAAAAAAAAAAAACTAACGGCAGTCTATAAGGCAAATCTCAAATATATTATTACAATTATGTTTTGTTGTCGGGCTCATCACAATCGCCGCTCGGATCACAGAATTTTACCATTTTGTTTACAATTGCTTGAGGGGAGGGAGAGGGAAAACACACGGTCTTAAATTACAAATCGAGATTCCAAACACGAGTTGAGTATTAATCGGCTTCTTCATTTGGACTGATTGTTGCTCTCGATGTTCTTCGCGAGCTCGGTGATGATCTCGCGGTAGATAAGCGGGTCCATGTTGGTGCCCAACATGAGCAGCACCCACCAGTCGCCCAGGTCGACTTTACGGGTGATCGCCTCGCACACCTCGCGCGAGAGCGATCGGTGCTTGGAGTTCATGATGCGTGACCGGAAGTTCGGGACGGCGATGATGAGTATCCGGTAGGCGACGAGGATGGCGAGCAGGGTGGCGAGGATCATGAACCAGAACCAGATGAAGATGTAGGTTTTTTCGTTGACGATGTTGAGGGGTAGGATGCACAGGCTGTCGTGCTTCTGGATGGAGCCAGATGCACCGTATTTGTGGAAAATGCACTTGGTGACGCGAGGGAAGACGTAGACCATGGGGTCGATGCGGTCGTCTTGCGCGGTTTCGGAGTAGTTGAGCACGCGCAGGCCGTACGAGAGGAACTCGCCGTCGAAGAAGCGGTTCATCACGTAGAGCTGGACGATTATGTTGATTAGGCAGAGGCACTCGCATGCCCAGTAGCGGATGGCGTAGAGGTTGTGTCTCTGAAAAAAAAAAGAGTTTATATTGTAGTTTATTATATAATAGTATTTATTATTTAAACAACTTTTCATTTATTTAATCTCACAAGAAGAATAACTACTCTGACGAATCTGAATCTCTAGAGAATAATTTTCAAGGCAACAAATTTAATATGTATATACTCGTGTATGCATCAAAGCGAAAAATGCAAATTATTAATAGCATTCACGTGTAAGCAATCAACATAATTTTATTTTTAAACAACATATAATAAATAGTGAATCATATTCTAAAGTCCAATTATATTTGAGAATTTCTGTGAATGAAAATATTTAATATTACTGATAAGCAAAAAATATAATAAATTCGAGGGCGATTTTTTTGAAGTAGCACGTTCTAATATATATAGATACAATAACACACGTTAAAAGGATTCGAGGTTTAATAGCCAGATACTAGGGTAAAATATACATATATAACTATATTACAGTTAGTACCATGAAGTTTTTACATGGAAAAATTCGGGGGGCTTAAAATATCGCAGACAAATAATATGTATATATTATGAATGGGAAAGAAAAAAACTACTTTAAACCCCAAAACCTCCCCTCAAATACGGCCCTCCGCTCCATAATTAGAAGAAAATTAATTTAAATTTCCAAATAACATAGCGTTTGAATCGGTGAGTGGAAAAACTATATAACTCCAAAACAGTAGTTTAGATAAACTCTGTTTTGTATCATGTATACTTTTCCCACAAAACAAATTTTATTTTTTTATTTTACGTCGACAGGAGAATGTTACAAATACTACTAGTTTGCAATTGAATCGGTCAGTAGAAAACCCATATAACTACAAAATTTTAGTTTAAGGTCGTTTCAGACAAGACAATTTCTTAGCTCAAAAGTTGTTCAAGAAATGAATTCATATATCCTCCTTCCATAGAATTTGTCCTTAACAAATAGAACGCGTTATATTTCTCTATTCGATCTACCATCCAATTCTATATTTCAATTAATTTGCTGTATGATACGAGACAATTTAGATTGTCTCGCATGTTGACTAACTTTTGAGTCAAGAAATTGTCTTGTCTAAAACGACCTTAAACTAAAATTTTGTAGTTATATGGGTTTTCTACTGACCGATTCAATTGCAAACTAGTAGTATTTGTAACATCCTCCTGTCGGCGTCAATATTTAATGTATAATCCTCTCAGCACACTGAGATGGCAAATGTCCTAACTTCCAAAAAACAGTTTTTGAGAAAAATGCATTTTAAACATTGCATTAGTTCTAGTAGTTTTACCATTGAGTATGTTATGTAATTAAAAAAAAAATGTTTATTCTAAACGCAAAATAAGGATTAGAGGGAGCATTAAAATATACATAGGAGTAATAAAAACAAAAATCAAAACCTGAAAATTCATTTTGGAAGTTACGACAGTTGTCATCTCATAGTGTGATATAGTTATCCTCATTTATTTTCTAAGAAAGAAAAATAATTGTGAAGAAAGAAAAAACAACGAATATGTGTGAGAAAATAATAAGATAAAAACTAGGAACACAGTTTTTTTTGCCGTGAAAATAAATATTAAGGGCTAATTAATCTATCGTCATTATAAAATCTCAAGTAACACCTATTTGTCATGGTTATCTATTTCTATTTGAGACATACAATTAATGCTTTACTTTTACAACTTGATCGCGCATTTATTTATAAACATTTAACTTATCTCGTCATAAATGACGGCACGTGTAAACTCTATAAACAAAAACTGTGAAAACTTAATGAGCCATGCACAAATTAACGCTCATAACAAATAAAGTTGAAATCACGCATAATCAGTGATTCGTCTAAAATTCAGATTGTAGTAATTACATGCACGTTTCAATAATCAGTAACACAAACTTTGATTCACCTAATTTAATATTCGTGGTAATTGCGAGCACGTTTCCAGAATTACAATCACCCATTAATTTCTAAGAACATGATGACGTTCAGTTATGCACCACCGAGAGACTACAGACAGTGACTCGAACGGCAACGGAATGTTAATTGATAAATTCGTCACGGGTCGACTCAAAGTGCATTCATACACATCGAATTGACGGACTGTAATGTATATAAAAACTAACGGTATTTATACAAATAAAAATTATAAGACATGCATGTCTATGAGATAAGTAATTAACAAGCATTAATTATTAATTTCACTGCAAACTGTATAAAGTAATAACAGTGAATGCTAAGTTGTTATATTAAATTTGCATAAAATTTTTTTTTATAAGAAATGTTTGTATGTGGTAATTAAACTTTAATTTGTTTTGAAAATGTGAAAAAAACATCCCTTGATTGTAGAATTAATATCAATATCAGTTCTGATGTACAAAAAAATGCAATTTGTTAAAATGCAACTGCAACTGTACCCTTTTGGACAATAGTAGTAATTACTGCCATGGCGCATATTAATTCAAATGCGCGCCTTTTCTGTAGCCTCCCTTAGCTAAGTGGCAACTCGCCCTCGGCGCACGCACATCCCTCTAAGTACTAACTAAGGAAGAAAACATATGGCCCAGGTATATGCAACATGATTTAGCGTATCCAAACGTGCATAACCCAATACATTAAAATAAATTAATAATAAAATTCGTACACCATCAGCAACAAATAAAGGGCTTTGATTTCAAAAACGATACCAATCAACGTTTCTACTCACACCGATTACGTTACAGTTACTGTATTTATTAGAATTCTGTAACTAGGGCCGCTCCTAGCGGGTGGCCAAAGTTAGGAGCGGCCAAATTCAGCCCGGGGCATGAGCTATCGAAGGAGTTCTAAACATACAATTTGAAGTCCAATGAGATATGTTCATTATCTTCAAAGATATGGCCTGTCAAATTGAAATTTATATTATCACATTTTACTGCAAAAATACCTATTCATCATGATGAAATTTTAAGATTTTTTGTGTTATTCTTATCTAAAAATGTATGAAAAATACAATTATAAAGACTCCAATGAGGTATCTTCATTATCTTCAAAGATATGACTTGTGAAAGTTGAAATTTGTTCTTCGCACATTCCTGCAAAAATACCTATTCATTATGATGCACTTTTAAATTTTTTTTTCTTATTCTTATCTAAAAATATATGAAAAACTCAATTATAAAGTCTCCAATGAATTATCTTCATTATCTTCAAAAATATGGGTTGTAAAAGTTGAAATTTGTATTATCACACATTCTTGCAAAAATACCTATTCATCATGATGCAATTTTAACATTTTTTGAGTTATTCTTGTCTATAAATATATGAAAAACTAAATTACAAAGACCCTAATGATGTTGTCTTCAAAGAAATGGCTTATTAAATTTGAAATTTGCTTCTACTTTGTGATAATTCTTTTTAAAGGATAAATAAAACGACTTTCTACTTTGTTTTTTTTATCACACTTCGGTTACACTTTGAAACTAAGCTCTAGCCATTTTCGAGTTCAAACCCCATCCGGGCGAATTTTCGCAAATCAAAAGTTTTCCATGAATTTAAGGAAATTACCGAGTAATTAAACTTAACTAAGCTTCTCCCTTGAACGGTAGTGGTTCACTACATCAGCGTGAAAAAATTTAGAGAGAAATTCAATAAAATGTTTGATGACCGTTTTATGCATAAAAACATAAATACTAATATCTATTTAAAGCTGACTTATTGAAGCAATACAAAAAAAACTGAATCTAAGCACGATTTTCTCGACCGCTGCAGCGGCAAAGTTTGTTGACTCGTGACGTAACCGCTGCAGCTCAGCTCTCCTGCTGAGCCGAGTATTGTGTCTAGCAAAAAATGAAACACAATAAACGCTTATTTTGTCGCAAATGTAACTAAATATTTGCATCAAATGAGTGCATGCCGTTTATTTATAGCTTACCAACGCCATACACTTTGCCGTAATTGTTATGCAATGCACAAAACACGGTTTCAGCACAAATGCGTTGCGTGTCCAACAAAAAAATATGCTGAAATTATGTTTTTTGTTTAACAAATACTTGTTTTCTCACAGCGAACATTGAGCAATTCAGCCGAATAAAAAACTACTGACAGGTTTATATAGATATCAATTCATGAGATTTTATAGTGGGAACGGGTTAGGCTAAAGAATTATTAATTTTCACACAGGGTCCTATTGAAGAGTGTGGGGTTTTAAAAGCTTTTGATAAAAGTAACAGTAGGAAAACACTAGTACTTTAATTAAAGTACTAATATCTTTCTACTGTTACTTTTATCAAAAGCTTTTAAAGATTCAGAAATTGAATGGTGTTGGCTTTTACTACGTGGTAATATATGTTCAATAAAGGAGATGAATAAAACTACTTTAGTTTTATTCATCTCCTTTATTGAACATCTATTACCACGTAGTAAACGCTAAAACCATTCAATTTCTGAATCTTTAAAAGCTTTTGAAGATTTATTTTGTAAGTAATCAAAAAAATTTTTTTGTGAAGAAAAAAAAAACACGAATATGTGTGAGAAAATAAGATATGTGACTAAGAAAAAAAAGCAACGAATATGCATGATAATTAGAAATTAGAAAATTAGATATGTAACTAGTTTTTATGTCAAAGCCAGTATTTTACAAAAATATGATTTTGTATATTTTAACCACAAATTTGGAAAATATTTCAAAAATCCCACTATGGATATTTTTCAAACTTTACTACTGCATTACCAATATATTGGTCTATCAAATAAAGCCATAATAAAAAAATACGGGGATGCTAGTTTTCATGCTATTTAATGCCAAAGTCAGTAATTCTTAAAAGTACGATTTTGCATGTTTTATCCGCAAATTTTGTAAATATTTCAAAAATCCCACAATGGATATTTTTCAAACTTTACTACTGCATTACCAATATATTGGTCTATCAAATAACGCCATAATAAAAAAATACGGGGATGCTAGTTTTCATGCTATTTAATGCCAAAGTCAGTATTTCTTAAAAGTACGATTTTGCATGTTTTATCCGGAAATTTGGTAAATATTTAAAAATACTTCAATGGACATATTTAAAACTTTACTAATACATTACCAATATATTGATCTATCAAATAAAATCATAATAAAAATATACGGGGTTAAAACTATAATTTAATTAAAGTACTAGTATTTTCCTTCTGTTACTTTTATCAAAAGCTTTCAAAGATTTATTTTCAAAGTAATCAAAAAAATTGTTTGTGAAGAAGAAAAAACAACGAATATGCGTAAGAAAATTAGATATGTGAGTAGTTTTCATGTCAAAGTCAGTATTTTACAAAAATATGATTTTGTATATTTTAACCGCAAATTTGGTAAATATTTCAAAAATCCCTCGATGGATATTTTTCAAACTTTACTAATGCATTATCAATCTATTGATCTATCCATTAAAGCCATAATAAAAATTACGGGGTTGCTAGTTTTCATGCCATTTAATGCCAAAGTCAGTATTTCATAAAAGTACGTTTTTGCAAGTTTTATCCGCAAATTTGGTAAATATTTAAAAATACCTGAATGAATATTTTTAAAACTTTACTAATA
The DNA here is from genome assembly GCA_963942505.1 of Lordithon lunulatus. Lineage (NCBI taxonomy): Eukaryota > Metazoa > Arthropoda > Insecta > Coleoptera > Staphylinidae > Lordithon > Lordithon lunulatus. The sequence goes on from OZ012669.1 coordinate 53,619,296, forward strand.
CATTGCCAATATATTGATCTATCAAATAAAATCATAATAAAAATATACGGGGTTATAACTAATTTTAGTAATTTAAGTACTAGTATTATCTTACTGTTACTTTTATCAAAAGCTTTCAAAGATGTATTTTCTAAGTAATCAAGTCCTATTAGCGAGTGTGGGGGTTTGAAAGCTTTTGATAAAAGTACTTTAATCAAAGTACTAGTATTTTCCTACTGTTACTTTTATCAAAAGCATTCAAAAGCTTTCAAGGACCCTCTGTGAAAATGAAGAGACAAAAAACCTTGAAATTTTCGGATAGTTTGCAGTGTTTTGCTTATATCTTCTAAACCATGGGGTTTTCGAGGAAAATTTTTATATAAAAAATTGGAGAGCATTAAATTTACTTCAATTTTCATGGGTCAACACTTACCGAGATAAAACAGTTCAAAGATGGGGCAAATTTCTCAACTTGTGAAAAATACGAGAAAAATGCATGTTGCAGCTTCTTATTATTTATTTTTCGACATATCTATGTATATTACCGCAATACAGCAGTTCAAAGATGGAGCAAATTTCTTAACTTGTGAAAAATACGAGAAAAATGCATGTTGCTACTTCTTAATATTTATTTCTCGACATATCTATGGATATTATATACTATTTATGCCCCCCTCCCTCTGCTACCAACTCCCACCCCCTCCTCCACCAAAAGTTACGTCACTTCCCTGCTCTTGCAGATACATGAACTGAAATATATTCTTTTATACCAAAAACATGTAAATTAAGGTAGTTATAGAACAAAATCATTGCTTATATTTATATATTTAATAAAAAAAAATATTTTACAATTTTAAATAAATATATGAGCAAATTGAGCGTGACTTAGAATACATAGCACACAATATTAGGTCTCCGTCTGCCTTAGGATTGTGATTAAACCACAAAAAATCCTGACATACTGATTTTGGAATTAAATAGCATGAAAACTAGCAATCCCGTAATTTTTTAATATGACTTTATTTGATAGACCAATATATTTGTAATGCATTAGTAAAGTTTGAACAATATCCATTGAGGTATTTTTGAAATATTTACCAATTTTTCGGATAAAACATGCAAAATCGTACTTTTATGAAATACTGACTTTGGCATTAAATAACCTGAAAACTACTAACCCCGTATATTTTTATTATGACTATATTTGATAGACCAATATATTGGTTATGTATTAATAAAGTTTGAAAAATATCCATCACGGGATTTTTAAAATATTTATCAACTTTGCGGATAAACCATAAAAAATCGAATTTTACTCACAAATACTGACTTTGGCATTAAATAACATGAAAAGTAGCTACCCAGTAATTTTCTATTATAAGTTTATTTGATAGACCAATATATTGGTAATACAGTAGTAGTAAAGTTTGAAAAATATCTATCGAGGAATTTTTGAAATATTTACCAAATTTGCGGTTAAAACATACAAAATGTATTTTTATGAAATACTGACTTCGGCATTCAATAGCATGAAAACTAGGAACCCCGAATTTCTTATTATGCCTTTATTTGATAGACCAATATATTTGTAATGCATTAGTAAAGTTTGATCAATATCCATCGAGGGATTTTTGAAATATTTATCAAATTTGAGGACAAACCATAAAAAGTATTTTTTTTATGAAATACTGATTTTAGCATTAAATATCATGAAAACTAGCAAACCCGTAATTTTTTATTATAGCTTTATTTGATAGACCAATATATTGGTAATGCATTAACAAAATTTGAAAAATATGCATCGAAGGATTTTTGAAATATTTATCAAATTTATCCGCAAATAAACCATAAAAAATCGAACTTTACTGACAAATACTGACTTGGCATTAAATAGCATAAAAAAATCACCCCCGTAATTTTCTATTATAGCTTTATTTGATAGACCAATATATTGCTAATCCATAGTAAAGTCGAGGGATTTTATAAATATTTACCAAACTTATGATTAAAATATACAAAATCGTATTTTTGTGAAATACTGATTTTGGCATTAAATAGTATGAAAACTAGTAACCCCGTAATTTTTTATTATGGCTTTATTTTATAGACCAATATATTGGTAATGCATTAAAAAAGTTTTAAAAATGTCCATCGAGGGATTTTTGAAATATTTATCAAATTTGCGGTTAAACCATACAAACTAATTTTTTTATGAAATACTGACTTTGGCATTATATAGTATGAACACTAGGATCCCCGTAATTTTTATTATGACTTTATTTGATAGACCAATTTATTTGTAATGCACTAGTAAAGTTTGAATAATATCCATCGATGGTTTTTTGAAATATTTACCAAATTTGCGGTTAAAACATACAAAATCGTATTTTTATGAAATACTGACTATAGCATTAAATAGCATGAAAACTATTAACCCCCTAATTTTTTATTATGGCTTTATTTGATAGACCAATATATTGGTAATGCATTAACAAAATTTGAAAAATATCCATTCAGAGATTTTTTAAATATTTATCAAATTTACGGATAAACCATAAAAAAATCTAACTTTACTGACAAATACTGACTTTGGCATTAAATAGAATCAAAACTAGCACCCCCGTAATTTTTTATTATGGCTTCATTTGATAGACCAATATATTGCTAATCCATTAGCAAAGTTTTAAATCTATCCATCGAGGGATTTTTGAAATATTTACCAAATTTACGGATAAAATATACAAAATCGTATTTTGATAAAATACTGACTTTGGCATTAAATAGCATAAATACTAGTAACCCTTTATATTTTTATTATGACTTAATTTAATAGACTAATATATTGGTAAAGCATTAACAGAGTTTGAAAAATATGCATCCAGGGATTTTTGAAATATTTACCAAATTTGTGGTAAAAACATACAAAATCGTATTTTTATGAAATACTGACTTTGGCATTAAATAGCATGAAAACTAGAAACCCCGTAATTTTTTATTATGGCTTCATTTGATAGACCAATATATTGGTAATACATTAGTAAAGTTTGAAAAATATCCATCGAGGGATTTTTGAAATATTTCCCAATTTGCGGATAAAATTTACAAAATCGTATTTTGAAAAAATACTGACTTTGGAATTAGACAGCATAAAAACTAGTAACCCCGTATATTTTTATTATGACTTAATTTGATAGACCTATATATTGGTAAAGCATTAACCGAGTTTGAAAAATATGCATCGAGGGATTTTTGAAATATTTACCAAATTTCTGGTTAAAACATACAATATCGTATTTTTATGAAATACTGAATTTGGCATTAAATAGCATGAACACTAGAAACCCCGTATTTTTTTATTATGGCTTCATTTGATAGACCAATATATTGGTAATACATTAATAAAGTTTGAAAAATATCCATCGAGGGATTTTTGAAATATTTCCCAATTTTTTTTTATGAATTTATTTGATAGACAAATATATTGGTAATGCATTAGTAAAGTTTGAAAAATATCCACCGAGGGATTTTTGAAATATTTACCAAAATTGTGGTTAAAATTTACAAAATCGTATTTTAATGAAATACTGACTTGGCATTAAATAGCTTGAAAACTTCATGGTTTAGAAGATGTAAGCGAAAATTTCGAGGTTCTTTGCGCCTCACCAAGTTTTCACAGTTCCCTCGAGGTCGCAAACTCAGATTCTGCACCCCACACCAACCCCGAACAATATCCCAAAGTTTTATTAATTTCGAATTTTGTCCAGATAACCCCTTTTTTGACTTGACTATAATGGTTAGAGGTGCCCATCGCGTACTGAGCATTAGGGAACGAGAGTTCAAACCGCGTTATGAGTGAAATTTCGCGAATCAACTTTCACAGTTTTTTTGTGAAATACACTCCTCTGAGCATCTTCTTTTACCACCGGAAAAGCCTTCTGGCTAGCTATAAAATTACAAGTTTTTTTTAATCATGAACAAATAGCAAACTATTTATATTTTACTATTAAATATAAGAGGATTGAAAATTACTCTCTCTCTTTTTGAATTTTAAAAACGCATACGTGTTTTATAAACATTATGATTTTAGATTAACACACAAATCTGAGCCGATAATTGATTGTATTACTTGCCAAATATTTACATATAACACCTTATTTTACATAAGTTACTAATTAATTAATAAAAAGAAGACCTTTATTTGGGATATCCGCAAAAAACAACAAAAATATACAAATCAACATAAAATATCATAAATCAATTAATAATCCAAAAAAATAATGTATTGCTATTTTATAATATACCTATAATATAAAAACGAAGCCGACCGATCTGCCAGTTATGTATTTTGTGCTGTCAGTTCAATAATAATAATAATAATAATATTGCTTGATTTCCACCGCTAAATAAATATATAGATAGAAATGGGGACTGCAGGTTTGAATTCCCATTGCGGCTATTTTTTTGTTCCTTATTCTTTAACCCCTACCCCTTCGAATGTTTCCCTCTATAACCCCCGAAATGTTAAGTAAAGTAAAGTTTTTTTCTTCCTCATTCATAATAAACACAAATTATTTGTCTGCGATTCTTTAACCCCCACGCCCTCGATTTTTTTCCCTAGAAACGGCCCTGTACGCCCGTTCGTCCACTGGCGTCTTAAATAATTTTCCATATTTTTTAAACGAATTTAAGTCAATTTTGTTAGCTTTGATTGAATAATATTTGCAATAAAACATTCCATTCCATTCCATATTTTTTAAACGAATTTAAGTTAATTTTGTTAGCTGTGATTGAATAATATTTGCAATATAACAAATTGCAATTTTTAATAAAATTCTGTGCATGATTACTTTTTTAAACTTTCAATATATTATTGAGAAACAACAATCATCAGACATATTTTCGTATACTGTCACGAGCCCTACCTTTTTTAAAATTATTTTTATACATAAACATGTAATTAAATTTTTTGTAAAATCATTATTTATTTATAACAAATGTATGTGCTCATACTCAATGTTTTTTTTAGCCATTTTCTTTATAAAAGATTACTTTAGTGGTTTCAAAAAAGTACAATTAAAAAAGTTGACAGTAAGTATTTTTTATAAGCTGTCAAATTTCAGCCAAATTGGATAGCTCCAGTTTGCTGCTGAAGTAATTATCTTGTATATATTGTATATTATTATTGTATATATTGTATATTATTATTGTATATATTGTATATTATTATTGTATATATTGTATATTATTATTGTATATATTATAAATAGCAATCCGTTTATTTTTATTATGACTTTAATTGATAGGTCAATATATTGGTAACGCAGTAATAAAGTTAAAATATGCATCCAGAGATTTTAAAAATATTTATCAAATTTGCGGATATACCATAAAAAATCGAACTTGACTGACAAATACTGACTTTGACATTGAATAGCATGAAAACTATCAACCCCGTAATTTTCCATTATAGCTTAATTTGGTAGACCAATATATCGGTAATGAATTAATAAAGTTTTAAAAATATCCATCTAGGGATTTTTTAAATATTTACAAAATTTTCGATTAAAACATACAAACTCATGTTTTATGAAAAACTGACTTTAGTATTAAATAGTATGTAAAGTAGTAACCCGATAATTTTCTATAATGACTTTATTTGATAGACCAATATATTGGTAATGCATTCGTAAAGTTTGAAAAATATCCATCGAGGAATTTGTGAATAATTTACCAGATTTACGGATAAAATATGCAAAATCGTATTTTTATGAAATACTGATTTTGGCATTAAATAGCCTGAGAACTCCATGGTTTAGAAGATATATATGTGTGTTTGTGTGTTTGTTTTTATTATTTCAAAATAAACCCCCGTTGAAAGACAAATATTTCACTCATAGAAAAATAATTGTGTCTGAATTATTTTAGCATGCATATTGTCGTTAATTAATTTGTTTTTCTGTCTCTTTAATCTTATATTATGAATAAGTCACCGTTATCCGATTAGCAGCATTGCTGTATAATTATTTACATAGGTCATAGCATCAACACCATTTCCAGCGCTTGTTATTAAACAACACGGATTTTTTTTCTCGATCAAAGTGTTTCATAAATATTGACACATGCCGATTAAATAAACAATCTAAAAAATTACGCACGCAGACATTCGGCCGCCCTATCATATAATTACGCAACCTACATGTGACACATTTTAAAAAGTCGTTATCAAGAATGTTATCATAAGATCATAAAATCATAGCGATTTAATGGATAGCGAGTTTCACGGTTTTGAGAGAATTGCGCGATGAACTGAAATGGTATTTACCTTGACATGCTTCATGAGGTAATCGAGGATCACTCGTTTCTTGGCCTCCTTCTCTTCTTCGGGACAGATGCCGATGTTTAGGCCCATTACAAGGGTGCGCATCAGGTCGCCTTCGAAGATGTCCCATAGGACTTTTGGTGTGTAACATGCCAAAGCCTGAAATTAAAACATATATGATAATAATTATAAGAATAATTAGGTAAGGCGTCGTATTTTTTTTATTCATACACTTCAATAAATAAATCTCTTCATTTGTCGCATTATTTTATTTTTTATTTTATGTTAAGCACGCTAGGACGAACTTGTTCAGGAACTCATGCTCTTCGGCAGGGGGCTCTCATGATCCTCGTGAGCCCCTCTGTCACAATCCCGAAACTCTTAGTCTTACCTAACTAGTTTTTCGGCAAAAACTACCCTAATAATCTTTAATAACAATAATAATAAGTAAATAAATAAATGTATTTATTGTCCAACAGAATAATAAAATTCCAATTATAATAAGCTTTATATACCCAACAGAGTAACACTCCAATTACAGGGCAACAACAGATAATAATGATAATACATACATACATAATAAAAATAATAAATTAACAGATTAAACAATTAACAAATTTTAATTATATAATGCGACAAACTAAGAGATTTATTTATAGAAGTGTATGGTTAAAAAAAATACTGTACAGACCAACCAAAAATTACGAGGGTTGTCTAACAAATTTCCGACCTCATAAAGATACAAAACATTTTCTTTCAAAATTTATTAAAAAAAAAAACTTCTATCTTTATAAGACTCAGCCTTGAGGCTTTTCCACCGGTCAAGGGAGAAGCTCAGAGGAGTTTAATCACCCTGTATTTACCTTAACTTCACAGAAATTTATTTTTATTTTATTACTTGCGAAGCCACACGAAGCCCAGTGCCCACCTCATGAACTCGTCCAAATAGTAGTGTCTTTGTTAGAAAAATAGGTGATAACGAAGTTTATGGTCTTAATAATAATAATAATTTATTAGCACATTACGTTTTTACATAGGTCACTTAAAAAAGAAAGTTTATATTCGCACCAAGCTTATTTTGTAACCATTTACATAATCTGATCAATTGTAACTTGAAAATAAAAAGTGGCACACATTATACACGTTACAATGTATGTAATTGCAAGTCTTCATTTAGCCACTCAGAGAAAGTGAGTTCGCGAACAATTGCTTGCTACTGGTGTTGGTATATAAGTTGTTTGTTGGTTTTTCGCCTGCACACACAATTGGTTTTTAACAATGGTTGCTGTATAAATAATCGAATTTGTTTAACACGGCACAGTTGAGGGGACAATGGTTGCACAAATATTGATTTTATGTTAATCACTAACGCAGCTGTCGTTTTAAATACGATTCCGTGTCATTCACCTAAAATTGGACGTTTACATTTCCGCTTCGTATTGTTTGATTGTGCGTTTAAATGGCTTTGATAAAAGTGAATGCAACCAAATGAGTAAATAAAAATGAAAGTCGTTTTTTAGAGCAGTAGCAAAGTTAAATGTTGTTTAATTGTTACCAAACATTGGTGGGACATTAAAATTATCTTTTATATATATATATATATATATATATATATATATATATATATATATATATAACCATCTTTATTAGACTATAATTATCTTTTATTATTATAATAATATGTGTTTTAAAATCAATATAATTAATATTTTTAGCATTTATTACGATATCAGATATTATTGAAAATTTTTTTGTTCTTCTATTAGTAGCGCCAATAAATAGTGTGCAGTTTTAGCTTTTTATTGTTTAATTAAATATTATTTCATGATTCCTGTTTTATTTTTCAGTCTGTCAAATGTAGAGTGAAAAATAAAACAGGAATCACCAAATAATATTTAATTAAACATTAAAAAGCCAAAACTACACACCATTTACAGTATGTGCAATTTCTCTTACCGCTGCGTCACCCATACTACGCGTATTGCGAATGGTCCTTTATACATGTGTATAATTTTGCTTGCCATTACCATTAGCACGCTTATTGTGATTGGCCCTTGTTCTAAATGTAAATATAAATACCGCACATCGTTCAATATTTCATAACTGTTTTATAATATATAATAAAATCACTAAATAATAAAGGAGCAAAAACATTAATATAATTTAAAATGTTAATGAAATTTTACATTAGAATATCAGAAGTTGTAGGTAGTTAAGTTTTGTAGGTTTTATAGCTATTTATAATTATATTTTATGATAAAAGTAGTATCACATATAGCATATTATATTATGACATGATAATTACAAAATATTATCACAATATTGCATTCAGTCTGAAATCAGCTGCTAATTACATGCACAGATAAAAAAATCGAATTCCTGCGGACACCAATTCCGGCGGATGTATTATTTATTTACTCATTTCCTTCGAAAATTGCAACATCAATTACCGCGAAGCGAAAGTATATTGTCGTTTAATAGCGTCATGCTTGACTCGTGCAATAAATTTTTAAATTATCATCAAGATCACAAACAGTTGTATATATTTGATGACTGCTTAATACTCGATTTATATACATCGCTCAGATCGACTTACTCAAGCGATTGTCATCGAAAATGTCCAAAATCAAAGTGAGCCATTAAGAAAAGACGCAGAAACAGATTACCTAGATTTAGTGCGGTATACAGGGTGAGGTCGTGAAAATTAACCGTCCTCGTAAATTCGATAAATCCTTTAATTATGATTTTTTGAAAAATTGCTGGGACACGTCAATTTTTATTATTAAATTACCAATTTTTAATGAAAGTATCCATTTATAAAAAAATTGATTGAGGAATATCGTTATCGATAATTTTTTCAAATAACAACCCAATTTTCGTTTAACATCGACATGCTTGACTCGTGCAATATTTTTTTAAATTATCATCATAATCACAGTTTTACGTGTATATAACTCTGATATTACATCACAAGAATATAGACGTGTATATAACTCTGATATTGCATCACAAGTATATAGATGTGTAAATAATAAAAAAATTATAAAATAATATATTGTATCTTACCTGGAAAAACAGCACGAAGCAAACCCATTGGTAGTAGGTGTAGTATTTCTGGGCATCATCGTCGTCGAAATCGTTCGCTATACCGGGATGGGCCACCTCCCGTCCTACCTGCACGAACAAGAAACGTATAATTAGAGATGATAACCTACTATTACACACCATCAGAGGTGGAATTATATACGTTGTGTTTTATTTCTTGGGATATGCAGGTAATGCTTTCACGAACACAGACAGTACAATAAATGTTTGTACTACACAAATTGTATGACATACAATATTCAAACATTGTATTGTTACTACAATAGCTGTTTTCGTTTATCACTATTTGCTGCTCCGAGCGTATTATTTCTTGTTCTATTTGTCGCTCCCGATGCGCACAATTCTACCTCGTCTATTAAACCGTTGCACAACCGCAAAATTTGGAGCGATACAACACTACATGGGGCCATTAAATGAAAGCCAATTATGAGGTTATTACTTTGCAAGAGAGAATGTAGTTTTATTTATGTCCTCATATAGGACCGGGGTGGATTATTTAATCTACTAACCCGAACCTAATCATTACCTCTCATATTTGCTGTTTTTTTGTATATATTGTATGAATGTACTGGAGGTTATAAATAAATAAAAAAAACTATAATAATAAATATAATAAAACAAATAATTCAAAATACAATATTGTAGTTTAATACTAATTTCTGACTGATCGTCAAAGAATATCATCGTCGAATTTGTAATTGAATATGACTACCGAATTTGAAGCAAATTGAAGATTTAAAAAAATCTTGATTTTTATTTTAGTTACTCAGTTATACATCTACAAAACAGTATGTAGCTTGTTTATTTCTTACAGTTATTAACCTTACAGCTGGATGATATGTAAAATAAGTCAGTTTTCTGAATTACCTTGATGTTTAAAAAATCACAAAAATTCAATTTGTCGGATTTTTGAAAATCTTGATTTATATATTAGTTACTCAGTTACATGTCTACAAAATGTGCTATAGTTTGTTTATTTCTTACAGCTATTAACCTTACAGCTGGATGATATGTAAAATAAGTCACTTTTCTGATATACCTTAATGTTTAAAAAATCATAAAAAATCAGATTGTCAGATTTTTGAAAATATTGATTTGTATATTAGTTACTCAGTTATATGTCTACAAAACGTGCTATAGTTTGTTTATTTCTTACAGCTATTAACCTTACAGCTGGAGGATTTGTAAAATAGTCACTTTTCTTATATACCTTGATGTTTAAAAAATCACAAAAATTCAATTTGTCGGATTTTTGAAAATCTTGATTTATATGTTAGTTACTCAGTTATACGTCTACAAAACGAGCTATAGCTTGTTTATTTCTTACAGTTATTAACCTTACAACTGGAGGATTTGTAAAATATGTCACTTTTCTGATATACCTTGATGTTTAAAATAATCATAAAAAATCAGTTTGTCAGATTTTTGAAAATATTGATTTGTATATTAGTTACTCAGTTGTATGTCTACAAAACGTGCTATAGTTTGTTTATTTCTTACAGCTATTAACCTTACAGCTGGAGGATTTGTAAAATAGTCACTTTTCTGATATACCTTGATGTTAAAAAAATCATAAAAAATCAGTTTATCAGATTTTTGAAAATCTTGATTTGGATTTTAGTTACTCAGTTATACATCTACAAAACATCCTGTAGCTTGTTTATTTCTTACAGTTAGTAACCTTACTGCTGGAGGATTTGTAAAATAAGTCACTTTTCTGATATACCTTGATGTTTAAATAATCATAAAAAAATCAGTTTATCAGATTTTTGAAAATCCTGATTTGGGTTTTAGTTACTCAGTTATACTTCTACAAAACGGGCTGTAGCTTGTTTATTTTTACAGTTACTAACCTTACAGATGGAGAATATGTAAAATATGTCACTTTTCTGATATACCTTGATGTTTAAGATATCATAAAAAATCAATTTGTCGATGTTTTGAAAATCTTGATTTGTATATTAGTTACTCAGTTATAAGTCTACAAAACGTGCTATAGTTTGTTTAGTTCTTACAGCTATTAACCTTACAGCTGGAGGATTTGTAAAATAAGTCACTTTTCTGATATACCTTGATGTTTAAAAAATCATAAAAAATCAGTTTATTAGATTTTTGAAAATCTTGATTTGGATTTTAGTTACTTAGTTATACAACTACAAAACAGCTTATAGCTTGTTTATTTCTTACAATTAGTAACCTTACAGTTGGAAGATTTGTAAAATAAGTCACTTTTCTGATATAGCTTGATGTTTAAATAATCATAAAAAAATCAGTTTGTCAGATTTTTGAAAATCCTGATTTGGATTTTAGTTACTCAGTTATACTTCTACAAAACAAGCTGTAGCTTGTTTATTTCTTACAGTTACTAACCTTACAGATAGAGAATATGTAAAATATGTCACTTTTCTGATATACCTTGATGTTTAAGATATCATAAAAAATCAATTTGTCAAAGTTTTGAGAATTTTGATTTGTATATTAGGTACTCAGTTATACGTCTACAAAACATGCTATAGCTTGTTTATTTCTTACAGCTATTAACCTTACAGCTGGAGGATTTGCAAAATAGTCACTTTTCTGATATACCTTGATGTTTAAAAAATCATAAAAAAATCAATTTGTCAGATTTTTTAAAATCCTAATTTGGATTTTAGTTACTCAGTTATACTTCTACAAAACGAGCTATAGCTTGTTTAATTCTTACAGTTACTAACCTTACAGATGGAGAATATGTAAAATACGTCACTTTTCTGATATACGTAGATGTTTAAAAAATCATAAAAAAATAATTTGTCGGATTTTTGAAAATATTTATTTGTATATTTGTTACACAGTTATACCTCTACAAAACATACTATAGCTTGTTTATTTCTTACAGCTATTAACCTTACAGCTGGAGAATTTGTAAAATAGTCACTTTTCTGATATACCTAGATGTTTAAAAAATTTAAAGAAATCAGTTTGGCAGATTTTTTAAAATCTTGATTTAGATTTTAGTTACCCAGTTATACTTCTACAAAACGAGCTATAGCTTGTTTATTTCTTACAGGTATTAACCTTACAGATGATTTGTAAAATAAGTCACTTTTCTGATATACTTTGTTGTTTAAAAAAAATCATAAAAAATCAGTTTGTAGAATTTTGAAAATCTTGATTTGGATTTTAGTTACTCAGTTATACTTCTACAAAACGGGCTATAGCTTGTTTATTTCTTGCAATTACTAACCTTACAGATGGAGAATATGTAAAATTAGTCACTTTTCAGAAGTATCTAGATATTTAAAAAATCATAAAAAGTCAATTTGTCGAACTTTTGAAAATGTTGATTTGTATATTAGTTACTCAGTTATACGTCTACAAAACGTACTATAGCTTGTTTATTTCTTACAGCTATTAACCTTACAGCTGGAGGATTTGTAAAATAAGTCACTTTTCTGATATACCTTGATGTTTAAAAAATCATAAAAAATCAGATTGTCAGATTTTTGAAAATATTGATTAGTATATTAGTTACTCAGTTATATGTCTACAAAACGTGCTATAGTTTGTTTATTTCTTACAGCTATTAACCTTACAGCTGGATGATATGTAAAATAAGTCACTTTTCTGATATACCTTGATGTTTAAAAAATCACAAAAATTCAATTTGTCGGATTTTTGAAAATCTTGATTTATATATTAGTTACTTAGTTATACGTCTACAAAACGTGCTATAGCTTGTTTATTTCTTATAGCTATTAACCTTACAGCTGAAGGATTTGTAAAATAAGTCACTTCTGTGACATACTTTGATGTTTAAAAAATCATAAAAAATTAGTTTGTCAGATTTTTGAAAATCTTGATTTGGATTTTAGTTAGTCAGTTATACTCCTAAAAAATGGGCTGTAGCTTGTTTATTTCTTACAGTTGCTAACCTTACAGATGGAGAATATGTAAAATAAGTCACTTTTCTTATATACCTAGATGTTTAAAAAATCATAAAAAAATAATTTGTCGGATTTTTGAAAATCTTGAATTGTATATTAGTTACTCAGTTATATGTCTACAAAACGTGCTATAGCTTGTTTATTTCTTACAGCTATTAACCTTACAGCTGGATGATATGTAAAATCAGTCACTTTTCTGATATACCTAGATGTTTAAAAAATCATAAAAAATCAATTTGTCAAAGTTTTGAAGATCCTGATTTGGATTTTAGTTACTCAGTTAAACATCTACAAATAAGCCTATAGCTTATTTATTTCTTACAATTAGTAACCTTACAGCTGGATGATATGTAAAATAAGTCACTTTTCTGATATATCTTGATGTTTGAAAAATCATAAAAAATCAGTTTGTCAGATTTTTGAAAATGTTGATTTGAATTTTAGTTACTTAGTTACACTTCTACAAAACGTGCTATACCTTGTTTATTTCTTACAGCTATTAACCTTACAGCTGGAGGATTTGTAAACTAAGTCACTTTTCTGATATAGCTTGATGTTTAAAAAATTATAGAAAATCAGTTTGTCAGATTTTTGAAAATCTTTATTTGGATTTTAGTTACTCAGTAATACTTCTACAAAACGGGCTATAGCTTGTTTATTTCTTATAGTTACTAACCTTACAGATGGAGAATATGTAAAATAAGTCACTTTTTTCATATACCTAGATGGGAACAAGCGCCAAAATTAAATAATAATAATAAATTCCTATTAAACTGTAATATATTTCGCCAATACAACGAAGCGATATTATTACTATGTACCAAACCTAAATAATAATGTTGTTAATTTTAAAAATCGATAGATGTAGAAATTCTAGCAAGTTTACTTCAATTTCCCAGTAATTTGATTTTTGGATTGCTTCTCGTCTTCAAACTATCGATTCACTTAGACTAATGAACATAAATCGTCCAATGTCTGAGTACATTTTCTGTATTACATATTCGCATATTTCTTAATTTGCTATAAATTTAATGAGAATAAAAATAAAATAATAAAAATATTTTAAATTTCTACACACCAAGTACTATTCATGTATATAAAGTGCTTTCAAATTATTTCAGTTAAGTTAGCAGTATAAGCCCTTATGCCCCGGTTTTCGCAATATTTCACAAAGTAATTCAAATTCAGACGAATTAAAGAACTTGTTGAACTTACATAAGAAGCAAGAAATGCATTTTACATATATAAAAATACATATATGTATGTCCTATAATTCCAATCTAGGAATATAGGGCCCAGATCGCTTCCAAGAATGCTACTGTGATTATTTGTCCTGATTTTTGCGTTGTTTTCTTGTAAGTATCAGAGCATAATCTAAGTTACCTACGGTACCAATGTCAACACCGACATTTGAACTCGGACCAGGCTGTTGCGATTTACCGCCATCATTACACAATACAGATTAGATTGAAATTAAAATATACACAAATTAGTCTGCTAGGTCTCGAAAGGTCAACACCTAGGGCAGTGGCGTTGCTGTAGATGAACCGGATGAGCATGTGGTGGGAGTCGTGTGAGAGGGTTGTGAAGTTTGAGGAAAGGTTGCAGGAATTGGGCGAAGAAAGACTGATACGGGAGGTATGGATGAGGTGTAGAAGTAGAACGGAGATTGGATGGAGAAAGAACGTATGAAAGAGTTGATATATCCGGGGTGTGGTTAAAGAAGACACTGACAGATAGGGGAACTGAGGTAAGGGAGAGACTGATGGATGAATTTTCGCGAATCACCTTCTCAAACTCAATTATTGAGCACAAAGCTCTCAAATTCCTATTTGTTTGTGCTTCGAATTAATTTTTCAAGCCTTCATTTGCATCATTTATAGATTTATTTTATAGGTAGTCGGTATACGAACAACGCTCATTACTGATAACTGTTTTAAGAATGGAAATTGAACGCGTAAAACGTTTTTTATTTTTGCTGGTTACATTCGAACAATGCCGCTTTATATGCAAATAATACAAATCGAATGATAGGAAAGGACGTTTGATTGCGACGTTAATCGAAATCGTCGGTAAACGCCGCTATGAAATTAATTCGGTCCACTAAGACATGATTTATACAATTAAATGTATATTTAAGTTACACGTGCGCAACTAATAAAAAATAAAATTTAAGTAGTTTTGGTAATAATGAGTAACCCTGAGTATGTATGGGTTTATCGGTTTAAATTGCAAGATATTGGGTAGAATTTTGCGATGTTGTAATAAATCTTGAGCAATCTGGTTAGAGGTCCGTCTCGTACTGAGCATTGGGCAGCCTCAATATTTTAGAATAATGACAGTATTACTGTACGATAACATGTTTAAAATTTTGATTCTTCTAAAATATTGACAGAATTACTAATCGTATGAGGTATAGTAATGATGTAATGAAGCTAATACTTTATACGATTACTTTATAAATATTGAAGTAAGATTCAGAATACTGACAGTACTAGGAATGACAGTATTATTGACCGTGTAAGGTGCCTTTCAGAACAGCCTGCAATAGCTTCTGAACGATAAACGAAAGCGGCTTTATTTACTATAAGTATGTTATATAAAACTATATGTATGGGCTGTAAGAGTGGAGATTATGTTTCTGTATTGTTTATGACAATACAACGTTTTACTACTATATAAGTTTACTATATATTTATAGTAATGTTTAGAATGTTAAATATAAATAATTTGTTTGCATAAACCCAATGACCTCTCCACCATACCATATGCAGACACACAATTACCATAATATTCCAATTGGGTTTTGTTTACAACGAGTGTGAAATATTCGCGCCAAGGCTGTCCGCTATAATTACCATCGACGAGACAAAATCTCTTCAAGTTTTCTCAAAATTACGAGCCATACCTTCTGATATATTCACGCGTTGCAAAAGTGGAACGATTTTAATAACATGGTATGACTAAACAACTATGAACGTAATTTATTTCTTGTCTGTAGTAAGCGCAAGGCGTTTTTGGCTCGATACAATCAAGGATATTATTATTATTCGTTAATCGAACAAGAATATAAATCAAATTTAATAGTCTAGTGGAGAAGAGAAAGTATGTATAAGCCAGTTCAAGTAGGCTGTTGTTAAATGTAATTGTGCTTTATGTATCAAACTATACATAAGCCCATTTGATGCGATGACCTTATACAGTGCACGCCGCATAATGTGATCACATTGGGATCTGAGGTTGCTGATAACAATAACCGATTGATAATAATTTGTGAAAGAATATTTTGTATTGTTTAAAAATATAAAATATAATAATAATAATGGCGCAGTGGTCTAAGGTGACGGTCTGGATCCACACCGTCCACGCCGTCACCGGTTCGAGTCCGGTATTAATAGACATGTTCGTCTTTTTATTTATTAGTCTTAGTTTTTTTAGCACCTCCAATTCCATTCTGTGGTATAGTTTCATTTCCACATATTTCCGTTGATTACCAACTTATTGTACCCCATCTTGCGCTTTCTCCCTTTCTTGCCTTGCCATATTTAATATTTATTTGCTTCTTCCATTTCCTGCCTTGCCATATTTAATATTTGTTTGCTTCTTCCCTTTCCTGCCTTGCCACATTTAATATTTGTTTGCTTCTTCCCTTTCCTGCCTTGCCATATTTAATTTTTGTTTGCTTCTTCCCTTTCCTGCCTTGCCATATTTAATATTTGTTTGCTTCTTCCCTTTCCTGCCTTGCCATATTTAATATTTGTTTGCTTCTTACCTTTCATGCCTTGTCATATTTAATATATTTGTTTGCTTCTTCCCTCTGCTTCATTTTCATATCTTCATTTATTTTACATAATATATACTAGTGTTATTATTACATAAAATAATCGCTCTGACTGCATCTGCTTACTGGCGACCTGGCTTCAGAAGATCTACGTGTCTTCACTTGTTGATTATTCACCCTCTTCGTCCTTTAATGAATAGCCCTATATTCCGTCGAAAATTTCTCATATTTTTTATTATTAGTCGTATATCTTCAGGTAATGCGTTATTAACAGATCCGGCCCTAGCGAGCGTTCAAGGTGTGAGTCGCACGCGGGCGGTTAAAGTTAGGGGCGGCCAAATTCAGCCCGGGGCATGAGCTATCGAAGGAGTTCTAAACATAAAATTTCCCATGAGATATCTTCAACGATATGGCTTGTGAAAGTTTAAATTTGTTTTATCACACATACCTGTAAAAGTATTTAATGATGTATAGGTATGAATAGGATGCAATTTTAAGACATTTTTTGTTATTCTTGTCAAATCTCAATAACGAAGACTCCAATAAGGTGCCTCATTGTCTTCAAAGATATGGCGTGCAAAAGTGGAAATTTGTATTTTCACACATTCTTGCAAAAATGAACAGGTATCATCATGATACAATTTTAAGATTTTTGTGTGTCATTCTTAACTAAAAATATATGAGAAACTCAAATATAAAGACTCCAATGAGGTATCTTCTTTATCTTCATAGATGTATCTTGTAAAAGTTGAAATTTGTATGATCACACATTCCTGTAAAAACACCTATTCATCATGATGCAATTTTAAATTGGTTTGTGTTATTCTTGTGTAAAAATATATGAAAAACTAAATTATAAAGACTCCAATGAGATATCTTTATTATCTTCAAAGATATGGCTTGTAAAATTTGAAATTTGTATCATACATTCCTGCACAAATACCTATTCATCATGATACAATTTATTAATTTTTTTATGTGATTCTTGTCTAAAAATGTATGAAAAACTCAATTATAAAGACTCCTGAATTATCTTGATTATTTTCAAAGATATGGCTTGTGAAAGTTGAAATTCGTTTCTCACACAATCTTGCTAAAATATCTATTCATTATGATGCAATTTTAAGATTTTAGTGTGTTATTCTTGTCTATAAATGTATGAAAAACTAAATTATAAAGACTCCAATGAGATATCTTTATTATCTTCAAAGATATGGCTTGTAAAAGTTGAAATTTATATTATCACACATTTCTGGAAAAACACCTATTCATCGTGATGCAATTTTAAGATTTTTTGTGTTATTCTTATCTAAAAATGTATGAAAAACTAAATTATAAAGACTTCAATGAGATATCTTTATTATCTTCAAAGATATGGCTTGTAAAAGTTGAAATTTGTATCATCATACATTCCTGCACAAATACCTATTCATCATGATACAATTTTAAGATTTTTTGTGTGATTCTTGTCTAAAATTGTATGAAAAACTCAATTATAAAGACTCCAATGAGTTATCTTCATTATTTTCAAAGATATGACTTATGAAAGTTGAAATTTGTTTCTCACACACAATCTAAAATATCTATTCATTATGATGCAATTTTAAGATTTGTGTGTGCTATTCTTATCTATAAATGTATAAAAAACTAATTTATAAAGACTTCAATGAGATATCTTCATTATCTTCAAAGATATGGCTTGTAAATGTTGAAATTTGTATTATCACACATTCCTGCAAAAATACCTATTCATCATAATGCAATTTTAAGATTTTTTTGTTATTCTTATCTAAAAATGTATAAAAAACTAAATTATAAAGACTCAAATGAGTCAGCTTCATTATCTTCAAAGATATGGCTTGTAAATGTTGAAATTTATATTATCACACATTTCTGCAAAAACACCTATTCATCATGACGCAATTTTAAGATTTTTTGTGTTATTCTTATCTAAAAATGTATGAAAAACTCAATTATAAAGACGCCAATGAGGTATTTTCATTATCTGCGAAGATATGGCTTGTAAAAGTTTAAATTAATGTTATCACACATTCCTGCAAAAATACCTATTCATCATTATGCAATTTTAAAATTTTTGTATGTTATTCTTATCTAAAAATGTATGAAAGACTCAATTATAAAGACTCCAATGAGTTATCTTCATTATCTTCAAATATATGGCCTGTAAAAGTTTAAATTTGTATTATCACACATTCCTGCAAAAACACCTATTCATCATGATTCAATTTTAAGATTTTTTATATTATTCTTATTTGAATATGTATGAAAACTCAATTAAAAAGACGCCATGAGATATCTTTATTATCCTTGAAAATATGGCTTGTTTAATTTGAAATTGGTATTATCAATGTTTTCTGCTAATGAAAACTATTCCTCATTATGTAATTCGCAGTTTTGGTTTATTACACTATACACTAGTCAAGAAATGTATTAAGAATTTTAGAAACTCTAAAGACCTTGGTGATATATCTTCATTGTCTTCAAAGATATGGCTTATTAAATTTGAAATTTATATTATCAGTCTTTTTTGCTAAGGAAAACGATTTCTCATTATGCTTTATGTAAATTTATATGGTACACTGGTCCAAAGATATATTAGGAACCCAATTTTAAAAACTCAAGTGAGATATCTTCATTATCTTCAATGATATGGCTTGTAAAAGTTGAAGTTTTATCACACATTCCTCCTAAAAACAGGATTCATCATGATGCAATTTTAGAATTTTTTGTGTTATACTTGTCCAGAAATGTATGAAGATCTAAATTAAAAAAGCCTTAATGATATATCTTCATTATCTTCAAAGAAATGTAGTATATAAATTTGAAATTTATATTATCAGTTTTTTCTGGCAAGGAAAACAGTACCTCATTATCTAATTTTAGATTTTTGTTACAGTTGTTCAAAAATGTATTATAAACATAATTTCGAAATCGCTAATGAGATATCTTCCTTGCCTTCAAAGACATGGCTTCTATAAGTTGAAATTTGTATTGTCACATCTTCCTGCATAAATACCTATTCATCTTGATGCAATTTTTTTTTATGTAATTCAAGTCCAAAAATGTACGAAGAACTCAACTCAACTCAAAGTCTCGGTTATAAAAGATTCTACGCAGTATTTTCACAGATTAGCGTTTATAAATGATTTATTAATTTCTCCACATATGTCCCTATATGTGGAGAAATTAATAAATCATTTATAAATGCTAATCTGTGAAAAGATGACAGTATTAAAAACCGGTTTTTAATACTGTCACCACTTCATTCATTTTCCAATTTTCTTACTCCATATATTCCACTTTAGTACATACCACCTTTAATGTTTTCCTGATAACTGTATTTTTTCTAGCTGCTCTAAGTTTTCTTTTCTTATTGGTATGTTTTCTTATCTTGTCGTTTTATTTAAACTCGCATTATTTCATTTTATTCTGTTTTCATCTCTGCAATCATTTCTATAAGTCGATCTAGCTTTCCCTCTCTACTTTTATTCGTTTTAGCAGGTGATCTTTGTATCCTCTGGCTTTTATTAAATATATGACCTTCTCTAATTCTTTTCCTATTTCATTCTTCCGTCGTATATTCATCGCTTTCCATTTTTATTAATTAAATTAACGTACTATTTATTGTTGTAAATGGTACTCTTATCACACAATCTATAGACCAACACAAATATACAGAGATGGGACATAGATACTGAGCCAAGGACTGGAATACAAGATTCAAACTGTAGAAATGAGGTTCCTGAGAAAGATTGTAGGAGAGTAACAAAGCTAGAAAGAGAAGATAAGAAAACGCCTTCAAACAAATAGCATTATTAATGCCACAGAGGAGAAGCAGCTAGAATGGTACGGACATCTGATAAAAATGCCAGAAGATAGACAAACAGAAATAATATGGCTAACAAGACTAACCAGAAAGAAGAAAAAGGGAAGACCTCGTAAAAGATGGGATAACGTAGTAGAGGAAGTATTAAGCAACAACAACACAACAAAAAAAGCAAACGAAATGGGTAAAATTGAAGTAAAGAGTATGGAAATTATTCGTTTGGAGCATTTAATAAAAGCCAACCAAATCTCGACAATCTAAAAGATAATAATAAGATATATATATATATATATATATATATATATATATATATATATATATACTACTTTTTGTCACAAGCTGTTATATCACAGCTCTTATGACTCTACGGTATTGAAATTGGTTGTCAGTTGACCTTATAATTTCTGAGACACCAATATGCACCAACATGTGAGCTTTTCATAGCAGGGCATATCTGGTGACGTCATTTTTCTTCAACCTTACAAAATCTAGTGAGATTTTTATATCAGGGCAGACCTACTTAACGTCATTTTGCTTCAACCTTGAAAAATCTAATGGCGTTTTCTTATCAGGACATCACATTTTCCTTCAACCTTGCAAAAGCTAGCTGGGTTATCTTATCAGGCCATAGCTGATGAACGTTATTTTGTTTAAACCTGGCGAAATCTACTGGGTTTTTCATATAAGCTATGAACATCATTTTGCTTCGACCTTGCAAAATCTAGTGAGGTTTTTATATTAGGACATAGCTTGTGGACGTCATTTTGCTTCAACCTTGCAAAATCTAATAGGGTATTCATATCAGGGTATCGCTGGATAACGTCACTTTCCTTCAATCTTGCAAAAGCTAGCTTCGTTATATAAGACATATAGCTAAATCGTTATTTTGTTTAAACCTGGCTAAATCTAGTCGGTTTTTCATACAAGGGCATAGCTGGTGAACGTTATTTTACTTCAACCTTGCAAAATCTAGTGAGATTTTCTCATCAGGGCATAGCTAGTGAACGTCATTTTGCTGCTTCATTGTAAAATCTAGTGGGGTTTTCATATAAGTGCATCGCTGGAGAACATCATTTTCCATTCCATCAACCTTGCAAAAACAAGCTACGTTATAGCTGATCAACGTTATTTTGCTTAAACCTTGTGCAATTTAGTCGGTTTTTCATATAAGGGCATAGCTGGTGAACGTCATTTTGCTTCGACCTTAGAAAAGTTAGTGGGGTTTTCCTATATTTTGCTTCAACCTTGCAAAATCTAGTGGGGTTTTTATATCATGGAATCGCTGGAGAACGTCATTTTACTTCAATCTAGCAAAAGTTAGCTGCGTTATCATGTCAGGGCATAGCTGATGAACGTTATTTTGCATGAATCTTGCAAAATCTAGTGTGGTATTCATGTCAGGGCTGGTGAACCTTATTTTTACTTCAACCTTGTAACATCTACAGGGCATAGGGGCTGAACATCATGTTCCTTCAACCATGCAAAATCTAGTGGCGTTATCGTATCAGGGCATAGCTGGAGAATGTCATTTTGCTTCAACCTTACAAAATTTAGTGGAATTTTCAAGTCAGCGCATAGTTGCTTCATTTTTGTATTGAAAGCCCTCTAGATTTGGAAAGGTTAAAGCAAAATCGATTTATATATATATATATATATATATATATATATATATATATATATATATATATATATATATATATCATCACGCTATCGTTATAGAGTAGCAATAATCTCGAATTACAACTACATGGTATTTATATTTTTATCCGCACGCATATAACGTCACGCGGTTTTTTTTTTACTTCCTCTTTCGTCGATAATGATCGGCCCGAGAATAAATATTTCGAGTCATAATTGGTGGCACTGGCGTAACGTGAATAAACTTATACATGTTACTAACATGCAATGTTTATAATTGATGCAAACGATGGCGTCATTGTGACACATGTGATATACTTGTTATTCAAATTGGACGCATGAAGACGCTAAGGAAATTCATTACGTATGTGCTATCAAAGGTTACTTATATAGTTGGGTTAAGTAACGGTGGTCTGTATTATCAGGTCGCTAGTACATGCATATCAAAAACAAATTAGTTATTATCTAATAACAGGTATAATTTTAATGAATTTTATCTTATGAGATTGTTGCGAAATTTTACATGCAATGTACCATTAGCTCCTACGCCTACTGTGAAATGTTGTTTGACTGTATGTTATTAAAATATGTAAATTAACCAAATACCCCAAAATTTATAAAAAAAAAACAAAATTTCCTCTCTACAACTATTTGATGTCGAATTAATCATCATCATCTTCGTCTTAAAGGCTACGGCTGATGGCCAATTGGAGCATGGACAACTGTATATGTATTAAATTATATTGTAATAATATTGATTGAATATATAATGCTCTAATAATATATATATATATATATATATATATATATAAAATGATAATGAGGGTCGTTTTTCGCCGAATATATAATATTCATCGGTAACCGACATACGCCTTTATCGGTTACCGATGAATAGACCGGTATGAATGTTATTCTCTAATGTTTATCCTCATCTAATATACTAAATCTAAATGAGTAGTTCACTATTTCTTTTAATACAATAATTGGAACAACTTTCGAAAGTCCTAAGAAATATTTAAATACTCTTCACGAAGTACGTTTAGAAGGTCAACAAGAGTTTTAGGTTCACTATTTCTTTTAATACTCATTCGATTCACTGAATTTTCATATAAATATAAGTGAAAATCGCAATAGTTATTTATGGATTCAAATCCTGAGTTATCCTTTTTTTATTGCAAATTTATGGCCTCTTTTTTTCTGCTCGTCAGTATATATAGTTAAAGTAAGTAAAATATAGCACAATAGAAAATTATATTCTTCTCTCAAGTTGCATGATAATGGTGTGTATTTCCTTCCAAGAATTTAATAATCTCCTGCCCACCACTAGGCACGCAATATAACATACTTAACGATTTCCACATCAGCATCCATGGTTACCTTTAGCCGGACTCCCCAACCGTAATTTCATTCACGACTTCCCCTAACTGTATAATAGGGGGAACGAACACCCCTTAAGTGCAAAATAAGCGCTAACATGTACATCAAAACATAACAGAAAGGGTAACATACGATTCTGAAAACTCATTATATCCCAAAAATATTATTTATTTAATATTTTATGTATGTAGGGCCATAACTTGCGTTTTTATGACCCTAGCAAGACCTGATTACTGCCCCCCTACCCTAAATTTTATGGATTTTATATAACTTATCTGTTTCATAAGACCGATTTACTGAAAGGTTGCCACCAAAGGTGAATATACGTTTACAGACTGTTTACTGATCACTAACGCTAGTGAATACCCCTGCCTGGTTACGGCCCTGTACACACCTTAAGTGCTAAGGATAATGTTATTTTATAGTAAGTCGATATAAATTGCCCTATTGCATCTCCTGTCGGCGCATATAATATTATTTTTGTAGAAGGAGAGGTAGTTTTCTCTGATAATTAGGTTAGGCTGTAGACTATCTCGATGATCTAACGCAGAGCCGGCTTATCCTATATGACCCTAGATATGTCGGGCTCCCAGAAGAAATAAACCACACACAAAATATTATATAATTGAGTATAGGGATCAACTTATTTTTTCAAAGTAGCCGTTGCGACTGTACCCATTAAAACCCTAGGCAATAAACATTACGTTTATACTATGATCCGGTTCTGATATAATTATATAATGAGCTATACATTGCTAAATACAAAAGACCTTTTAATGGTGTACATAGTTTATCAATATATCGCCCTATATAAAATGTATACGCATACAATATAATTATAAACGAATGCTGTTAGTAACAATGCAGACCATCACGCATGTTTATAAACAAGGTCTCAATGAATCCTGATAACATTCTTTTGTAACCTTATTGAATTTTATACACACACATGCACCCAAACAATCAAACTATTAATACAAGCATCTCGTCATTCTAATAACAGGAAGTGACATTAATTCGCATTGCAGCTGGCATTGCACCTAATTACAGTATACTGGCTGCAAAAAATTCAACCCATACCAACCACAATATATTCAATCACCAACTACTGTTGTTGTTGAATCATCACCAATCGCATAAAAACATTGCATCACCTGGTTTCGCAGCCGTTCCCCTCGTTCAAGTTACCGCGCGTTGTCGCATTGATTTCCCGGTTTTTACCGTATTACTGTTATTTATTTTTTACTTTTGAGGTCAAAGGTCGTAACAAGTTACCTGTCTTTTGAACGCGTCCGGCATGGTGAAGGTCGATGAGATCCAGCAGTACGTATTGACCACATGCGTAGGGAGGCCGCTCACGATGCATTGGATGGGCTGGCCCACATACTGGCTGGCGGTGATCACCAGGCTGCAGGCCATCAGCAGCGCTGTGGTGAAGAGGTTGTGCAGCCTGAAGATGGCACAGTCGGTGGTGATCTCCTGGAACTTCAGGTAGGACCTGAGTCCTCCGAGTAACTTGTACATGGTGGTGTTTCTTCACAGGTGTTTTCAAAAAAAAAAACTGAAGCCACTGAGTTTGTTATTGTTTTGTGCACATTTTCCGCGTGCTCACGCGCGATTTTTATTTGGCGTTTTGTAGTAAATTACTGTTTGAGTTGTATACGCCGGGACGAAAGGAACACCGTATAGAATAGCTTGCTACTGAGTGCTGCCCCCTCGATTTCTGTCTTCCCCACTACACGCTGCTGTTACAGCCGCCCAGCACGACCTTGCTGGTGACGTGCACTGTTTGCGGCGTGCCACTGCTCTTTCATTCTCCACTCTAATTTATCCCCTGAATTTCTGTACGCATTTACGCATTATAACGCGGCTACCTGCAGCCTAGACCTGTTCGGGTGATTTCAACGCTGCGTCGCCCCGAGTGCACCTTTTTAATTGCCCGCGCTCAAATATTTCGAACTCGTTATCTTCGGCGCTGCCATGCTGCGGCTTAAGATTACTGCCGTCTGCGGTTCAAAAGGTTAATAAATTAAGTATGATGGACGGGTTCCTATGACGTAAACATGCGTGATGTAAACCGACAGAAAGTCGCTGCGATATTTCTCGCAGTCCTCGTTTTGATAGCAACTGGCGCCTTATAACCATTGTTATCAAGTTTAATGTGTTGATTGTGTGCAATAAGACAATCAATGTTAAACTCATGCTAATAAAGATTGTTTTACTGGTTTACTTGATTTCGTTCAGGGTCATATTACTGTCGCTCCTTAAACTTTTCTCGAGAAATATGATTATAATTGTATATATACTATATTTTACCGTCTCGTACTGAGCATTGGGGAGCCTGAGTTCGATCCCCAGCGGGGAGCGAATTTTCTCGAATCACCTTTCACAGTTTTGCAGAGGTTTGCAATATCTAAGAGGAGTATAACAAGTTACGATAAGAGACAGAATGAAAAATGAAGACATCAGAGAAGAACTAGAAATTGAAGCTATAGAAAAGTATAAAGAAAAGAAACAACTAAACTAGTGGGGTCATTTAATTAGGATGGACAAAAAGGATCAAACAAAACAGGAATGCGAAGCAAGAACTGGAAATAAAAGAAAAAGAGGTAGACCAAGAAAATAGTGAGACAACAGAATAGAGGAAATAATAATCAACAAAGGAAAGACAGTTAAACAAGCAAGAGAACTGGCGAAGAACAAAAAAGAGTGAAAAGAATTCTCAAATTCAGAATAGAGGAAATAATAATCAACAAACGAAAGACAGTTAAGCAAGCAAGAAAACTGGGGAAGAACAGAAAATAGTGGAAAGAATTCACAAATGTATAAACAACAACCACAAAATATAAAATATAATATAAAGTAATGTAGATGCAATAACCTACACCACAAGGTAAAAGGCAAATAGATAATATAATAAACAGCAAGGAGAAAAGGCGAGGTTCCGGTATAGAGGTATTAGCCTCATCGACCTTCCACCTAAACGTAGTCTAATTATTATTAAACAATAATAATAATGAATTGAACAAGTTTGGCTGCCTGAATAGGCTATAAATATGTACACTAGATATTTGAAATTTCAAACATATTGAATACAATCTGAACCTATTATGTAATTTTCAGTGCTAAAATGACTGTTGCAATAAATTCAGCCTAATTGAATGAATTAAGAAGTATGGCTGCCTGAAAAAGTTAGAAATGAACATATTTCTAACTTTTTCAGGCAGCCAAACTTTCAATAATCTTAACTATCTATATTCGAACAAAATCTAAATTTTATATATAATTTTCAGTGATGAAAGAACTTTTACTGCCTTTTGTTTGATAAGAAATCAAAAAACTATTAGTTTTTGGCTAACTATATCAAATCTAACAACTATGGGCTAGTTTTCAATTATTGTGTGATGATAATCGGTGCCCTGAAGTCACATTTTGTAACTAGAACTAAATTTGTTTTTGAGAAATTAGTTATCTTGGGCAATTTTGAAATGAGATTGTCAAGCAATTTTTACCAACTTTGAGAGTATAATAATATGTAATTAATTTTTAGTGATATAAGAAGTTTTACTGTCTTTTGTTTGCAAAAAAACAAAAAAATATTTATATTTATATATATATTTTTACGAAGACAGATGTAAATTCACAAAAAGTAACCCTTACTTCATTTTGAAGAGTTCGGCACCAACATCAAACAAATGTAGTCTATTTTCCAGTTACTGTTAATCATTGCCCAGAAGCCAAATTTTCAAATTAGAATTAAATACGAATTATTGTCGAAAAATTGGTCAAAAAGGGTGTTTTTGAAATGAAATTTCAAGTAATTTTACTAGCTTGGAGAGTGTATAACTCTAACCCTTACTTAATTTTGCAGTTTTCGGCTACATCTAACAAATCTTGATTTTTTTCCAGTTACTGTTAATCATTGCCTAGAAGCAAAATGTTGAAACTAAATCTAACTACGAACTATTGCCGAAAAATTGGTCAAAATGGATATTTTTGAAATGAGATTTGAAGCAATTTTACTAGCTTTGAGAGTGTATAACTCTAAACATTACTTCATTTTGCAGTTTTCGGCTACAACATGTAACAAATATAGACTATTTTCCAGTTGCTGTTAATCATTGCCCAGAAGCCAAATTTTCAAAGTACAACTAAATACGAACTATTTTCGAAAAATTGGTCAAAATTGGTGTTTTTTAAATGAAATGTCAAGCAATTTTACTAGCTTTGAGAGTGTATAACTCTAACTCTTACTTCATTTTGCAGTTTTCAGCTACATTTAACAAATCTAGACTATTTTTCAGTTACTATTAATAATTGCATTATAAAAGTGTATAACTCTAACCTTTACTTCATTTTGCAGTTTTCGGCTACAACATCTACCAAATCTAGACTTTTTTCCAGTTACTGTTAATCATTGTCTAGAAGTCAAATTGTCAAACTAAATCTAAATACTAAATACTATTGTCGAAAAATTGATCAAAATGGGTGTTTTCCCATTTCAAAAACACCCTATGTTGTTGAAATGAAATTTCAAGCAATTTTACTAGCTTTGAGACTCTATAACTCTAACCCTTACATAATTTTGCAGTTTTCGGCTATAACATCTAACAAATGTTGAGTATATTCCAGTTACTGTTATTCATTGCGCAGAAGCCAAATTTTCAAGCTAGAACTAAATCAGAACTATTGTCGAAAAATTGGTCAAAATTTGAAATGAAAACAAAAAAAGATCTTTATTTGGCATATCAGCCCAACCCTTCCCTTTTACACACATTCCCAAACCGTACTTTCACAAAAAGAAATCAAAAATGACACACAAAAAAGAATACAAATTAACATAAAATACATTTTTCTCAATCCATTAAACTAAACCCCCTCTACCCTCGCCAATTTCCTTTCCCACGTCAGCCTCCTGCAGATTTTCACGCCTTTCCCATCCTCTCCTAACCATTCGTTCAGCTTTCTGCACTCTCCAACCCACTCTTCTTTCACTCCCTCACATTCTTTGCTAAGGTGCCACCACGTGTCACTCCCCTTCCTACACAGCGCACACGCGGTGTACCCCAGCCCCATCCACACTTTTCTTCCTCGCTCTTCTGAACCACACCTCGCTCTTGCCATGCATACTTTGTTCTCTCTGCTCCACTCTCCCCTGGCTAAATACCTCGGGAGTTTCCCCTGCACTTGCCACTCTACGTAGCCAGGGTTGTATGAGCTCTCAGCCATTCTCACTTGCCTTTCTTGCCACTCAATATCCCTCAATCTCTCCCTTATCTCAGTTCCTAGGCTACCCCTTTCTCTCAGCTTCTCCTCTACCCACACCTCAGACATACCCACTCTTTCATACATCCTTTCTCTATCCTTCCTCCATCTACTCTCTGTTCTACTCTTACACCTCATCCATACCTCCCGTACTAGTCTTTCCTCGACCAAATCCTGCAATCTTTCCTCAAACTTCACAACCCTCACACACGACTCCCACCACATACTCATACGATTTGTCTCCTGCAACAGCACTGCCCTCGGTGTCGACCTTTCGAGCCCTAGCACATTCTTCAAAAACCAACCTTGCTCCCTTTCTATTACCTTCCATTCACGCAATCCCCACACTTCCACTCCATACAACAAAATAAGTTTTACACACGCATCTTGCACGCCATTACTAGGTTACCACCCCACAAACTCCCCCATTTTCTGCACGCAATCCCCCAAACCATTCTTGCTTTCGCCTGCATACACTCCACATGCATCCTAAGCCCTCCTCCACAGTCAAACTAAAAGCCCAAATATTTAAAGCCATTCACTCTCTCAATCAGCCTTTCCTTCCATTTCAGCCCTTCGTCCTTACCCCTCCTGCCGCTATTCCTAAACAACATCCATTTGGTATGTTCCACATTCACCACTAGCCCCCTCTTATCCAGGTATCTACCCATTCTATCCAACATCTCTTTCATCTCTACCACTCTCTTGGCCACCAGCATCACGTCATCTGCATACGCGAACATCCACACTTTGGATCTACCCACCACGACCCCTCCTGCCTGTCCTCTCCTCAGCACCTCTTCCAACTCGCTCGTGTACAGATTAAACAGGAGGGGGCTCAGCGAGCACCCCTGCCGTACTCCCACATTCACCCTAAATTTCTCAGATATTTCTCCATTCACTCTTGCTTTCGCCCATGACTCTTTATACACCCTTCTCACCCACTCCACTCCTTCCTCTTCCATACCCAATCTATCCATACATTCCACCAGTTTCCCCCTAGGAACTGAGTCATACGCAGCTTTTAAATCCACAAACACCGCACACACTCTCCCTTTGCATTCCAGCGCTTCCTCCACCATTCTCGCCATCGTGAAAATCTGCTCCCTCGTCCCTCTTTCCCTCTTTCCCTTTTGAACCCACCCTGGCATTCCGGCAGCAGCCCTTTTTGTTCCACTTCTCTATCCATTCTATTTTTCACCATAGTCATAATCAATTTATAACCGGCACTCATAATGGTGATCCCCCTATAGTTTTTTACGTCCGAGGCCTCTCCTCCTTTGTGCACCGGGACCACCACCCCCACACGTCACTTTTCCGGTACTTCCTCCTCTCCACTCCACACCTTGTTAATACTCTGCCGCACCTTATCCCTTCCTTCCTCCGGTAACTTTTTGAAAGCCTCTGCCTTCAGCCCATCTTCCCCCGCTGCCTTTCCTAGTTTTAACTGCGCCAGGGCCACTTCCAGCTCTTTCCGCGAAAACGCCTCCCTTCGTACCACCTGTCTCGCACTCGAACTGCCCAGCTCCACCTCAGACCCCGCCATCTGTTTACAACTCCTCTTCCACTCTGTTAGCTCTATGTTCACTTTACCCTGATTCGCCCTTCCCTTTAAGATCTCCCACATCCGTTTCTCCACCACACACTCCCTCAACCTCTTTTCCACTATATAGGTGTTTTTGAAATGAAATTTCAAGCAATTTTTACTAGCTTTGAGAGTGTATAACTTTTAAAATCAAAACAAATAGTCGCAAACTGTTTTCGAATTATTATCTAGTATCTAAACAGTTATTTTGTTTCTTTGTTTTCTTTGCAAAATTTGAGCTCTACCCCAGACTGCATTTAGCAGTTGTTGGCTAACTACAACAAAACTAATAGTAGACTGTTTGCAGTTACTGTATGATGGATATCGGCATCCTAAAACTAAATTTCCAAAACTAGAACTAAATACGACCAACCTTTTACAAGCAATTGGTCGAAAAGAGCGTTTTAGAAATACAATTTTCTAGTAATGTTTTACCAAATTTAAGAGCTTATAACTATTGAACCAAAACAAATGGTGAGAAACAGTTTTCGCATAATTAACTAGCATCTGAAGGGCTGTCAAAAATAACGTAAAATTCGAAATAAATCTTTAGAGTTTTTATTGAAAACAAATTGATCTCCATCCCCTACTTTATTGTTAAATTTTTTGCTAACTATATCAAAACTAATAACTGTAGGCTAGTTTCTAGTTACTGTATGATGTTACTGTATGGAAATCAGTGTCCTGGTGCCAAAAACGTTTATTAGGTATAGCCATCACAAGAGACCACATTAATAATTATATATATATATATATATTACAAAACTTCTATTTTTATAGGGCTATCAGCCGTGAGGCTAATTCCACGAATAGTTTTATTCTCCGGTTAAATATAAATTGTATAATCGGCCCTAATTGGTACAACGTTTCTCAAGTTTGAGAACCCCTGGTTTAAAGTATCAAAAATCAGATACAATTTAATGTAAACTAAATATACAAACAAATCACTCCACAACAAATAAAATATTCATTTTAAATCGCATGTTCGTCCGGGAAAGGTGACCTTGTTTTTTGCATGAACACAAATAGAATCCTGAAACGCTTTTTAGATGTTTACGACTTAAAACGCGAGCAAAAACTCGTGAGTCATCTGAACGAGTGCACGCTGCATGCGGATAAAGTGAATCAGTCGCGAGTTAAATTGCATTGTGCGCGTACCAAATCCGCTTATGTGAAGTGTAATTTAATTAATATATTGGCTTTAATTGTGCGCGTGTTAAATATGAGTGGTGCACCTTGTGAGGAGTTAGGACAATCACACCTTGCAGTAATTTTATGGCGATCTGAGCGTTTTTTATGGAAGTACGGGTGAGTTTTTATACGAGCGATTTATAATATTCGTATGATTTATTTCAATTGCGTAAATTAGCTTCTAGCAATCATCTTACTTATTTGTGTGGTGATTATATAATGTGCAGTAGTACTATAAATAAAATTTAGCATATATTTTAGTTGTAACTAAAAAAAAAAAGCTTTAAAGTACTCTTCTGGTGAAATATATTTTAGTAGTAACTAAAAAAAAACCTTTACTAGGCATAGCCAACACACACAATTCATCTCCCCTGTATAAAATTGCAAGAAAAACAATAAAATTAAATATACAAATAAAAAAATTAAACACAACTTCTTCCCTTACATAACATTCTGTATACAATGTACTACTACTAATTATACTCATAATTATGATAAGTATAATTAGTAGTACTACACTACTAATTATACTCATAATTATAAGTATAATTAGTAGTAGTACACTACTAATTAGTAGCGTACTACTACTAATTATACTTATAATTATGAATATAATTCATAATTATAAGTATAGTAAAAAAAACTTTTAAAAAAACCCTTCTTATGAAATATATTTTAGTAGTAACCAAAAAAAAACCTTTATTAGGCATAGCCAACACAAGCAATTCAAAAATCTCCCATGTACAAAATTGCAACAAAAACAATAAAATTAAATATATAAATAAAAATTAAATACAACTTCTTCCCTTACATAACATTCTGTATACAATGTACTACTACTAATTAACTAATTATACTCATAATTCAAAAGTATAATTAGTAGTACACTACTAATTATAATCATAATTATAAGTATAATAACCTTTAACAAAACTCTTTTGGTGAAATATATTTTAGTAGTAACTAAAAAAAACCTTTATTAGGCATAGCCAACACACACAATTCAAACATATCCCCTGTACAAAATTGCAAGAAAAACAATAAAATTAAATATACAAATACAAAAATTAAATACAACTTCTTCCTTACATAACATTCTCTATACAATGCACTACTACTAATTATACTTATAATTATAAGTATAATTAGTAGTAGTACATTGTATACAGAATGTTATGTAAAGAAGAAGTTATATTTATTAATTATAATTATAAGTATAATAATTAGTAGTAGTACACCAAATAATGCCACAGAAGACGTGTTCATTTCATATGAAGTAATCGCAGTACTTATTGCGATTATGATTACTTGATTATCATTGATATTGATTACTGAATATCTTTCTTTCTTGATTTTCATCCTCTTGTACCCGCGTTGTATATTGAGGTTGGTTTCTATTAGCTTTTATTGCTTGTAGAATTGTATCCATTCTTTCCTGCCTTCATCTTGTTGCTTCGCTTATCTCTGATATTGATTACTGAATATCTTTTGCATGTTTTATCGGGAAATTTGGTAAATATTTCAAAAATACCTCGATGGATATTTTTCAAACTTTGTTAGTACATTACCAATATATTGGTCTATCAAATAAAGCTATAATAGAAAATTACGGGGTTGCTAGTTTTCATACTATTTAATGCCAAAGTCAGTATTTCATAAAAATACGATTTTGATGGATACTTTTCAAACTTTACTAATGCATTACTAATATATTGGTCTATCAAATAAAGTCATAATAGAAAAATTCTGGGCTGCTACTTTTCATGTTATTTAATGCTGAAATCAGTATTTCATAAACAAAAAATGAGTTTGTATGTTTTAGCTGAAAATTTTGTAAATATTTAAAAAATCCCTTGTTGGATATTTTTAAAACATTATTAATGCATTACTAATATATTGGCGTATCAAATAAAACCATAATAGAAAATTACGGGGTTGCTAGTTGTTATGCTATTTAATGACAAAGTCAGTAATTCCTAAAAATACGATTTTGTATATTTATCCGCAAATTTGGTAAATATTTCAAAAATCCCTCGATGGATATTTTCCAAACTTTGTTAGTACATTACCAATACATTGGTCTGTCAAATAAAGCCATAGCAGAAAATTACGGGGTTGCTAGTTTTCATACTATTTAATGCCAAAGTCAGTATTTTATAAAAATACTATTTTGTATGTTTTAACCGCAACTTTGGTAAATATTTCAAAAATCCCTCGATGGATATTTTTTAAACTTTGTTAGTACATTACCAATATATTGGTCTATCAAATAGAGTCATAATAAAAATTATGTGGTTACTAGTTTTCATACTATTTAATGCCAAAGTCAGTATTTGTCAGTAAAATTCGATTTTTTATGGTGTGTCCGCAAAATTGATAAAAATTTCAAAAATCCCTCGATGGATATTGTTCCAACTTTACCAATGCATTACCAATATATTAGTCTATCAAATAAAGTCATAATAGAAAATTTCTGGTATGCTACTTTTCATGTTATTTAATGCTGAATTCAGTAATTTATAAAAAAATTATTTTGTATGTTTTAACCGAATTTTTTTCAAAAATCCCTCGTTGGATATTTTTAAAACTTTATTAATGCATTACCAATATATTGATCTATTAAATATAGCCATAATAAAAAATACGGGGTTGCTAGTCTTCATGCTATTTAATGCCAAAATCAGTATTTCATAAAAATACGATATTGTATATTTTATCCGCAAATCTGGTAAATATTTCAAAAATCCCTCGATGGATATTTTTCAAACTTTGTTAGTACCTTACCAATATATTGGTCTATCAAATAAAGCCATAATAGAAAATTACTGGGTTGCTAGTGTTCATGCCATTTAATGCCAAAATCAGTATTTGTCAGTAAAATCCGATTTTTTTATGGTGTATCCGCAAATTTGGTAAATATTTCAAAAATCCCTCTATGGATATTTTTCAAACTTTGTTAGTACATTACCAATATATTGATCTATCAAATAAAGCCATAATAGAAAATTACGGGGTTGCTAGTTTTCATGCTATTTAATGCCAAAGTCAGTATTTGTCAGTAAAATTCAATTTTTTATGGTGTATCCGCAAATTTGATAAATATTTCAAAAATCCGTCGATGGATATTGTTCAAACTTTACTAATGCATTACCAATATATTGATCTATCAAATAAAACCATAATCGAACATTACGGAGTTGCTAGTTGTCATGCTATTTAATGCCAAAGTCAGTAATTCCTAAAAATACGATTTTGTACATTTACCAATAAACAATAATAGTTACTGAAAGGTAAAGTTGTTTCGACGACACTTTTAGAAATTCGCCTTGCATAGGGCTTATGACTGTTTTATATATATATATATATATATATATATATACATATATATATATATAAATATATATATATATATATAGATATACACAACATGGTGATATTGTTAATTTAATATTGTAGTAGTCATTTAATGCTCTAAATTATTCACTGACTAAACCAAACCAATGACTCGCGATAACACTTAATGATTTACTTACAAATATTGAAAATCAATAATAAGACAATAGTTTTCGTTTCATATTGTCCAATAACACTGTAAGTCAGTGATTCTCAACCTATTATGTATCACGGTACACTTTCAATAATTAATAAAAATTGGCGGCGCATCCTTTTTATGGCACCATTTATTTAATATACTCATGTACTCATGTCCTAAGACAAGGCATTTCCCGCATTTGGGTGTGGGAAATACTACTTCCCGCACTAGTGCGGAAAGTAGCCAGTGTTGCCAACTTAAAATTCGGTACCAATGTAAATGTGTACATATTTATAAATATGAGAATGCATGCAAACACAGCGTACACCTCCGCTGTGCTTGCATACAATACTGAATTTTAAGTTAGCAACCCTGGCTAGTTCCCGTACTAGTGCGGGAAGTAGTATTTCCCGCACTAGTACTCGCAGTAGTGCTAGCAATACTTCAAATAGCATTAAAAATTAACGATATGGTACTGAATAAATACAATTTTGAAGAAAATATAGACTTTAAATTATATGTAATTGGTAGTGTGACATAACCTATTTGTCACAATAACTTTAAATAAGTTTAAATAAATATTTAGTATATATTTGTACAAAAAATAAGATACATTATTCGTGCGATAAGGTCGTTTCCCGAATTCGCTCTTAATACAGCACTCGCCTTCGGCTCGTGATTTAAACTCATTCGCTCATTCGGGAAACTTGGTTTCCTGCACTAATAATGTAAATTACTATTTTTGTACTCATCTCCTAAGACAAGCCATTTCCCGCATTGATTAGGGTGCGGGAAATACTACTTCCCGCACTAGTGCGGCACACTAAAGTGGCACGACATCGTGGTTGAGAATCACTGGTATCACAGATTACTAGTAGAAGTTGTAGTTATTTGTTACAATTTTGCAACTGGCTATCGACCTTCGGGTCTTTCCGCCGCTTACTATATTATCAAATTAGTATGTGTTCATTATTTTTAAATTCTACAGAATATATACACAATAACGTCATAATAGATTAAATTACAACATATGTTTTTACGTCATAATGAAATTTATTACCACAACAATCTTAAAATAATCCTGTTTATTTATAACCAAAATTACATAACAAACACTTGACAAGTACTTTCATAAAATCATCTTGTTGTTCGACTTTAATCAGATAGATTTAATTAATTAAAGCGGGATCATTCCCACTAATTAATTAATGCACATATATATTTAATTATGGGTTTGTTACTTTTTGTTGCGAGCACTGCTTTAGATGGTTGCAATATAATGAGAACATAATTGGTACCATATAAATCATTAGAAAATTCTCGGTATTTTAACGACTACAAATTAAACAAGTTGTGTTGTGGCAGATTTCCTTCATCTTCAGCAATTATATTAGTAGTTAACATGATGTTATTCATACATATATGGACACAATGATCGATATCAGTATTGGCGATTCAAACGTTAATGGTTTTCTTCAGTAGTAGGTAAACAGCTGATCTTTTTTATTTTTCAGCTGATTGCATTAAAATCATATAATTTCAGTCACTTCTACAATAATGCGCGATTGTTAATGTACTTTTAAGGTATAAATAGTATAATCTTGACTTTATAGTCATGTATAAGATGTAAAAACAAATATTATGCAAACAAATTCCCTACTAAATGTAGTTTATTTCCTGCCACCAGATGGAGTATCGGCCGGCTTGAATCACCAATACTATAGTAGTTATGATTTATAAAAGAAATATATACACTTCCATAACAATGTATCTATTTTTCGTTATATACATTTAAAAATAAAATCCTATTTATATAATATAATATATAATTACTAGGCGAAAAGACCTATAGGTCGATAGTCAAATAAAAATTGATTATATATACAGAGTGTCCCTAAAGTATGTATGTATTGACTCGTATAAATTTTAGATCGAAACGGGATCTTATTCAGTTTGATTTCAATCCTACATGTAAACATAGTAAATATTTATTTACTACTACTTTATTTATTTAATAACATTATGATTAAAAACTGGACATAAACATCAAAAAATAAACAAACATAAATATACTAATTCAGAACAATAAATATCTCTAAAATTAACTTTACTCATAATAGAATTAAAATACAACAATAAAATATAACCTTAGGTTTATTTATACATAAAAATCCGCTTAAATGCAGTTTCCGTGTTTATTGCCTGCTCATAAAACCAAATACTGGTTTTATGATTTGCAAGGGCAGTAAAATCTAGTTTCCATAGGCGTTCTTATGATTTATTACGTTGACCGTAGAATCTGTTGCCAATCGAAACGTGGTATCATAAATGCACCTTCACGCAGACGTGATTGTGGGGTCAGTCGCCTGTTACTTTCTAAAATTATTCCCATAGTACTAATCCCTTATAAGTATCAATATAAAAACAGTTTCTTATATATTAAGAGTTTAATACTTTCCTATGATGCTCATTTACGTAGAGAATGATATGTTCTTTAATTACATACAATGGACAATAAAAATAAGGCACTTATATCATATGTATACTATAATCAGACGTTATTTTTTTTACTAGCGCCACAGCTGGCAAATCAAACATTGTTCATTCAAAAATACTAATTGTATTTTAGTTATGTAATCTACATAAAAATATAAATTCTGTTCTAGTTGCGTCATATTTGTACTAACATTATTATTGACATTTTTGTATTCAAAAACACAGTAAACTAATATATTGTGGTCCCACTATATTAGTTTACCTCAATAATAATGTTTTTACAAACATGGCTCAACTTGAACACAAGTTATATTTAAATGTAAATTCCATAACTAACATACAATTAGTATTTTTGAATTTTGCATTAAATTGCTATCAAGTATCTTCCGATAACGTGTGAGCTCGAAAATGGCTAGAGAATTTTGCATTAAATTGCTATCAATTGCAATGTGCTGTGATTTTTATAATACAATATCCTGAATTATTTTAAAGCTGTATTAAGTATGGTCCTTATAACACCAGAAATAAAGGAGACCAACCAAGTACGCTTTTATCGATAGTATCGTTCATCATACTGTTTGAGAAATATTTATATATTTCTCCTTGACATCCCAACATTTATATTTTATTACATATAATTAATTATATTTTGAGGTGAATAAATAAAAAATATCAATGCATCTATAATAATTGCTGTTTAATTTTGTACAAGTGATCGCAAATCAAAATTACATGTGTAACTTGATTATTAGATACAATTATTAAATAGCATGGTAATTCCATTTCTAGTATCTAATGGGACATATTTATAAGGAAATTAAATGTCCTACTAATTGTTCATAAATAAATAGTTTTTCTTTCCCCAGATATGGATTACGCAGAATAAAATGCAGTTATCACTAAGTTTATGAATCAACTGCATTTTTAATTGATGTAATGCACTAAGCAGGAAATAAAGATAATAAACATTACTATCTATTTACACTTTGAAACATTACAATCTTATATTTGAAAATAAATGGAATCTAATCATAATCCAAACTTGAGAATTATTATTATTTGTGGTTTTCTAGAACATTATAAATAACAAAATTTGTTTATTACAGTTTAGGTAGCTATATTACAAATATTTTATATTTTATATATTATAAATCTTTATTAAACATTATTGAAAATTATAAGATTTCGACCTTTTATAAAGTATTATAACGTGTTTAATTTTCCCATTATAGTATAAGTTTTTAGGGCAGACCAAAGAAAATCAGTTTTTTTTACCTCTGTACATCTTTTTTTATATATATATATATATATATATATATATATATATATATATA
This sequence comes from Lordithon lunulatus, assembly GCA_963942505.1. Lineage (NCBI taxonomy): Eukaryota > Metazoa > Arthropoda > Insecta > Coleoptera > Staphylinidae > Lordithon > Lordithon lunulatus. The sequence goes on from OZ012669.1 coordinate 53,658,671, forward strand.
TATATATTATATATATTATATATATTTAAATCTCTTTATACCATTCCGGGTTTCGGGTGTCTAGATTATTTAAGCGTATTTTTAAGCTATTGTATTTTCTGTAGAAATTTCTTCCAGCCCTTCCAATTGCTCGCCATTCTGCTTTCATCTTGCCATCCAATGCCATTCCTCGTTAGTATTTCATGTATGTTGTCTTCCTATGTTTTGTGTGGTCTACCTCTTCTTTTCTTTCCTTGTATTATTGTGTTCCATACTCTTTTTGTCTGTCTCCCTTCTGACATGCGAAGTGTGTCCGTACCATCCAATGTTTCATAAAGAATTAAAATATATAAAATATAATATATCTATCTAAACTGTTTTTTTTAATTCAGAAACATGGTAAACTAATATATTGTGACCACAATATATTAGTTTACCATGTTTTTTAATTTTAAAAAAATGTCTATAATACTGTTGGTACAAGAATGGCGCAACTAGAACAGAAGTTATATTTTTATGTAGATTACATAACTAACATCGATTTAGTATTTTTGAATTTTGCATTAAATTGCTATCAATTGCAATGTATAGTATCTTCTATCTATCTAGTTCTATCTAGTAGAGGAGCTCGAAAAAGGCTAGAGCTTAGCCGAAAGTAGTTATAACTGAAGTGTTATAAAAAAAAGTAAAAATAATTTTATTTATTATTTAAAATGAACTACAAAGGAAACGCCTTAACAATCCAATATTAGAATAAAATTAATTTGCAGCCCGTCACAATTTTGTACAATACAGGCTACAATTTAAATTGGCGAAAGTTACTTGATTCCGTATTAAATTGCCTTTTATTTGCAATATAGTACCTTAGCAGTACTTACCAAGTACGATTGTAAATGAATATTTAAACTTGAATGAAATAAATTTTCAAATGATGCAATCGCAATTTAGCCCCAAACAGATAACTTTTTATGAAATTTCAAAAATTGATCACTTGAGTTGTTTTAAATTATCTTTGATATTCTGTATAGTACTTCGTCGTCATTTATATATACTATAGAGAATGCAGTTTTAAAGTTACATTCACTATAGTACTTAGTATTGACAGAACAAAAATAATTTGCATTTGCTTCAGTGACAATTTCGCACCATACAGACTAAAGTTTATGAAATTTTGAAAATTGACTACAGCCAGTAGTTTCCGCATTAAATTGTCTTTAAACTTGAATTACATTATATTCTATTGTTGCAGCCGCAATTCCGCACCATACGGACTACAACTACGACATTCTGAAAATTGGCTACAGTCAATTAATTCTGTATTAAATTGTCCTTTATTTTCAATATAGTAATTTGTCAGTACTTTCCAAGTACTATAGGAAATGGATATTTAAACTTGTATTAAATCAATTTTTAATCGTTGCAGTAACAATTACGCCATTATTATGACAATTTTTGAAAAATTTATGACATTTTGAAATTTTTTGACAGTTATTTGATTTTGTATTCAATTTTCTTCGAAATTTAATATAGTACCTTAGCAGTACTTTGCAAATACAATTGGAAATGCAAATTTAAACGTGAATGAAATATGAAAATATAGTCACAATTCCGCCCTAAAAAGATTACATTTTATGAAATTTTGATAATTGGTGACAGTTATTTGATTTCGTATTAAATTATCTTTGATATCCTGTATAGTACTTTGCCGTCATTTATAAGTATTATAGAAAATGCAGCTTTAAAACAGAACAAAAATAATTTGCATTTGTTTTAGTCACAATTTCGCATCATACAGACTAAAGTTTATGAAATTTTGAAAATTGACTACAGCCAGTTGTTTCCGTATTAAATTGTCTTTTATTTGCCATATAGTACATTGTCAATATTTTATATGTACTATACGAAATGAAGCTTTAAACTTGAATTAAATTATTTTCTATTGTTGCAGTCACAATTCGGCACCATACAGACTTGTGAAATTTTGAAAATTGGTTAGACTCAGTTAATTCCGTATTAAATTGCCCTTATTTTCAACATAGTAATTTGTAAGTACTTTCCAAGTACTATAGGAAATGTATATCTAAACTTGAATCAAATCAATTTTTAATCGTTGCAGTCGCAATTCCGTCATTATGATGACAATTTTTGAAAAAATTATGACATTTTGAAAATTGGTGACAGTTATTTGATTTTGTATTAAATATTCTTCGTAATTTAATATAGTACTTTAGCAGTACTTTGCAAATACAATTGGAAATACAAATTTAAACTTGAATGAAATCGATTTTCAAATGATATAGTCACAATTACGCCGTAAACAGATTATATTTTGTGAAATTTTGATAATTGATGACAATCATTTGATTTCGTATTGAATTATCTTTGATATCCTGTATAGTACTTTAGCGTCATTTATAAGTATTATAGAAAATGCAGCTTTAAAACAGAACAAAAATAATTTGTATTTGCTTTAGTCACAATTTCGCACCATACAGACTACAACTTGTGAAATTTTGAAAATTGGCTAGAGTCAGTTTATTCCCTATTAAATTACCCTTATTTTCAACATAGTAATTTGTCAGTACTTTCCAAGTACTGTAGGAAATGTATATCTAAGATTGAATCAAATCAATTTTTAATCGTTGCAGTCGCAATTCCGCCATTATGATGACAATTTTTGAAAAAATTATGGAATTTTGAAAATTGGTGACAGTTATTTGATTTTGTGTTAAATTTTCTTCGTAATTTAATATAGTACTTTAGCAGTACTTTGCAAGTACAATTGGAAATACAAATTTAAACTTGAATGAAATCGATTTTCAAATGATATAGTCACAATTACGCCCTAAACAGATTACATTTTATGAAATTTTGATAGTTGGTGACTATTACTTGTTTTCGTATTATATTGTCTTTGAAATTCTGTATACTACCGTGTCATTACTTTACAAGTACTATGGGGAATGAAGCTTTAGTTGTAGTTGCTTAAGTCACATTTTCCCATCATACAGGCTACATTTTATGTAATAGTAAAAATTGGCGACAGCTAGTTGATTCTGTATTAAATTGTGTTTTTTTACCACTATAGTACTTTATAAGTACTATATGAAAATTATTTATTATTATCGATTTAAAAATCGATTCAAATATTACATATTTTTATAGCGACTAGCTAATAATCATATGCTAATCAATATTTTGATTCTTATTAAAGTCAATTTAATATTAACTATGAATCTTAGACATAGTAATTAAACTTCTTCTCACTACAACAATAAATTTCTTATTTTCTCTTAGCGATGGTAAATTGCAATGGTTGATCTTTCCCGGTAATACAATCTCCAGCGGCTTAAGCGTGTAATTATCTGGTAGAATTCCATTAAGCTGTCTGGACCAGACTTCCCAGAAGAGACAGACTCGTAAATTTGCATTCACACCAAAAAAAAAAAACTTGCACCACACGAAACAGTAGTGCAGCTTCAAAATTAGCATTCACCCCATAATTTTGGCTCAGCTAATAACATACTAAAGAAATTGCCTATATTTTAGATGAAAATAAATTACAACCAGAAAATTATACAGATAATTTTGTAGTTATATCAAGACTGAATTAGACGAATAACATGAAAATTTAATAATTTTTTTTTAAATAAATTATGTGGAAAACAGTGTAGTACAAGGTTAAAGTACATACTACATACTACATACTACATACTACATACTACATACTACATACTACATACTACATACTACATACTACATACTACATACTACATACTACATACTACATACTACATACTACATACTACATACTACATACTACATACTACATACTACATACTACATACTACATACTACATACTACATACTACATACTACATACTACATACTACATACTACATACTACATACTACATACTACATACTACATACTACATACTACATACTACATACTACATACTACATACTACATACTACATACTACATACTACATACTACATACTACATACTACATACTACATACTACATACTACATACTACATACTACATACTACATACTACATACTACATACTACATACTACATACTACATACTACATACTACATACTACATACTACATACTACATACTACATACTACATACTACATACTACATACTACATACTACATACTACATACTACATACTACATACTACATACTACATACTACATACTACATACTACATACTACATACTACATACTACATACTACATACTACATACTACATACTACATACTACATACTACATACTACATACTACATACTACATACTACATACTACATACTACATACTACATACTACATACTACATACTACATACTACATACTACATACTACATACTACATACTACATACTACATACTACATACTACATACTACATACTACATACTACATACTACATATTATATACTACATACTGCTTGGGTTAGTGCTTCAACTGAGATATAAAATGTATTCTCGTTTATCAATCAATCCTACTCATTGCAAATTCTACAGAAACAACACTACTACGCCGAAATAGTGAAATCCGACGTATACAAATTAATCATAGTCGGTGTTGATTGTGCCCACTGCCGCGCGATAATTTGCTCCCATTGTTATGCGGAAACGCGGCGAGCAAACGTAATCGACACCATTGAATGTTTCGTTTTTTTGTGTAGCGTTTGAAAATTGCGCCGACCGCAGTTGAATAAATCAAAATTAATTCGCGTGTAACGCGATAAGCGCGATTTCGTAGCACGTGCCCGGCTGCATGTCACGTCTCGCGGGCACCTGAGACCGCGGAACGGAATAATAAAAAAGAAAAACCGAAGGCGGAATTTTTATCGCCAGCCAGATCGTGATTTTGTGCATGTCCAGAGATTGCTATTTAAAAACGATGATGTACCATTATTATCAGCAATATAAGGAATGGAATTATATTTTTTCTGTAGGACGACAATAAAGCTTATTATTTTTCTATCTTCACACTCATTCACTAACGTTTCATAACCTATCAATAGTTATTGAACCCATCAGTATGTACCGCAACAAAAAAATTATTTTCTATAGAACTATTATCTCTCTTGATGATTTTAAATGACACAGGGTTGCTGGGAACACATCTGTAGATCGTACTGAGTGCACTTGTGTGGGACCTTTGTGCACCCCCCAGTCAACATTTCAGCTGTCATTCAATTTTTCGGTTTTTCACAACTGTAGGATGGATGGAATCCTACAGTTGTGAAAAACCGAAAAAATGCTTTTGAGGGATGACGCTTATCTTATAGTATCTTTCTTGGAAATAGTGGCAGATTTTAAAAATTCCCCATGAGATCATCAATCAATAAACGTTTTTATAGGGTGTTAAGATAAGTTTTCAGTATGTAGTTGTCAAGTTATGCATTCAATAACTTAAGAAATCTATAAATTGTATGGGACCTTGGTAAACACGGGCATCCATCTGTGAAATTCAATTCTTCAATTTGCTCGTAACTATAGAAGTCCACGATTAAATAATAATAATATTTTTTCTTTTAAAATTAAGTTACGAAAGCACACAAAAGAGTAAGCTAAATGCAAATATAGTCGATTTTGTGTACAGTTAAAGGCTGTTTGTCTTGTATTCGATTATTCGTGCGAGCCACTCAACCTTACCTACCTAAATCTTGGTAGGCCAGTAGGCTTTCATTGCAATCCGTAGATTTGATTCAAAGAAACAATTATAATGTCTAAATTTACAATTGTACGAAACTTATGTACTAATTTTTGTTAGGCTAAATGTATAGAAACAGTTGTCACATGGGCCAAACGAATTGGTGAGATAATTAATTTATATACCCCGTTGGTGGGACGTGTATTTCATCTAGTACATATATAATATGCTTTCCTAACTTTCTCCACGATAAATAAACATCTCGAGTGTGTTAGATTAAAACGCATGCCAGATAATAATGTCAACATTGACCACCTGCTGCCTCTACTTGCCCCCAATTCACTTTTATGTGTTAGTAGATTTTTTTAATGGTTTAACGTGAATCATATGTTTAGTTTTCTACAATACACCAGTCATAACCCACGTGGATTGAATGTAATCTAGACCAAAAGCGGCGTTTTGCTGACTCATGAAAAAATACAAGTCGCAATGTCAGCTGAATGTTGCTCGTTCTTCGTTTAACGTATTGACCTCAATGCACTTAAATTAGAAAATAAAATCTATCTGATGTTACACATTAATTTATCATATTAATGTATTAATGTATGATATAAGATTTTTAAAATTGAAGCAGATTTTTGAATAGGATAGTCTAAATTAGATGTAGAAAATATTTAATTTCTTTAAAAATAAATTCTTCTTAGGGCCAGTTCTACAATTGACATGAAACCGGAGAATAAGGCTATTCCTGAAATAAGTTTGAGATATTGGCGTTAATATCTCTAGTTGGCCTCAAAATAAGCCGTTTTTGATAATTTTCACCCACAAATAATGTATGTAGGGTGGTTTTTTATTGCACGAGCTGATTGAATTAATCGACTGAGATAGAAAAAATGATAAAAAATTAAAAATTTAAGAAATTTAAATTTGTGAAATTATTTTACATTTTATATTTAATTGGGTTCAAAATAAGCCTATTTTAGATTATTTTTACCAAAAAATAAAGTCTATTGTAAGGGCTGTTTTAAATTAATCGACTTAGTTATAAAAAAATATAAAAAATCAAAGATTTAATTTTTTTAACTTAATATACTATTTTATATTCTACATTTAATTGGGCTCAAAATAAGCCATTTTAGGATCATTTTCACCCAAAAATAAAGTCTACAGAAAAGTTTTTATTGTACGAGCTGTTTTAAATTAATCAACTGAGATATAAAAAAATGATAAAAATATCAAAGATTTAAGAAATTTTAATTTATGATATTATTTTACATTCTATATTTAATTGAGATCAATATAAGCCACTTCTTGATAATTTTCACCCAAAAATAAAGTCTACAGGAAAGTTTTTATTGTACAAGCTGTTTTAAATTAATCGACTGAGTTATAAAAATGATAAAAAATCAAAGATTTAAGAAATTTTAATTTATGATATTATTTTACATTCTATATTTTATTGGTCTCAATATAAGCCATTTTTGATAATTTTCAACAAAAAATAAAGTCCGCAGAAAGTTTTTATTGCACGAGCTGTTTTGAATTAATCGACTGAGTTATAAAAATGATAAAAAAATCAAAGATTTAAGAAATTGAAATTTATGAAATTATTTTATATTCTATATTTAATTGGACACAAAATAAGCCGTTTTTTGATCATTTTCACCAAAAAATAAAGCCTGTGGGAAGGTTTTTATAGTAAGGGCTGTTTTAAATTAATGGAATAAGTTATAAAATATGATAAAAAAAAACAAAGATTTAATTTTTTTAAATTTATTATACAGTTTTAAATTCTATATTTAATTGGACTCAAAATAAGCCATTATTGATCATTTTCACCCAAAAATAAAGTCTACAAGAAAGTTTTTATTGTACGAGCTGTTTTAAATTAATCGACTGAGTTATAAAAAATGATAAAAATTCAAAGATTTAAGAAATTTTAATTTATGATATTACTTTACTTTCTATATTTAATTGGACTTAATATAAGCCGCTTTTTAATAATTTTTACCCAAAAAATAATGTCTGTAGGAAGGTTTTTCTTGCACGAGCTGTTTTAAATAAATCGACTGAGTTATAAAAAATGATTAAAAAAATCAAAGATATAAGAAATTTAAATTTATGATATTATTTTACATTTTATATTCAATTGAGCTCAACACAAGTCTCTTTCTGATCTTTTTCACCCAAAAAATAATGTCTGCAGGGAGGTTTTTTATTGTACAATCTGTTTTAAATTAATCAACTGAGATATAAAAAATGATAAAAAATCAAAGATTTAAGAAATTTTAATTTATGATATTACTTTACATTCTATATTTAATTGGGCTCAATATAAGCCACTTCATGATAATTTTCACCCAAAAATAAAGTCTACAGGAAAGTTTTTATTGTACAAGCTGTTTTAAATTAATCGACTGAGTTATAAAAAATTATAAAAAAATCAGATTTAAGAAATTTAAATTTATGATATTATTTTACATTCTATATTTTATTGGGCTCAATATATGCCATTTTTGATAATTTTCAACAAAAAATAAAGTCCGCAGAAAGGTTTTTATTTCACGAGCTGTTTTGAATTAATCGACTGAGTTATAAAAATAATAAAAAATCAAAGATTTAAGAAATTGAAATTTATGAAATTATTTGTATTCTATATTTAATTGGACACAAAATAAGCCATTTTTTGACAATTTTCACCAAAATATAAAGTCTGTGGGAAGGTTTTTATTGTAAGGGCTGTTTTAAATTAATCGAATAAGTTATAAAAAATGATTAAAAAAAAACAAAGATTAATTATATATTTATTATACAGTTTAATATTCTATATTTAATTGGGCTCAAAATAAACCATTGTTGATCATTTTCACTCAAAAATAAAGTCTACAGGAAAGTTTTTATTGTACGAGCTGTTTTAAATGAATCGACTGAGTTATAAAAAATTATAAAAATTCAAAGATTTATGAAATTTTAATTTATGATATTATTTTATATTCTATATTTAATTGGTCTCAATATAAGCTATTTTTTGATCATTTTCAACCAAAAATAAAGTCCGCAGGAAGATTTTTATTGCACGAGCTGTTTTGAATTAATCGTCTGAGTTATAAAAAATGATAAAAAATCAAGTATTTAAGATATTTTAATTTATAAAATAATTTTTTATTCTATATTTAGTTGTACTCAAAATAAGCCACTTTTTGATAATTTTCACCAAAAAATAAAGTCTGTGGGAAGGTTTTTATTGTAAGGGCTGTTTTAAATTAATCGAATAAGTTATAAAAAATGATAAAAAAACAAAGATTCAAATTTTTTGAATTTATTATACTGTTTTATATTGTATATTTCATTAGGCTCAAAAATTAGCCATTCTTGATTATTTTCACCCAAAAATAAAGTCTGCAGGAAAGTTTTATTGTACGAGCTGCTTTAAATTAATCGACAGAGTTATAAAAAATGATAAAAAATCAAAGATTTCATAAATTTAAATTTATGATATTACTTTATATATTTAATTGGGCTCAAAATAAGATACTTTTTGATAATTTTCACCCAAAAATAATGTCTGCAGGAAGGTTTTTCTTGCACAAGCTGTTTTGAATTAATTGACTGAGTTATAAAAAATGATACAAAATTAATGATTTAAGAAATTTAAATTTGTGAAATTATTTTATATTTTATATTTAATTGGGCTCAAAATAATACATTTTTTGATCATTTTCACCCAAAAAATAATGTCTGCAGGAAGGTTTATTATTGTACGATCTGTTTCAAATTATCAACCGAGATATAAAAAATGATTAAATTTATGATACTATTTTATATTTTATATTTAATTGGGCTCAAAATAAGCCGTTTTTGATCATTTTCACCCAAAAATAATGTCTGCAGGAAGGTGTTTCTTGCACGAGCCGTTTTGAATTAATCGACTCAGTTATAAAAAATGATAAAAAATCAAAGATTTCAGAAATTTAAATTTTTAAAGTTATTTTACATTTTATATTTAATTGGACTCAAAATAAGCCATTTTTGATAATTTTCACACAAAAATAGAGTCTGTGAGAAGATTTTTATTGTAAGGGCTGTTTGAAATTTAAATAAAAGTTATAAAAAATTATAAAAAAATAAATGATTTAATAAATTTCACTTTATGATATTATTTTACATTCTATATTTAATTGGGCTCAATATAAGCCTCTTTTTGATAATTTTCTCCTTAAAAAATGTCTGCACGAAGTTTTTTCTTGCACGAGCTGTTTTCAATTAATCCACTGAGTTATAAAAAATGATAAAAAATCAAAGATTTAAGAAATTTCAATTTATGATATTATTTTACATTCTATATTTAATTGGGCTCAATATAAGCATCTTTTTGATAAATTTCACCCAAAAATAATGTCTGCAGGTTGGTTTTTATTACACGAAATTTAATTTAAATGAATCAACTGAGATATAAAAAAATGATAAAAAAATCAAAGATTCATGAAATTTAAATTTATGATAATATTTTATATTCTATATTTAATTGGGCTCAAAATAAACTTATTTTTGATCATTTTCACCCAAAAGTAAAGTCTGCAGGGAGGTTTTCATTGTACGAGCTGTTTTAAATTAATCAACTAAGATACAAAAAATCAAAGATTTTAAATATTTAAATTTTTGACATTATTTTATATTGTATATTTAATTGGTTTCAAAATAAGCCTATTTTTGATCATTGTCATCTAAAAATAAAGTCTATATCAATTGTTCTTGACCGGTTCTCCGGGAAATTATGAAATCCGAATTTGAATGTTGGCTCATCTACTGTATGTGTTTGACTCTTGATTTTGGTGTTCTGCGAATTTTTCTTATGATCAAAAGTGCTCCCTAACTTCAAAAATGTTAAGAATCAATGATCTAGACCATCCTAACTCTAAAATCTGATCAATTCTTTGAATACTGATGTGCTAGTAATATTCCTCCTTAAATTCTATTTGAATTTATTCATAAATTTCATAATTTTGATGCAGATTTAAAGTTGCAGGGCAAGATTTAACAAATGATTACCATAACCCACACAATATTTAACTTTGTCCCCCATAACTCAAAAATCTGCTGAATTTTGTTAAAACTGATTCCATAGTATTATTATTTATTTTATTTAATCATATGCCTTCTACTGTAAGGTGTAGGCGTTATAGTATTATTCTATGATAAATTCTATACTGAATTCATACATTAAATGTTTCACAATGAGCCCATTTTGAGGCCTAAGTGTCTGTAATTATGCCAACTATCCAGACATACATTAAATGTCTTATTTATATTTATATACCTATATATATTTATACTTTTTGCATATTATTGTTGTTGTCCTGTAATTGATTTTCTTTCTGTATTTAAGAAATTAATATTATTGATATTATTTTAAATGCTATATTTAATTGGCTCAAAATACACCATTTTTTTGATAATTTTCACCCAAAAATAATATATGCAGGAAGGTTTTTCTAGCACGAGCTATATTTTGAATTAATCTCAGTAGGACAATAAAGGCTATTATTATTATTATTATTATTTCTTTATATAATATGCGTTTTGAAATTATTGTGAAATTTATTTTAATATTGTCATTATAGATTTACAAACATTCTAAAGAAAACTTTGAATGTCCTTTGTATTAATGTATAACAGAACTGCCAGATGATGCAACATTTCACAAATTTACTCTTAACTATACAATAAATCAATAATAAATATTAATTAAAAGTAATAAATAATTAAAAAGTCGATATCCAATCATTACAATCTCATCATCATCTTAATCTTTCTTAGTGAGTCAACCACTTTTAGAATTAGAACGTCCTCCTCATTGTTAATTCATGAGCCCGCCAGTCTCTTTAACGGTGACTGCACAGGTTTTCCTTTTTGTAATCCGTCCACCGTGCCTCCTTAATTATAATCCATCGATGATCGTTTGCATTCCACAAAAGGTACAAAAGTCCACCAGAGGCCCTTTGTTGTCTGCCAGAGTCGGCGTACGCATGTGTACAACTTTCGCTAGCCTCGCTGGCGGGTCTGCATAATCCAACCGGTGGCCACGGAAAGTAGTTTTGATACACATTGGTGACAGCATATGCATATATATGTACACTAAAAATTTTCTCGAATTTTGTTGAGTGGGCGAGAGCGCGATAAGTCGCCTCTTCCCGTCACTTTTTAAAGGTCCACGCGTGCTGTATTATCGCTGGGACACAGCCGGTTTGGTTTAAGATTTCTTGGGGGGGTGGACGGCGGCGGCGGTGCGGGCACATGGTTTTAATTGCCGCTCTCGTTGAGGTCGTAAAAAAACGCAGGCATTTGTCGAACATACGGCGGCGCGGTTTCTTCGCATAAACGAGTTTTTTTACTGTCATTGTGAGGCAATAAAGTCGATTTTGTAATGGGTACATGATTTTATGTAATGCTTTGCTATGAAAGTTCAAATTACATGTTTTTTTAGGGGTAAACATGTAGTTTAGAAGAAAATTCAACCAACGATTGTACAAGAGTTTTTTTTATTAGTTTATAACAAGTTGCCAGATGATGCAACAAATTTACTCTTACTTTGATTAAAAATTTCATGCAAAAAATTATCAGTCTTCATTCTAGTAAATATTATAGTAAACTAAAAATACCTTTACATTTTTTTTTGGAAAATATAAAAAATTATCTTTACATTTTTTTTGGAAAATGTAAAAATTTATCTTTACATTTTTTTTTGGAAAATGTAAAAAATTATCCGTCTTATAGATTTACAAACATTCTAAAGAATACTTTGAATGTCCTTTGTATTAATGTATAACAGAACTGCCAGATGATGCAATATTTCACAAATTTACTCTTACTTTGATTAAAAATGTCATGAAAAAAAATATCAGTCTTCATTTCAGTAAATATTATAGTAAACTAAAATTATCTTGGGCTAGTTGTTAAAAATTTACTGCGGAAAATTGTATAGTATATTTATTTAATTCATAAAAGATGGTGGTTATATAAGGTGTCATAGGCTTATCCACTAAAATTACGTTAAGGTCGTTTTAGACAAAGACAATTTCTTGACTCAAAAGTTAAGGTCGTTTTAGACAAGACAATTTATTGACTTAAAAGTTAGTTAAGATGCGAGACAATCTAAATTGTCTCGTAACGTACAGCAGATTATTTGAAATATTGAATTGGATGGTAGATCGAATGAAAAAATATAACGCGTTTTATTAGTCAAGGACAAATTGTATGGAAGAAGGATATATGAATTCATTTCTTGAACAACTTTTAAGCTAAGAAATTGTCTTGTCTAAAACGACCTTTAGGTTTTTCCACTCAACGATTCTATTGTAGATATAGATAGATATTTATTCTCGTACGCATATGTACAGTACCAAAATATGAGAACGTCAGCATATTATTCAATTATATTATTACATAATTATAAATATTATAATGATATTGTGCAAATCAATGAAAAATGCGTATAGATTGCAAGTAACCCATTTCATTCAAAAATTATTCAGTCGAAGCTTTGATAATAAAACGGCATGTGTTAAAACATACACACATATACAGGAACAAATAGCCTTTATAGATGTAATAATAAGGCTCACGAGCCGTCAGCTGTTTCAATTGGAACAAATTGTATGGAATTGACCTTTACGTTTGCCGGCAATTATTTTGTTGTTATTTAACGAGTTCAAATGGACATGCCGTGCATCCACACACCATGGCATGCAATCACGTGCGTCAAAAACACAGGTTTTAATCCTAATAATTTTATGTAAGCACATTAAAGCGTCAATGGAAATATTCATTGTTTAAATAATTTTATACAATGAGTGAAATCATGAATAAAAAAAAACGTTTATTGTAATATAACATGATAAACGATAGCTGTTTTTCTCATGATTATCATTGAAACAAGTTCAAATAGTTATATCTCTTTGTTGAATGATAATAATAATTTATTTAATTCATTAAGGATACAAAACAAACAAATTTTGTAAAATAACGTTAAACATAGATATAATTTTATATGTATTAATACTCTAATCCTTTTTAAACCTCTTTCTCTCTTAGAAGTGACAGAAAAGTCATTCAGAGGTCACAAATCAAGATCATCTAGAGATAAGCATGTATACTAAAATCTCCTTATCCTCAATTAGAGGTCTCATCTCATCATTTAGAGATCATTCAAAGGTTATTTCTTGAACCTATTTTAGCAAGTCGATTTTACAACCTCCTCCCGACCCTTAAGGACTCAGCCCTCCTCTAGACTCAGATTCCCATAAGGTTATATGCATCCGTATGTATTTCGTCTTCCCATCATTTTCGGGATCTCCCGACTGGTCTTTTCTCGTACAGTCGACTGTTAAAAGTTCTCTTTGACAGTTTATCATCCTCCATCCTTGCCATCCGCAATCTTTGCCATCCTCAATCCTTGCCATCCTCCATCCTTGTCATCCTCCATCCTTGCCGCATGTCCAGCCCACGGTAGCCGTTATAGCGTAATGAAATCTGGTAACTGGGGTCTTGATAGAGTGTATACAGGTCGTTGTTGAATCTAGACCTCCAGATGTTGCCCTCTGTGATGGGTTTTTTTTCCTGTGAAGTGGAATCTTTGAAAAACACCCATGCCTCCGTTACCGTCACTGGTAGGTATGGGTAGTGCTGGATTCACCCCGTGTTCTGTTCCGGGGCTAAACCAAAGCACCCAAGGACTGTATACAAGAGGTTTCCTCTTGTATACAGTTGTTGGGTGCGAGGGGCTTAGAAATCGCATGATAAAAAGAAATCATGTGTCGTCATGGCACTGTGATGTGGCAGGGATATTTGGCTGTAAATTTAATTATCATTGCCATCGGGGAAGATCGGATTTATATATTTGGCGGTAAATTTAAATATCATTTCCATCGGGCCAGATCGGATATGTATATTTGGCAGGGATATTTGGCGGTAAATTTAAATATCATTACCATCGGGGAAGATCAGATTTGTATATTTGACGGTAAATTTAAATATCATTGTCATCGGGGAAGATTGGATTTGAATATTTGGCGGTAAATTGCCATCGGGCCAGATCGGATTTGTATATTTGGCAGGGATATTTGGCGGTAAATTTAAATATCATTGTCATCGGGAAAGACCGGATTTGTATATTTGCCGGTAAATTTAAATATCATTGCTATCGGGGAAGATCAGATTTGTATATTTGGCGGTAAATTTAAATATCATTGTCATCGGGGAAGATCGGATTTGTATATTTGGCGGTAAATTTAAATTATCATTGTCATCGGGCCAGATCGGATTTGTATATTTGACAGGAATATTTTTGCGGTAAATTTGAATGTCATTGCCATCGGGGAAGATCGGATTTGTATATCTGGCGGTAAATTTAAATATCATTGCCATCGGGGAAGATCAGATTTGTATATTTGACGGTAAACTTAAATATCATTGTCATCAGGGAAGATCGGACTTGTATATTTGGCGGTAAATTTAAATATCATTGTCATCGGGGAAGATCGGATTTGTATAAATGGCAGTGCGACACGATTGGGTGGGGAATTAGCGGCAAATTTAAATCTGCTGTAGTGCAGTATGCAAGAGCAGTATAAAATTAAATACCATTGTTTTTACTTGTATATTAATTTTGTATAATACTACCTAAGATTATAACATGCATCACCCTACCCAAATACTTTATACTGCTCTTGCTACAACTACCAACACTACACTCCCTGACTACACCCCACCCAATCGTGTCGCGCTGCCAAATATACAAATCCGATCTTGCCCGATGGCAATGATATTTAAATTTACCGCCAAATATACAAGTCCGATCTTCCCCGATGACAATGATATTTAAGTTTACCGCCAATATACAAATCTGATCTTCCCCGATGGCAATGATGTTTAAATTTACCACCAAATATACAAATCCGATTTTCCCCGATGGCAATGACATTTAAATTTACCGCCAAATATTCCTGCCAAATATACAAATCCGATCTGGCCCGATGGCAATGATAATTAAATTTACCGCCAAATATCCCTGCCACTCATATGTCGTCATCGTACTGTGATGTGGCAAGGATATCATTTTTATCAGGAAATGGCCTGATATCCCGCCAAATATCCCTGCATCACAGTTTGATGACGACACATGATTCCCTTTCGCCATGCATTACATGGTCCCAGGGCCGGTCTTAGGTAGTCGGCCGCCCGCGTGCGAATATAATTTGGCCGCAGACATACTGTACTTAAAAATTTATAATTACCATTATATAGGATATTAGAATATAAATGATTTATTAATTAATATAAACGCTAATCTGTGAAAATACTGAGCAGGATCTTTTATAACCGAGGCTTATAATTGAGTTCTTTATACATTTTTGGATATGAATTACACAAAAAAATCTTAAAATTGCGTCATGATGAATAAGTGTCTTTGCAGAAATGTGTAATAAATTAAAATTGCATCATGATGAATAGGTATTTATGCGGGAATCTGTAGGAATACAAATTTCAATTTATAGAAGCCATATCTTTGAAGGAAATGAGGATATCTCATTATCGATTTTGAAATTGAGTTGATAATACATTTTTGAACAACTGTAACAAAACATATATAAGTGTGAATCCACCCCTTAGCAATCTACATATCTAGATTTCGATCTTATTAGATCTCATAACAAAAATATTCTAAAATTAGATAATGAGGAACCGTTTTCCTTTCCAGAAAAAACTGATAATACAAATTTCAAATTAAATAAGCCATTTCTTTGAAGATAATGAAGATATATCATTACGGTCTTTGTAATTTAGATCTTAATACATTTCTAGACAAGTATAATACAAAACATTCTAATATTACATCATGATGAATCCTATTTTTAGGAGGATGTGATAATACAAACATAGTCATATCATTGAAAATAATGAAGATATCTCATTAAAAATTTTAAAATTGAGTTCCTAATATATCTTTGGACCAGTGTACCAAAAAAAATCCTAAATTTATATAATGCATAATGAGAAACCGTTTTCCTTAGCAGAAAATACTGATAATATAAATTTGAAATTTAATAAGCCATATCTTTGAAGACAATGAAGATATATCACTAATGTATTTAAAATTGAGTTCTTAATACATTTCTTGACTAGTGTAATAAATAAAAACTGCGAATTACATAATGAGGAATAGTTTTCATTAGCTCAAAACATTGATAATACCAATTTGAAATTAAACAACTATATCTTTGAAGATAATAAAGATATCTCATTGGGGTCTTTATAATTGAATTTCTCATACATATTCAAACAAGAATAGCATAAGAAATCTTAAAATTGCACTATGTTGAATAGGTATTTTTTAAGTAATATGGGATGATACAAATTACAACATTTACAAGCCATATCGTTGAAGATAATGAAGATAACTCATTCTAGTCTTTATAATTGAGTTTTCCCTACATTTTTAGATAAGAATAACACACAAAACTTTAAAATTGCGTCATGGCGAATAGATTTTTTTGCAGTAATTTGTGATAATACAAATTTCAACTATTACAAGCTATATCTTCGAAGATAATGAAGATATCTCATTGGCGTCTTTATAATTTAGTATTTCATACATTTACAGGCAAGAACATACAAAAATCTTAAAATTTGAAAAATAAATTTCAACTTTCACAAGCTATATCTCTAAAGGTAATGAAGATACCTCATTGGGGTCTTTATAATTGAGTTTTTCATAAATTTTTAGACAAGAACAACATACAAAATCTTAAAATTGCATCATGACGAATAGATATTTTTTGCAGGAATGTGTGATAATATAAATTTCAACTTTTACAAGCCATATTTTTGAAGATAATGAAGATAACTGATTGGAGTCTTTATAATTGAGTTTTTCATACATATTTAGAATAACAAACACAAAATTTTTTTAAATTGCATCATGTCGAATAGATATTTTTGCAGGAATGTGTGATAATACAAATTTCAACTTTCACAAGTCATATCTCTGAAGATAATAAAGATACCTCATTGGAGTCTTTATCATTTAGTTTTTCATACATTTTTGGGCAAGAAAAATATACAAAATTTTAAAATTACATCATGATGAATACATTTTTTTGCTGGAATGCGTGATAATACAAATTTCAACTTTCACAAGTCATATCTCTGAAGATAATAAAGATACCTCATTGGAGTCTTTATCATTTAGTTTTTCATACATTTTTGGGCAAGAAAAATATACAAAATTTTAAAATTACATCATGATGAATACATTTTTTTGCTGGAATGCGTGATAATACAAATTTCAACTTTCACAAGTCATATCTCTGAAGATAATAAAGATACCTCATTGGAGTCTTTATCATTGAGTTTTTCACACATTTTTGGGCAAGAAAAATATACAAAATCTTAAAATTGCATCATGACGAATACATTTTTTTGCTGGAATGCGTGATAATACAAATTTCAACTTGCACAAGTCATATCTCTGAAGATAATAAAGATACCTCATTGGAGTCTTTATCATTTAGTTTTTCATACATTTTTGGGCAAGAAAAATATACAAAATTTTAAAATTACATCATGATGAATACATTTTTTTGCTGGAATGCGTGATAATACAAATTTCAACTTTCACAAGTCATATCTCTGAAGATAATAAAGATACCTCATTGGAGTCTTTATCATTGAGTTTTTCACACATTTTTGGGCAAGAAAAATATACAAAATCTTAAAATTGCATCATGACGAATACATTTTTTTGCTGGAATGCGTGACAATACAAATTTCAACTTTTACAAGTCATATCTCTGAAGATAATAAAGATACCTCATTGGAGTCTTTATCATTTAGTTTTTCATACATTTTTGGGCAAGAAAAATATACAAAATTTTAAAATTACATCATGATGAATACATTTTTTTGCTGGAATGCGTGATAATACAAATTTCAACTTTCACAAGTCATATCTCTGAAGATAATAAAGATACCTCATTGGAGTCTTTATCATTGAGTTTTTCACACATTTTTGGGCAAGAAAAATATACAAAATCTTAAAATTGCATCATGACGAATACATTTTTTTGCTGGAATGCGTGATAATACAAATTTCAACTTGCACAAGTCATATCTCTGAAGATAATAAAGATACCTCATTGGAGTCTTTATCATTTAGTTTTTCATACATTTTTGGGCAAGAAAAATATACAAAATTTTAAAATTACATCATGATGAATACATTTTTTTGCTGGAATGCGTGATAATACAAATTTCAACTTTCACAAGTCATATCTCTGAAGATAATAAAGATACCTCATTGGAGTCTTTATCATTGAGTTTTTCACACATTTTTGGGCAAGAAAAATATACAAAATCTTAAAATTGCATCATGACGAATACATTTTTTTGCTGGAATGCGTGACAATACAAATTTCAACTTTTACAAGTCATATCTCTGAAGATAATAAAGATACCTCATTGGAGTCTTTATCATTTAGTTTTTCATACATTTTTGGGCAAGAAAAATATACAAAATTTTAAAATTACATCATGATGAATACATTTTTTTGCTGGAATGCGTGATAATACAAATTTCAACTTTCACAAGTCATATCTCTGAAGATAATAAAGATACCTCATTGGAGTCTTTATCATTGAGTTTTTCACACATTTTTGGGCAAGAAAAATATACAAAATCTTAAAATTGCATCATGACGAATACATTTTTTTGCTGGAATGCGTGATAATACAAATTTCAACTTGCACAAGTCATATCTCTGAAGATAATAAAGATACCTCATTGGAGTCTTTATCATTTAGTTTTTCATACATTTTTGGGCAAGAAAAATATACAAAATTTTAAAATTACATCATGATGAATACATTTTTTTGCTGGAATGCGTGATAATACAAATTTCAACTTTCACAAGTCATATCTCTGAAGATAATAAAGATACCTCATTGGAGTCTTTATCATTGAGTTTTTCACACATTTTTGGGCAAGAAAAATATACAAAATCTTAAAATTGCATCATGACGAATACATTTTTTTGCTGGAATGCGTGATAATACAAATTTCAACTTGCACAAGTCATATCTCTGAAGATAATAAAGATACCTCATTGGAGTCTTTATCATTTAGTTTTTCATACATTTTTGGGCAAGAAAAATATACAAAATTTTAAAATTACATCATGATGAATACATTTTTTTGCTGGAATGCGTGATAATACAAATTTCAACTTTCACAAGTCATATCTCTGAAGATAATAAAGATACCTCATTGGAGTCTTTATCATTGAGTTTTTCACACATTTTTGGGCAAGAAAAATATACAAAATCTTAAAATTGCATCATGACGAATACATTTTTTTGCTGGAATGCGTGACAATACAAATTTCAACTTTTACAAGTCATATCTCGGAAGATAATAAAGATACCTCATTAGAGTCTTTATAATTAAGCTTTTCATACATTTTTAGATAAGAATAACACAAAAAATCTTAAAATTTCATCATGTCGAATAGATATTTTTGCAGGAATGTGTGATAATACAAACTTCAACTTTCACAAGTCATATCTCTGGAGATAATAAAAATATCTGATTGAAGTCTTTATCATTGAGTTTTTCATACATTTTTAGACAAGAATAACATACAAAATCTTAAAATTGCATAATGACGAATAGATATTTTTGCAGAAATGCGTGATAATACAAATTTCAACTTTCACAAGTCATATCTCTGAAGATAATAAAGATACCTCATTGGAGTCTTTATAATTGAGGTTTTCATACATTTTTAGACAAGAATAATATATAAAATCTTAAAATTGCATCATGACGAATATATATTTTTGCAGTAATTTGTGATAATACAAATTTCAACTTTTACAAGCCATATCTTTGAAGATAATAAAGATAACTCATTGGAGTATTTATAATTGAGTATTTTATACATTTTTAGAAAAGAATAACACAATATATCTTAAAATTGCATCATGATGAATAGATATTTTTGCAGGAATGTGTGATAATACAAATTTCAACTTTCACAAGTCATATCTCTGAAGATAATAAAGATACCTCATTAGAGTCTTTATAATTGTGTTTTTCATACATTTTTAGACAAGAATAACATACAAAATCTTAAAATTGCATCATGACGAATAGATATTTTTGCAGGAATGCGTGATAATATAAATTTCAACTTTCACAAGTCATATCTCTGAAGATAATAAAGATACCTCATTAGAGTCTTTATAATTGTGTTTTTCATACATTTTTAGACAAGAATAACATACAAAATCTTAAAATTGCATCATGACGAATAGATATTTTTGCAGTAATTTGTGATAATACAAATTTCTAATTATACAAGCCATATCTTTGAAGATAACTCATTGAATTCTATAATTGAGTTTTTCATACATTTTTAGATAAGAACAACACAAAAAATCTTAAAATTTCATCATGACGAATAGATATTTTTGCAGGAATGCGTGATAATACAAATTTCAACTTTCACAAGTCATATCTCTGAAGATAATAAAGATACCTCATTATAGTCTTTATAATTGAGTTTTTCATACATTTTTTGACAAAAATAACGTACTAAACGAATAGATACTTTTTCAGTAATTTGTAATAATACAAATTTCAACTTTTACAAGCTATATCCTCAAGATAATGAAGATATCTCATTGGATTTCAAATTTTAGATTTAGAACTCCTTCGATAGCTCATTCCCCTGGCTGAATTTGACCGCCCCTAATCTTGCACGCTCGCTAGGACCGGCCCTGTGTAGTCCTGTTGTATACAGTCCGTGCCTCGCACCATCTTGCGTTAGTCAGTTAGTCTTGTCTTGTCTGGCTTGACGTAGATCACAGTCGCATTTCGTCTTTGTTACTGCTGCAGGCCGTCACTGTATTTCTGCCTCATGACTGCTTGTGAAAATCTAACCACTGCATCCAACTTGAGACTGCCTCCCAGCAACTGTTAGCCGAGTCTCGCTAGGTTTGTTTCGCTGTTATCTATCTTCCGAGTAGCCTCTAGGACCTGCTGGGTGTGCTTGACGTTCGATTCCAATATTGTCCTCAAGGACTTTATTTTCTTTTGTATCTTGTAGTCCTCTACCATCATCATCAGCGTGGTGATTCTGTTACTTTTGAGTCGTTTGATATGGCTCTGGTGGCTAGGAAGCGAGAGTATAAGGCAACGAAACGGATGGTGCAGCAGAGAAGATGGAAAACTGCATGCCGGGCTCAACATAGCAAGCGGAAAGGCCGAGATGGATCTACTCTCGGTAATTTCGCTATGGTTGCTAGTACTTCTTCCTCCTCCCAGCAGCTCTGATTGGTCCTTGCTTGTTGGGTTTTGCAAGTCATATTAGTGAAATTCACATATATTGGTGGTTTCCTGTGAGCATCGGACCTCCTCTCTGATTGGTCCTAGTATCTTTCTTAGTATTTTCCTTTCGAGTATGTAGAGTATATTTTTTATTGTTTCTGTCCATGTTCTACCATGCGTCACATGCATATTCGCGATGGGTTTTATTATTATCTTGTACACTCTCATTTTGTTGTTGCGGTGCACTCCCATTGACTTTAGCACGTGTGACTCTTTTTTGTGTTAACATCTTTGTTTCTGTCGTGTTGTTGATCGCCAGACCAGTGCATTTGGCATGTAGTTTTAGCTCTGAGTAGGCTTGCTGTCTTGCGTTTACCCTTCTACTCATGATGTTGATATCATCGGCGTAGTCTTATTGGGCAGCATGTTTGATATTTCGATGTTCATGTGTCTTATTACATTTTCCAAGCTCAGATTGAATAGTGTTTGCCATGCCATCTCCTTGTTTCAGACCGTACGATATGTTGAACTCTCCTGTCCCCCATTGTTACTTTTATCAGTCTACAATTGACATTTAACCGGAGAATAAGGCTATATAGTTAAATGTCAACTGTAGAACCGTCCGTTACTAGTTTGTATGGGATTGTTGGTTCAACCATTATTTGGTACAGTTAATTAAGTTAAGAGAGAGAGAGAGAGAGAGAAGTTTTTTATATTCATTCATTTCATTTACTACGTACTAGTTATGAATTATGACATAATTATAAAATTTCAACAAATATTATAATCGTTCTTAGTAATAATTTGACGTCAAATTTTTGCATCCGCATTTTATGTGTGAAATCTAGATATACTAAGAATTATTATATTATTATAACAAACATATCTACTTTAGAATATCCTATGATGCAGTTGCTTGCGGTTGTCGCGGAATGACTAGAAAATTGCTATCAGACAGCGACTGATAAAAAAAAGCCACAAAAGTATAAAACATGACAGCCGGAATTGGTATAATAATAGTAATAGTAATTATATATTATCGTTTGCCTTCTACCTTACGGTGTAGACTTGTAATTGTAATAATAGTAATAAAAAAAATTGATAGTTTATACAAAAAAAACAGTGAAATGGGGTACATTTCGGTGTTTTTTGTATAAGCTGTCAATTTTTTTTATTACTATTTCAAATTTAACATGAAGAAAAGAAAAAGACAAGACAGTGGGAAATTTTAGTATTGGTATATATAGACTGTACCTGTTTTCGATCCTAAGTATGGGAATCTCGACTATCTTAATATTAATTATCTTTGATCAATAACAATAGAAATTAAACCTCAATAGGTCCTCAATTTTCTGCCGGTTTGCTAATCGTGTTTTTGTTTTTTTTTATGATGTTTAATGTTTAAGTGACTATTGAACAACTCGGCCTTATCCTTGCACTGTATACTGATTTAAAATGGTTTAATTGTCCCCCAAGTCAAAATAGGAACAATAACTCCATATCAAACCCTACAAGATGCTCGCCGTATCGTTCCCGCGTGGGTTTCTATAAAAAGACTTATGACCATATGCAGCATCTGCTATAAAACGCCTAATTGTGGTGTTGCACATAAGCCAGCGCGATGTCTGGCGCAATCCACCTTCCTCCGCCGACGTCTTGTGCACTTAAGTAACAACCGGCGGAGGCAACTGTAAAAACCACCATTCGCCGCGGTCATTGCGGAACAATGACCCTGTGAATGTCGATTCCGAATTGATTCGTGATGCATATAAAATGGTTGCTTTATACAAAAAAAAATCATGACATGCCAGGCCCGAAATCCGCTTGATTGTCACGCGAATTAAGAAGATAATGGGTAGCTAAATGGATGTTGCCATATTGGAAGTAGTTTTTCTTAAAATTAGATTTCAGAGGATATGAGAAAAGTTTGAAGTTACAACACAATTTAAGTTCCATTGTTTTAATTTAAAATTGTAGGTGTATATACAATCTTATTTTATTTATTTATTTAGACATCTACAGTTTAAAAATAAACAATTACCGATGTTATAATAACAACATAACAAAAAAAAAAGAAAAAACATTAATATAACTTAAAGAAATATAAATATATAAAAAAAAAGACCTTTATTGGCATTTCCCTCACTGCCCCTCCACATCACAAACCTCAACAAAAATATACAAAAATAAAAATAAAAATACAATATAAATAAAAGTACTACTCCGCCAAAAATTACTAATTACCCCCATCTATCGCCGCTCCCTTTGCCCTTGCCACTTTCCTCTCCCACGTCAGCCTCCTGCAGATTTTCACGCCTTCCCCATCCTCGCATAACCATTCATTCAGCTTTCTGCACATTCTTCGCTAAGGTGCCACCACGTGTCGCTTCCCTTACTACACAGCGCACACGCGGTGTACCCTAAACCCATCCACACTTTCCTCCCTCTCTCGTCTGATCCACACCTCGCTCTTGCCATGCATACCTTGTCCTCCCTGCTCCACTCACCCCTGGCTAAGTAACTCGGGAGTCTCCCACTCACTTGCCACTCTACGTAGCCAGGGTTGTAAGTTCTCATTCATTCTAGTCTGCCGTTCTTGCCACTCAATATCTCTCAATCTCTCTCTTACCTCAGTTCCTAGGCTTCCCATTTCTCTCAGCTTCTCCTCTACCCACACCTCAGACATACCCACTCTTTCATACATCCTTCCTCTATCCTTTCTCCAACCACTCTCCGTCCTACTCTTACACCTCATCCATACCTCCCGCACCAGTCTTTCCTCACCCAATTCCTGCAATCTTTCTTCAAACTTCACAACCCTTACACACGACTCCCACCACATACTCATACGATTCGTCTCCTGCAACAGCACTGCTCTCAGTGTCGACCTTTCGAGACCCAGCAGACTCTTCAGGAGCACACCTTGCTCTCTCTCTCTCTATCACATCCCACTCACGCAATCCCCACACTTCCACTCCATACAACAGAATAGGTTTTACACACGCATCCCAAATCTTGCACGCCATTACGAGGTTACCGCCCCACAACCTCTCCCATTTTCTTCTCGCTATTCCCCAAGCCATTCTCGCTTTCGCTTGCATACTTTTCACATGCACCCTAAATCCTCCTCCACTGTCAAACCAGAAATCCAAATATTTAAAGACATTCACTCTCTCAATCATCCTTCCCTTCCATTTCAGCTCTTCCACTCTACCCCTTCTACCCCTATTCCTAAACATCATCCATTTAGTCTTCTCCATATTTACTACTAGCCCTCTCCTATCCATGTACCTTCCCATTCTTTCCAACATCTCTTGCTTCTCTTCCACTCTCTTGGCTACTAATACTATGTCATCCGCATATGCCAGCATCCACACCTTGGTTCTCCCCACCACGACGCCTCCAGCCTGCCCTCTCCTCAGCACCGCCGCCAACTCGCTTGTGTATAGATTGAACAGGAGGGGGCTTAGCGGGCACCCTTGCCTTACACCCACATTCACCCTAAACTTCTCAGACACTTCTCCATTCACTCTCGATTTTGCCCACGTCTCTTTATATATACTTCTCACCCACTCCACTCCTTCCACTTCCATACCCAATCTATCCATACATTCCACCAGTTTCCCCCTAGGAACTGAGTCATACGCCGCTTTCAAATCCACAAACACCGCATGCACTCTCCCTTTGCACTCCAACGCTTCCTCCACCATTCTCGCAAGCGTGAAAATCTGCTCCCACGTCCCTCTTCCCTTTCTGACACCCCCCTGGCATTCCGGCAGCAGCCCTTTTCTATCCACTTCCCTCGCTAGTCTATTTTTCACAATTGTCATCATCGCTTTGTATCCCGCATTCATAACGGTAATACCCCTATAATTATTTACGACCGATGCTCCTCCCCCTTTGCGTACCGGGACCACCACCCCCACACGCCACTCTTCCGGCAGTTCTTCCTCACCACTCCAGACTCTATTCAATACAATAAACTCCCTCAACCTCGTTTCTACCTGCTGCAACTCCTCTATCTTCTTCCTCTCACAGGTTCTCTCGAAGTCCCTCTTCGCCTGATTGGCCCTTTCCACTTCACCTCTCCCATTTCTCCACTTCGCCATTGCTCTTCGCCAGCTCGACTTCTTCACCCTACATTCCTCGTTAAACCAACTCTCTCTCTGCCCCCCACTCTTCTTTTTCTCCAATGCAGCCACCATCACTCTCTCCAACTGGAGCATCGAATGCACAGCCTCCCACTTGACGCGTTTTAGCTTTTTCTCATATGCATCCAAATCCGGCTCGCTCCATCCAAACCTCTGCTGCCCCTTCCTCTGTTCTCCCTTCCCAACGTTCCTAACCCTAACGACCACCTCCACCGGTACATGATCCGACCCTCCTACGTTTTCCACCTTGAAGCACACCAACTCTTTCCTATCGATCCCTTTGACCACCACGTAGTCCAAAACCGAGCCTCCTCCTTGTCCGCAGAACGTTTTTTCCCCTTCCCAGTCCCCTTCACAGCAACCGTTGAGCACATCCCATCCTGACTTTCTCACCCATTGCATCCATTCTCTACCCTCCTGGTTAGTCACTTTATCCTGGGAGCACCTTTTTCTCCAGTCACCGTCTTCTCCGATCGCTCCTTCCAGCTCCCCCACCCTCACATTCCAGTCGCCCCCGATGATCCACATATCTGCTGCCGTATCCAGTTCGTCTAGTACCTCCATTAATTTCACCCGGTTTTTGTTACAGTACACTGCTCCCACCCACACCGCACTTCTATGCATTTCCACCTTCCCTATTACGAGTCCTGTAGCTTCTCTTAGCGTCTCTCTGTTCCATTTTCCCACTATCTTCCTCACCCCCAATAGGATTCCTCCTTTGGCTCTACCCATCTTAGCTTCCTTCTTCGCTCACTGAGTCATCCAGTCCCATCCTGTCGGCATACAGCACTCTACCTGCCCCCACTCCTCTTCTGTCAACCACGTCTCTACTAGCCCCACTATGTCCTTTGAGCCCAACCAATCCTCTAGTTCTTTTACCCACACTCCTCCCAGCACTTTTTTCTTTAGACCCGCAGTGTTACAGAAGCCCACCCTGCAGTTGCCCTCGTCACCTCTTCCATCCACCCCATACTCCTGGCTCGTCGTCCTCACCCCCTTCAGCACTTTTTTGCCAGACCATCGCCCTGCCAGATCCACCACTCGCCTGCCACATTCATTTTTCGGTAGCCCACTCTCACTTCTACACCTTTCGCTCTTTCCTCCTTGGCCCTCTCCCTTATTTTCTTCTGAACGTCCCTCTCCGCTACGGTTAAATCATAGTCTATATATATGTTTGTCCCCTTCAATTTGTGTTTAGACCTCATTATCTGCATTTTCTCGTCCCAACTGGCCAGCTATATATATATATATATATACATATATATATATATATATATATATATATATATATATATGTGTTTACTTTGGCCTCTTTTTCTTCCGTTTTCTTGCTACCCACCAATTTACGATTATGTTTTTGGTAATTTACTATTAATATTCAGGACAGATAATTTTTTTACCATTATTCCTAGACTCTTGAACGTTACCCTACAATATACTGATAAGGATATATGTCATTTTATACACAAAATGTATGCAAAATTATACATGATATACTCACCAATTTACGATTATGTTCTTGGTCATTTACTAAATATTCAGTACAAATATTTTTTCTAGACTCTTGAACGTTACCCTACAATATACTGATAAGAATATATGTCATTTTATACACAAAATGTATGCAAAATTATATATGATATACCCTCCAATTTATGATTATGTTTTTGGTCATTTATTAAATATTCAGTACAGATATTTCTAGACTCTTGAACGTTACCCTACAATATACTGATAAGAATATATGCTATTTTATACACAAAATGTATACAAAATTATACATGATATATTTTTGTTACATATTTTTTTAAATGTGCCATTCATAAAGGATGACATAGATAATATTTGAAGTAGGTATTAGTCCGATTTAGATTAAATACTTGGAAACAATTGTGATGCCCCTATGAGATGATTGATGGCATATTGATTACGATAATTCTTCTGGATAATCATAAATGATAATATATTTTTGATACTGCAATTTTCTCGGAATTGAACGTCAATTTCGTTATCATACTGAATTATACAATAGCCATATATTTATAATTAGTTAACCCAACTCAGTTGCCTAGTCCTTTGAGGCACCGTCCATCTCGTACTGACTATTGGGGAGTGATAGTTGAAACCCCGTTGGAGGCGAAATTTCACGAATCACTTTTCATAGTTTTCAAACGTTTCCTGTGAAGTTATAGGACAATCTCAGATGAGTGTAATGACCCAGTATTTGGTCATTACACTTATCTGAGCTTGTCCTATTACCAGCGTAAGCGCAAGTTTTTTTATAATTATTTATAAATATTTCAATTACAGTAGTTGTGTTTCCGATAAATAACCAATCTGTCAATCAACCTCTATTGAGACTGAACATTTTATGGGTCCTTGGTAACGGGGGCTAAAGTTACTTCTTAGTGTATCATAACTACAGAATATAATAAATTCTGTAGTTATGATACACGAGTTTGAAAAGTTCGACAGCTCGAAATGCTAAATGTAAGAGGATTGTTGCCCGTGCATTTTATATTTTTGTTTTCAAAGGTTATAAATAGCCCTCTGTAATCGCTTTACCTTTCAATACTGATATCATCTAATGTTCATATTGCATTCACGTACAAACCGGCTGGCAAGTGCATTTAATTGACTTTTAAGAGGTGAAATAATGTGCATAATGTGAATTCCACAGCGTTCGCCGACGACATGTCCACATTATAATAATTACGGGACGACTAATGGCCTCCAACTCGAAATGCAAATTATACAACTGCAGTTTCAGATTCATTTAATTATAAAATAATACAAGTATAAAGATCGTTTTAGACAAGACAATTTCTTGACTCAAAAGTTAGGCAAGATGCAAGACAATCTAAATTATCTCGTATCATACAGCAAATAATTTGTAATATTAAATTGGATGGTAGATTGAATGGAAAAATATAACGCGTTCTATTTGTCAAGGACAAATTGTATGGGAGGAGGACATATTTTTTATAACTCCTATATTGAACAACTTTTGAGCTAAGAAATTGTCTTGTCTAAAACGACCTTAATGTGCAAATGTTTGAGTAAAGGAATTTAATTTTATTTATCAGATGAAAGATGAAAGATGAAAAATTATAAAAAAATTATTTTATTTTTAAATTAAATTATATGAAATTATATTCCTTAAGACCGTATGACATTATCTAGTTTTCTATATCGTTTTATATATAAGAATTGATATATTAAACTGTATAAATATTTCTAAATGGTAAATTTACATTGTGTATTACGGTGTTGTTACTGTTAAGTGAATTTATTATTATTCCGCCGCTATATCATTTTCTACATGTGTGTATGACACTATGTTCTTTGTGTCTGCATCGAAAACGATATAAGAAACTAGATAATGTCATACGGGCTTAATATTATGCGCTCTCCTCCCTCTCCACCCACTTAAGGATGGCAAATATATATATATATATATATATATATATATATATATATATATGAATATTAATTAATTAATAAATATTTAATTATTTTATATAATTTAATTTAAAAATAAAATATTTTTTAATGATTTTTCTATCGATGTATCAGTTTTGTCTTTGGCCATTGCTCTGCGTTGCAATGAATTCATTTGTGGTCTAGCTCTTGTCTTATGCCATTGTTCTGCTTTGCAATGATTTCATTTGTAGTCTAGCTCTTGTCGTTGGCCATTGTCTCTGCATTGCAATGATTTCATTTGAGGTCTAGCTCTAACTAGATCTTTCATCCGTTGCTGTGAATGTAGGTGCGAATGCCTGTATGATCTACCTTCTGTACTTCTTGTTCAGTTGGAACATAATGTAAATAACGCGGTTTATCAATGGTTTTAGTACCCATCAGCTTTCCCCTATCTGTCCTCTGGGGAGACGCCCAATGGCAGACTATCAATTACAAATGGTCAGGAGTATTATTAGCAATAAAAAACCGTTCTAATATTGTCTTATCATAAAACTAAAGCTACGAATGACTAATCTAATCACTCAAGTGTGCAATTGAGTGATATTCCTTCAAACATATTGAATAAATTATTGTTTTATTAATTCCCATTTGCGTCAGTAAACTGTAATCGCTCTCCAAAAAAAAACACAATAAAAATCCAGTTCTAGGCCATTAGACAGATAAACCGTTTGCGTTCAAACAACAATAATCAGTGTTGATTTCGTGCGTAATCCAAGTTTGGGCTTTAATCGTCTCAACCACAGAGGGAGAGCTGATAAAAACTCACAGCGGCCAAGCTGCACTTGTGAGATAAAGCGCACCTTGCGCCGGGTGTTTTCTACCTGCGCATTATCACGTTTCTGAGTTTACTGGAGGAGCACAAAATGTGGACAGGAAATTGGGGAATTTATCGCGCCGCTGTCACGAAGATATCACCTGAAATGGATACCCGTGTCACGGGCGCAATGAAGAGGGTTGTAGGCTCGACCAATAGATCAGTCGGTTTTTTTGAATAAGATTTATATATAAAAAACAGGGCCTACCAAATTCTCACGATAATATAAAAGGGCTGTTTCTCACCTCAAAATTGTTACTCGTGGGAGTTATAAAAATGCTACTTCTTTTGCACGCGTGAGGCTGCTATTTTATTATATATATATATATAAATATATATATATATATATATAATATATATATATATATATATATATATATATATATATATATATATATATATATATATATATATATATATAATTAAATAAAGTTCTTATCCTTTTCACATAGTGAAATGTACAATATTAAACGCTCATTTCGAGACATTTGGAAGCTAAGCGTTTCAAAAGTTACCCTTTTGGGTTTATAGTGATATGTTTCTGTATTTTCTATTTGTGCAAATGAAGTATTGTAACAAAAATATTTCTATCTTTATAGGGCTCAGCCCTAAAGCTTTTCCGCCGGTAAAGGAAAAGCTCAGAGGATTTTAATCACCCGGTATTTGCCTTAACTTCACAGAAAACCTCTGAAAAACTATAAAAGGTGCTTAGCTTGAGTTTGAACCCGCGCTCCCCAATGACGACAGGCGCCTCTAACCACTAATATATATATATATATATATATATATATATATATATATATATATATATATCAACGCCACTAGGCTATTGATCTGGTCTGTATTATTATATATTACCAATTTGAATGGTAATAATTACATATAATATATTTAATTCATATCTTCAATAGGTTGATAATACGTAATTCTGGAATTGTAACTCATGAACTTCTGAATATTTAGAAATAATATTTCGGTTGACTATATAAGCCCTCTTCGGCATGGTGCGTCATGGGGGTTACTCAGCCTATTGTATTTCTGGAACGCAGATGCCCCGACGCACTATTTTTATCAGTGAGGGTCGTTCCAGTCCCCCGGTCGCGTACACAAAATCCAGACGAACACGTTCTCACAATTTGTTTGGTCTGCTGCCCTTTTACCTACCCCAAGGTTGTCGCTGTGGGGTGCAGATGTGTCCTCGCTTCCGCCCGTAATATTTATGGGAAAACGCATCGCATATAGGTCAGCTATACAAAATCAACACTATTATAGTAACTGTGCTACTAAAAAGTAGTTACTACAGTTTTTTTTTTAATGAAAATCCTAGATATAATGATAATTGAACATCCCTGGTTGAACCTGACTTTAGACTTTTACTGATTATTGTATACCCAAAACAATTACACGATTTCCGTCACTTTTATAGTAATATATGACAGTAACCCAGCTCAGTGAATGAGTTGTTAGAGGCGTCATCCGTCTCGTACTGAGCATTGGGGAGCCTGAGTTACCTTTTACAGTTTTTCAGGGATTTTCTTTGAAATTAAGATGAATACTGGGTGATTAAACCCCTCCTGAGCTTCTCCCTTGACAGAAAAGCCTCACGGCTGATAGCACTATAAAGATATAAGATATATTATATATATATATATATATATATATATATATATATATATATATATATATATATATATATATATATATAATATAATAAGACTATAAGTTTTTTTTACATGACTGCTATTAAACTTGTTGCCTATAGATAATAAAACATTGGGTATATAGCAATTATTTGATGGATACACTAAATTATATGCATATAGATTTATAATTATTCAGCTACCAGATAAAGCTGTAATTAAAAATTATATATAAACTAAAAGAATACAAAGTAAAACTTATTTAACTTTATTGTAAATTTAATTTCTCCTTTTATGACCGGTTCTACAATTGACATTTAACTGGAGAATAAGGCTATTCGTGGAATAAGTTCTAGATATATGCATTAAAATCTCAAACTTATTCCACGAATTGCCTTATTCTTCGGTTAAATGTCAATTGTAGAACCGGCCCTTAAAGTTGTCTGAATTAATAAGTAACACTTTATATAGCTTTATTTTTAATTTAATTTCTCCTTTCAAAAGTTGTCTTATTAATTCACCAATTAACAAGTCCCACGCCTTGGGCGTCAAGTGTGAACGGCGTGATCTAGATCACAATCCAGATGTCACCAGTCAGGCGATAACCTTATTAATAATTAAACAAACATCTACTGCGGATTCGAATAGACTACAAGTGCGGGATTGATTTAAATTGGTCGTTTTAAAAACGGTGATTATTAACAAAAATGATCGACACAGTAATAACTTTAATTTACTACCCGATATTATCCGGTGTAAATTAAAGTTATTAATGTGTCGGTCACTTTTGATAATAATCACTGTTTTCTCTCACGATAAGGTCGTAGTAACGTGTACATGTAACGCCAATTATGGCTATTTGTTTTGCAGAGTTATGTAATACAACTACTGCAAGCCGCAAAGTTGTAATTACAATTGAAAACTACTGATTAAATATGAAATTAATTTAACTAGTCGTAATAGTATGGCTACCATATAAGACTTGCATAGATATACAATGCATAAATATAATAATAATAATTATAATAATATGTTTATTTTATGAAATAAACAATACATTTTTATATAAAAAACTTCTATCCTTATAGAGCTGTGAGGCTTTTCCACCAGTCACGGAAGAAGCTTAGAGAAGTTTAATCACCCGGTATTTGCCTTAACTTCACAGAAAACTCTGAATACTGTGAAAGGTGATTCGCGAATATTCGCCCTGTTAGGGTTCGAACTCAGGCTCCCCAATACTCGGTATTCCAATACTGATTATTGGGGAGCCTGAGTTCGAACCCTAACAGGGCGAATATTCGCGAATCACCTTTCACAGTATTCAGAGGTTTTCTGTGAAGTTAAGGCAAATACCGGGTGATTAAACTAAACTATGAGCTTCCTCCGTGACTGGTGGACATCCATGTCGCCTCTAACCACTCAGTTGTGTAATTTTTATGTAATAAGTTTTTTCTTGCCAACGGATTTATAGCTATTGGCTTCTATTCCGGGCTATCGGTATTCTATATACAAATAAATGTAATTTTATGTATATTCAAAGTTTTTCAATGTGTTCCCCCTATAATTGAATTGGTGAGTAGAAGAACCATATAACTCTAAAATCGTAGATTAGATGAAATCTGTTTTGTGGAAAAAGTATACATGTAACAACAATTAGATGTATAAGAGAGTTGTAAAGGACGACGTCCTCTACAACGTTAAAATATAAATAAGAAACAAACCTCAAAACCTGAAAATTCATTTTGGAAGACACTTGTTATCTGATAGTGCGATATAGTTAGTCACTTCAATTAATTCTATAAAATCTCTTCAGGAAAATGCAAATGTAGCTAGACGTATGCATTTGCATTTACATGAAGATATTTTACAGTATCCATTAATGTGTCTGAATACAATTACGGTTTCTCATTGTTTTACTGATTTATTACTCCTCAGTGCAATTATTTACCGATAAAGTTAAGCGCTCTCGGGGGCAATCAATGCATTTATGGCTATTGCTAGTCATACGGATTTTATTTTTATAAAAGCATACCTGCGGCTGCCGGGAAAGTATGTGTTTGAAATAGCACGTTTTATTACAACTAAAGTTGCAAGGTTGCATAATTATAGAAGGACTAAGGTCTTAGATCTCATATATAAGAGATATAACGTAACGAAAACTATAACAATTTTATTAGGAATGCTCCTATATTCATGTCTCCTATATTTTCTTATAATGTTTCTCTCTCCAATATTTATTGAACCATTTGTTTGATGTCTTGTTTATCTTCCTTATTCTTTCGTTTTCATGTACTATAATGCTTTTTGGTTGTCCAATTATGGCGTTCAATTTCCCTCCCACTAAAATCTTTTCCTTATTGTCTTCGTCGTTTAGTTGCTTCTCGATAATCGGTGTCATTTACTTCATGCATCTCATTTATACTGTTATTAAGTTCCACCACCGCTAGCCGGGAAAATTTTCCACATAGAATATACCCGGCTAGTATATCATGGATGTTGTATGAGGTCCGTGAAGGGCCGCAGTGCCCACAGCCCATATACTAGTAACTTATTTAATTAAAGTATAATATGTTGATTTTGTATAATTACTAGCGCCTTTTGCCTTTCGGTGTAGGCATCACCGAAAGGCAAAAGGCGCTACCAACTGCGCCACGGAGGGTGGTAGTGGATAGCGCGTGAGATGTTTATTATGTCCAATTATTCACTGCCGCGATAGTCGGTGGGTTCAAGTCCCACCGGAGAGTGACATTTATGAGAAATTATATATATATATATATATATATATATATATACATATAATTTCTCAAATATATACTAATGTCGGTTGTAACTGATAGCTAAAGTTTGACCAGGAATGTAAATAGTTAGCATTTATAATACACACAAATAAAGAAAAAGTGACTGACTTGAATTGAAATACATAGTTCTACTTGTTATACTGTTACTTATAAATTAATATTTATTACGATATGTGTGGCATATAAAAGAACAAGTTTAATAGTATATTTTTTAAAGTATCAAAGAGCACTGGTTTGAAAAATACCGTAGTATATGCTAATTAGTTGTAACTATAGTAATTTAGACAATTTATGTAGGTGTGCACATATTGATAATCTTTTACGAGGACAGATTTTACATAAATATACACCTCGGGAACAATTTTATCTCATAAATCAGTATGTAATCACTGTTTCTAATATTACATTCCTTTCTTATATATTGCACTCAGATAAAAAAAACTTAATAGCAAGCTAAAACTACATTATTACATTTACAGAAGCAACTAAGGGTTAAAGGTCGTTTTAGACAAGACAATTTCTTGACCCAAAAGTTAGTCAAGATGCGAGACAATCTAAATTGTCTCGTATCATACAGCAAATTATTTGAAATATTGAATTGGATGGTAGATCGAATGGAAAAATATAACGTGTTCTATTTGTCAAGGACAAATTGTATGGGAGGAGGATATGTAAATTCATTTCTTAAACTACTTTTGAGATAAGAAATTGTCTTGACTAAACGATCTTAACGTGTGGAAGAGAAGTATTAAATTCTTCTAAACAAAAGTCAAATCAAATCTAAATACATTTATTTCCAACTCCTGCTCAGAAGCATAGGGCTTCCACCAATCTCTTCCACTGTATGACATTCGCAACTATCTTATTGGTATACAAAATAAACACAATTTTACACTTTACTGGAGCATATCTTTTGAAATAAAAAAGATTTCTGAATGTACTAGCATTATCAGAATTGCTGATATAGTTTTCAATACGAATTACTTAGATATCCCACAGTAGCTCAAAGTGGTGAGGAGTTTTAATAATAAAATTAGCGAATAAACATAAATTTCAACTTTACTGAGGCATATCTTTCAAAATAATAAATATATGTGAATATACAGGTAACCCCCGTATAACACGGAAGTTACGTTCCAAAAAAATGCCATGTAACCCCCTTTTTGTACAAGTCCTTTGCTTCGTATAAACTTGTACGAAAAAGGGGGTTAGGTTCCAAAAATGAAAGAAACATGCTATTATATTTTCATAATTAAGATAAATATCTTTATTAAAATTTTCTTTTGAAGTTATACATATTAATATGAATTAAATATAAACAATGTTTTCTTTGTCATCACTAAGCACTATTAACTAAATTTAGAGCGTTTTCTTTTTGGCAAGATATCCTCATCCTCTCAGCATTTTTCTGCATTATCTTCATATCCATGTTCTATCTTTTTAGATTGCTTGCTTTTCGTTAAAAGATCTTTATAAAAAATTGTATATGGTGCCAAGCACTTATGAAGTTCTCTTTTAAAATGTAGCTCCTTTTATACGAAGGCACTTTTTTCAGAAAGACCCCTTTCTTTATGCTTTGTAGAGTAAACTTTTTAATGTCTTCGTCTTCACCTATGGTATCATCTTCTGGGTTCTCGTGGATTCCAGATATCATTTTATACCTGCTTCATGAATTTCTACTTTCACTAATAATTCTTGAATAGCTTGTGCAGTCATATCATGAAAACGTTCCCCTCCTAGAGGCTTAGAAACTTCTGCTACTTGCAGCAACGGAATCTCAAATTTTCAGTTAATTTTTCATTATAGTCCGTATTGTCGCTTCATTCAAATCCAACGATTTGGCGCAATATGAAATCTTTTCGTCCTTTTTGAGTCGATCTAAAATTTGTAATTTTGTTTCCTTGGAGATGAAATGTCTTTCAAGAGATATTTTTTATTTTCGCCAGAATTTTAATGTTAATTAATTTGACGCATCACAATTATTAAAAAAAACTTCTATCTTTCTAGGGCTATCAGCCATGAGGCTTTTCCGCCGGGCAAGGGAGAAGCTCAGAGGAGTTTAATCATCGGTATTTACCTTAACTTCACAGAAAACCTCTGTACACAATTATTATTTCCTTAAAAAAGTTTGAGTATAACTTACCTGAAAATTTTTAATCCACGGAGTCAAAAGAGAGACACCATTAATGTCTTGAAGTGTACTTAGGTATTAATAGTTCTGTAGCCTAATATAATAGTACGTACACGCTCCAATACAGTGTTATCCTTGATATAGAAATGCCGTGTTATATAGGGGGGTTACCTGTACTATTATTATCTGAATTCCTGATATATATGACTATAAAAATCACGTATATAATTTATAAATAAATAGTTGCCACATTGATGTACATGTGGCAACAATTTGTATTGGTAAAATAGACGAATAAACATAGTTTTCAACTTTACTAAAGCATATCTTTGGAAATAATAAAGAATTCTGAATCTACTAGCAGTATTTGTCCTGATATATCTTTTTATATGAATAAATTAGATAACAAATAGTACCTCAGAGTGGAGACAATTTTTATTGATGAATTTATCGAATAAACATTGTAATCAATTTTACTGTCGCATATCTTTGGAAATAATAAAGAATTCTGAATGTACTAACAGTATCTGAAGTCCTGATATATATTTTTAAAAGAATCAATTATATAACTCATAGTACCTCAAAGTGGAGACTATTTTTATTGATGAATTTATCGTATACACATAGTAATCAACTTTACTGTCGCATATCTTTGAAAATAATAAAGAATTCCGAATGTATTAGCAGTATCTGAAGTTCTGATATATCTTTTTATAAGAACCAATTAGATAACCTATAATACTTCAAAGTAGAGACTCGTTTTATTGATGAATTTATCAAATAAACATAGAAATCAACTTTACTGTCGCATATCTTTGGAAATCAAAATTAATTCAGTATCTGAAGTCCTAATGTATCTTTTTACAAGAATCAATTAGATAACCCATAGTACCTCAAAGTGGAGACTAATGTTATTGATGAATTTATCGAATAAACATAGAAATCAACTTTACTGCCACATATCTTTGAAACTAATAAAGAATTCTGAATGTACTAGCAGTATCTAGGAAGTCCTGATGTATCTTTTTACAAGAATCAATTCATTGATGAATATATCGAATAAACACAGTACCTGAAAGTATCTGTTAGATAGCCAATAGTACCTCAAATTGGAGAAGAGGTTTATTGATGAATTATTGAATAAACATAGTAATGAACTTTACGGTCGCATATCTTTGGAAATAATAAGGAATTCTGAATGTACTACTAGTATCTAAAGTCCTGATATATCTTTTTATATGAATCAATTAGATAACCCACAGTACGTCAAAGTGAAGACTAGTTTTATTGATGAATTTATCGAATAAACATAGTAATCAATTTTACTGTTGTATATCTTTGGAAATAATTCTGAATCTTCTAGCAGTATCTGAAGTCCTGATATATCTTTTTATAAAAATCAATTAGATAACTCACAGTACCACAAAGTATCAGTTAGATAGCCAATAGTACCTCAAATTGGAGAAGACGTTTATTGATGAATTATTGAATAAACATAGTAATCAACTTTACGGTCGCATATCTTTGAAAATAATAAGGAATTCTGAATGTACTATCAGTATCTGAAGTTCTGATATATCTTTTTATATGAATCAATTATATAACCCATAGTACCTCAAAGTGGAGGCTAGTTATATTGATGAATTTATCGAATAAACATAGTAATCAACTTTACTGTTGTATATCTTTGGAAATAATTCTGAATCTTCTAGCAGTATCTGAAGTCCTGATATATCTTTTTATAAAAAAATAATTAGATAACTCACAGTACCTCAAAGTATCAGTTAGATAGCCAATAGTACTTCAAATTGGAGAAGATGTTTATTGATGAATTATTGAATAAACATAGTAATCAACTTTACGGTCGCATATCTTTGGAAATAATAAGGAATTCTGAATGTACTACCAGTATCTGAAGTCCTCATATATCTTTTTATATGAATCAATTATATAACCCATAGTACCTCAAAGTGGAGACTAGTTTTATTGATGAATTTATCGAATAAACATAGTAATCAACTTTACTGTCGTATATCTTTGGAAATAATTCTGAATCTTCTAGCACTATCTGAAGTCCTGATATATCTTTTTATAAAAATCAATTAGATAACTCACAGTACCTCAAAGTATCAGTTAGATAGCCAATTGTACCTCAAATTGGAGAAGAGGTTTATTGATGAATTATTGAATAAACATAGTAATCAACTTTACGGTCGCATATCTTTGGAAATAATAAGGAATTCTGAATATACTACCAGTATCTGAAGTCCTGATATATCTTTTTATACGAATCAATTATATAACCCATAGTACCTCAAAGTGGAGACTAATTATATTCATGAATTTATCGAATAAACATAGTAATCAACTTTACTGATTTACTAATTCTAAATCTTCTAGCAGTATCTGAAGTCCTGATATATCCTTTTATAAAAATCAATTAGATAACTCACAGTACCTGAAAGTATCAGTTAGATAGCCAATAGTACCTCAAATTGGAGAAGAGGTTTATTGATGAATTATTGAATAAACATAGTAATCAACTTTACGGTCGCATATCTTTGGAAATAATAAGGAATTCTGAATGTACTACTAATATCTAAAGTCCTGATATATCTTTTTATATGAATCAATTAGATAACCCATAGTACCTCAAAGTGGAGACTAGTTTTATTCATGAATTTATCGAATAAACATAGTAATGAACTTTACTGTCGTATATCTTTGGAAATAATTCTGAATCTTCTAGCAGTATCTGAAGTCCTGATATATCTTTTTATAAAAAATTAATTAGATAACTCACAGTACCTCAAAGTATCACTTAGATAGCCAATAGTACCTCAAATTGGAGAAGAGGTTTATCGATGAATTATTGAATAAACATAGTAATCAACTTTACTGTCGCATATCTTTGGAAATAATAAGGAATTCTGAATGTACTAGCAGTATCTGAAGTCCTGATAT
This sequence comes from Lordithon lunulatus, assembly GCA_963942505.1. Classification (NCBI taxonomy): domain Eukaryota; kingdom Metazoa; phylum Arthropoda; class Insecta; order Coleoptera; family Staphylinidae; genus Lordithon; species Lordithon lunulatus. The sequence continues at coordinate 53,698,689 of OZ012669.1, forward strand.
ATCTTTTTATATGAATCAATTATATAACTCATAGTACCTCAAAGTGGAGACTAGTTTTATTGATGAATTTATCGAATAAACATAGTAATCAACTTTACTGTCGTATATCTTTGGAAATAATTCTGAATCTTCAAGCAGTACCTGAAGTCCTGATATATCTTTTTATAAAAAAATAATTAGATAACTCACAGTACCTCAAAGTATCAGTTAGATAGCCAATAGTACCTCAAATTGGAGAAGAGGTTCATTGATGAATTATTGAATAAACATAGTAATCAACTTTACGGTCGCATATCTTTGGAACTAATAAATAATTCTGAATGTAATAACAGTATCTGAAGTCCTTATATATCTTTTTATATGAATCAATTAGATAACTCACAATACCTCAAGGTGGAAACTACTTTTATTTATGAATTTATCGAATAAACATAGTAATCAAATTTTCTGCCACATATCTTTGGAAATCATAAAGTATTCTGAATGTACTAACAGTATCTGAAGTTCTAATGTATTTTTTTACAAGAATCAATTAGATAACCCGTAGTACCTTAAAGTGGAGACTAGTTTTCTTGATGAATTTATCGAATAAACATAGTAATCAAATTTACTGCCACGTATCTTTGGAAATAATATAGTATTCTGAATGTACTAGCAGTATCTGAAGTTCTGATGTATTTTTTTACAAGAATGAATTATATACCCATAGTCCTTAAAGTGGAGACTAATTTTATTGATGAATTAATCGAATAAACATAGTAATTAACTTTACTGCCGCATAACTTTGGAAATAATAAAGATATCTGAATGTACTGGCATTATCTGAATTCCTGATATACCTTTTTGTAAGAATCTGTTAGATAGTACCTCAAAGTGGCGACTAGTTTTATTAATTAAATAAAACTTAGTTTCAATTTTACTAAAGCATGTATGCTTGAAAGTAATGAAAATATCTGAATTTGCTGTTGATATCTTAATTCCTGATATATTTTTCTATAAGAACGACTTATATAACCCATTGTACCTCAAAGTCGCCACTTTGTTGATTTTGTTGATGATATTATCAAATTACCATAGTTTTCAATTTTACTGATGAAATTAGTGAATCAACATAATTATCAAATTTATTGATGCATATCTTTGGAAGTAATGAAGATATCTGATTGTACTATTAAAATATGAATTCCTGATATAATAATCAACTTTATTGATGCATGTTTTTGGAAATAATAAAAATTTCTGAATGTACTAGCATTATCTGAATTCCTGATATACTTTTTTGTAAGAATCTGTTAGATAACGCATAGTACCTCAAAGTGGCGACTAGTTTTATTCATTAAATAAAACTTAGACTCAATTTTACTAAAGCATGTATATTTGAAAATAATGAAAATATCTGAATTTGCAGTTGATATCTTAATTCCTGATATATTTTTCTATAAGAACCACTTATATAACCCATTGTACCTCAAAGTGGCGATTAGTTTTGTTGATGATATTATCAAATTACCATAGTTTTCAATTTTACTCATGAAACTAGCGAATTAACATAATTTTCAAATTTATTGATGCATATATATTTGGAAGTAAAGTAATAAAACCTCTAATTAGCGACTAGTTTTATTGATGAAATTAGCGAAAAACTATAATTTTCATCTTTACTGATGCATATCTTTGGACGTAATGAAATTATCTGATTATGCTAATAATATATGAATTCATATATATATATATATATATATATATATATATATATATATATATATAATTCATATAAGTGTGAACCCACCTCTTAGCAATCTACATATCTTATTAGATCTCATCAGTGTAGCTCAGCTAGTGAGGATGAATTCACACAATATCTCGAGTGGTTATATACAAATATGATACAACTAACCCCCTAGGAGGAAAGTTAAATGCCATCTGGCGGCACCATATCAATTAGCAATGCATACCTATATGGCGTTTAACTTTCCTCCTAGGGGGTTAGTTGTATCATATTAATATATGAATTGATGATATATGTTACAATAGGAATCACATAGAACCTTAAATCGCCGACTAATTTTTTTGAAGAAATTAGCGATTAAACATAATTTTCAACTTTACTGATTCTTATTTTTGGATTCTGCCATTTTCAGAGGCTTCTTTATGCACATTGCCATGTTATTTTGGGGTTTCCTTATTTACATCTGCCCTGTGGGTTCAAATCTAAACTAGTTCTGGCAATGTTAATGATTAGTCTCGTTATTGTATGGCACAGCCATATCTATTTTTTGCATTTAATTTCCAGGACTATCGTTTACTGGCAGGCTAGCTTCCAAAGTAATTGTTCTAATGGATAATCAAACACATACTCAACACGCACTTGTATATTTATGGAAAATAAATTAAATTATTATTATTATAATATAAAATTAAAATAAGATACATAAAAACACTAGGTAGGTATGTACTGAGGAATCTACTATTTGGTATTTCCTCGCTTGGAAATTTTATAAACACAAATCATTGACCGATAAAAGCAATTAATTACCACAATAAAAACCATCATATAAATAATAATTGATAAAAGCAATATCGCATCAATTAATTCCACTCATAAACATCATACCTAATAACAACAACATGAGTTTCTAATTGAAATTCTTCCGCATTGCAACTAATTAAACACACGCCCTTGCAAAATTGTACGCGTGCTAATTACAGCGCATCCGAATTCAGTGGGCAATTAACATAATATGCAAATACGAACGCAGACGTTGCACAATTAACCCGGATTAAGTAAGAAGACGGTCGGCAATTTAGGGCCAGCGCTGTTAAAGAGGGACGATGTGTAATTTGGTACAGAATGCGTCGCGCCTAATTAACGCTTAAACGATTGCTTAATTCTGGACGATGCGATGGGAACGTCCAGGGGCAATCAATTTTCATTAGACGCAACACGAGCAGTTAATATTTCATTACCGGTAATGAATAGCTGGGTAGATATTTCAGTATGATAATTATATTTTAAAGGTATGTTAAAAAAAATTACTTAATTTTGTCGTCCAGTAAACTCAAATAAAATTACATATAGAAAAATTATACAACTCTCTTTTATACCACTTTAAATTGAATATAATACGTGAATTACATGATTACAATGTACTGGATACTGGATTCGTCCAGAAAGTTGAACAAGTTTCTAGTTTCAATTATTCATGCGCTATATTGAGCTAGCACTATTACCAATCACATCTTATTATATATATATATATATATATATATATATATATATATATATACATAAAAGCCATGAGCTATGCGTGATTGGTACCAGAACGCGTTGAACATACCACATACAATATACTATACTACTATACTAAATAGAATATCATATAATAAGGGTAGAAATCCCACTACAGTAATCACTAGCTGCGAAGCATTCAATGCATGCAGGAAAAAGCTCTTTGGTTCAACGCGAATGAACCAAAAAGAGCCAGAAGCCCGCTCATTCATGAAGCTTCTGTACTTTATTTGAAGATACAGTGCAATCAGTTTTAATTAATGCTCGAATGCTCCGCCAATCAGGCTTGGTTAAAGGAAGATGACTTTTATCACCGATGTACTGACGCCCAAGGTGCCCTGTATATCTCGATAACTCATTTTGAAAACTGATTCGTACTGTACCTCAATAATTGCCGGAGATTGAGGGTTGCTGTTTGTTACATTCGCTTCAGCTTGGTGTTTTCCATTCAGGGGACAATAGTAGTAATCCTCTAGATTTTGCTTGGTTGAAGGAAAATTACTTTCATCACCTATTCTCTAAAGCTCGTCAGGGCTTTTTATATAAATAAAGTAAAATCCGTTTAACATAATTTTTGAGGTCAATAGTTTGATTTTCGTTGTTTAATATGTGTGCTACATATTTATCCGTGTTGAATGTAAAGTATAATTTTTTTATGTATCTCAATTACCGAGTCCTCAATTCAATTAATCTCTTTTAAGTTTTTCATATGTTCATTACATTGTTTCTCAATAATTCCTTCATGTTACTTGTTATTAAGTAATTTAAATAAAACCAATCAGCTATTTCAATAAGAAACTGTTTTCAGAAGCAAAATCCAATAAAGTTCCATTTGCTTTCACCATACGTTGAATCGCGCCCTGCTAACAGGACTCATCTCCTGCTGTTGCTAAGTGCACTCACGCGGCATTCAGCGCAGGTTTGCACACAGAAAACCTGCTGTTGTCAACCACCATACTTATATTTATGATAACCATTATTTCATGCAACTGGGAATACGTTTCAAAAAAAAAAAACTTGTTTTACACTAAACGTTAAAGGATAAGCGGCTGCGTGCGCTATCATAAATTATGAACTTTCGTATCGCGCGGCCGTGACTGAATTTATAAATACTTGATGAATTAAAAATTACTGTAAAGGGCTTTGAAAGGTGATAAATTATATCAATGTTTGGAACTTATCATTCAGTTTTATATATAATCTATCTTTATTTGGCTATCGACCCATACATATGGGTCTTTTCGCCTTCATTCAGATTTATTATTAAAAAAAATAGCAATATATGCAAAGTCAATATGTACATTTAAATTTAAAATTTGAATTACATTTAATTCTTTCTTAGTTAATACTAGGATGTTTGGGTCTTCATGAGTAGTATGAAAAGACAATACTGAACTATATTTATATTTATTATTATGAATATCCGTAAAAATAGTGTAAACTAAAAAGTATCTATCTAATTTGAAAATTGCCAAATTGATGGGGTTTATACCATCAATTCGCCGAATCGGGACTAATTCTAGCCATTTTGGCTAGAGCTTAGCCGAAACTAGTTGCAAAGTGTAACTGAAGTGTGATAAAAAACAAAGTAAAAAATCGTTTTATTTATCGTTTAAAAAAATGTTGTATTTCTTGAGAGGTATGCCAAATAAAGGTATTTTTTTTTAAGTTTTCGGATATGAAAGGAGAAAGGAAAAAGAAAATTGCAATCGTATATATATATATATATATGGCAAATCCGGATTAAATGTCCCTGAATAAAACTACATACAAAAGTGTCAACATATAACAGATAATTATTATTAAAAAAATGTATATAAATTAACAAAACACTTTTAATTTTATTACATATATCACAATATTTTTCCACATTACATATCTAATCTTATCAATCGAATTTACTCTCACTTTTATTCAATGATGCATACAATGGCTCCTCATTATCCGGATACGGTGTTATAGGTGTAAGCTCTTCCGCGATTTTTGTGAAAAACTCGTTAAACACTAGCCCGTCCATATTTTTCGCCATATAAACTAGAAACAGCCAGTCCATGTAACTGCAATAGCGCGTTACCGATAGCACTTTCCAAGGGTTGATTTTCCCGGGGCAGTGGTAACCGAAGACGTACTGATTGAATTTCTTACTGCGCGAATGCAGCACGACAGTCAAGCCACGCCAAACTAGAGCTAGCACTGAGATGACTAGTAGAATTAAATACCAGAACCAGAGGAATGCGTAGACTTTTTCGTTGATGATGTTGAGGGCCATCACACAAAGGGAGTCGTGCGATTGAATTGTACCTGATGGGCCAAATTTATGGAAAATGCATTTTGTCATCTGAAAATAGATAAATAGATATTTTTTATTTGTCCACCTCAAAATATAATTATATACAATAAAACATAAACATTTTGTAAGTAAATGACCTATATACAAAATTACATGTGAAAAATAAAGATAAATTAATTCAATTATTTAAAATTATGGAGAAAAATGCAAAGGAAAACCAAAAATTATTCTATAAAACACTAAAACTAAACAGAAAAGAAAAAGGACAAGAAGTAAATTATATACAAGACAATCAAGGAATATTGCTGAAGGATAACGAAAAAATACTGGAAAGATGGAAAGAATATTTTGAAGACTTACTATCACAAAATGGTGGAAATGAACAGAAGACAAGAGACCAGAACGACTCGGAAGCAGATATAGAGATGATCAATGGAAAATAAATACTAGAGATAATAAGGGAAATGAATATAGGGAAATCACCAGGACAAGACCAGATCACAACGGAAATGATTAAACATATGGGACCTGCAGGTAATGAAATACTACTAAAATTAATAAACGAAATATGGAGGACGAATAAAATACCCAGAGATTGGCAAGTATCGTTAATCGTACCGGTACACAAGAAAGGCGATAAGACAAAATGTTCAAACTATAGGGGTATAACACTCATAAGCATAGGTATGAAGATCTTAGAAAAACAATTAACAAAAGAATACTAGCAAAAATAGAGCAGACGCTAGAAGAATCGCAATGTGGATTTAGGAAAGGAAGATCCACACAGGACAACATTTTCACGATAAAACAAATCACAGAAAAAAGAATTGCAAATAATAAAAACACATACCTAGGATTCATCGACCTGGAAAAAGCATTCGACATGATACCAAGAAATAAATTATGGAAAATCCTGGAAGAGAGAGGTGTAGAAAGAAAGACAGTCGAATTAATACAAAACATATACAACAACAACACCAATGCAATAATACACAAGGGACAAACATCAAGAACATTTCAGACAACCACTGGACTAAGACAAGGAGGCGGGCTCAGTCCTACATTATTTAACATAACAATTTAGTATATTTTTATAATATTGGCCTATTTTTGTCTTCTTCTAACTCGACTAATTGAATACATTCCAAAATTGCTACCATAATTTAATTATAATCAGCTATCAATAATGTTAAAGGCATGCCCTATTTCTTCTTCTGACAGTGCCCTATCCTGTCTGAACATTGGCAATTAATAAGTCGATTTTAATTTTGTTTACGGAAAAGTTGGGTTGAGTTGAGTCCGAACCACTCTCACAGGTTTTTCATCCAAGAGCCTGGGCCTCTTTTCACCTCTAGCTTTCCTTGTAGTATTTGTTGTAATATTTTGTATTTGTTGTCTCTCATTATATGTCCCAGGTGTTAAAGTTTGCGTGTTTTCAGGGTACGGGTGACTTCCAAGTCTTTGTCCATTCGTCTGAGCACCTCCGAGTTAGTGTTATGTTCAGTCCAAGGAATCTTCAGCACGCGTCTGCACAGCCACATTTCAAAGGTATCTATTTTCTTTATTAATGCCACGTTAACCTAACAGGTGTACGATTTTTGACCGATCGCTATTACCATGCGCTATAATGCATACATATTTCATAGCGCGGAACTAATAGAATGAACACAAAAATTAATGTCAAAACATGACTATTGTTGAGCTTCCAGTTCTGTGAAAAATAGCCAGAACCTTTCGCGATGCGTGAGGTCTCAAATTGGTACCATTTGCAATAATAACGTACGTCTCTCGATCGCTATATTCATAGCGATTGATCAAAAATACACCACCAGGCCTCTGCCCCATATAACAGTACGGGGTGGAGGTAGAATCTTAACATTCTCACTTTTAGTTTCAAGCTCATGTCTTTTGAAGTGAAGAGCGTGTTAATTTGGATGAATGTGGTCAAGTATTTTTCGACGCGGCATCTAACTTCCGCACCGTAGTCCCAAGTATCTTGAGTGGTCGTTCCTATGTAACTATACGATTTTACTTTCTCAATTATTCTGTCGTTGATTTTTATCTGGGTCTGGTTTTGAGTTTTTTTCCTTGATACTACCATGTATTTGGTTTTGGAGATGTTTAAATTCAGGCCGTACCTTTCCGAGTAGTTTCGACTAGGTTTTGTAGATCGACGATTTTGTTGGCGATGATAGCAGTGTCATCCTCATACCTTATGTTGTTTATGTGTTCTCCATTGATTTTTAAGCCATTTTCTCCATATAGAGCTTCCTGAACTATCTTTTCGGAGTATAGATTGAACAGTATAGTGGAGAGAACACATCCCTGCCTAACACCCCCACATATTTCAATCTCATTTGATGTCTCGCCGTCGATATTACTTATTGAGATCCTAAAGACAATCGAAATGGACTATAAAAATATACGAATAATCGAAAACCTATACTGGAAACAACTCGCTTACTATTGCGTTGTAGTTGTTTCCAGTATAGGTTTTCGATTATTCTTATATCTTTATCGTCCATTTCGGTTATTTTTAGGATTTCAATAAGTTTGTCGTAGCGTAATTTGTCGAACTCCTTGGAGATATCGATGAAACAGATGTGGACGTCATGACTCATGTCTCTGCATCTCTGGATGACCACTTGTTGGGCAAATATTGCTTCTCTGGTTTCGAGCGCTTCACGGAAGCCGAATTGAGTTTTCGACACATCGTACTCGCACTTGTTGTATATTCGCGCGTGAATTACTTAAAGGAATATCTTTGTTATGTTGTTGATTAAGCTGACCATGCGGTAATCGTCGCATTTCCTGAATAACGCTTTCTTCAGGATTGGCATGAAGGTGAACACTAGCCATTTTTGTAGTATACTTCCAAAATCGTATATATTATTAAATAATTTGGTTAGTATATCCATTAACTCCTCAGAGTCGCTAAGGATTTTCAAGACTTCAGTATGGACTCCGTGTGGGACTGAAGCACGCCCATTTTTCATGCTTCCCAAGGCTGTGACTATTTCTTCTTTGATGATCTTCTTCTTCATGTGCTTATCCGATTTCGGATGTTTGCGATGAGCATGACTATCTTCACTTTATTGGTTGCTATTCTGAAGAGCTCGTTCGACGTCTTCCCGTAACTCTGCAACCATGAAATTCTCCTCCGCCCCAGCCTTCGTTTGCCGTATATCTTGCCTTGAATGGTGGCTTGTAACAGGGCGTATCTGTCCTCGTTCCGCATGATGTGACCTAGATATTGGTGCTTGCGGGTTTTGATGGTGTCCATGATCTCCTTCTCTTTCTTCAACCTGTGGAGGACTTCTATGTTTGTTACTCGGTCTTTCCAAGATATCCGCAAGATACGTCGATATAGCCACAACTCAAAGGCTTCAAGCTTTTTTGTTGTTGCTTCATTTAGTGTCCAGGACTCGACTCCGTAAAGTAATATTGGGAATATGTAGCACCTCAACATGCGTACTTTGGTAACAAGATGGAGTTCGTGATTTTTGAAGAGGTTATTTATTGTATTGAAGGCAGCTCGAGCTTTCCCAATTCTACTTTTTATCTCTTGGCTATTGTCCCAGTTTTCGTTCACAAGTGTACCTAAGTATGTTGTTTGTCTCACTATTTGTTGATTGTGAGCGTAAAGATTTACATTGGCTATAGTTTCTTTGCTTATGAAAAGAATTTTTTGTTTTGTGACTATTGATATTAAGTCCATAGCTTTCACTAGCCGCTACAATTCTGTTCAATAGTGTTTAAAGTCCTTCAAGAGAATCAGAGAATACCATTGTGTCTTCGGCATACCTGATTTATTCAGTCTAGCTCAGTTCAGTAAAATGCCTTCTTCTATGCCTTCTAACGCTTCCTTAAAGATCTGAATATAAATTGAACAGAATCGGAGAAAGTATGCACCCCCAAAGTTGTATATATTATTAAATAATTTTATTAGTATGTCCATGAATCCCTCAGAGTGGCTAAGTATTTTCAAGACTTTAGTATGGACTCCGTCTGGGCCTAGACCACGCCCGTTTTTTCATGCTTCTCAAGGGTTTGACTATTTCTTCTTTGATGATAGCTGGACCGCTATTTGCCTCGCTAATCATAGCCTCTTTTCTGGTATCTCGGAAGAGGTCTTCGATGTAGTCTTCCCATGGTTTTAGCTTGTCGGCGTCTATTATTATGTTGCCTGCATTGTCTGTAAGGCCCAATTCACACATAAGCGGCTTCGGGCGGAGGCGTGGTGTAGGCGAGGTGCAGGCGCGACGTCGCACAGGCGATTCTGATGACCATATGCAGTGAAGGGGTGGACATTGCACCATATGTTTACATAGAGGCGGCGTGAAAGAGTTGTGTCTCTCTCCACGCAGCCACCGTGTCTCAGGCGAAGAGACTAAGACGCGGTGCCGGCGCTACGAGAGGCACGACGCTTCAAGCACCCTCTGTATAAACATGTGGTGCAATGCCCACTTAGGTGACGAGGCGCGGCCATTTGCCTCGCCGGCACCGCGTCTTCGCCTCTTCGCCTAAAACACGGTTGGCGAAGAGGCGAAACTCTTCCACGCCGCCTCTATGTGAACATAAGGAGCAATGTCCACCCCTTTACTGCATGTGGACATCACAATCGCCTGTGCGACGTCTCGCGCCTGCGCCTCGCCTACACCGCGCCTCCGCCCGACGCCGTTATGTGTGAATTGGGCTTAAGTGGGCATTGCACCATATGTTTATATAGAGGAGGCGTCAAAGCGTCGTGCCTCTCACCGCGCCTTCGCATCTTCGACTCCTATGTGTGAATTGGACCTTATGCGTTGCAATTTTGTGTCGTCTCTTGCCTGACATTTGTTTTATATGCATATTTCCGAAATTGTACTGTTGTTCGTACAGCTCTATTTCTTGAATTTTTTCGCTCATCCATACTTCCTTGGCGATTCTGATCTTCTTTCTTTCTTTCTTTCTTACCTCTGTTGGTTTCTTGGTATTTAGTGGGGTTCGTGTTCTTTGGCCTTCTTCTAATTTCCATCATTTTTAATATATCTTCGTTCATCCATCCTTTATAGTTATCCCTTTGTCTTTGTAGGTGCTTTTCGCATGTGCTTTTAATAGCTATTGTTAATTTTTTCCCATTCTTCTTCCGGTGAATCTTCTGTTTGTGATTGCCCTGGTTCTTTGAGGTGTCCCTCAAGCGTGTTTTTGATATCCTCTCTAGTATTTGCGGTATTTAGTTGTTTTATGTCTATCGTTAATTTTGGAGGAGCTTTGGCATGACTTTTAAGTTTAACTCAGAGGTTAGAGACTACTGAAGTATGATCTGATGAGATGTCTGCACCTGGGTACGTCTTTGTTGATGTTATCGAATTGCAAAATCTCCTGTTGATGGTAATAAAGTCTACTTGAGTTCTCATGGGGTTGTGTGGTGTGTCGCTAGGTGCTTTCCAAGTATACAGTCTCCTGGATGGTAGCTTGTAAAAGTTGTTAGATATTACTAGCCCATTTTCTTAGCAGAAGCTCAGGAATCTATCTCCTCTTTCGTTTCGGTCACCAAGACCATACTCGCCGACTACGTCTTCTTCTTTGCCCTTCCCTACTTTCGCATTGAAATCTCCCATCACATCATTCGGTTCGTCCTTTTTGATTTGCTTTATCAGAGTTTTAAGCTGGTTGTAGAACTCCTCGATGGTTTGGGCGCCTGCGTCCGAAGTGAGGGCATATACTTGAATGATGTTTGTGTCGAAGGGCATGGAGCTGATTTTGATCATTGCGACTCTGTCTGAGCATGGGGTGAAACTTATTATTAAAAAAATGTACCTTTATGGGCATTTACCTCACTGCTCTTCCACATCACCAACCACAACAAAAAATTACAAAAATATACAACAAACTTGTTATTAGTATTAGGTGTTTTGTTACTATGAAGGCTGCTCCGTTCCAGTGATGGTTGTCGTCGTTGCTTAAGTAATAGACGACGTGGTCTTGTATCCTTTATTTGCCCTTGCCTTGCCACTATGTCTCGCTAAGGCCGATTATGTCTATTTTTAGTCAGTCCATTTCCTGGATTATGTTGTGGATTTTACCACTCTCAAACATTCACGTAGCTATTCTTCTGGCTAAACCGGGGATTCTTCGCACCCTCTGCCAATTGAACGGCTGCCAGGTACTGAGGGCCATTTGTTTTGATTTTCCAGCCATGTTAATTGTACTAGGAATATTGTTTTGAGGTGGTTTTCCGTTGCCTTCCTCAACGCTGTGTAGACGCCAGTTCAGTGGCTGCCACCTTGCCGTCTATTGTCTGATCCGTGACCTTTCTGGTTCTCCTGAACCTCAGCTCACGTTTAGTTTTGAGACAGCGAGCTGCCGCTGCTCAGATTTTCGCCATATCTGGCAATTCTTATCTAATTTGGCCTGCAGGTCCATACAGTTACCAGGGTGTAGCACGTGGAGCCATAGATAAGAATTGAGTGCCCTGCGAGGGCCAGTCACCAGCAACCATCTGCTGACTATGCCTCCAGATGCGACCGTTTCCGGTGAAAAGTACTATCTCTGCAGCGTCACCCCATACACCCCTAGATGTCCTATTTACATGTTAAAATTATAACAATCCTGTCTAGATATTACAGGATCTGTTTAATTTTAACAGATTTACAACTTACAGACCTGTTTGTTTATAACATACTGTTAAAGTTAACAATCCTGTTTAGATATTACAGGATCTGTTTAATTTTAACAGATTTACAACTCACAGACCTGTTAGTTGATAAGAGGCTGTTAAAGTTAACAATCCTGTCTAGATATTACAGGATCTGTTAAATGTTAACAGATTTACAACTTACAGACCTGTTAGTTTATAACAGGCTGTTAAAGTTGCGTAGAGAATACGGCTGATTGAATGATAATCATTGGATATTTATGGAATTTAGTAAGTCTAACGTTTATAAATTTCTCGAAATCTCTATCGTAGAATTCATACATACGCTCAGAGCAGGTCCACCTCATACACCCCTAGATGCCCTATTTACATGTTAAAATTATAGCAATCCTGTCTAGATATTACAGGACCTGTTAAATGTTAACAGATTTACAACTTACAGACCTGTTAGTTCATTACAGGCTGTTAATGTTAACAATCATGTCTAGATATTACAGGATCTGTTAAATGTTAACAGATTAAAACTTACAGACCTGTTAGTTAATAACAGGCTGTTAAAGTTGCTTAGAGAATACAGCTGATTGAATGATAATCAGATATTTATGGAATTTAGTAAGTCTAGAAGTCAAATGTTTATAAATATCTTGAAAACTTTATCGAGATCTAGATTTCGTACATACACTCAGAGCCGGTCCTGTCGGAGGGCAAACACGAGCGCCACCCATGAGTGGCCAATATAGGGGGCAACCGCGGTACCAGAAGTTGGGGTTGGTTATTTACATTTTATATTCGGGCTTGCAAGAGCAACACGACTAACAGCTAATATTAAACCAACAGATATAAACAGAGAATACCAATGTTTCTGAAACCTAGAAATGAAAGAATATATACTAGGGCCCTGTCCGTTTGGTTACTACTAAGACGCTTTCGTTTAGCATAGTTTGGCATCGCCTCCGTGGCGTGCAGTATCGCTTAGATCCTGCGGTCGTGCGCCGCCGGTTATAAGGGCCGAGGTAGAATTAACGCATCAAAAGCGGCAAATAGAACAAGAAACAATAAGCCTGTACCAGCCCAGAGTGATAAACGAAAGGCACTTATGTGTATTCAATTGAATAACTCACCCTCGCCATATTGCATCGTAATTCATTGGTTTTTTACATTACGGTGAGGGTCTTACTCTTTTTAGCGACGAAAAAATTAGGTCAAGCCTTTGAGGCAACCAGGGCTTTAGTTAATTAGTAAATCCTGTAAAATTAGCGCGATTTGAAGAATATTACAAATACACGAAAGGCACTCTAGTGACTAGTAGTGACATATGCTGTTGTCACGCTGTACTATTAGTATAAGCGTGACGTTAGCATGTGTCATTACTAGTCACTAGTAGTAGCCAAACGGACATGGCCAAGGTATTTAGTTATTATTTATTAATAGACTGGGGCGATGAAAAGTAAGTTCGCACATGGGCGGCCGTATACCTCTGCATACACTAACTATCTAAATAATCTTACCTTAGGAAATACAACATCAAGAATATCCACGTTTGAGCTTAAGCCCTCATGAATTATAGTTGTTCCTAGTGTTAAGAACTGCCTACCCAAGAACAGATGAGTCAGATATATCTGAGACACCAAATTGATTAAGTTGCAAACCTCGCAAGCGATTAACCAGAAAGTCCACGATCGATTGACAATTAGGTGCTCCAGAAATGCCACTTTAAGATCAACAAGCTTGCGCTCACTAAAACAAGAAGATTTCATTACAAAAAAAAACTTAACTAGCTTAACTAATTATATATTTGAAGATACAAGCTAAAATTAAATGAACTCGGTTGAATAACAACATGTAATTAATTAAATGGATGAATTAGTTAATTAATTTGCGGTTTATTCTATGTAATTATCAAATTTAATTTACTTATGCCCGTATTCACCAACATCCCATAAACTTTAGTCCCATAAACTATTAAATGGATAAATTGACAACGACATTGTGACAGAATCTGCCAAAACTAATGTCAAACACCTTACCAGTGTGAAGTTAAACAATTCTCATAATTCCGGACGGTCGTGAGTGGACGTTTTCTCGGTGCATTGTTACTAAACGGAGTGTTCAAAAAAATATTTTTTTCTACAATTGTTTATTTATATCTTGGTAACCATAAAATAAGAAAAAAACAAATTTAAGTTAATTTTGTCAATTGTTATTGAATAATACTTGCAACAAAACAAATTGCAATTTTTTATTAATGTACCCCCCAGGATTTTTTTTAAAACTTTCAAAATATTGTTTAGATTTTAACAATCATCAGAAATATTTTCGAATAGGGTACTGGGCGTTAGCTCGTTTTTTTTTTAATATTTTTGAACATAAACATGCATGTAAGTAAAATATTTGTAAAATCATTTTTTATTTATAACAAATGTATGTGCCCATAATCCAATGTTTTTATTTAACAATTTTGTTTATAAGACATCACTTTAGTGGTATCAAAAAAGAAAAGTTAAAAAAGTTGTCAGGAAGTATTTTTTATAAGTCTGTCATTGAATAATATTTGCAACAAAAGAAATTGCAATTTTTATTAAGGTACCCCCCACGATTTTTCTTTTAACTTTCAAAATATGGTTTAGAATTTAACAAAAATCATTAGACATATGTTTGAATAAGGTGCTGGGCCTTAGTTATTTTTTTTTATATTTTTACAATGCACCGAGAAAAAGTCCACGCCGCGCCAACTCATGGGCCGCCCGGAATTATGAGAATTATTTAACTTCACACAGCTTTGATGACACCTTTTGTTTCATTATTCAGTGTTTGCAATAGAGAGAATCTAAAGTAACTACATTTCCTATATAATGTATTTATTGTGGCTATAACAACGAATACTTATAGGTTCAATAGCTATTGATACATTTATGGAACATCGGTGAATATGGGGGTTAGATTCGGTTGTTTAGAGGCGAGTTAATTATAGCCCATGATTATTGTTAGATGTGGCATAAATTATTCTAAACTTTCTATTTCATAACTTCATGTGCCTCTGTTTATATATGGGAACGTAGCATTATGTATAAATATTGTCAAAAGTGAATTATGTATAAGTGATTGGAAATTAACTCAAGTTTTATACAAACGAGCACTAGAGTTTAATATTAAGTTAGATAATAGACCTATTATTCATTGGTTATAGTACATACATTGATGATTTTGTTGGCGTCTTCTTATCTCCAATTGCCAGTTCGGTTTCAGTAGCAAAAGAGGCGTACTCCAGGCCAGCTATCAATTTCTTCAATCTACCACCTATAAGAAAATAGATTTTTACTATATGAAAAAAAGTTATAATTAAAAATAATTAACACCAAGACAGGAAAAAAAAATCTCTCGTTCATATCTTCGTCCCAGGACTTTTGGGAAGGCCTGTATAATCAATTCAATTTATTCGGTTATCGAGCCCGGTCTTTCCGCATTCCTGTCCATATTGTACAACAACATAAACACATTTTTTACTTTCACCCTTTTGAGTGTATTACACATACCTTCTTTCTTCTTCCATATAAAATGTGGCACATAGAACATCAACGCCTGCCAAAACAGCACAAATGGCACCCACTGGTAGTACGCGTGTCTTTTAATAGGTTCATCCGCGTTGATACCCATTGCCCCAACCCCCGGGTGCGCCACCTCGTGCGATCTTATCATATCCTCATCCAAATACTTCACGACAGTAAAAGTTGAAGTGAAATAACAAAACCGTTCCAGAACTTTTTCAGGCACCCCTTTATCCGCGATACACTTAATATGCTCCCCGATCAACTCCTGCGATGTTATCAACAACGTCAGCATAAACAACAACGTTGTAGTAAAACGGTAGTGAAATTTAAAAACCAAATTATCGATCGAATATTGGTCTGTTTTAACCTTTAAATTACTCCGGATCCCCTTTATTAACGACTGCATCGTGAAACGTGTTCAACTTTTTTTTTTTAAACCAGTAGCAACTGAATAGTAATCACTTGTTTGCTTTTAGATTGTAACGCGAGGTGTTATTGTTGTTATTTTAAATGTGCCATGTTTGGTGATGACTGTTCAAATTGTAAAAAGTATGAAAAGTGCGACTGAGCTCGAACGCGACACCCGCACACTGATATTAATTTTCTATCACGAGTACTTTTATTATCTTATCACTTGTACCTATTAGGATTGAATATAAAAAATATTGGAGCTGCTTAAAGTAAATGTATGTATGGCTACAAGTGTTTTCAGTATTGTAAATACTGTTGAAAGCTTTAATTTACATGTTAATTATTAGTAGTTATTGCATTATTGTGTTACAATCCTCTAACGACCTTCAGGTCCTTCTGCCGTGTTGTATGTGCATGCAAGGACTTGCTACTTCAGAATTTCGTCCCTAGTGTCATTAATTGTATTCGAAACGAAAAATGGTACCGACTATCCAGGTCGGGATTCGAACTCGGGGCGCCCGTTCACGTACATCGACGTGTAGTCTTTTTTATTTATTTATTTGGCTATACATTTTTCGATTAATAGAGTTACCAACTGTCTACATTTGTCTAAATATGTACACTTATATTTTTAACTCTATCAACAGAGGTCGTATTGCATCCTAAATGTCAAATACTAGCACATAGTTCAGGGATTTCAAAATTGTAGTTGTTATTTGACATACAAACTGCTATACCAATTGGTTTAATCGAATGCAAAAATGTGTAGATCTTAAAGGAGAATATTTTGATTTCCAAAATATTCTCCTTGAATAATAATAAACACAATATGCGGCAAGGTGGCATAATAATAAAGAAATTTCGACACGCCAATCATTGATTTTGTTATTCATTCTCAATACATAAATAGCAACCCCCGTAATGTTGAAATATATGTTGAAGAAAACTAAATCAATCCAATATTTAATTTTATGGTCGTAAATAAAACCAATGTTAATAATATACCAGGAATACTAGTAAACAACACCACAATCGAAAGAGTTAGAAGCTTCCAATACTTCCAAGACTATAACGACCAAACCATAGAAGTGAACAAACGTATAGAAATAGCAAGAGCAATTTTCGTCAAAATGAAAAATCTTTTCTCAAATAGAAATCTTAATCTAGCCTTGAGAGTCCGAATAATTCGCTGTTACATTTTTTCAACACTACTGTATGGAATGGAAGCATGGACGTAACATAAAAAAAAACTAGAGTCGTTTGAGGTGTGGATCTATCGCCGCATGCTCAAGATATCCTGGACGGACCTAGTAAACAACGAAGAAGTCATGCGAAGATTGCATAAAGAAAAGGAACTGATCCTTACGATCAAAACACGAAAGCTAGAGTACTTGGGACACATCACCCAGGGGGAGAGATACTCTATTCTCCAACTGATCATGCAAGGAAAAATACAAGGAAGAAGAAGAATGAGGCGTCGCAGAACCTCATGGTTAAAGAACCTTAGAGAATGGTACGGACAAACATCGGTCGGACTACTTAGAGGTGCAGCTTCAAAGATGAGAATCGCCATGATAATTGCCAATCTCCGATAGGAGACGGCACCACAAGAAGAAGATATGTTCATAAGATTGTCCAACTGTTTTTATTTTAAAAGTTTTGCTTATTCTAAATTATTATTATTTTCGTTTTTTATTCTCATTGTACTAATTCAATTATTGATGTGCTATGTTTATCATAGTGCGACTATGACTATCACATGCTGAACATTTCTTTTATTCAACACATGATTGGTTATGATAGAACTGAACTTCTTCAAGTTTCTTGATGAATATAGTACAATGTAATTCACTTTTTGGGTTAATCTTGCTCTCTCAAATAAATTCTCTTGGAGCTTCTTCGAATCGCCCCCCTGTAATTTTGGGTCGTTTCGAGCCGCATGCAAACCGCTACAAATTAATCATGTTACAATCGCAAATTGCGATCGGCCGCTTAGGTCGTTTTCGTTTTGCAATAATTTTCGGACGTATCTGGGCTTGCCGGCGGGTATGATAGGGATGGTGGAATGCCGTCCGATCAATCGGGGCCGATCTGTTGAGTCATCCCGCGCGCATTGTCCCGCCGCAGTCAAACCAGACTGCGTTCTCGAACCGGACCCCGCGATAAATTCTCACGCCTCCTGCTTTTGTGCCCAGCAACGGCTCTAGAAGGACTTGAGAAAGAAGACGATGCATATTTAAGAGTTTTAGGCTGGGTTTTATAAAGCTTGACCGTAGCTACGGTGAACATACGTTCTTTACTTAAGAGGTCAGTCCTTTATTTACAGTTAAAAATATGCACATTAGAAGCATGTACTTCGTCAAATACAACTTTCAAATGAATTTTATGACTTTTTAAATCGCGAACCTATGCATTAGTAATAAATACTATAAACTTATCAATTTTATAAGGTATTTTTTTATATTCTTAAAAAAATATGGCCTCTAACAAAAATATGAGATAAATAAAACGATTTTTTACTTTGTTTTTTATCACATTTCAGTTATAATTTGCAACTAGTTTCGGCTAAGCTCTAGCTATTTTCGAGCTCCTCCGATGACTGAAGAAAGTGTAACCGATCGCTCTTTATATAATAGCAAAATATAAAACAAAGTGTTACTGAAGTGTGATAAAAAAACAAAGTAAAAAATCGTTTTATTTATTCTTTAAAATTAATTATCACAAAGTAGACTCCTTAACAATCCAATATTTGAAAAATATGAGAGTTAACTATATATTTATAAATATTAAATTCATTAAATAGGTATACACTATTTTTTCGAAACAAACCCAACCAAGGGGCCGTATACACTCCAATACAGCGATCCTTATAGTTAATTCACTATTAGATGTTGGGCTGTTGGTTGGTGTGGGCTATTGTAGTCATTTCACCCACCTTCATATTCAAGTTCAAGAGTTCCTCGATCAGCCGTCCGGTATTCCTCTTCCCACCGCTTGTCACTGTTCTGCATTCCTGATCTATTGGTCTGTCCATTTCTACGCTCGGAAGCCATTTGGTTACTTCCCACCACCTTCATTTTGGAAGGTGCCCTACGGTCAGTGCTCAGCCAGTGTTTTGACTGCTACGTTGTAGGTCTTGATCCAATTGAAAGTGCCCCTTATTATTATTATGGTGTCCTCCCTTGTCTTTGCTTCCTCTGGCGTCGGGTTTGGTGCCATTTGTCATGCTTCATATTCTTCATTGATATTGTAATGGTTAACATCTTCAGTGTCATCATAATACATCTGGTATTCGTCCATCTAACGCTTTCCTGTGCCAGACCATCTTATTTCGTAACACCTACGTCTACCTGCATTCTCTACATTTCTTTTATGCCAATGTATATTTTGCCTGTTGTACCGTTCCATGTAGCTGTCTTCATTTTGGCAGTCTCGATATTCTTTGGATTTGGCCTGTTGTACCGTTCCATGTAGCTATCTTCATTTTGGCAGTTTCGATATTCTTTGGGTTTGGTGCCATTTGGCATGCTTGGCTGGACAGCTGGTCCAGCCGTGCCTGCATCTCCCTCATCCCTGCTCTTACCGTCCATATTCCTGCCCAATTGAGCTTGTTCTGCCTTTGGGGCTTCCAATTGGCGCCTGAGGCCTTCAGCTTTGTAGATTTGGAGATTTGGAGTACTTCTAACGGGGTTCCAGTTTTCCCGAAGTGCAGCTCGTATTTCTCGCGAAGAATCGCCGCGTCCACTTTCGCGTATGTGTCTTAACACTATGTCTCTAAGTTCTGCCAACTGTTTGTAGGCGTCCTGACCTTCGTCCTCGTCCTCACTGTCTGCTTTGTGGTGCTTTAGCATCTTTTCTTCCCTTCTAATTCGTCTCCCCTATCCGCAGGCGTGGTGGCTTGCCTCTTGGCTGTCTGGGTTTGATGGTTTTCATCCTCTGAGTCAGAATTTTCGGCACTTATCAGTAATCAGTTGACTCGCGATGCCTTACTATTTCTTCGGAGTTTTAGCTTGGTTCTATTTCCATTGTCTTTATGTCATTGGAGTCATTGGTGTTATGCCGCCTCCTCCAAACGGATTGGTGTTATGCCGCCTCGTCCAAACGGGTTGGTGTTATGCCGCCTCCTCCAAACGGGTTGGTGTTTTCTACGGGTTCTGTTTCTGTGTTCGCTTCCTCTGCGACTCGGTGGTTATCAGATGACGACCACGATGCCCTCACCGCCCGGTGCTTTTATTTCTGCTTCCCAGCCATGGTCTATTATGTTGTGGCAGCGTCCTTTGCCTATTTTAGCAATAAATCGCGCAAAATACTGTGTTTTCCGATTTTTTTTTAATTTAAGACCAATTACATGGTCAAGATCTTTGTAATACGTTTTTAGATCTTCTTCACTACTGGTAGATGTCGAGGCGTAAAGTTAAAGAATGTTGGTATTGACCGGTTTGGAGTTGAGTTGTAAAAGAATTATTCTGTGTTTTGCTGTTATAACTACTACTATATTGTAATGGTTAACATCTTCCTTGTCATCATAATACATTGGTATTCGACATATTATCTTAAGCTTTGCTATGCCAGACCAGACAATTACATGGTCGAGATCTTTGTAACACGTCTCTAGGTCTTCTTTACTACTGCTGGATGTCCGGGCGTAAAGTTGAAGACTGTTGGTATTGACCTGTTTGAAGTTGAGTTGTAAAAGAATTATTCTGTGATTTGCTGTTATAACTGCTACTATATTGTAATGGTTAACATCTTCATTGTCATCATAATACATTGGTATTCAACATATTATCTTAAGCTTTCCTATGCCAGACCAGACAATTACATGGTCGAGATCTTTGTAGCACCTCTCCAGATCTTTTTTACTACTGGTGGATGTCGGGGCGTAAAGTTGAAGAATGTTGGTATTGACTGGTTTGAAGTTGTGTTGCAAAAGAATTATTCTGTGTTTTGCTATTATAACTGCTACTATATTGTAGTTATTTCACCCACCTTCATATTGAGGTTCAAGAATGACTCGATCAGCCGTCCGGTTTTCCTCTTCCAATCGCTTGTCACTGTTCTGCATTCCTGATTTATTGATCTCTCCACTTCTACGCTCGGAAGCTAGTCTTGGTCCAATTGAAAGTACCCCTTATTCTGATTATGGTGTCCTCCCTTGTCTTTGCTTCCTCTGGCGTCGGGTTTGGTGCCATTTGGCATGTTTCATATTCTTCATTCATATTGTAATGGTTAGCATCTTCATTGTCATCATAATACATTGATCTTCGCCATATTATCTAAAGCTTTCCTGTGTCAGACCACTTCATTTCGTAACACTAGACGTAGGTAAAAGAAATGAAGAGAATGCACTTCAATTCTTTTATACCATTGTATATTTTGCCTTCTTCAAACATGCTTGTACCGTTCCATGTAGGTATCTTCATTTTGGCAGTCTCGATATTCTTCTATTTTTCTCTCTGTTGTATTATCTCGTCTTCATTCAATACCTTCCCCTCCGGAGAGCTGATCAGGGAAAAAATTAATTT
The DNA here is from genome assembly GCA_963942505.1 of Lordithon lunulatus. Classification (NCBI taxonomy): domain Eukaryota; kingdom Metazoa; phylum Arthropoda; class Insecta; order Coleoptera; family Staphylinidae; genus Lordithon; species Lordithon lunulatus. The sequence goes on from OZ012669.1 coordinate 53,720,392, forward strand.
TGTATTGAACATTCAAACTATGTGGATGATAATAGTGGTGCCCTTGATGGCCTTTAATACGGTGGTTCCTGTTGCCTTATGTATCCTTACGCCAGGAACCTTTGTGATGGTTCCTCTACGTTTAGAGCCATTATTTCGATCCTTGTACAAAAGAGTGCCCTGTGTACAGCCGCCCATTCTGGTTGCAGACGTTGCGGTTGAAGATTAACTTAGCTTCCTTTTTCACCTTTGGCCTTACCAACATGGGACCCTGTCAGAAGCTTTTCTACCGCCGGCATTGCTCTCAGGATCATTAAAAGTACTTCGTCAAAGTATTAATCCCCGAGAGCGGAGCTTACAATTTTCAAACATTATTTGCCCAAAACCGCCATAATGTGAGTATAGTAAAGCGACGTACATTTATGAATTACCAAATTATTTCTTTAAATATTACAATAAATTCAACATATAATATATCAATTAAATGATGAGTTTAAAATATTAATAAAATATTATATAAAAATATATAATATAATGTAAAATATATATATATAATATAATACCGCCATAACTTGAGTATAAGTAAAGCGACGTACATTTATGAATTGCCAAATTATTTCTTTAAATATTACAATTAATTCAACATATATAATATATCAATTAAATTATTAGTTTAAAATATTAATAAAATATTATATAAAAATATATAATATAATGGAAAATATATATATATATATATATATATATATATATATATATATATATAATATAATATAATATAATATAATATAATATATAAAATATTAATAAAATAGTACCAGCCTTGACGGGAATTCGACCCCACGACTTTTATAATGCACTGTTTAGGGTTACAAAAAGTGTTTTATTTGTAATATTCAGAGTTTTATAAGATTATTTTCAATGTAGTCATAAATATAAAATCCAGAATTACAAAATCTAGCATTGGTACGGTTCAATGCTGGATTTTGTAATTCTGGAGTTGAACACCCCAAAAAGTTGAGATACGGCTTTGAAATGTTAATCATTAAATACTATATATTATTATTATTATCATTATTTTATATTTATGACTACATTGAAAATAATTTTATAAAACTCTGAATATTACAAAGAAAACAGTTTTTGTAACCCTACCAATCATGGAAATTGTAATTTTCGAGTTGAACACTAGAGATACAATTTTCAAACGTTGTAATCACTAAATATGACAATTTACGAATACATTGAAGAACATTTTATAAAATTCTAGATACTATAGATTGAATTACGGCAGTTTCCGTTAACCTAATAATGTTGGATTTTGTAATTTTCGAATTTAACACTTCTATGAGTCTACAAAAAGTAGAGATACAATGTTTAAACGTTGTAATTACTAAATATAACTAGTTACAAATTCATTCAAGGTAATTTTATAAAATTTGGGATACTATAGAGGGAATTACGACACTTTTTGTAAACCTAATAATGTTAGATTTTGTAATTTTCGAAAAGTCTACAAAAAAATAGAGATACAATCTTCAAATGTCGTAATTACTAAACATGACTATTATATAAACACGTGCAAGATAATTTAATAAAATTGTGGATACTATAGAGGGAATTACAGATTTTTTTGTAAACCTAATAATTGTTGGATTTTGTAATTTTCATGTTTAACATTTCGAAATGTCTAGAAAAAGTAGAGATACAATTTTCAAACGTTGTAATTAGTAAATATGACTATTTACAAATTCATTTAAGGCAATTTTATAAAATTTGGGATACTATAGAAGGAATTACAACACTTTTTGTAAACCTAATAATGTTAGATTTTGTAATTTTCTAGTTTAACTTTTCGAAAAGTCTACAAAAAATAGAGATACAATTTTCAAACGTTGTAATTACTAAATATGACTATTTACAAATTTATTCAAGGCAATTTTATAAAATTTGGGATACTATGGAGGGAATTATGGCACTTTTTGTAAACCTAATAATGTTCGATTTTGTCATTTTCGAGATTAACATTTCGAAAAGTCTACAAAAAATAGAGATACAATCTTCAAATGTCGTAAGTACTAAACATGACTATTTATAAACAAATGCAAAACAATTTAATAAAATTGTGGATACTATAGAGGGAATTACAGAATTTTTTGTAAACCTAATTATTGTTGGATTTTGTAATTTTCGAGTTTAACATTTCGAAATATATAGAAAAAGTAGAGATACAATTTTTCAAACGTTGTATTTACTAAATATGACTATTTACGAATTCATTCAAGGCATTTTTATAAAATTTCGGATACTGTAGAGGGAATTATGGCACTTTTTGTAAACCTAATAATGTTCGATTTTGTAATTTTCTAGTTTAACATTTCGAAAAGTCTACAAAAAATAGAGATATAATCTTCAAATGTCGTAATTACTAAACATGACTATTTATAAACACATGCAAGACAATTTAATAAAATTGTGGATACTATAGATGGTATTACAGAATTTTTTGTAAACCTAATAATTGTCGGATTTTGTAATTTTCAAGTTTAACATTTCGAAATGTCTAGAAAAAGTAGAGATACAATTTTCAAACGTTGTAAATACTAAATATGACTATTTACGAATTCATTCAATGCAATTTTATAAAATTTGGGATACTATAGAGGGAATTACGGCACTTTTTGTAAACCTAATAATGTTAGATTTTGTAATTTTCGAGTTTAACATTTCGAAAAGTCTACAAAAAATAGAGATACAATGTTCAAAAGTTGTAATTACTAAATATGACTATTTACAAATTTATTCAAGGCAATTTTATAAAATTTCGGATACTATAGAGGAAATTACGGCACTTTTTGTAAACCTAATAATGTTCGAATTTGTAATTTTCGAGTTTAACATTTCGAAAAGTCTACAAAAAATAGAGATACAATGTTCAAACGTTGTAATTACAAAATATGACTATTTACAAACACCTGCAAGACAATTTAATAAAATTGTGGATACTATAGAGGGAATTACAGAATTTTTTGTAAACCTAATAATTGTTGGATTTTGTAATTTTCTTGTTTAACATTTCGAAATGTTTAGAAAAAGTAGAGATACAATTTTGAAACATTGTAATTACTAAATATGACTATTTACAAATATATTTAAGGCAATTTTATAAAATTTGGGATACTATGGAGGGAATTATGGCACTTTTTGTAAACCTAATAATGTTCGATTTTGTAATTTTCTAGTTTAACATTTCGAAAAGTCTACAAAAAATAGAGATACAATCTTCAAATGTCGTAATTACTAAATATGACTATTTATGAACACATACAAAACAATTTAATAAAATTGTGGATACTATAGAGGGAATTACAGATTTTTTTGTAAACATAATAATTGTTGGATTTTGTAATTTTCAAGTTTAACATTTCGAAATGTCTAGAAAAAGTAGAGATACAATTTTCAAACGTTGTAAATACTAAATATGACTATTTACGAATTCATTCCATGCAATTTTATAAAATTTGGGATACTATAGAGGGAATTACGGCACTTTTTGTAAACCTAATAATGTTAGATTTTGTAATTTTCGAGTTTAACATTTCGAAAAGTCTACAAAAAATAGAGATACAATGTTCAAAAGTTGTAATTACTAAATATGACTATTTACAAATTTATTCAAGGCAATTTTATAAAATTTCGGATACTATAGAGGAAATTACGGCACTTTTTGTAAACCTAATAATGTTCGAATTTGTAATTTTCGAGTTTAACATTTCGAAAAGTCTACAAAAAATAGAGATACAATCTTCAAATGTTGTAATTACTAAATATGACTATTTAAAAACACATTCAGGATAACTTAATAAAATTTTGGATACTATAGAGGGAATTACAGAACTTTTTGTAAACCTAATAATCTTAGATTTTATAATTTTCGGCTTTAACATTTCGAAAAGTCTATAAAAAAATAGAGATACAATTTTCAAACGTTGTAATTACTAAATATGACTATTTACAAATTCATTCAATGCAATTTTATAAAATTTGGAAGACTATAGAGGGAATTACGGCACTTTTTGTAAACCTAATAATCTTAGATTTTATAATTTTCGACTTTAACATTTCGAAAAGTCTATAAAAAAATAGAGATACAATTTTCAAACGTTGTAATTACTAAATATGACTATTTACGAATTCATTCAATGCAATTTTTAAAATTAGGGATACTATAGAGGGAATTACGGCACTTTTTGTATACCTTATAATGTTAGAATTTGTAATTTTCGACTTTAACATTTCGAAAAGTCTACAAAAAATAGAGATACAATATTCAAACGCTGTGATTACTAAATATGACTATTTACGAATTCATTCAAGGCAATTTTTTAAAATTTGGGATACTATAGGGGGAGTTACGGCACTTTTTGTAAACTTAATAATGTTAGATTTTGTAATTTTCGACTTTTACATTTCGAAAAGTCTGTAAAAAATAGAGATATATTTTCAAACGTTGTAATTACTAAGTATGACTAATTAGCAATACATTCAAGATAATTTTATACAAATCTAAATTTTATAAAAGAAAATACGGCACTTTTTGTAACCATACCAATGTTTGATTTTATAATTTCCGAATCTTACACCCCGAAAAATCTCCAATAAGTTGAGATATGGGTTTCAAACATTGCGGGCATTCAATATATTAAAGTAATTTTGAATATTAAAAAGATAATTACAACACTTTTTGGAACCCTACCATGGTTAGATTGAATTTACGAGTTTATCACCCCAAAAAGACTTCAAACATATGATTTTAAAACGCTATAGTTATTAAATATGAATACATTGAAGGTAATCGATAGTGACTATACTATAGTGATAGTGTATTCGATAGTGACCATCAGTAATTTGTATGTTTCAATGAAATTTCAAACAGCTACACAATTTACTTCATAGATAGTAGCGTTGAAATATAATACATATTAAATTAATTAACTCGTGGTAATTACTGATAAGATAAGCCCGTACATATCCAGAACTTGTCTTATAAAATACTTTTTTTGGAGGCTACATACGACAAGTGTAGTTTATCGTGAGTGCAACTCAGGTGGGGGCCCCAATACTGCTTTCCACGCGCAGCCTCTCTACATAGGCTAAGCATAGCGGGCCCTCGGTAGAGGCTACCGCATAGTGGGGGCTGTATCCCCTTCCTTTGTCCCCCACCATCGTTGAATATTTTGTCGAGAGAATCGGTAGTAGCTCTCGGCGCACAGTTAAATACACACTACTAGAAATTGAACCCTTACAACACCGCTAATTAACGCGCGTAATTAATTCATGATATAATATATACGGGTGGTGCAAACAAAGTTGTTTGGTGTGAGTGCGCGGCACGATGTTCGACGTCTTCGGCTCCGTGAAGGGGCTGCTGAAGATCGATTCAGTTTGTATCGATAATAATGTGTTTCGATTGCACTACAAGGCGACGGTGGTCATCCTAATAGCGTTTTCGCTATTGGTGACCAGCAGGCAGTACATTGGAGACCCCATTGATTGTATTGTGGACGAAATTCCGCTCAATGTGATGGACACGTATTGTTGGATTTATTCGACGTTTACGATTCCAAATCGGTTAACTGGACGCGTTGGGCATGATATTGTGCAACCTGGGGTGGCGAGTCATGTGGACGGCAAGGATGATGTTAAATATCATAAATATTATCAGTGGGTGTGCTTCGCGTTGTTCTTCCAAGCGATGCTGTTTTACGTGCCGCGATACCTGTGGAAGACGTGGGAGGGCGGACGCATCAAGATGCTTGTCCTCGACCTTAACTGCCCTATTATAAACGAGGAGTGCAAGAATGGTCGTAAAAAGTTGCTTGTTGATTATTTTACAACGAATATCCGTTTGCAGAACTTCTACGCTTATCGGTTTTTCATATGTGAAGTCCTCAACTTCATTAATGTAGTTGGGCAGATCTTCTTTATGGACTTTTTCTTGGATGGTGAGTTTAGTACGTATGGTAGCGATGTGCTAAAGTTCACTGAAATGGAGCCTGAAGAGCGCGAGGACCCTATGTCGCGTGTCTTCCCAAAAGTTACTAAATGTACATTCCATAAATACGGTCCATCTGGAACCGTGCAGAAGTTCGACGGCCTCTGTGTGCTCCCACTAAACATCGTGAACGAAAAAATCTACGTCTTCCTATGGTTCTGGTTCATCATCCTCAGCGTGCTATCCGGCATATCCTTGATGTACCGCGCCGCCGTCATCATGGGCCCTAAACTTCGGCTCTACCTCCTACGCGCCCGCTGCCGCCTCGCGCCTCAGGATCACATCAAAATCATCGCCGACAAGTGCAAAATCGGCGATTGGTTCGTCCTGTACCAGCTCGGCAAGAACATCGACCCTCTGATCTACAAAGAGGTCATTGCGGATCTCTCCGAAAAACTAGCCGGCAAAGAGAGTGTCTAGCCGTTTCGAAAAACATCGACGACAATCGAGAAAAATAAAACGTGTTAACGGCGTGCCTTCAACAAAACACACACACAAAAAACACTCGATCGATACACGCGCTGCTGCTGCTGCTGCTGCTTGCATGCGCAACACGAGGCTCCGGAATTTAACACACAATAAAATACAAAAATAAATAAACAATAATATTCATTCCACAGCTTGCATATAGGGATCAATTTATAAAAATAAAATGTTCTGTGATGGCGGAGAAAGACTGTTAATAAAAAAATGTTAATTAATAAGAATCTCAGCCGTAGTCCATTTTATTTACTACGATGCTGTGATTCGCTTTTTATAATAATATATTTAAAACAAAAACGCACTTTTTATATAATGATTACATATAATAATCCGATTTGATAATTATATTATAAACGTGTTTTTTATATAAATAATTTATAGAACGCTCAAGTTTCATTCCAAAATCTCTTTTTTTTTTGTGTACCTTTTATTTAATTAGGACATTTTAGTTTGATTTATAATTGTTTCATACTGCCAATGCATTTTTATTTTTCATTATTTTATCATAATTATATAGCAATAGATGCCAATTTAGCAATAGTATGCGCAAACAAAGCACAACTGTGGATACAACTAAATTTACAAACAAATCGGAGAGATGATTTCGCTAATGTGATACCGGAATGTATTTGTTATTGCTACAATATTAAACGAATCAAGTACAAAATGATCATAATATTTTTCTCATTTATTTCAAATAATACTCGTATTTAATCTCCGTTATCGTTTTAGCGAAAGCGCTGTCTCTCTGTGATAGATTTTACTAAACCCCCTCCCAACCCCAATAAAAAAAATACTACAATACTATCCCCCATTCCCCCTGATTTACTTTCATTTTTTTTTTGTTTAGTTTGTAATTATAATAATATAGTTATTATATTATACATATATGTGATGAATAGCAATTAGTTAGACGAAGTTCCATACGTACAATCCGCATCAAATTCGAAACGATTCCAGCGACCCAGGCGTTTGTGTTCATTATGATTATAATATATATCGAGATGTATATTAAAAACCAATTGTGCCTTTTATATATAAATATATTTATATGTTGTATGGAATTTTATATAAGAATAAATTAAGATATTTTAAAAATTACGATTTTTTTTTATACTGTATTGTTTTTTAGGAGCATGTGTAAATTTCTTTAATAATAATCAGAATTTTATAAAATTGAATGTATTCATAAATAGTCATATTTAGTAACTACAACGTTTGAAAATTTGATTAGAGACCATTGGGGGGTGTTAAACTCGGAAATAACTAAATCCAACATTTGTATGGTTACAAGAAATTCTATAATTCGCTTTATAAATATTTGAATTTTATTAAATACTCACCCGCCAAAGTTTTGCAGCTTGCACGCAAAATTGACTGGTGGGACGAGTGAGCAGCCTTAAAGGGAGGTTTCACAATGGGCCCAATTTGAGGCCTAAGTGTCTGTAGCTATGCTACCCTCCAGCCAACTATCCAGAAATACTCTTGAATGTATTTATAAATAGTCATATTTTGTAACTATAATGATTAAAAATCATATCTCAACTATTTGTGGACTTTTTGGGGTGTTGAATCCAACATTGGTAGGGTTCTAAAAAATGATGTAATTACTTTTATAACATTCAGAATTTTATAAAATTATCTTAAATATATTCATATTTAGTGACTACAATATTTGAAAATTGTATCTCAACTTTTTTTTAGATTTTTCAGGGTATTAAACATGAAAATTACAAAATCCAACATTGGTACAGCGCTGTTATTCATTTTATAATATTCAGATTTTTTATAAAATTTCCTTTAGTGTGTTTATAAATATTCATATTTAGGGCATGCAATATTTGAAAATCATATCTCAAGTTTTTGTACAATTTCACATAAATAATCATATTTAGTGAGTACAAAATTTGAAAATCGTATCTCATTTTTTTGCAGACCTTTCGCGGTGTTAAACACTAATGTTCGTGTTTAACACCCCGAAAGGCCTGCAAAAAATTAGATACGATTTTCAAATGTTGTACTCACTAAATATGATTATTTATAAATATCTTACAAGCAATTTCATGAAATTCTGAATATTATAGAAGCAATTTTACTGCACTTTATGCACCCTAACAATTTTGGATTGTTCTGCTGAAAATGAGATATTCAAATATTGTTCTCATTAAATATGATTATTTATAAGTAGGTTTAACAAATTAAATCGAACATTCGCAGGGTTACAAAAAATTCCTTTTATAATATTCAGAATATTATAAAATGACTTTGAATGTATTCATAAGTTGTGATATTTATAAATTACAAAGTTAGAATATCTTATATTTATGAAGACTTTTCGTGGTGTTAAACTCTAAAATAACATAAACAACATTTAGATATATAAAAAGTGCTGTAGATCCTTTCATAATATTTTTTTTATAAAATTACCTTGTATGTTTTCACAAAATATTCATATCTTGTAGCTACAAATACTTTTTGAGTACTATTCAGGGTATTACTGGTATTACGCTCGAAAATAACAAATCCAACATTGGTAGGATTATAAATTATATAGACTCGGAGCTAATTTATCACCAATATTTGGGAATATTTACGAGCATATTTAAGTATAATAGAGAGGGATTATTGAGGTGATTTAAAATTATATTCAATTTAATAGCACAGCAGATAAGGATATATAATAAAAGTAGCAGCATTATCCGTTTAAACCGAGTATTGTATTTGGGATTTAATGATGTATCATTAGGTATTTCTGGGATAAACTGACTTGCACAAAAGTAGGAGACCCGTTATTAAAGGCTTTGTGTATAATCCCATGTTATATATATATATATTTTATTCTTACAGTAAATTCAATTTCTAAAAGTTGTAAAATATTTATATCTCTAGCACTAAACATAATTTGAATATCGATTTCAATATCCTTATAGAGAGAATCAATCTTTATTTCGGCTATCGGTCAAAGTCCTTTCTACCACATTACATTTTTATATAAAATATCATGTTACATTTCTAATAAAAAAAAAATTAAAATTCCTTTAATAAACAATATTAATGAAACCCATTATTTACACATAAAATAAATTCTATATATATATATATATATATATATATATATATATATATATATATATATATATATATATATATATATATATATATATATATATATATATATATATCGGATTTACTGTCGCAATGCTGCACTTTTTATAATAATATTTTTGTGGAATTTTCATTGAAATTGAGACCTAAAAGAAAAGGCAATTTTTTTTCCTAGTTACAATAGTTTACCAACCCCTACAGCTTTCCCGGTTCAATTTCAAACAATCTTGACATTTTTCTCGCTATCTAGACCATATTTTCAATCAATCGACATGAAATTTAGTGCCAACCCATTCTGAGACAGCCCCATTCTTATCACTTTTATAATTTATCATTTGACGGGTTTGTCTTTCCTTTTACGAAACCAATACTATACTAAAAACAAAAACTATTATTAAGATTTTTCTTTGGGTCGAACTTGTCTATCCAATAGCCTAGTTCATCTTGATTGGACAATTTTTATTTTATTTTTCATCACTTCTTCGACTTTACCGCCAAAAGCGTATACTTTTCATCACAATTTTTTTTTTCTCCTTGGAAATGAAAGACCTACAAAATAAGACGAAAAACCACTTTCTATCATGACATAAAATTTGCCAGGGCCTGTAGCTTTTCAGGTTCAATTTGAAACAATCTCAACATTTTACCCGCCATCTATATTTCCAATCAAAGGTCATAGGTTTCAGGGCCGTGCCACTTCTGGGATTCTGATTTTTACCGATTTTTATCACTTTTATATTTTATCATGTGACAGGTTTGTCTTTTATCTTAGGGACAAAAATATATTCAGATTTTTCAGGCTAAAACTCATCTTGATTGGATAATTTTTATTTTATTTTCTTCACTTCTTCGATCTTACCGCCAAAACGGTACAATTTTATAACACTATTTTTGGGATTTTCTCTTTGGAAATTAAATACCTACAATATAAAACAAAAAATCCAGTTCCTATCATGAAATAAAATTTACAAGGTTTCAAAAATTTGCCAAGACCTTTTCAGGTTCAATTTGAAACAATCTCGACATTTTTCCATCTAGATTATTCTTCTTCTTCTTCGTTTTCTCTCTTTTCAGCGAGGTTGTGATTATGGTTTACACTTTTGCTGTCGCTCTTCGTACAATATCCCGCCATCTTTCCCTGTTCCCGGATTCCTTTGTTGCTTGTGTTATCGTGCCGTTGGTTGTTGCCTTAATACTGTCGGTCCACCCCATCAGCGATCTTCCTCTTGGTCTTTTTCTTTCCATTTGCCCCTGTATCACCAGTTTTTTTTAGGTTATTATCATCTCTTCTATTGATGTGGCCGAAGAATTTTAGGATTCTAGTAAAGACAATCTGGGACACGTAGTATTCGCCTCCAGCCCCACATCTCACATGCATCAATTTTTCGTCTATCCTGTTTTTTAATTGCCCAAGATTCGGAACCATATAGTAGTACTGGGAATGCCAGTGTTTTTATTATTTGTTTTTTAGTGTTGTATCACTATGTTCTTTGAAGTTCTCTTACGGTTCGTCTTGCCATTTCACATCTTCTGTTTATTTCTTTGGTGCAGGCACCATCGTTTCTAATGAGTGCTGCTAGGTATATATATATATATATATATATATATATATATATATATATATATATATATATATTCTCTGACGATGTCTGTATTATTGTTGTTGCCTCGGTCTATAATCATGATTTTCGTCTTGCACATGTTGGTTTCCAGTTCATAGTTCTCACTTTCTGTTTTCAATTTCTGCACCAGGCCTGTCAGTTCTTCTGCAGTTGATGCTAGCAGGACAGTGTCGTCGGCATAGCGCAGGTTGTTTATGGGTGTTCCTACTATAACTATACCTCCATTCCAGTTTTCTAGAACTCTCCGCATTATGTATTCTGTGTATATATTGAAGAGGATTGGCGAAAGTATACATCCCTGTCTCGCTCCTTTTTTGATGTTGCATGGATTTGAAAGGTGTTTATCTATTCTTCCTTTGGCCATTTTTGTATACTTGTTGAGCTTAGATGATGGGGGACTCCCATTTCGCGTAGTATGGTCCAGAGTTTTTCCCATTTCATACTGTCAAAGGCTTTACGATAGTCAACGAAGCACATGTAAATTGGTTTATTAATTTCTCGGGCTTTCTCAATGATCCTTCTTACGTTAGAAATTTGTTCACGGGTGCCTCTTCCTTTGACAAACCCAGCTTGTCGCGGTGGTATTTGCCACAGCAGACATGGTTTTAGTCTTTCATTCATAATTTTTAGGAAGATCTTGCTGGCATGTGACATTAGTGCAATCATGCGATAGTTCTCGCATTTTTGTTTGGAACCTTTTTTGTATAATGGTATGAATACCGATTCTACCCAGTCATCCGGCCATTGTCCGGTTGCCCATATTCTGTTGCATATCTTATGTAGAATGTGGACACCACTTTCTCCCATTGTTTTAATGATTTCGGTTGTGATGTTATCTGCTCCTGTAGATTTTAGGGGCTTGATGTTTTTATGGCATCCCTTATTTTCTCCTTTAGGATACTTGGTTCTTCCTCCACGTCTTATTGTTTATAGTTATCTGCTATTTCGTGATCATTGAATAGTTTTTCACAGTATTCTTTCCATACTTCAAGTGCTTCGTCTATGTTTGTTATTTTTTCGCCTTCATTATTTTCGATGGTCCATGATCGAGGCGTGTCGTTTGTTTATTGATTTTACTAATGTATAAAGATCTTTTGTATTATTATTTTCAGCATGCCCCTGTGCTTCGCTGCAGATTCTTAATAGGTGTCTGTTTTTATCCTTTCTGCAACATTTTTGTATAGTTCTGCTGAGTTCGGTGTATTTGTTTTGTATCTACCACTTGCCCTTAGATCTCTTCTTTCTTGTACTATTTCCATAGTTAGATCCGTTATCCAGTGTTGGTGATTTTCTGTTGTTTGTTTCTCTTTGGTTTCTTTGATCGTTTCTTCGATGGCCATTTTGGTGAGTTGCCATATTTTATCACGTGTTAGTACTTCTTGTTGAGTAGGTGGAGTATCGAGTTTTGTCCGCAGTTTTTCCTCGAATATTCTTTCATTGCTAATTTGTGGCCTGGGTGTTGTTGTTCTTCTTTGTGGTAACCTCAGTTTTAGTGTGAAGCAAGCTGTGAGAAGTTTATGATCGGTGCCACATTCTGCTCCAGGGAGGGTTTTTGTGCTTCGTATAGACGTTCCATCGAGTGCGTATCAGTATGTATCTGGTTTCTACATCGATCGCCCGGCGATTGCCAGGTATATAATCGTCGAATGTGTTGTTGATGCACTGTGTTCAATATTGTTAGTCCATTACCAGCAAAAAAGTTTAATAGCATTTCTTCCCTTTCGTTTCTCGTCCCTATACCGTATTTTCCTACGATATGTCTTAAGTGGTTATCTTCGTTTGTATCTCCAACCGTCGCATTAAAATCTCCTATTATAATAGTTATTTCTCTATTTGGGATTTGCTGTAGTGTTGTTTTAAGTTATCCGTAGAACTGTTCAATTTCTTCCTCGTTTGAGTCGCTGGTAGGTGTACTTGGATTATATTTAAGTTTCAACAGGTTTCGAGTGTATTTTGATGAATATCACCCTGTCATTGATGGCATTATATTCCATTAAGCTTTTTGCTATTGATGATGTCATTATTATTACTACTCAGTTTCTGCTGTTGGTTTCATTTCCTGCAAATACTATTGTGTTGCCATTAGTTGTCGTTATGAGGCCATTTCCGTTCCTGTGCGTCTCGGATATTCCTGTAATATCTATATTATATCTTTTCAGTTCTTTTTCCATTATGTATGTTTTTCCGGTTTGCAAGAGTCCTCGTACATTCCAGGTGCCGATATTGGTATTGTCTAGGTCTCTATTACCATTGTATTTAGCTTTATATTTAGCCATCCCTCCCGGATATCCGATTGGGGGATTGTCTCCGGAAAATTTATCTTTGAGTAAAGCCATTTCATTTTCATGGGAAGGTAGTTATTGAGGTGGGTTCCCGTTGCCTTTCTCAATTTGGTGTTATCAGGAATTTAGTCCTGTGTTTAATGAGAATATGGTTATCCCGCCAATGTTCGGTCGCCAGAGCCTCTTTAGTTTTCTAGCAGGGTGTACCGCGTGCAGGTTAAGTAGACATTTGGATGGCATTTTGGTTTTCGTCTGTGTATTTCGCCACCCCTTACACCCAAATCTAGATTATATTTCCAATCAAATGACTTAGTTTGAGTATCATGTCACTCATATGACGACTCCTACTTTGACACAACGGAGGATAGTTTTGGCAATTTTACTGATTTTTTATCAGTTTTCAAATTAAATTCGTGACGGGTTTATCTTTTGTTTCAGAGATAAATCGTGCTAAGATTTTTGATTTTGTTGAAAATTGTCTATCCAATGAGATAAAGTTGATCTTGATTGGACCATTTAATTTTTGTTTTTTTTACTTCTTCGGTTTTGCCGCCAAAACGGTACAATTTTTATAACAATATTTTTTCTTTGGAATTAAAAGACCTATAAAATGAGATCTACAACGACTTTCTAACATGAAATAAAATTTTCCGATTTTTTAAAATTTCTTTACCCATGTACTCCCCACTTCTGGTTGTAATTTTTTTTTAAATCTTCAATTTTCGACCAAAAAGCGTGAAATTCCCATAATTTTTATATCATATCCCAATGTTTTCACGTTCTACGGGGAATTTACACGCATTTTCGACCTAATTTGACGATTTTTTAAAATTTCTTGACCTATGGACTCCTCCCTTCTTGTAAAATTTAAAAAAATCTCACCTATGTATGTACTGTTGCTTCACTTTGATATGTTTCGCTCATTTTATCGCTGCTATCTGATTTTGTATAGATTTATGGATACAGCCTTGATTCGAGATTTATGGACATACTGTTCTCTGATGTTAACGACATTTACTGGTTGACATTATCTAATGTTTGGAAATGGTCAAATTAATGTTAACACCTTGAATAGCGCTTGTGATTAGAGCTTTGATGACACATTTTCTTTATTTTTTCAGTGTTTCCAATAGAGCGAATCTAAAGTAGCTACATTCCCTGGATAATTTATTTATTGTTGCTATAACAACGAATACTTATGAGTTCAATAGCTATTGATAGATTTATAGAACGTTAGTGAATACGGGGGTACTTTATAATTAATGATACAGGGGAATATAACAGGAAAAAGGAGTATTGGCAGATGCCGCATATCGTGGCTCAAGAACTTGCGGGAATGGCAGTCGAACCATTCCCGCAAGTTCTTGAACGCCCAAGTTCAGGCTGCTGTCAACAAAATTCGTATAGATAACAAATCTCCTATAGGAGAAGCACAAGAATAAGACATTTTAATATCCCCAAAAGTCTATATAAAGTTGTGATACGAATTTCAGAGTTTATAATCAATTACATGATTATTTATAAATACATTTAGACCAATTTTATAGAATTTCTAAAATAAATATAGAAATTGCATCTGTTTTCCATAAACAAGTAATGTTAAATTTGTAATTTTCGAGTTTAACAGTCTTAATAATCTATAAATACTGGTGATATAAATCACTGTATCAAAATATATTGATAATTAATCATATTTAGTGATTACAGTGATTCATATCACAAGTTATATAGACTTTTGAGAATTTTGAACTCGAAAATTACAAATTAAACATTACTTATATATATATATATATATATATATATATATATATATATATATATATATATATATATATATATATATAAAGATTTATTGAATTTATTTTTTAATTTATAATTTTTATTTACTAATTTTGAAAAAGCGATTTTTGTCTAACCTTAAGATCTTAAGTGAAAATTATATAATATATTGTTTAAACAATTCCAAGAAAAGTGTTATCCTATGGAAAAACTATGCGAACAAAGGAGGGGTGGGCGGGTGGCCCCTACCAACCTGACTATACCCGTCCACTATTTCAAACGACTTGAACTATGTACTACACTATTATCCGCTATTTTCTATGATTAAATTAATGTTATTTATTAATTTAAGACTAATTATAAAAATATATGTGAAAAATAATGTAATACATAGTTCAAGTTGTTTGAAATAGTGGACGGGCATAGTTTGGTTGGTGGGGACACCCGCCCACCCCTCCTTTGTTCGCATAGTTTTTCCATAGGATAACACTTTTCTTGGAATAGTTTAAACAATATAATATATATAATTTTCACTTAAGATCTTAAGGTTAGACAAAAATCGCTTTTTCGATATCAACGGTGAACGGCCACTTATTAAATGCATTTTTGCAAAAATTAATCGAGTTGATTACGGAAAAAAAACTGCAACGCCTGGTGAGCACACGCGCGCACCACAGATAAGGATGCGCGGTAGAATCGAATAACTAGGTTAACAAACTATCCTCATTGTGATAATGGAGATTAACTGGGTTAAATGCAGGGGTCAACTTGCTGGGCACGCATTAGATGGCGAATGAAAGGAATTTAAAACCTTGGGAGTTGGATATCGCGAGCACAGCCGCCGGCGTTACGCAATCGTTCGAAAATTAATATCGCACTGGTCACGCGAGCGCAACTTTATATACACATTTATGGGCAACGAATTAATTACAATAAATATTACTGTATGGCTTGATTTAACTGTGATTTGTTTATGAATTTTATCGAGCGACTTATACGGAGATAATTGTTTACGATTTATTCAGAATTTGGTTATAAGGTTGTATCTGCGACTGCCGATTTAGCAGATCTCATTAACGGAATTAAAAAATATTAAATACTATTGAATTTCATGAAATATATGTGCTTGCTCATTACTCACGACACTACATTACAAGATGTACAAAACATTCACTAGCTGTGTACTTCGATCTGCTTAACCCTTTACTACTATATTGAGTCATATATGAAAAAGGAGATGAATAAAACTACTATGTTTTTTACCACTTGTTATGGTAAAAAAAAACATAGTAGTTTTATTCATCTCCTTTATTGAAAATTAATTACCACGTAGTAGACGCCAAAACTATTCAATTTCTCATATATGATACATGCCAGATTGTTAACAATAAGTAATAAGCATCCTTATAAAATGAATCAAAACTGCTTGGTGTAACATATTTGGTCATAAACGCATGCAAACAAAATCGCTGCTACAACCCAAACACTCAACTCAACTCAACTCAAACACGTATATAGCTTATTGCGAGTACGATTTCGCGCGTTATTCTTGCATTGTTAATTTCTTAGTAGAAGAAAAAATAGTGGTATGTAGTGTATTCAGTGTTCACTTTCATAAATATTGACGATATTTTTGTTGTATTTGACACATACTGTATCATATATGATTCGTATTTGAAACTTTTTTGCTTAAAATTTAAAAATATATTTTTTTGAAGGATAAATATAAACAGGTATAAAAATATATACGAATTAGTGAAAAAATATTAATAATATATATATATATATATATATATATATATATACGATTTTTTACTTTGCTTTTTAACACTTCAGTTACACCAGGGATTACACTATGCAACTAGTTTCGGCTAAGCTCTACCGATTTTCGAAAATGATGGCTAGAGCTTAGCAAAAGGAATTAGTGGGTGGGTAGTAGTTTTGTGCAAATTATGGGATGTTATTCTAGATATTTATGTAATTTGGATATACCTTAAAATAAACTGATTGTTCTTTAGGTTTTGAGGATTCAACATTGCATGTACTTGTTTTGTAAGCCAAGAAAAAATACAATAAAACAATTGAACATGCCTAGATCGAACTGGAATATTGAAACACATCTAGAATACACAACAATGACTGTGGGTGTTAATTTCAAGCTACCGTTTTTTTTCTTCTAAAATTAGCTTCTTTCGGAGTTGATTTAATTAACGCGCTACCGTGTCGTTTAGAAAGCGCGTTCGTGTCGGAGGCCCCTGCAGTAAATGGAGGCGCGGCAAGTAAATTCCGCGCTCTTTTTCGGGCATCTCGAGCCCGGCGAGCGAACGTCTTCATTGTTGCCAGGGCCCCCGTGTACCTGGCGATATCCAGTTACCGGCGATTCCGGTTTTTCAACCTGGCCGGAGAGAGAGAAACGTCGGGCTTTTTATTTGTTTTCCAGCAGACGTGTTTCGTGGCACGGTTTCGAGCGTGCTTGGCAGCCGCGCATTTTTCCGGACGGAAATTTTTCTTTGGGTGATATGGGTGGGAGCGAGAAAAACGGGGGAGAGGTTTGTTTAGGCGGCTGGGGGACACATATTGTGTTTGCTTTTGCTGTTAGAAGCTGGATATGCATGTGTTGATGGCTGGATGGTGGAATTTCGTGGCCGGCGAGTTACTAGGGGGACTCGAGGATGGGTTCGGGACGATGGTGGGGACGGGGGCGAGGGAGTAACACGGTGGATGAAGTGGGTGGTCACCAGCCGCAGCGACCGACTGTGAGGAATAGCCAACTCCTTCAGACATTTCTCAGGTGTCTAAAGTAATGGCCCGACTATAACCGGTACTCTGATGAGAAGAGTTTGGTATTTGTACGATTTACATGAAAAAAAACTTTATAGAATATATCCATAAACATTTTATTCATATATAATTATTCTATCTACAGAAATATTTGAAAAATTCCAGAAGAATATTTAATTTAAACTAAAAAACTAGGTGCCACAAATGTGTTTATAAATATATAACCCTTTTTCAGAAATTCATCCATAATTGAAATATAAGATCATCTAGATATCAAATTCTATATACTTAAAGTTATACTAATAATAAGATTTATAATTTGATTTTCATTAGATCCAGATAAGCCCATCATAGTCACTAAATATGATATTAATTCTGATTATTATAAAAGGATTTACAGCACTTTTTCTAACCCTAATAATCTCGTTTTTTGTAATTCTCCATTATAACAGCTTGAAAAGAACACACACAGTTTAGATAAGATTTTCAAACTTTGCATGATGATGATATGCAGCCATTTTCGTCCACTGTTGAACATAGCCTCCATCAACCTTTTCCAATTTGTTCGTTCTTCCTTTGCGCTTCTGGGATCAAATGTTTTAGTCATTATAAATAATTATTTATAGATACATCCAAAGCAATTTGATAAAATTCTCAATAAAAATGTTGGATTTTGTAATTTTCAAGCTCCACATCCCAAAAAAGGTCAAAATGTATACGAAATCCAACATTTATATTCAGAATTTTATAAAATTGCTATAAATATATCTATAATATATATATATATATATATATATATATATATATATATATATATATATTTATATATTTATGTTATAAATAATTATTTATAGATATATCTATAGCAATGTTATAAAATTCTGAATATATATGTTGGATTTCGTATACATTTTGACCTTTTTTTGGATGTGGAGCTTGAAAATTACAAAATCCGACATTTTTTTTGAGAATACATTCACAGGATTTGTTGTGACCCTACTAATGTACTTAGTTACTTATTTACTTATCAGCCGTCACAACCCTAGTGGGTGTTGGCTGACACCTCTATAGCGCTTTCGTTTTCCAGTTCGTGATACCCATTGTTCTCAGGTATCCTTCCTCTATACACTCCTCATCTTCATCGTGGTTTACCTCTAGCAAGTGTTGTGTCAAAGCTGCGTCATTTCAATTTTATTTTTGTATTATAATGAATTTCCTTGTATACTTTTTAATCTTAGCTAATCAGTTAAGATCGTATTGTGATTATTTATCAATAAATTACGAGGTGTCGACCTCGTTAAAATTTAGTAAATGCTGCTTATACCTATAAATGAATTGTAAAAGTGACTGTAAGTTTTACAATTTATATACCTGCGTATGCCATGATAAATAGAATATCAAAATCCGCTTAGTCAAAGTAAAATTAGTTCTAGGAAATGTATACTAACCGATTTCTAATGACTCCACAAAATCCAAACAGCATTTGTGCAAATGAAAGGTGTTAACTTTAAAAACGCTTAAATTTTAATGACTATACAAATGTTTTAGAGAACATGTAAATGTTACATGTTATAAAATTTGTATAACATTTACAAAAATATAGAGCGATTTCATACGTAGTAATTTTCCAGAAATATGGTCAAATTTGCGTATGCCAAATATTAATCTTATACAAGAATTTAAATGTATATACTATATGTGTATATTTATTAACTTATTTTTCAATCCTATTTAGAACAAGGATTAATAAATAACTGTATACAGTGTGTGTATAAAATGGCAAAAGAAAGAATTGCGGAGTCGAAAATCGTAAGACAAAAATATGATGATAAATTTGATCTAATATTAATATCGTAATGAATATTAACATTTGAAATATATATATATATATATATATATATATATATATTTCAAATGTTAATATTCATTACGATAAACATGGTGTATAATATTAGATCAAATTTATAACAACATCCTTGCTTTACCGATTGCATTAAAGGTTAATCATGGGTGCACTTACATATTCATAGATCTGTTATATCATAAATTACAATACGCTGTAACACGACTTACATAATGAAGAGGAATTAATTCAGCAAAACAATTATCCAATCAAGATGAACTTTAAGGTCGTTTTAGACAAGACAATTTCTTGACTCAAAAGTTAGTCAAGATGGGAGACAATCTAAATTGTCTCGTATTATACAGCTAATTATTTGAAATATTGAATTGGATGGTAGATCGAATGGAAAAATAAACCGCGTTCTATTTGTCAAGGACAAATTGTATGGGAGGATGATATATGAATTTATTTCTTGAACAACTTTTGAGCTAAGAAATTGTCTTGTCTAAAACGACCTTTAAGCTATTGGATAGACAATTTTGAACCAAAGGAAAATCTTAATAATAGTTACTACTAATACTACTTACACATAAAAACACAAAAATCCTTACATATTTACCTATTCAGGTACATTTTATGACGGCGTTAGGATCCCTAAATGTACCTGCGACCGACGGGTGCTAACTATTGATATTGTACAGCCACATAAAATACGTGCACATTTTAATCAATAGTTTAGAAGAATTAAACAAATAAGAAGTAAGTATAAGGCGGGAAACTGTATCAAAAAGCTGCAAGGAAATACTAAAAGATGCCCTATGCTTCAAAAGGATATACGGACAAATAATAAATAAAATAATAATGTGTTATACTTTAATCTATTTTAATTATTATCATACGTATGATAGATGATAGTAATAGCGTTGATAGAAGTATGCTTCAATTAACGATAGTTGTAAGTAATGTGCACTAGTAAGAACAGATATATTTATATATAAAACAAGAATGGTAAATGTGTATACTAAATGTGTATATTTATTAACTTATTTTTCAATCCTATTTAGAACAAAGATTAATAAATAATTGTATAATGGGTGTGTATAAATTATATACTTAAAAAGTGTATAATTAGATGGATACCAAGTCTGTTTACAAGTATGCATAATCTATTTTCTTAATTTAATAAAAAAAAACTTAAAGAATTTTCAACTCATGGCATTGATAATATGACAAACAAACAGTCAAACAAATGAAGGATGAACTAACTCCGATTATACTTGATCTAATAAACGATATATTACATACTGGATTATATCCTTGTTCTTTAAAAAAAAACATAATAATCCCAATTTATAAACATGGAGATAAATGCTTACCAGAGAATTATAGACCTATCGCCCTACTACCAATATTTTCAAAAATCACCGAACAATTATTACACAGAAGACTGATAGATCATCTAAATAAAAACAATTTGGTCTGTAAACATCAGTACGCATACCAAAACCAGTCAAGT
Source organism: Lordithon lunulatus (assembly GCA_963942505.1). Taxonomy (NCBI): domain Eukaryota; kingdom Metazoa; phylum Arthropoda; class Insecta; order Coleoptera; family Staphylinidae; genus Lordithon; species Lordithon lunulatus. The sequence continues at coordinate 53,741,837 of OZ012669.1, forward strand.
ACTACATCAGCCGCAACTGATATGATTTTAAACATACAAACAATTTTGGATGAGGGAAAGTATGCCACAGCTCTATTCGTGCAATATGAAGAAATCGTCTGACACAGTCTCTAAAACAATATTAATTCAGAAACTACGTAAAGCAGGAATAGCTAACATAGAAATAAAACTATTTGAAACGTATCTGAATAACAGAAACCAACAAACACGAATAGGAAACATTCTAAGTGATACTGCCAATCCAGAATATGGAATTCCGCAAGGTGGAGTACTAAGGACAATCCTCTATTTAATATATATATATATATATATATATATTATATAAATGATATTGAAGAATTACAATTGAAAGGTTCTTCTTCTTATGGTGCCTATCCGTTCCGGATGTTAGCGATCATCATTGCGATTTTGACTTTGTTGGCCGCGGCTCTGAAGAGGCCCACCGTTGTTGGTTGAACTATGTACGCAGGTTTTTTAGCCAAGATGTTCTTCTCCTTCCTGGTCCTCTCTTTCCTTCTACTCTGTCTTGCAGGATCAGTTGTAACAATCCGTATCTTTGATTGTTCCTCATAATATGTATTCTAATTTTCGAGATTTTATCGTTAGGAGGAGTTCTCTCTCCTTGCCAATTCTTTCGAGGACATCTTTGTTGGTCACGTGCTCTGTCCAAGAGATTTTCAAGATGCGTCGGTACAGCCACATTTCGAATGCTTCTAGTTTTTTGCAGCTCGCTTCTGTTAAGGTCCACGATTCCACCCCATACAGGAGTATGGGTAGGATGTAACACTTTAGTAATCTGATTTTCGTTAACAGGGATAGATCGTGGGTTTTGAATAATTTTGACATCTTGAGAAATGCAGTTCTAGCCTTCTCTATTCGGCATTTAATTTCTAGTGAATGGTCCCATTTGTTATTGATTGTTGTTCCGAGATATGTGTATGTTTGTACTTTTTCGATAACTTTGCCGTTCACTATTAGTTGGCCAGGATGGTTGGTGTTTTTTGATATTACCATTAAGTGAGAGTCCATATCTCTGACTGGTTTCCGCTATTCTGGTCATCAGCTCCTGGAGATTTTCGAGGTTGTTCGCAAATACTCCTGTATCATCAGCGTATCTTATATTGTTGATGTACTCTCCGTTCATCTTTATACCAGTGCCTATGTTTATTAGCGCTTCTTGAAAAATCTGCTCTGAGTATATGTTGAATAGTATCGATGATAAAACGCATCCCTGTCGGACGCCTTTTTTTATTTTTATGTCTTCTGAGATTTCCCCTTGAATACGTATTGAGGTTGTTTGATTCCAATATAAATTGCTGATGATTCTTCGATCGCTGTTTTCGAGTCCTATGTTTTTTAGTATTTCCATAAGCTTGTCGTGTTGTACGTTATCAAATGCTTTTTGGTAGTCGATGAAGCATGTGTGGACATCACAATCGAAGTCTCTAGATCTTTGGATAAGGACTTGGACGCTGAAAAGGGCTTCTCTTGTACCTAGTGCGTTTCTGAATCCGTACTGTGTACGGCTGATGTGTTCTTCGCATATCTTGATTATTCTGTGGTAAATTATTTTTAAGAACAGTTTTAGGAGGTGACTCATTAAACTGATCGTGCGGTATTCGCTGCAGTATTTGGCACTCGGTTTTTTAGGTAGAAGTATAAATGTAGATTTTAACCATGGTTTGGGTATTTCTCCTGTAGAGTATACGTTATTAAATATCTTCGTTAGTCGTTTGACCCCTTCGACATCAAATAGTTTAAGAAGCTCACTGTAGGTGTTATCTGGGCCAGGAGACTTGCCGTCTTTGAGTTGCGTTAATGTTTTTGTGACTTCGTCCTATGTTATTGTCATGCCCTTAGGATTATTGGGTTCCACGGATTGTTTGGTTCTAGTGTCTTTCGTTCGGTTATGTATTTCTTCCAGGCTTCCATTTTGCCATCTGTGTTGTGTAGTCTACCAGTTGTATTGGTTTTGTATATTCCTCCTGTTTCTCTGATTTTGTTATGCATGTTAAATGAGTCATATTTCTTTTCTAGGTCTTCTATCTCTTTGCACTGTGTTCTGATCCAGTTCTCCTTTGCTATTCTTATGTTTTGCCTTATTTGTTTTTGAAGGTTCTTGTATTTTGTGGTGTTATTTTTTGCCTTTCTTCTTTCGTCCATGAGTTGTAATATTTCATTTGTCATCCAGCTTTTCCTCCTGGCTTTTTTGTCTATTAAATATTCATCTCCGATCTGATTGAGGGTGTTAGTTTAGTTTCTCAAGGGTCGTCTCTGTGTTGTTCGATGTTTCTATCTCTTTGCAGCATTGAGTTATTAAGCTTGTTATTGTTTCTTTAATATCAGGTTGTTTTAGCCTTCTCATGTTCCATCTTTTCGTGTTTATTTTTCGAGCAACTTTTTTGAGTTTTAAATTGAATCTTCCTACTAGTGGGTTGTGGTCTGACGATATTCAGCACTAGGGTAGGTTTTAACGGATTGGCAGCTATTGCGGAATCGTTTGTTCACTAGTATATAGTCGATTTGATTTCTAACGACGTTGTTGGGTTGGTCTTGGGGCGATATCCATGTATACAGGCGTCGTGGTGGGAGTTTGAAGATGGTGTTCAGTATTACTATTCTTCCTCTGCGAATCGTTTAAGTCTATCTCCGCGTTCATTTCTTACGCCCAGTCCAAATTCGCCGATATATTCACCGCTTTTTCCCTTTCCAATTTTGGCATTTATGTCACCCATGATTATTATCACTTCATGTTTGTTAAGTTGCTTTATTGTGTCTGATAGTGTACCGTAAAGTTCTTCTACTTCTTCATCGGGTTTGTCGTAGGTGGGGGCATATATTTGAATAATGTTTGTCTTCACTGGGATGCTGTTTAATTGTATGAGTAGCATTGTGAAGTTTTTTGACGGTTTGCCGTATTTTGTTGGATATTATCATCCCTACCCCATGGACATGTTTGTTGTCTGCGTTTCCAGAGTAGTAGACTGAGTGATCGTCGATTACGCAATGTCCTGAGCTGGGCCATCGCATTTCGCTAATTCCCATTATGTCTATATTGAGTCTATTCATTTCTTGGATGGCATTGTTAATTTTTCCTGCCTGGAACATTGTTCTTACGTTCCATGTGCAGATCTTCATAGGTGATACATCGATTATATTTTTTTTTTTTTTTTAGAAATATTTTATTTAATAATCATAAAACAATAATACAATCTATGAAATATATCAATTTAATATATATAGAAATAAAATCAAAAATCAGTAGTTGTTCTTTCCAGTTACCTATTATCACCACTTTTGTTTTGTTATATATCATTTTCATATTGTACTTTTCTAGATGCCTATTCCATACACTCAGGCTGTGCTGCAGATTAGCTTCATTTTATGCTATCACTACGACATCATCAGCGAATGCTCCTTCCATTTTTTTACCATTTGCATGTTCTTGTAACCTATATTTGCTTTTTTGATTTCTGGTTTCATGCTCTTCATTATTTCATGCATGTATATGATAAATAATGTAGGACTGAGCCCGCCTCCTTGTCTTAGTCCAGTGGTTGTCTTAAATGTTCTTGATGTTTGTCCCTTGTGTATTATTGCATATTGTTCTTGTTATATATGTTTTGTATCAATTCAACTGTCTTTTTTTCTACACCTCCCTCTCCAGGATTTTCTATAATTTATTTCTTGGGATTTCTTGTCGAACGCTTTTTCTAGGTATATGAAACCTAAATATGTGTTTTTATTATTTATAGTTCTTTTTTCTGTGATTTGTTTTATTGTGAAGATGTTGTCCTGTGTGGATCTTCCTTTCCTAAAACCGCATTGCGATTCATCTAGTGTCTGTTCTATTCATGCTATGATTCTTTTGTTTATTGTCTTTTGGGCAAAGGCCTCCCCCATGTGTCTCCAGGCTATTCTATCTTCTGTGCGTCGTGTCCACTGTGCACCTGAAATCTTAACGATATCGTCTATAAAGATATACAATATAATATATAATTATATATGGATATTTGTATATATAAAGATTTTTTTATTATTAGTGCAGGTTATTACAGCGTATCTTTATATATACAAATATCCATATATAATTATATATGGATATTTGTATATTTGTATATATATATATATATATATATATATATATATAAAGATTTTTTTATTATTAATGCATGTTATTACAGGGTATAAAAGTATATTAATCAACAATTGAAATGATATTCATTGAAAAAATAACGAGTAAATAGTAACAGTGATTAATTAAAATTTCAATCACATTTCACAATTACTATTGTTCTAAATGTACATTATTTATTTTACGTATCAAACTGTATATGTTTTTGATTATACATTTATAAATAACTCCACAATTGTATTTCAATTGTGTTTATGATGATGCACCGGTCAATAACATTCATGGTCATTTTTTTCGGGCAGACCAGTTCCTTATCACTTCCGCACGCAGGCTGCGCTGTCGCGAATGTCACGTTAGTTCTTCCGTGGCCACGCGGTGATTGATATTGGCAAACAAACGTGTGATGAATCTATGATTCACAGTGCAGTGAGTGTGATTAATTGTGATTAACTGTGTTGTGTAATTAAGCAGCAATGAGAGAGACAAGGATTAGTAACTACATTAAACGAATGAAAGTTACAATAACATGCAAAACGTGAGTAATTTCTTGATTTAACAACCACTTGATTGATTTGTTTAAAACGTAGAACAATATAACAATAGTGATTAATAATGAGTGGCGTAAGTCATAATTACTATTGTGAACCTCCAGAAGTCCGGAAAAAATGCATAGAACAATTGGATTATCAAGAGTAGTGTATGTGTATTAATCATTGCCGACTTATAATTTTCGGTTTTGTGAAACAAATCGAGGGCTTAGTGACACCAAAACGTATTTACACCAACCAGAAATTTAAAAAAAAAATCAGAAATAGCGAAAATAGTATTATTTTTTAACTATAATTATTGTTGTTGTCCTGTAATTGGTTTTTTTTCTTTCTGTAGGACAATAAAGCTTATTATTATTATTATTATTAAACTTCGAATAAATTAAGATTAGAATAAATAAATAAAACGATTTTTTGTTTTTATCAATTGTTTATTGCTATTTGGGAATATTTTACGCTCTACCCGTTATCAAGCTAATCCAATAATATAATAATCCAATATATAATTAGCTTGTTACTTCTTATGGAGTTTTACTGCACCTCCTTTGAGCTCATCAGATTCGATTAATTGCGTGAATCAATCAAGAAGTAGCTAAACACAGAAAAAATAAAGAAAAATTGTATCAAAAATTGAAAAAGGCACTGACCCTTTTTCATATGATTTATACAATTTCTCTCCATTTTAGCTGTTTAGCTTTTTTTTCTTTATAAACCTAGTTATCTCAGGTTTTTTGCATCTCTTCCTTCCATCTGTTCCTTTATGTGATGTGGTAATTTGTATAAAGGCTGCAAAAAATGTCATATTTTTTTTCTTTATAAACCTAGTTATTTCAGGTTTTTTGCATCTCTTCCTTCCATCTGTTCCTTTATGTGATGTGGTAATTTGTATAAAGGCTGCAAAAAATGTCATATATAAGAGTAATAACATAACTTGGCCATCCCTTAGAATTCGATCTCCACCACCCTAGTCATATAATTCTTGCAAATTTTATACAGTTTACCACAAGTTCTTTTAGATTTAATTTTCTTGTTCGTTTTTCTTGTTAATAATAATAATAATACCATTTACTGAATACAATCTTAGAATCTTGTTATGAATTTATACATTAAAAAGAATAATAAATTTGCAATAAATGTAAAAATATAATAATAGATAATACAATAATTATTTATAATAAATGCAACTATTATAATATTCATTTCAAAAATTGTAATTCGCGAAAATTCGCCCTGATGGGGGAATTTTCGCGAATTACAGTATTTCAGAGGTTAGTGAAGTTAAGGTAAATACCGGGTGATTAAACTCCTTGGTGAAAAAGCCTTACGGCTGATAGCCCTATAAAGTTAGAAGTTGTTTTTAATTTTATCTATTTCAGCATAAAGCTGCCTAAATAAACGTACTATAAGTTTTCTATAGTACTATACAAATTTCTTTGTGTCGATAATCTTTGGCGAGTCGTTGGTGTGGCTATAAATAAATCGATGTAATACGCGTGCAATGAAACCGGCCGGTTTCATGACCGTAGCCTATTGAAATTCAACGCCCGTTAAGCGATTCAGTGATTCCATCGCGCGTCGAAGATGAAACTGTCGCGATGCATGTGACATACGCAAATGAGGCACGAATGAGCCCGCTATTTTCTAGAAATTTACAGCGATCCGATTCGATCCCACGGTGCTTGAGCTCATTACAATATTCCTACACGTATCTTAACTGTTAATTGACAAAATACTGAATATTAAAATTAAGTTATTTCAATTTCGTATCAATTTTATGGTGTTTAAATAACATTTCACATTTGTGTGTGACTTTTGTATATAACCCGATTCTAATGTTTTACAAAATATAAAGTTAGATTTTTAATAATATCAATTTACACTTGCAACTTTTTTTTAAAATTTTTCTCTTTTACTTGTAGATATGCAATTTATTTTAATTTTTACAATTATATTAAATGGAAATTATTATTTTTATACGTTAGCTGAATTCGTCATTAGAAGACAAAACGAAATTTGTTCATTTTATTGTTTGGAATTGATTTGTACTTTTGAACTTTTGTACAAGATTTTTCCCATAATTTAGACACTATAGTAAGCCTTCTAATGCTTTACCAAATATAAAGCTAGATTTTTAATAATATCATATATTAATAAAATTAATAGTTAGCGAGTTGTAATACATATATATTATTTGTTATATTTTTTAATTTATTTATTTTTTAATATTTATATTTATACCTATATATATTTATACATTTTGCATATTATTTTTGTTTTCCTGTAATTGGTTGTTTTCTTTCCGTAGGACAATAAAGCTTATTATTATTATTATTATTATTATCAATTTAGACTTGCAAATAGTAAAGAATATTCTTTTTTATATGTCAGCTGAATTCGTTATTAGAAGAAACTATGAAATTTGTTCAATTTGTTGATTGCAATTGATTTGTTCTTCTTCTTGTGGTACTGTCTCCTATCAGAGGTTGGCAATCATCATGGCGATTCTAATCTTTGACGCTGCACCTCTAAATAGTCCGACCGATGTTTGTCCGTACCATTCTCTACGGTTCTTTAACCATGAGGTTCTGCGACGCCCCATGCTTCTCCTTCCTTGTATTTTTCCTTGCATGATCAGTTGGCGAATAGAGTATCTCTCTTCCTGGGTGATGTGTCCCAAGTACTCTAGCTTTCGTGTTATGATCGTAAGGATCAGTTCCTTTTCTTTATGCATTCTTCGCATGACTTCTTCGTTGTTTACTAGGTCCGTCCAGGATATCTTGAGCATGCGGCGATAGATCCACATCTCAAACGACTCTAGTTTTTTTATGTTATTTTTCTTTAATGTCCATGCTTTCATCCCATACAGTAGTGTTGAAAAAATGTAACAGCGAATTATTCGGACTCTCAAGGCTAGATTGAGATTTCTATTTGAGAAAAGATTTTTTCTTTTTGACGAAAATTGCTCTTGCTATTTCTATACGTTTGTTCACTTCTATGATTTGGTAATTGTCTTCAATACGTGTTCCTAAGTATTGGTAGCTTCTAACTCGTTCGATTGTGGTGTTGTTTACTAGTATTTTGCTGGTATATTATTAACATTGGTTTTATTTACAACCATAAATTTAGTTTTCTTCAAATTCATTTTGAGCCCATAGGATTTTAGCTAGTCGTATTTATGTCTTGCATCATTTTCTGAAGCTGGCAGATGGATGTTGCTATTATCGCAGTGTCGTCTGCTGTCGTATGTTATTGATAACTTGACCGTTTATGATTACTCCAACCGAGTCATCATTGATGGCTTATTTGAATAATCATTCTGAGTACATTTTAAATAGTACCGGTCATAGTATGCATCCTTGGCGGACTCCCCGTCGAATATCCAATTCTTCAGAGTTATGTCCTTCAACATTTATTTGTGCTTTATGATTCCAGTACAAAGTTTTTATTATTCGGACGTCATTGTAGTCTAGGCCCTTCTGCTGTACTATTTCCATGAACCGATCATGTTTAATTTTATCGAAAACTTTCTCCTAGACGATTAAGCCTATAAATAGATCTACGTTCATATCGAGACATCGTTGTATTATGACATTCATTCCAAATAGAGCCTCACTTATGCCTAGATTATTTCGAAATCCGAACTGTATCTCACTGATATCTGTTTCTAATTTCTTGTAATTGCGGGTGTGAATGATTTTTAGAAACACCTTTAATGTGTGTCTCATCACGCTTATTGTTCTAAAATCTGAGCACTCCCTTGCGTTGTGTTTTCTTTTTTGTAATAAAAAGAATGTAGATTTAACCATTTTTGTAATATGATTCCAGTCGTATAGATGGTATATAGATTTACCAATATGCTAATATTGTCTTCCTCAATTAGTTTAAGAATATCGACTGGTATTCCGTCTGGTCCTATTGCCTTTCTATCTTTTGAGTTCTTGATAGCATACATTACTTCTTCGGCTGTTATTCTTGGTCCTTGCGACGTTTCTTTTATCTCTATTTCATTTCTGGTGTCTTCAAATAGTTGTTGTATGTATTCCTCCTATTGATTTGTTAATGAACTTTTGTAGAAGACTTCTCATAATTTAGACACTTTCGTATGCCGTAGATCTACAAATAGTAGATGAAATTCTTGACCCACAGCTAGCTTTTTAATATAATTTGGATTAAACAGATCTAAACATCAGCATTTTACCCTTCCTTCATATATGGGCCATACTCGTCTTCTATGAGTTCTTTCAACAGCCATATATCTTGTGCTTGTGACTGGAATGCATCTATATATATATATATATATATATATATATATATATATATCCGCTGGACATTTCTACCACGGTGTGGTGTAAAGGTTTTAATTATCCTCTATTCTTTGGTAAATGTTTTCCTTTCCTTTCTAATACCTCCGATATAGCTTCATCCCATTTTTTTCTTGGTCTTCCTTTTTTCTTGTTTATGATTTTAGCTCTCCATATTCTTTTGGCCGGTGTTGTCACTGGCATCCTAATTATGTGTAATTATTACAGTCACTTTTTGGTCCCTTTTTATGGATGGGTGTTCTATGTTTCTTGAAAGTTTTTTGGAACTCCGTTTAAATTTTTTTGGAAATGTCCTGTGTTCACTTCTGCATTTTAATAGTTCTGCAAGACCTCTAGCTTTTCCATTTTTCATCGCTTTTGTGGCCTATTTAGTGATATCTACATTGGTTCTAAATTCGGGTCTGTCTAGTAGGTTTTCAAATTATTCCTTCCACGTACTCTCGCTTATAATATATGTTGTTTGCTTGGTGTTTGCCTTAGGACATTTCCAAGCCTTTCCCGATTTTGTGCCTCCCAGAAAGGATTCTATTTGTCTGCACTTGCGGTCCCTGGTATCGTTTTTCCTTTCTATATATATATATATATATATATATATATATAAACAGTACAACTTACCCTCGTAGAGGGAAGTTAAATGCCATCTGGCGGCACGACATCAATTAGCAATGCACACCCATATGGTAGTAACCGTCCACATGTTCATGTCATCAGGATCACCGGGTAGTGCCCTCTGGAGAATAATATTCCAACAGAGTGCTTGAGATATCAGCACAAAGCCAATCGTATAAAACATATATAAGTCTGAACCCACCTCTTTGCTAAGAGGTGGGTTCACACTTATATATGTGATATATATATATATATATATATATATATATATATATATATATATATATATATATATTTCTCTCCTTGCTATAGTTCATCTGTATATTGCTGGTTGCTCTTTGTATATGACTGCGCTTTAGTATTTAGCCATTACGTTTTTGCTCCTCTACTCATGATGTTGTGCCCTTTTCAACTAACTTCTGGCAGCAATATGAATCGATTTTGTGATGTGATTGTAGAGGTTTTTCTGAGGTTCAAACTTTCCTCTCCATATTTTCCTATAGCAGGATAGTTATTTTTCTTTCCTACTCTGGCATTAAGGTCTCCGAAAAGGACGATCTCCCTCTGAGAGCCCAGGCTATTAATTACGTCGTTAACCCCCGTATTCACCGACGTTCCATAAATCTATCAATAGCTATTGAACCCATAAGTATTCGTTGTTATAGTTACAATAAATACATTATCTAGGGAATGTAGTTACTTTATATTCAATAGCTATTCCATTTAAGGACGCGGGGGAGAGCGGAGAGAACATTTTTAGTTTCTAACGCTCTACAACTTGAAAAATCCTTTTTATTTAACGTACGGTAGTGTAAATCGTACAAATTAAACACTTTATGTGTATGGGTCGATAGCCAAATAAAGATTGATTATATATATATATATATATATATATATATATATATATATATATATATATATATATATATATTTAAAACTATGGAAAGTAGACTAAACGAATAATTCATATATTCATATACACCACATTCAAAAATTGTATATATTTTTTAGTTTGTAACGCTAACTACTGACCCTAACCATTTTAACCATTTTTGACTCATTAGTATACTTTCCAGAACCTTTACCATTTTTGGACTCATTAGTATACCTTCCTGAAAGTATTTATATTCGTACAATTACTGACGACGTGGTAAAATACAAAGGATTTTCAACGAAAGACGTTCTAATAAAATTGTATATTAAATTGAATTTGAATCAACTTTAACATACGAAGTTTTACAATTTTTACAACAGACAATTAATTATGGCCACGATTTAGATAACTCCACACAAATGCTGCGTGTATGAAGCAGTAAAACGTCCCTGTTTGCCTTCCATATCGCTCGTCACACAATTTTACCCCATAATCACAGCGCAAATGTTTGCCGGCGATTTTCATTTTGTGTGTGTGTGGTAACGGCGGGCCGTAATGTCGTCGAGACTGGTTGCTTTTGATAAAAATGCGTTACGGTTTGGTGGAATCGGAGAGGTTTCACATGCCTATCGAGGCATTTATTAAATATTTACATAATGAGCTGTGCGCCGGTGAAACAATGAATTCCGACAGGCGTGTTGTAAATCAACAGATGAAAAATAATTTGCGGTCGTTAAAATGTACGACGTGTGGTTGTTTGTTGCATGAGGTTTCGTTTTCGTTGTTTATTGGAAAATTGTGTAAATGAATTCGTTAATTATTCATTCTATTCTAAAACAGTAAGGCCAGCAATATATATGCCTATCGTGGCGATTTTTCAGCGATCGCTATGAATAGATATGAATAGCGATCGCTGAAAAGTCGCACCACCACCAGTATTGCTGGCGTTACTGTTCTAGAATAGAAAAAAAAATAACGAATTCATTTACACTATTTTTCGATTAGTAACGTTAATTTTCGATCAATTGTTAATCATTAGGAGTTGATCGAAAATTAACGTTACTCAGCCTAAATTGTAGGTAAGTTAATGGCCTACAACATGCATTAACTGCTGCTCCTATCAGATGTCTACATTTTAATAGTTATTGAAGAAAGTAAACACGTTCTTTTTGCAATTGATTGAATTTTGCCACTTTTGCACAACTTCTTTCGAGTTAGTTTTTCGATATTATCATTTTAGAGATCCTTCCCGACAGTAATGTGGAATAAAATATGAAGTAAGAATTTTTGTACGTTTTCAAGCTATATGAAGCTAATTCGACTGGACTACTAGGCCACTGAGCTAGGTATCTCCAAACTCTAATTCGACTGGACTATAGTGGTTAGAGTCCGTCTCGTAATGAGCATTGGGAAGTTCAAACCCCGTTGTGGGCGAAATTCGCGATTCACCTTTCACAGTTTTTCAGACGTTTTCTGTGTTAAGTTAAGATACCGGATGGTTACACTCATCTGAGCTTTTCTCTTTACCACCGGAAAAGCCTTCGGGCTAATAGCTATAAAGATGTAAATAAATTTATTAAATATTAATTCATTATTTATTTATTTATTTATTTAATATAGACATCTACAGTTTAACAGAAACCAATTACAGACGATATAATAACAACATAACAAATAAAAGAAATTATTATTATAATTATTAAAGATTATAAGGGACATAGCTTCAGTTTATAGAATGTGCGCTGAATATAATAACTTATGTCGTTTGCGGTCATACCCGGATCTATTTAATTCGTCATTTATTGTGTTTAAGTCTAGAATTGCTGTTATTATTTTTAGTAGTTTGTGGTTTCTTTTTTTATTTTATTTCTATTTCTATTTCTTGTATTTTGTATATAACATACATGTAATGTAATCGTATGTCTGTGGTGCATTGTCATAGGGTTGGGGTATATCTATCCCATACCTGTTATGTACCCGAAACAAATAAATAAAAATAAAATAAATAGCAATTCAATGAGAAGCCTATTACTCATAAAATACACTTTTTTGCATACACACTAATTTCATAAGAAATTTAAAGAGTGAATCATGCCAATTTCGTGCAAACCAACATCCAGTTCGCGTTATTGTTGCTAATCCGCAACAATTAAATTTCAAGGCGCGTCTCAATCTACAGTTGTCGCGTATATAATGTGCCGGGGTGAAGAAAAAAATGTCTTTGTGCCGGACTTTCTCTCTCTCCCTCCCGGACGAAATGCACAGGTGAGACAGTCGTCCTGCATTCCTGCCGGCGGGTTCACGGCCACCGGCCCGCTCGCCGCGCAAGGAGCAGGATCCAATCGAGAAGAAACGAGTACCGTGAATTGCGTGAATCACGGCGGAAAGGCCTCACCATTCCGCATAGGCTAATTCATCAAATTGGCTGCGTGATTTAATTGAAACATATGTTAGACCTTCGCACACTTTTTAATTGTCTGTTGATGATGGACAGATGAGGAAGCTACGAATTAAATCAGTTGATTCAAAGCACACATTTAAATTAAAAAATAGTCTATTTCGACTAGAAAATTCATGAAACGTCACAATTCACTTTTTTTTTCGCGAAACCACTACCTTCATTATACAGCGGTGCTGCATTTTTTTGCTATGTTCCTACTAATGTGATCCTGATCCGAGATTTCAATGTTTAAACCAAATTTTGCGAGGATCTTTTGTACCCTGATTCCGAGTACAATTAATTTACAACCATTACAATACATAATTAGCTCGTGTACCCTTGATAAGACTTTACAATTGTTTTTATTCATATAATCGCGAAACATGATTTCATCAATTTTTGAGCATATTGTAATTCTGGTACAAAATGTATGCAAGACCCCTGATAATTCAAGTTATAGTGCAATTTTTCGAAAAGCACGGATTGCATATTTATCAAACTTTACCAAGGGATTACCAATGTCATAAACTATTCACTAATATGGTATACTAAAATGACCGTAGGCCGGTTTTGGAAATATTTACTATGCATTGTATATAATTTTTTTGAAAACCTCTGATTGGATATTTATCAAACTTTAAAACCGGATTACTAATGTCATAGGCTATCCACTAATATAGTAAAATAAAATTACCTTAGACTAGTTTGAGAAATATTTACTACGGAAGATTTTATACGATATTGGCATGATTCATAATGTTTGGTTTTAATTTTTTGTCAATTTGTCTAAAACCTATGATTGGATATTTATAAAACTTCACAAACTGATTACTAATATCATACTCTATCCACTAATATAGTAAAATAAAATTACCTTAGACTAGTTTGGGAAATATTTACTACGGAAGATTTTATACGATAATGGAATGATTCATAAAATATGGTTCTAATTTTCTGTCAATTTGTCTAAAACCTATGATTGGATATTTATCAAACTTCACAAACAGATTACTAATATCATACTCTATCCACTAATGTAGTAAAATATAATTACCTTAGACTAGTTTGGGAAATATTTACTACGGAAGATTGTATACGATATTGGCATGATTCATAACATATGGTTCTAAATTTTTGTCAATTTGTCGAAAATCTCTGATTGGATATTTATCAAACTTCACAAACGAATTACTAATATCATACTCTATCCACTAATATAGTAAAATAAAATTACCTTAGACTAGTTTGGGAAATATTTACTACGGAAGATTTTATACGATATTGGCATGCTTCATAAAATATGGTTCTAATTTTTGTCAATTTGTCGAAAACCTCTGATTGGATATTTATCAAACTTCACAAACATATTACTAATATCATACTCTATCCACTAATATAGTAAAATAAAATTACCTTAGACTAGTTTGAGAAATATTTACTACGGAAGATTTTATATGATATTGGCATGATTCATAACATATGGTTCTAAATTTTTGTCAATTTGTCGAAAACCTCTGATTGGATATTTATCAAACTTCACAAACGGATTACTAATATCATACTCGATCCACTAATATAGTAAAATAAAATTGCCTTAGACTAGTTTAAGAAATATTCACTACGGAAGATTTTATACGATATTGGCATGATTCATAATGTTTGGTTCTAAATTTTTGTCAATTTGTTGAAAACCTCTGATTGGATATTTATCAAACTTCACAAACGGATTAATAATATCATACTCTATCCACTAATATAGTAAAATAAAATTACCTTATACTAGTTAGGGTAATATTTACTAAGGAAAATTATATACGATATTGTCATGATTCATAACATATGGTTCTAAATTTTTGTCAATTTGTCGAAAACCTCTGATTGGATATTCATCAAACTTCACAAACAGATTACTAATATCATACTCTATTCACTAATATAGTAAAATAAAATTACCTTAGACTAGTTTGGGAAATATTTACTACGCAAGATTTTATACGATATTTTCATGATTCATAACATATGGTTCTAAACTTTTGTCAATTTGTCGAAAACCTCTGATTGGATATTTATCAAACTTCTCAAACGGATTACTAATATCATACTCTATTCACTAATATAGTAAAATAAAATTACCTTAGACTAGTTTGGGAAATATTTACTACGGAAGATTTTATACGATATTGGCATGATTCATAACATATGGTTGTAAATTTTTGTCAATTTGTCGAAAACCTCTGATTGGATATTTATTAAACTTCACAAACGAATTACTAATATCATACTCTATCCACTAATATAGTAAAATAAAATTAGCTTAGACTAGTTTGAGAAATATTTACTACTGAAGATTTTATATGATATTGGGATGATTCATAACATATGGTTCTAAATATTTGTCAATTTGTCAAAAACCTCTGATTGGATATTTATCAAACTTCATAAATGGATTACTAATATCATACTCTATCCACTAATATAATAAAATAAAATTACATTGGACTAGTATGGGAAATATTTACTACGGAAGATTTTATACGATATTGGCATAATTCACAACATATGGTTCTAATTTTTGGTCAATTTGTCGAAAACCTCTGATTGGATATTTATCAAACTTCACAGACGGATTACTAATATCATACTCTATCCACTAATATAGTAAAATAAAATTACCTTAGACTAGTTTGGGAAATATTTACTACGGAAGATTTTATACGATATTGGCATGATTCATAACATATGGTTCTAAATTTTTGTCAATTTGTCGAAAACCTCTGATTGGATATTCATCAAACTTCACAAACGGATTACTAATATCATACTCTATCCATTAATATAGTAAAATAAAATTACCTTAGACTAGTTTGAGAAATATTTACACAACGGATTACTAATATCATACTCCATCCACTAATATAGTAAAATAAAATTACCTTAGACTAGTTTCAGAAATATTTACTACGGAAGATTTTATACGATATAATACGATGATTCATTACATATGGTTCTAAATTTTTGTCAATTTGTCGAAAACCTCTGATTGGATATTCATCAAACTTCACAAACGGATTACTAATATCATACTCTATCCACTAATATAGTAAAATAAAATTAACTTTAACTAGTTTGAGAAATATTTATTACGGAAGATTTTATACGATATTGGCATGATTCATAATGTTTGGTTCTAAATTTTTGTCAATTTGTGGAAAACCTCTGATTGGATATTTATTAAACTTCACAAACGGATTACAAATATCATACTTTATCCACTAATATAGTAAAATAAAATTACCTTAGACTAGTTTGGGAAATATTTACTACGGAAGATTTTATACGATATTGGCATGATTCATAACATATGATTCTAAAAGTTTGTCAATTTGTCGAAAACCTCTGATTGGATATTCATCAAACTTCACAAACGGATTACTAATATCATACTCTATCCACTAATATAGTAAAATAAAATTACCTTAGACTAGTTTGGGAAATATTTACTACGGAAGATTTTATACGATATTGGCATGATTCATAACATATGGTTCTAAATTTTTGTCAATTTGTCGAAAACCTCTGATTGGATATTTATCAAACTTCTCAAACAGATTACTAATATCATACTCTATTCACTAATATAGTAAAATAAAATTACCTTAGACTAGTTTGGGAAATATTTACTACGCAAGATTTTATACGATATTTTCATGATTCATAACATATGGTTCTAAACTTTTGTCAATTTGTCGAAAACCTCTGATTGGATATTTATCAAACTTCAAGAACGGATTACTTATATCATATTCTATCCACTAATATAGTAAAATAAAATTACCTTAGACTAGTTTGGGAAATATTTACTATGGAATATATTATACGATTTGGCATGATTCATAACATATGGTTCTAAATTTTTGTCAATTTGTCGAAAACCTCTGATTGGATATTTATCAAACTTCACAAACATATTACTAATATCATACTCTATCCACTAATATAGTAAAATAAAATTACTTTAGACTAGTTTCTGAAATATTTACTACGGAAGATTTTATACGATATTGGCATGGTTGTTCTAAATTTTTGTTAATTTGTCGAAAACCTCTGATTGGATATTTATCAAACTTCACAAACGGATTACTAATATCATACTCTATCCACTAATATAGTAAAATAAAATTACCTTATACTAGTTAGGGTAATATTTACTAAGGAAAATTGTATACGATATTGTCATGATTCATAACATACGGTTATAATTTTTTGTCAATTTGTCGAAAACCTCTGATTGGATATTTATCAAACTTCACAAACATATTACTAATATCATACTCTATCCACTAATATAGTAAAATAAAATTACTTTAGACTAGTTTCTGAAATATTTACTACGGAAGATTTTATACGATATTGGCATGATTCATAACATATGGTTCTAAATTTTTGTCAATTTGTTGAAAACCTCTGATTGGATATTTATCAAATTTCACGAACGGAATACTAATATCATACTCTATCCACTAATATAGTAAAAGAAAATTACCTTAGACTAGTTTGAGAAATATTTACTACGGAAGATTTTATACGATATTGGCATGATTCATAACATATGGTTCTAAATTTTTGTTAATTTGTCGAAAACCTCTGATTGGATATTTATCAAGCTTCACAAACGGATTACTAATATCATACTCTATCCACTAATATAGTAAAATAAAATTACCTTATACTAGTTAGGGTAATATTTACTAAGGAAAATTGTATACGATATTGTCATGATTCATAACATACGGTTATAATTTTTTGTCAATTTGTCGAAAACCTCTGATTGGATATTTATCAAACTTCACAAACATATTACTAATATCATACTCTATCCACTAATATAGTAAAATAAAATTACTTTAGACTAGTTTCTGAAATATTTACTACGGAAGATTTTATACGATATTGGCATGATTCATAACATATGGTTCTAAATTTTTGTCAATTTGTCGAAAACCTCTGATTGGATATTTATCAAACTTCACAAACGGATTACTAATATCATACTCTATCCACTAATATAGTAAAATAAAATTACCTTGGACTAGTATGGGAAATATTTACTACGGAAGATTTTATACGATATTGGCATAATTCACAACATATGGTTCTAATTTTTGGTCAATTTGTCGAAAACCTCTGATTGGATATTTATCAAACTTCACGAACGGATTACTAATATCATACTCTATCCACTAATATAGTAAAATAAAATTACTTTAAACTAGTTTGGGAAATATTTACTACGCAAGATTTTATACGATATTTTCATGATTCATAATATATGGTTCTAAATTTTTGCCAATTTGTCGAAAACCTCTGATTGGATATTTATCAAACTTCACAAACAGCTTACTAATATCATAGGCTATCCACTAATTTGTAAATATTGACCTTGGACGATTCTATAGGATATTTGTACAATTCTTGCCAACATAACATCGATTAGTATATGTAACGTTGTTTGGAAAAAGTGAGCGTGATGATAAAATGTAAACCTGTTATATTATAATAACTAATAAATATTTATTATTACACATACGTGCGTAATGATAATAACTTTTTAAAGCAACTATTAAACGAAACCATCATTAATATGGCAAGAAGTGTTTATAGCACATTTCTATAAAATAACAATAAATAATATTTAAAGCCATCATTGTTTTAAATTTACTACATGATGAATGTTCACAAACCAAATCATGAAGTATTTAATTCCACTAGTTTTTGTGCTATGGTTGGATGGAGGCCTATTGCAAAATTGATTTGCCTACTTTTTATATATTATTAGTCGTTTTTTTTTGGTGAGGAGCTGTTTTTAAAAAACATTATCTAAAAAATAGAGAAAATAGTAGTAATAGTTATTGTATTTGTTACAATTCTGTAACTGGTTATCAACCTTCGAGTTCTTCTGCCGCGTATTAGTATAGTGTGTCTGTGTTATGTGTGAATTACATTGTATAATATTAAAAAAAAAACTCGAGGGAGATTTTCTGAAGTAGCAACCTAAAGCATTATTTTATATAGCATTGTACTAGATTCGTCAAGAAACTTGTTTCTAGTATTCATGTACAATGTTCAGCTCGTACTATGACCATCATATTAAAAACAAGATTAGTAATACTATGAGCTAGGTGCAGCTCATATGATCAGTCATAAATCATTTATTTATTTATTTCCCAACAGGACAAGCCCAAATAAGGGAAATTTCTCATTAATGATTCAAGACATCATTAATGAGAAATTTACCTTTTTTGGGCTTGTCCTGTTGGGAAATAAATAAATAAGTGATTTATGACAAATCATATGAGCTGCATCTAGCTCATAGTATGACTAATCATGTTTTTAATATGGTCATAGTACGAGCTGAATATGATGTATAATTGAAACTAGAAACGTGTTCTAGTTCTAGTTTCTTGATGAATCTAGTACAATGTAATTCACGCTTTAGGTTGCTACTTCAGAAAATAGCCCCCGAGTTTTCCAAAAAGAAATTGTACAATGGAAAATTGGGATTGTACAGAAATGCTATGTAGTTATTTTCGTAAATAACTATGACCGGAACAGTTTCGCCTCCTACTGCATACCTGCAGTAATAATACTTTTTACACACATTTCAACTACTTCTCGTGTCATAGACGGATAGTTATATATCTCTCAAATCAGGAGGAGGAATTACAAATAAAAATCACTTTCTATAATAAATGTTTATTGAATATGTATATTTTTTGCAGCCTCGAGTAAAACAAGCTAGAATTATAATGGGAATATAAATTATATAAAACATAATAACGAAGAGTAACTTTGTAAAATAAATCACATCCTTATTTGGAATCGGCCTGCTTTCGTGATGTACTTGACTCCTTTGAATGGCTTGTACTTCTCTCCGTACATGTCCAGCCTATGCACCTTCAAACCGCTGACCGCCAACTGATTTATAGTGAAGTGCACGGTGATTGACGGATTGATCTCCGTAGTGTTAGCTCCACTGGCAATTGATACCTGCAATGTCAAAAATAAATATATTTTACACTTCATACAATTTTTCAAAATGTTCATAAACATTTTTTAACATAATTACGACAGTTTTAACACACGTACACTACTGTTTTGAACTATTTAAGTTGCAATTTCGAAACTTCATCAGTTGATTAACACATCAATAGAAAATATAATATAAAAATTTCAAAATTTTCTAACGAAAACTATCATAATTACGACAGTTTTAACATACATACACGCCTGATTTAAACAATTGGTAATTGGTGATGTCGTGATTTCGAAATGAATAAGGCCAAACTGTTCAAGCTTCACCAGATGTATAATTCAGTAATTGAGAATATGAAAATTTCAAAATTAGATAAGTTTTAACACAAGTACATGCCTTTTTTAACTAATTGGGGATTGGATAGTTCTGGATAGTTGGCTGGAGGGTAGCATAGCTACAGACACTTAGGCCTCAAAATGGGCCCATGCCTTTAAGGCTGCTCACTCGTCCCACCAGTTAATTTTGCGTGCGAACTGCAAAATTCTGGCGGGTGAGGAGTTGCCAATGCTGACCATACTAGGCCAGCACTCCCCTAGTATTAGATGCCTAGTGTTTACTAGAGCTGGGCAGAAGCATAATACATGCTCTGCTGTTTCTAGTTCTTCATTGCACCCTCTACATAACGGGCTGTCAACCAAACCCATCGTGTGTGTTTGAGGATTGAGTAATGCAACTTTCTCTCCATAGAGAAAGTTTAACGCCATCTGGCGGTAACCTCATAAATATAAATTTCCAAGCATAAATTATCATAATTATATAACTTACAGATCCTCTAATATTTGGCAACTTAGTCACATCAATCCTTCCGACATCC
The DNA here is from genome assembly GCA_963942505.1 of Lordithon lunulatus. Classification (NCBI taxonomy): domain Eukaryota; kingdom Metazoa; phylum Arthropoda; class Insecta; order Coleoptera; family Staphylinidae; genus Lordithon; species Lordithon lunulatus. The sequence goes on from OZ012669.1 coordinate 53,762,672, forward strand.
CAGTGCAAAATCTTCGCGGCCGAATCGAAATTATATTTCCCCTGATTGGAAATCAGGTTGCAATTCAAAATGCTTTTCGGCATTAGAATCTCCAATTTAACATCTGGAACAAATCACAAATAAACACAATTCAAACGTTCAACTGATGTTTGTGTTACTTTCAACTGTTCTGCCTAGGGTATGCTTGGGGCCCACGGTTAGATCCAGCCGGCCCTGCTCGCCCGATTTGATGACGAAATTGTGCCGCACGTAGATTGGAATTGCGACCACACTCTGACTGCTCACATGGTATGAAATCAGCCGAAAATTGCCGTCAGGGGGGATGAAAGATAGGATTTTCTCAGACTCCCACCGCTTGAATCGGACGCACGGGTGGAAGCTGATGTCGTCGAAGAGTCGTGGGTTCACAAATGAGAGCGTTAAGTCGGGCATGCCGCTCAGTTTTATACAACAATCAATCTAGAAAAGAAATTAAATTATTAGATTTCAACCTTCTTCTTGAGATCTTTACACAGTTCTTACAAATAGAATTGACTTAAATGCTATGCCAAATCGATTTTTAAAAATGTACTATATTAAATAGTCAGGATTTCAAACCTTCTTCTTCAGGAATAAAGTTTCAAAACTTCTTCTTGAGTATGGTTTCAAATATACTACTTTAGCTGACCCCTAAAGTAGTATATTTTATACTTTCTTCTTCAGGAGTAAGGTTTCAAATATTATTCTTCAGGTGTCAATCCTCTTCTTTAAGAGTAGGGTTTTAAACATTCTATAGATTTAAAGATCTTTACAAATGCCTTACAAATAGAACTATTGACTTAAATGCTATGCCAAATAGATTTTTAGAAATGTACTATATTAAATAGTCAGGATTTCAAACCTTCTTCTTTAGGACTCAAGTTTCAAAACTTCTTCATGAGTATGGTTCCAAATATACTACTTTAGGGGTCAGGTTTCACAATTTCTTCTTCAGGAGTAAGGTTTAGAAGGTTCTTCTTCAGGAGTACGGTTTAGAAGGTTCTTCTTCAGGAGCAAGGTTTAGAAGGTTCTTCTTCAGGAGTAAGGTTTAGTAGATTCTTCTTCAGAAGTAAGGTTTAGAAGGTTCTTCTTCAGGAGTAAGGTTTAGAAGGTTTTTCTTCAAGGTTTCAAACATTATTCATTGGGTGTAAGGTTTCAAACCTTCTTCATTATTTGTAAGATTCAATATATCTGTTAGATAGTAACAATTTCTCCAGTTAATACTTTTTCAAGTTAATTTCAACTTACATATCCCTGAATTTCAGCAAAAACAGTTGAACCAGTTTTGTCAATAATTGCCTCAACCTCCTCTACAACATCAAAGTAGGCTTCATTGTTGGTATACTTCACACCAGATCTCCGCCATGGGATGTTTGAAAGTTGGCCAGTTGGTAAAGTGCCACTAACACTGTAATTTGAGCAATATTTTAGATAATTGTGAGGTATCCAAAAAACAAACTAACTTTGATTTTCCAGTCACTGTGTTGGCAATTGTTCGTAGAATATTTGGAGGCTTAATTAGCTCCTTGAGGATGTTGCTTTCAGTTGCCAAGGGGTAGCCATTGTCCAACATCTCATCCAACAACTGAAATTTAAATTTATATTTGTATGTTCTATATGGTGGCAGAAGTAGAAAATAGTTTTATATAATAAAAAACATTAAACTTACATTAATTTCCAGGACCTCAACACTCAATTTGAGGTCCTTGAAACTAATGTATAACTATAATGTATGTGCTTTTGCATTTTGTATTGCATGTAAGCAGGCATATCATATGTATATATGCTTATTTTTTACTAACAGTAAATTCAATTTCACAATATGTGCCATAAGTATAGACATAATCAAATTACTATAATTCTTGAACTACTTCTGCACATGTTTGTCCTTCAAACTCAAATATAACAAAATCTGGCAGTGTGAGCCACCAAAAGTAACTGTAACTTATATTTTTGTGTGCCAAATTTCTGAAAATATAACAAAATCTGACAGTGAGCCACCAAAAGTGACTGTAACTTATATTTTTGTATGCCAAATTTCCCAAAATGTTCAGGATTTTCTTGCAAAAAATTATATTTGTTATATATCAATTTTATAAATTGTTACTCTACACCCAGCTCAGTGTCGAGTGATTAGAGGCATCATTCATCTGTACTGAGCATTGGGGAGCCAGACTTTCAATCCCACCCAAGCAAACTTTCTGAAATCATCTTTCACAGTTTATCAGAGGTTTTTTGTGAAGTTATGGTATGCACCAGGTGATTAAACTCTTCTGATCTTCTCCCTTGACTGGCAGAAGCTTTTTGTTACTCTACAACTTTACATTTTGGCTAATCTAACTCAATTAAGACAAATAAAGTGACTGTACTATATTTTTGTGTGTATCCACATTCACAAAATTTTCAGAATATATTTGTCAATAACAATATATATTTATCATAAATTTTAAAAATTATAACTCAACTACTAATGATTCTTATGATGTAAGCAACAAGTAACTTAGTTTCTAGTAAGCAACATTTTATGAAATTTTGAGAACTCACCTCATAAACAACCACATAATTCTCCTTAATAATACTCTCAGTGCAATCTGAAAAATAATCCTGAAATGTATCCACAATCCGGTGCAGGAATTCAATCACAAACAGTGGTGGAATCTCCTCCATGCACACAGCAACAAAGTGTACCCCACCTCTACGAATACTCAACAAATAATGATGGGGTGTAGCAATCACTGGGGGTATATCATTAGGGTTTGCACGCTGTGCCTCCAAATAGTAATCACAAACCGATCGAGACACCACACTCTTCCAGTGCTTCTCCAAGAAAACATCCCTTAAAACAACCACAAATAGATAGAAATTGTAGAATTACAAAGCCACAGCTAGTACTCACCCAGAAGAGTTAATCATAAACAGACTATGAATCATTTTGGGGCCGTTGTTCAGTTAATTCAACTCTTAAAAATGTAAATAAACATTGAGAATAGAATGGTTATGGTTTTATTTGACGTGTATTTTAAGGTTCTGAAAGTGACAGTAGATGGTGCGAAGTACGATAATTTACATTTGAACTACCTAATTACTGTACCGCTTGAACTATTTAATAATTTACATTGTTGGAACTACCTAATAACTATTATGTTTGAACTACCAATAAGTGCTCCATTTGAACTACTTAAAAACTAGTCCATTTGAACTATATTATAAATGAACCGTTTTAACTACTACAATATCATGTCCGTTTGAACTACTTAACGATTGTACCGATTGAACTAACTAATAACTATACCGTTTGAACTACATAATAACTGCATCGTTTGAACTACTTTATTAAGCTCAATTGACAGCTGTCAAAGTGTTAGTTTCCTACTATACCTGTTTTTGATATTCTGATCAAAATGTCTTTGGTCAGCTCGAAAAAATTGGGGCAGCTGTGCCTGAAAAGGCACCCGATTTTGTTTGCGGCTGTGCGAAATCGTAAGTTCCATTAAAATAGCAGCTGCGCACCGTGAAAGCAAAGATTGGGCATTAGGTTATGTAATATTATGAATGGTTAAATTTTCTAGACTGGAATAAGGATTACAAGCCAAAGCCATATCCAAAAACACAAGAAGAGCGTGAGGCAGCAGCTGCTAAATATGGGATACCACTTAATGAGTACAAGCCCTCAAAGGAATACAGGGGTGACTACCCTGACTTCCCACAAGTTTCTGGGGATTCAAAGGACCCCAACTACCCCTGGGACAATCCCGAGTTGAAAAGGAACTTTAATGAGCCTGTAAGTTGTATTTTATGAAACTGCTTTCTGTTTCTTTTCTGTAGGTCTTTTTAAATTTGTCAAGCTAGCATGGCCAACTCCAACCTAATCATATTAAAAGTATCAGAATAATTCTTTCTAATTTTTTTTACCAAGCACTAAACATTTAGTAGTTACTGTATTTGTTACAATTCTATAACTGGCTATTGACCAATGTGTCCTAACACATGGCAGAAGGATGCATTGGTCAATAGCCAGTTATAGAATTGTAACAAATACAGTGTATGTGAATGTCAGGACTTCTGATGCATGTTTATTGAAAATAAATTATTTCTGATGTATGTTTTTTGTAAATGTCTGATTTCCAATATATGTTTGTTGTAAATTAGTGATTTTTGATGGTTGTTTACTGTAAACATCTGATTTACAATGATTGGTTATTGTAAACTTGTAAACAACAGATTTCCAATGCATGTTACTGTAAATATCTGACTTCTAATGTATGCTGCTATAAATATCTAACTTCTAATGCATGTTTACTGTAAACAAATGATTTCTGATACATGATTACTGTGAGCAAATGCTTTTTGATGAATTTATATTGTACACAAAATGATCGTGATGCTTAAACTGAGATTGCTAAATTAGTTTACTTATATTTTTTGTTAATTCCAGATGCATCCTGAGTTTGATATGATTGGTGAAGATCGTTACGATGTGACCTTCAGGCACAGAGTTTCAGTTGCAAAACAGTTCTGGCAATTTACACTCTGCATGCTTGGCTGTATGGGTGTTTACTATTATTTTGAGAACATGAAGGCATTCATACCACAAACACCAAAGCAATATCCTCTAACTGGGAAGACCCATTATACTTTTCAACCAAAAGAATAGAGGGCTTTATTATTTGTAAATATTTCAGAGTAGCAATTTAAGAATAATAAAAAAAAACTTGGAAATATAAATATTGATTTGGAAGTGTGACAGTTTATTTACATATCTTTTTACTTTCCAAATACAGCCCTGCTGTATAAGGAAGGTTTGTCATTGCAAAAGTTTTTGAATTGCTATAGTTAATTTTCATGACTAATATGGTTGAAATAGATTATTTTTTTGGAAAATTTCCGTGTATATATATATATATATATATATATATATATATATATATATATGTAATAATCCGGGAAAACGGCCCAACGTATCGCGACCAGATTTAGAAATCAGCTGACAATCAAGCTGGGTCAAAAAATTAAAACTTTAGTAAAATTTCTTGAGTTTTATTAACATAGTAGGTGATTTTCATACATAAGTTTTTGAATTATTGACAACTGAATCTGTGGTATACTAGGATTATATTTTCTTTGGGTATACTATCCTTGGCGTAAATCAAAGAAAATTATAATCCTAAATAAATACGCCTCTCTGTGAAGAGGCTTATTTGAACTACTATGGTTTTGTTCGCGAACATTTAGAAAATAATTTATTCAAACTTGTCAAAAAATGTCAATGTGATTCATTTATGGCATACAGTTCTAAAACTACTACTACTTTTCAAGCCACACTGTATCCTGCATTTTATGATTATAATAACTTTAATTGTAGTTCAAATAAACAGTAGGTGATTTACGCCTCGTATTTTGACAGCCGAGTCCACGCGACCATGTTGGCCACCGGCGAATGACGTCCGCGAGCCACTTTCACGACCGCACGTTCGCGTTCTCAATTAGTAAAATGTAACTGAACGACTCGCCTAAATTAGTCCAGATAAAAGAAATTCGTCTCGTGTGCCAAAATGTCGATTAAAAACGAATTACAATTATTTTTTCTACTCACCACGGTATGTACAATCCAATCGCAACTGCTCGAGGGGCTCTACTGCGGCAAGGAGAACTGCTACGATGTTCTGGGGGTGACACGTGAAGCGACAAAGTTGGAAATCGCGAAGAACTATAGGAATTTGGCCAGAAAGTACCATCCGGATTTACATAGGGACTTACAGGCGAAAGCTGTAGCTGAGGAGAAGTTTAAAGAAGTAGCAACAGCTTATGAAATACTTAAGGATGAGGAATCTCGCACGGATTACGATTATATGTTGGATAACCCAGATGAGTATTATGCTCATTACTATAGGTATTATCGCAGAAGGGTTGCACCTAAAGTGGATGTCCGTATTGTGATTTTTGTAACTATTTCTATTATATCCATTATACAGTATTTTACTGCAAGGCAGCGATATGATTCTGCTATTAAATATTTTATGACAGTACCAAAGTACCGAAACAGGGCATTAGATATAGCTAAGGAAGACAGGTTAATAAATAATAATGATAAAAAAAGTAAAAAGAGCAAAGCTGAACAGAAGGAGGAGTTAGAGAAGATCATACAGAGTGTCATTGAGGATAAAATGGATATCAAAGGGGCTTATGCAAAGCCGAGTGTTTGTGATATTTTGTGGATACAATTAATTATATCACCTTATACAGTTAGTAAGTGGTTGCTGTGGCATTTCTCGTTTTTCTGGCGGCATACTGTTCTTAATCAGGAGTATAGTGAGGTGGAGAAACTTTATATCATCAGGAAGTTTTTGAAAATGGGCCAGCATCAATTCGATAGCATTGAGGATAATGTTAAGGATGATTACTTGTATAAGGAGTTGTGGAAAAAAGATCATTTTGATGAGTGGAAGAAGGAGGAGGAGGCTAATATTAAGAAACAGTTGGCCGAGAATACTAGACACAAACAGTATCGGAGGTACTTGAAGAAATATGGGATACCACGAATGAATTTTGATGATTCATAACAAATTCAATAAATTGATTTTAAATTATTAATGGGTGTTTTATTTGTAATACTTTTGTTGGATTATAACCATCTCAAGTCCCTCTTTTAAAATTGTGTTTGCTTTTAATCAATAGATTTCTTTGAAACAAGGTATTTTAAAGAAAATCCATGCCCAGTTTTAGAAAATTTTGCATTTTTCATAATAATCTATCAGTTTCCTTCCATTCACATCATAACTACTCATTAGCACCTCCATCATGAAATTGATGATCTCATCAATCCCATCCTCCTCGTCCCCATCCGTATTTTGATGTGTGTGAATAAGCACAATAATAAACAAAGAAAAAATATTTTCAAATTTAAAAATCCAGGTTTGAAAGGGTTAAGTAACTAGTCCTTTGTGCCTTTATTGTGGCATCTCACTCATACTAATTATTTTATTACTACAGCAGTAGCCTAATTAATAAGTTCTGGATTGTTAAGGCATCTACTTTGTGATAATTCATTTTAAAGGATAAATAAAACGATTTTTTACTTTATTTTTTATCACACTTCATGAAACAAAGTAAAAAATCGTTTTATTTATCCTTATAAAAGTTCTACTTTTTAGCTAACCATTTGATTTTATTCAATATAGATGAGATGAACTTATAAATCTTCAATCCTTTTTGCTTCAAGTATTTATTATTTGTGATTTATGCCTCATTTGAAGAATCTCTCTCATTCCACTAATCTTATTACAGCAGTAGCCCAATAATTAATAATATTGCATATATTTTTAGTTTTACCATTTTATTTTATTCTACAAAGACTGAATAATATAAGATGATCACTCAGCTCAGTGGCTGAGTGGTTAGAGGTGTTGTCCATCTCATACTGAACATCAGGGAGCTCAAACCCCATTTGGGTGAATTTTTGTGAATCACCTTTCTATTTTAATGGAGCAGTAGCCTATTTTACAATAAAATACCACATTTTTTTAGTTAACCATTTTATTTATTTTTCTTTATTTCAAAAATATATATATATAATAATTTAATTTCCTATAACTATAAGTATAAATATGTTAAAAAACTACAAAACATATGGCAAGTTGAATTATATCTATCTACTTCTGTGCTGCTGTAAATACCCTTGTGCAGTGCTGTACTTCTGTAAGAAAATTGCTAGTAGATTATATTGTGCTTATAATTATATAACATTGTTGCAGATAAGGATTTGAAAGTTATATGTAAACTATTTCTGTAATCTCAAGGTTGTGACTTGTACTATCAAAATATGTTTGAATAATAGTTTCACTATACAAGAAAATTATAGGTGGGTTTATGCTGAAATAATATAAGTAATCAATTTGTGGATGAATATTTTATTACATATTGCTTGTTCAAAAGAAAAATGGCACAACTACAAAAATTTGTTATATTGTTTTTTTGGAAATGTTTTCAAGATTAATCAACACCTTTTAGCATAATTATTTCATGCTGAATCTAAACAACAAATTATTAATTACAACTTTGAAAAATATAGAAAATGTTTAGCGTTTAGCATAGAGAATAGCCTGATAATTATGCTATTTTGAAATTAGCATTTGATAATACACAGAAGAATTTACAGAGTTTTGAACTTCAAAAACTACAATGGTTGCTCCTGAAAATACAGGTATTTTATGTTTAGTTGTGTCGTTTCTCTTCCAAACAAGCTATATATTGTTTGTGACACAATAAGTAGTAAGAGGTGTTAAGCAGCAACACCACACATCTAAAATTTAATTTGCTATTGACACGTGAGAGAAAAACTGATTACAAAATATTTATTAGGCAACGATATACTGATATTGTGAGCATAAAACAAAACCTTACATCTGTTAAATTCTTCTGTTTGATTTTATGTTTGGATAAAGCAACCTTATAATAATCATCCTTATTTCCATAGATTTCATATTTGTTATATTATGTCGGTATAAATCCACCTTATAATAATCATTAAATGTATCAAAAGAAATGTCATGCATGAATGACTTTATGTTCATGGTCTATCAGAGAAGTGAGATTGAAACTTTCTATTGACTAAAAAACTGTTCTAAATACTAACCTGCCAGATATCCATTGTTATAGAGTTTATAATTTGTGTGTTGATCATGTTTTCATCACGAACCTTTTGCAGCTGCTTTTTCTTTATCGGTTTCAATGTTGCTTTTCCTGCTGAATCTAAACAGCAAATTATTAATTACAACTATGAAAAATACAGAAAATGATATAAAAATTTGAATTCAAAAGCTGTAGTTCTACTTTATGAAATGTAAAATTTATATAATTTGAATTACAAACAGACTAGAAACATAAATTAGTAGTACTGGGTTTCAAATGATCATAGAACTATCACTTTTGGTAGTTTTATCAAAATTTCATCTAAACTATTCTGAAGTTCTGCTGTATTTGAAATATAAAATGCATTTATAATATAATCACCTGCAAAGTTTATTACCTTCTATTCGAAGTGTGAAAGAAAAATAAATTGTTCTAAAAATAAATCAAAACTTTTCAAATAATTAAAAAATTATATTTAATTCTCAGTATAAGCTTCATGTAATCCTCAATTACATTCAGATACATTTGTTTGCCATGGCCAACCTTGATTTTAATCATTTTTTATTTTTATTTTTCATCATTGAGTTTAAGCATGATTATAAATGCTTCAGAGCAGTCATAGCAATATTCTCAATTTTAACACCATACAACAACAACCTAATTTAACTGAATTGACTGTTTTATGGATAATAATCTTTACTGGTGATAATATTGGAAGGAAAGTAATGCAATTTTACTTGTAAGTTCAACATACATTAGATTTCTATCTATATTGTCAGTACTTTACATACAACCCAAATCAGGTTTCAACCAATAACTCACCTACATCCAGCAGCACCTTGCCATCCCTCACCAAAAACGCGGTGTAAAAAATATTCTCCACAGTCTGCCCGAAGTCTTCAGTGTCTACAACGTATCTATAATAATCTATCGGTTTCCTCCCATTCGCATCGTAACTACTCATTAGCACCTCCATCATGAAATTGATGATCTCATCAATCCCATCCTCCTCGTCCCCATCTGTATTCACCACCTTAATCAGATGTTTCTTCGTGACAGGCTTCTGGGCGACCTTTTTCTCCTCCCGCGGCTTTTTCTTTGCAGGCAGCTTGGTTGCATCGTAAGCCCCCAGCAGCGACGCGAACTCAGGTACTTCCAAAATGATATCGTTTGCAAATCGCTGCAATTGCCCTATGTGGTGTGGCTCGTAATCGCTGTCCAACATTTGTATAGACTCAAGCTGTACACACAAAACAATCTTTAATAATTAAAATTTATAGATGTACTAGAGATGGACAGTGACAAATTACATGCTCTATCAATTCTAGTTCTTTATTGCATTATTTAAATAATGGGCTGCCTGCCAGACCCATCATGTTTATCACTAACAGTTGCCAGTTAGGATGTATGTCAATATTTTGAGATTAGTTCTAGATGGGTCATGACTGCAACTTTACATAGTTAATACAAAATAGTACTTGCTAATGTTGTAGGAAATTTTTTAGTTTATTGCCTAACCAAGTTAGAACTCTCAATTAAATAAAGTTCATAAAAATAATAAAAAGTCTCCTATTCTAGTCAAGCCTACTTATATTTGATGATTACCAGCAGGTTCATACAGACATACAATAATGAATTAGACAAAACAAATCAGTAATATTTTGGATTATTTATGCTCACAAAATAAAAATATTCACAATTTAATTTTTAATACATTTGTGGTATATACATTCAATGTGTAGTAAGGGAAGTGACACATGGTGGCACCTTAGCAAAGAATGTGAGGGTGTGAAAGCAGAGTGGGTGGGACACTACAGAAAGCTGAATGAATGGTTAAGCAAGGATGGGGAAGGCCTGAAAATCTGCAGGAGGCTGACATGGGAGAGGAAAGTGGTGAGGGCAGAGGGAGTGGTCATGTATGTTGTTAATTTGTAATTTTTGTGCGTTACTTTTATTTCTATTTGTATTTTTATTTTTATGTATTTTTTTTGTGGTTGGTGATATTGAAGAGTTTTATTGTGAGGTAAATGCCAATAAAGGTCTTTTTTTTTTGGTATATACATTCTAACTTTATATTTCTATTCCAACATAACACTTTCGGGTTTCATTAGTTAAGATTTAAAGTCAATCTATAATGTTACTTACAATTTTTGAAACAAATTCCATATCATCATACTTGTGTTCTGACAAACTGACACTGTCTACATACTTTAAAGTCAAATTGCTAGCTGCATTCACAATTTTGGCATCCAATATGGTTTCATTGGCTTGGCCAAGGCGTGTATTGATGGGGCATGCAGCATCAATTTCATTTAGCTCTTTGATCACATTATTCACCTCTTTCATAGACTGCAAACTGGGCTCATCTTTTTCCTCTGCAAGAAAATGTTTGTTTTTAATAATTTGAATGAAACAGATTTCACCTTTCATTATTTTCAATATATGAATATACATTATCAAACATAAATAAAGTTTTGTGAGGCTATCAAATGCAAAGTTAACAACAAATTATGCAACATCTATCAGTGGACTACATTTAATCATAGGCTACATTTATTTATTTCAAGGACTTAAATATTTTACCGATTGTTATATATTGCAAAAAAAATCAATATAAATCTATGAGTCTAGGGTTTCACAATGGGCCCATTTTGAGGCCTAAGTGTCTGTAGCTATGCTACCCTCCAGCCAACTATCCAGAACTATCCAGATGAGTCTAGGGTTTATTTTGAACATATAATTAACACAAAATTAATTTTTTTACTTGTGTCACTTTTCTATCAATGGAGCAATATGTTCTTATATGTGAATATATGGAATTACATTAAATAACAAAAATTGAATTTATGTATCTACATGTGGCTCTTTATAAAATATAAAAAACCAGATTATGCCTGGTATGCATGAGGTCAAACATCATGTATAGCCTGTATTATAACTATGAGTCAATACGAGACTTATAAAAGTTACTACTATAACAATCAGTAAAATATTTGATAAGTCCTTGAAATACAAACAATATTGTGATATTCATGATTCTAGATATAGACAATAATAAACACCCATTGCAAGTAATTAGAATATAACTCTGCATGCCTCTACATTCAACTAATAGGGTATTTCTTTGTTTTATAATGCTTAATTGTAGATTCAACTTACGAATAGCCTCAATTTTGCTGTACAGAAAATTGAGGGTTGATCTGGTAAACCGTCTGGCCGGCTTGCCATTATTATTTTCAACATCAACATCCATGTTAGCAATTACAACCAAACTTAATACAAACACTTAATACTAATACAAACACCAATTTGCGCGCTGAATTTTTATGACATTTTAGGTTATGTAAACAAACTTACGCCGGTCGAGGTTCATCAAATAATTTGATAACAATAATATGAAGCTAAGTAGCTAAATATAATAATTTATAGTATTTTACGACCATAAAATGGTTTTTGATGGATATGGAATGTTGTATATTTATAAATTCATTGTTATATATTTTCGATGTGAAGCAAATTCGGTGTTCGAATTGATGTTTGCGAACAGTTCGTTTTATCTCGTGTTCGATAATACTAATGAACCTAATAAAGTAATAAAGCCACGGTTATTGAGTGAACCATATTCAGAATTATTATTTTTATTGTTGTCTTGTAATTACGATAATCCCGTTTGGCATTTTTCATTGTTTCATTATTATGGTTATCCTAGTTTATTAGTTTACGCATGTGTGGCGTAGCGCGTGGCGCAGGGGGACAACTCCTGGAAGCTTGTCCGTGCGCACATTTTCGACACGATTTTACGCAGATGGACCTCCCTCCCTGGTTCCTTTGATTATTTGAGTAGTTTTGGGTGAAAACGAAACAAACAAATTTTGCAGTTGATTGCACTAGCGCGAACCGCTATCCCGCCTTAACTTTCTCGTTGAAATGTTCGCGAACTTTATTTCAAACAACGCTACCGCGGACAGTAGCGCAACTAAAGTATTGACGCGTTGCATTCAAATCACCGCGACCAAACAATTAATATAATGGCAAACTGTAAATAATTAGCTAATTAAAACGCCTGTGGTGGTGTAACTCGTACCAAAATGCTTCCGCTTGATTAAAAACGTCAATTAAATCGATCCAACTGTGTCGAATGGCAGCGCATTTTATTACGATTGGCGCAGGCGTCCCCTCCTGACGTTTATCAAACAAAACCTTAAACAAACATGTAAAGGGTAAGGTTTATTATTTGCACCTGCTGGAGTTTTTGTAATAACAACTCCTCGCCTTTGAGCGGTGATAGTGGCTCGCGATGAGTAGGATGAACCGGAAGAAGGGCAGTGAAGGTGATGTGGTGCAGTGCGTGTGTTGTGTGGGGTAATTATGTAATGGTTTGGTTTTGTAGATTCGCGCTCATGTGATTACACGTCTGTGGTGAATAGGGCGCAATCGACACTGAGTGTGTCTGCTGTTGATTACTATTTGAATTTGCCTAGTCCTCCATCACCAGCAATCTCCACTGTTACACTTACGCCTGGAAGGATTAGGAACATTGATCAGGACATGGAGGCTTTGAGGGCCTCCAGGCAGGATAATCCTTTTTTGAAGGTCAGACATTTTTTATATATACATACAATATTTTCATTATTTTATTGTTGCGACGACTACTATGTATATGGTAATTTATACAGGATATACCTCTGTGGCTTTTTGGTAGAAGCTGAATGTAACTAACTAACTAACTAACTTACTACTACTACTTAACTAACTTTTCCATAAATTCACATAAATTCAAATGGTATACTTTAATTTTTTAGCTTGTTCTGGTTTCTCAAAGAAGAGATTTTTAATAACTAATTCATAGTTTTTAACATATTTTAGATATTTTCTCATCAAGTTGGATTTTTATTATTTATTTACATGTCTATTAATAATGTAAATTAATAATCTAAAAAAGTTACTTTCTCCTAGAATTTGTTTAAGGACTATTTTTGATCCTGTGTATTATGTATTCAACATATTTTAGATATTTTCTCATCAATTTGGATTTTTATTATTTATTTACAATGTCTATTAATAATGTAAATTAATAATCTAAAAAGTTACTTTCTTCTAGAATTTGTTTAAGGACTATTTTTGATCCTGTGTATTATGTATTTAACATATTTTAGATATTTTCTTATCAATTTGGATTTTTATTATTTATTTACAATGTCTATTAATAATGTAAATTAATAATTTAAAAAAGTTACTTTCTTCTAGAATTTGTTTAAGGACTATTTTTGATCCTGTGTATTATGTATTTAACATATTTTAGATATTTTCTCATCAATTTGGATTTTTATTATTTATTTAAAATGTCTATTAATAATATAAATTAATAATTTAAAAAAGTTACTTTCTTCTAGAATTTTTTTAAGGACTATTTTTGATCCTGTGTTATTATGTGTTATTATTTTTTTGTAGCAAGTTATAGCTAGCAGAGAGAGTTTAGCAGACTGCATCGACGAAATTGAATCAGATGACACCAATCTTATGTCTCAGGTTTGTTTCTTTTATTTTGGTATGTAGATCTAATTACACGTGTTTAAGGCGGAGTTCTGGTAGCTGAACATGTACTCAAAGATATACATTACTCAAAAATGAGTAAGGATGTTTATTATGTATGTTATATAACGAGGATTATTAACAATTTATTGCACGTTTTAGAAATGTATATGTATATTTATGAAATTATAATAACTTTATTAATTTTTGAGTAATGTAGATATATTATAAGGATTCTATTTTGCAGGACCTTCAATTGTTGGAATTAATTAATTAATTAATTATTTATTTAAGGTAAAATTATCAAACAAATGTTTGGTTTGTTTGATAATTTTACCTTAAATAAATAAATTATTAATTAATTAATGAATTCCAACAATTGAAGGTCCTGCAAAATAGAATCCTTATAATATATCTACATTACTCAATTTTACCCTAATCTAGAAATTATATGTCACACAGAGATGACAAATGTAACTTTTTATGTATATCTTAACACTACTTTAATCCTTTTTTTGCGTTTGCGTAATAAAATTGCTTACTTTTACCATTGAGTATAATGTTATGTATTTTTTTAAAATAATAATTAAAAAAAATACATAACATTATACTCAATGGTAAAAGTACTAGAACTATTGCAATTTTTAAAATAAATTTATCTCTATTTAGATAAATGCATTTTAAAGATTGCAATATTTCCAGTACTTTTAACATAGTGTATAATGTTATATTTTTTTTTAAATAATAATTTGGTTTATTTCAAACGAAAAACATGATTAAAGGAGTGTTAAAGTATATAAAAAAGTTATCAAAACAAAAATCAAAACCTGAAAATTCATTTTAGAAGTTACGACACTTGTCATCTCATTAAGGCACCTTACACGGTCAATAATACTGTCAATACTAGTACTGGCGATATTTGCTTCAATCCTCCTTTTATATTTATCAAGTAATCAATTATCCAGATAAAAATCAGTATTCTCTTCATTACATCATTAATATACCTTACACGATGAGTAATACGGGCAATATTTTAGAATGATGAACATTGTAAACATATCGTACAGTAATACTGTCATTATTCTAAAATATATAATATTGATCGTGTAAGGTGCCTTATAGTGCGATGTGTTAATTATATAATGTTTTGTATATTATTCAATATTCATACGTAACCGCATTAACTGTAGACAGACATAACACACATGGATTAATAGGCGATTCAAGTCGGCGGATACTCTATCTGTTGACAGAAAATGAATTATATTTAAGGTCGTTTTAGAGAAGACAAATTATTGATTCAAAAGTTGTTCAAGAAATGAATATATTGACTAAGAAATTGTCTTGTTTAGTTGATGAATCTGAATGATATGAAACAAATTCTTGAATAAGTTTTGGTCCGCGATCATGTATGTCCGCATAAAATTTGCTCTTGAAATCGCGAACGCGTTTTATTTTCCATTCAGTCCACAGTTCCACAGTCCAATTTAATATTTCACACAATTTGCTGTATGATACGAGACCATTTAGATTGTCTCGGATTTTGACTTAAGTTCGTTTTAGACAAGACAATTTCTTGACTCAAAAGTTAGTCAAGATGCGAGACAATCTAAATTGTCTCGTATCGTACAGCAAATTATTTGAAATATTGAATTGGATGGTAGATCGAATGGAAAAATATAACACGTTCTATTTGTCAAAGACAAATTGTATGGGAGGAGGATATATGAATTCATTTCTTAGCTCAAAAGTTGTTCAAGAAATGAATTCATATATCCTCCTCCCATAAAATTTGTCCTTGACAAATAGAACGCGTTATATTTTTCCATTCGATCTACCATCCAATTCAATATTTCAAATAATTTGCTTAATGATACGAGACAATTTAGATTGTCTCGCATCTTGAGTAACTTTTGAGTAACTTTTGAGTCAAGAAATGGTCTTGTCTAAAACGACCTTAACTTTTGAGTCAATAAATTGTTTTGTGTAAAACGAGCTTTAGTAGGGAATTTATTTGAATAACATTTGTTTCTCTCATCATATACATGACTATATACTTTGGGTATTACTATTTACACATTAAAAGTATATTAACAATCACGCATTATTGTAGAAATGACTGGTATCGTGTAATTTTAGCTGATCAAACAATAACAAAAGTAAGCTGTTAATCTACTAACTCTGAAAACTGTTTAGAACATCACGCATTATTGTAGAAATGACTGATATCGTGTAATTTTAGCTGATCAAACAATAACAAAAATAAGCTGTTAATCTACTAACTCTGAAAACTGTTTAGAACTGAATCGGATCTATTAATACCGAACTCGAACCGGTGACGGCTACAGAGCGTCGCCTTAAACACATTATTTTCTGGATAAAGTTTATCAATCTAAATTTTGTGTTAGTAATTATTTAAAAAAAATATATTTATTTATTCGAAATCTATTAGCAAAATATATCGAATTATTAATAAAGAGATTTTCATTGTCGTAATTCTTCGGCATAAAACTACTGTGTTTAAATTGTTATTAGTATTATTCCCATGAATTACGTTTAGTTAAGGAGCTCGAACGAACACAACATATCTAGCAACTAAAACAAACAACTTATATGTTTTTCACATTAGGAATTCCCCACGGATCTAGACATAGATCCACTGTCGCTTCCAGAAATGCATGAGCATATGATACGAAGTCCTCCGCCTACAAACTGGCCGAAATCGCCCAACCACCGCTTCTTTCAGTTTCCGAACGATGCAGACGAAACGCTACAAGTGGAAGTAATTGTGAGTACAAACTATATCATTTTAAAACAATTTAAGGTGGATTTATTGTGACATAAAATAATAAATAATAAATAATGAGTCGTCTTCAGAGACAGGAGTCAGTGACAAAGAAAATGAGAACTAAATTCAATAATTTTGTAAGCATATATAATTCAAAATATTCAAAATATATTTTTTTCCTTCTAAATATAAATATATATATATATATATATATATATATATATATATATAAATAAATAAATATATATATATATATATTTATAAATAAATAAATATATATATATATATATATATATATATATATATAGCAAGAAGATTGACGGACTGTTAAAGATATGATCTGGATGACTACTGGAAACCAAGGGCTAGGTGCAAGAATTATAGCCAAGATTTTGTGTGATTCCGGTGTAATATGTTACGTGCCAACATTTCGCCAGCCAGTGCCAGTGCCAGCATCATCAGGGCATGTACATAAAGTTAACAAAATTATCGTAAGACGTTGAACATTAATACGCACAAAAAAGTATGTGAAGTGCTTATTAATGTTCAACGTCTTACGGTATTTTTGTTAACTTTATGTACATGCCCTGATGATGCTGGCACTGGCTGGCGAAACGTTGGCCGTAACATATTACACCGGAACCACACAAGATCTTGGCCATAATTCTTGCACATAGCCCTTGGTTTCCAGTATTCCCCATTTGGACTTATACCCGTCATCCACATCATATATATATATATATATATATATATATATATATATATATATATAATATAATCTTTTATTTAAAATCTCTTTATACCCTTTCGGGTGTCGAGATTATTTAAGTGTATTTTAAATCTATTGTACTTTCTGTAGAAATTCCTTCCAGTCCTTCCTATTACTCGCCATTCTCCTTGCATCCTGCCATCCAATGCCACTCCTCGTTAGTATTTCATGTATGTTGTCTTCCCACGTTTTGTGTGGTCTACCTCTTCTTTTCTTTCCTTGTATTCTTGTGTTCCATACACCTTTTGTCTGTCTCCCTTCTGGTATGCGAATTATGTGTCCATACCATCCGAGTTGTTTCCTTTCTATAGTTGTCTGTATACTTTCAATCTGTAGAGTTGTTCGAATTTGCTCATTTCGTATTTTGTCAATTCTTGTGATACCTTCTATCCTCCTTAAGTACTTAATTTTTGCTGCTTATATTTTGCTTTTTAAGTCTCTTGTCTAATGTCCATGTTTCTCTTCCCTATGTAAGTGTTGGTCTATATATTGTTTTGAACATTATGAGTTTTGTTTTCTTCGATACCTGCTTATTGTTAAGTATTATTTTGTTTAGCATATGGCAGCTTTTGTTTGCTGCCCGTATTCTGTTGTTTATTTCTGGTTCCAGACTTTCCTTGTTATTTATATTTATACCCAAGCATTTAAAATTTTCCACCTGCTGGATACTCTTTCCAGCTATTTTGATAATTGTTTCCACTTCCTGTTTGGCGATCACCATAATTTTTGTTTTATCTGTGCTTATTGTCATGTTGTGTTTATTTAGTTCTTCGTTCCATATATTAATGTTCTCTTGCAGGTTTCTTCGGATTTGGCTAGTATTATAATATCATCAGCAAAAGCACACTTAGGTATCATTGTGCGTCATAGTTTATAATATCCTGTGTTCATTTTCCTTGTCTTCTCCTTTATATTTTGTAATATATTATCTAGGAATATTATAAACAGTAGAGGGCTTAATGCTCCACCTTGTCTTAGTCCTTGTTTCGTTGTAAATTCCTGTAATATCTGATTTCCTGTCCTTATGTAATTGTATGTCTTTCTGTATATACCTTGTATTGCTCTTTGTAATTGTTTGCTTATTTGCCTCTTTTGTAATATATTCCACATCGTTTTTCTCGGTACTCTGTCGGACGCTTTTTCCACGTCTATAAATGCTATGAATAATTTACTGTCATGGCCCATTGTTTTCTCTGTCAGTTTTCTTGGTGTAAATATATGGTCCTGCGTTGAGTGGCCCTTCCTGAAGCCACTTTGTGCATTTTCCATCGTTAGTTCTGTTTGTTGTCTTAGTTTACTTTCTAGTATAACCTCATAAATTTTAGCAGTTGTGCATATTAGTGATATTCCCCTGTAATTATTGCAGTTTTTGTTGTCTCCTTTTTTGTATATTGGGAATATTACTGCTGTCTCCCTGTTATTTGGAATTTTTCCTCTTTTCCATATAGTGTTTAGAAGCTGTTTTAACAAATTTACACCTTCCTCGCCTATATTTTTAAGTTGTTCAGCTTTTATGTTATCGTGCCCTGCTGCTTTACCATTTCTTAATTTTATAAATGCTTCTTTTACTTTAGCTTCTGTTATATTGTCTGGTTCTTCATTCAGAATATTTTCCACCTGTGTGTTCTCATTTCCTTCGTTTGTGCTTACCATCGCTTTCTCCTTCAAAAGCTCTTCGAAGTGCTCTTTCCATCTCTTTCATTATATCATGATCTTGTTTTATTATCGTTCCCTGTTTATCCTTTAGTTGTCTTAGTGTTATTTGTACTTTCTCGTGCTTGCTTTTTTTTAGTGTTCTATAAAACAAGTTTTAATTTTCGTTAAAGCCGTATACTTGTGTTTTTCCAAATTCTTCCCATGTCCTTTCCCTTTTTTCTTTTATTATTTGTTTCGTTGCTTTTCTCTGTATTTTATACGCTTCGTAGTCTACTTCTTTCTTGGAGTTGATGTACTTTATCCATTATTGCTTTTTCTTCTTTATTTCCTTCTTTTATTTCTATAGTCCACCATCGTGTTTGCTTTCTGTTGTTTGCCTGTCTGGTTGTTCCGCATGCGCGTTTTGTAGCCTCTGTTATTATGTGTTTGAAACTGCTCAATATTTCCTCCACATCATTAGATTTTGAAAAAGATGTGAGTACCTTAATATAATTCTGGTACTTAGCTTTTGTTTCTTTATATTTTAGTTTGTCTATTCTGAATTTTTGAGTTGCAGTTTCTTTCTTGTTCTTATTCTTTTTAGTTTCAACCTCGTTTCCGCTTGTCATCGTTGTTTTTATTTCTTCCTTAATTGTAATGTTTGCTACCACTAGATAGTGATCACTTCCTATCTCGCTTCCTTTTTTCACCCGTACATCATTAACTACCTTCCTTTGTTGTGTGTTTGTTAAAAAATAGTCTATTATCGACTTTTCATTTCTACTCTTTACTTCTCTGGTATATTTGTGTATTTCTTTATGGGCGAATATTGAGTTTAGTATTACGACGTCGTTTAAGATGCAGAAGTCAATTAATCTGTTTCCGTTATTGTTTCTCGTCGGTTCTCCATGAATCCTCATTATATGTTCTATCCCTGTATTTATATTTCCTATTCTTGCATTTGGGTCTCCTGTAATGTAAGCATTTTCTCCTGTTTTCACGTATAATATTTGTAGCTCTTCCCAAAATTTGTCTTTTTCTGTTTTACTTCGTCTTCTGTTGGTCCATATACTATGATTAGTTTTCCCTTCCATCCATCTACCTCTTCAATTTTTACTGCCATTAACCTTTCGTTTACGCATTCCCATTCCGTTATTGACTGTTCTAACCTTTTGTTTATTATGCAACCCACTCCTGCTCTCGCTCTTTCACTTTCTTCAACTCCACTATATATTTGTATGTGGTCGTTTATTGCCCTTTCTAAACCTCTCCCTTTCTTTTTTGTTTCTGTTATCGCCATTATATCTAATTTTGTATTTTCAAATTCTTCTATTAGTTCAAGTTCTTTGCCTTTCAGGCTGCGTATGTTCCAGCTTCCAATTCTCATCGTCCATTTGTTTGCGCTGTTTTTTGTCCATTTGTTTGCGCTTTTTATTGAGACAGTCTTTTCTTATCTCTTTATTTTTTCCAATCGTGTCCTTTTCCCTTGCTAGTTTCGTTATCATATAATTATTTTCTGTATATTTCGCAGTTAGTTTTTTGTCTGCACTAATTCTAGTTTTTCCAGTACCCTATTCCATTTCCATATTCAAATTGAATATAATAAATTAACTGTAGAATGAAAGCTAATTCTACAGTTAATTTATTATATTCAATGTTTACCTCTCCTCCTTTATTTCTCTCTTCTTTGACCATTTTTCTTATTTGTGTGTTTCGCTCTCTATCCTTTTTTGTCTCATCGTCGTTTATATAAATTCTTCCTTGTTTGTTATTTTTAAGTTTATATTTATTCTTCATTATTTTTTTTTATCTTCTTCCTTCTCTAATTCAATCAGGCAGGTTTTCGTTTCTAGTTTTTCAGCTTTTTTCACCTGAATGGTCACTTCCATTTGGTCAAAAAACAAATTCTCTACGGCTTCTTTTAATATTTTTGTGTCTTCTGTATCAATATCTAAGCCTTGCATAACTATGTTTATTTCTCTTCTTTTGCTTTCCTAGCCACTCCTCCGATTGGTTTAGTTTTTCGAGTTTTTGTTTAATTTCTAAATTCTCTCTTTTTATTTCTTGGTTTTCTTGCCACAGCATTTTATTTTCTTCTCTGATTTTTTGAATTTCATCTCTACATTCTTCTCGTTCTATTTTAATTTGGTTCGTGTCTGCTTTCAGCTCTTTTATCATTTGGACCATCAGGTCTAATTTATTATCATTGTCTGCACTCATTTTTACGAGTGTTCTTTGTGTTCTCTTAGTTTTCCGAACGCATCATTGTCTGCACTCATTTTTACGAGTGTTCTTTGTGTTCTCTTAGTTTTTCCGAACGCTCCATCATCTACAGGTTTTCTTTTCTTACCAGTGTCTGTTCTTCTAAATATACTAAATGTAAATAAACTAGTACTAGTACTAGAAATAGATAAATAAACTTAAAAAATGATGGAACGAATCAATGGAAATAGATTCGTTATATCTTTTTTTAAAAGTTTATTTATTTATTTTTACTACTAGTACTAGTAATTTACTTTTTCTTTTTAATGTTTTATTTATTTTTGCTCAGATACAATGTTAAGGCGAATCTCGGAAAATGATATACGGTTCAATGTTGACCTAATCGCGCGGTCTTTCCTAGTCAACATTTTATAATTTTCTGAAAATATGTTTGGATATTTCTCCAAACGAAGGATGATTTGATACTTAGTTAGGACGAAAAAGTTAATTTTTTGTCTCGAAATAGTTGTAAAAATATGCAAACTATAACCATTCACTATCTCAAATGATTTGAACTCTACATTACATTATTCCCTAGATATTTTTTTGATTAAATCTAAATTAATAAATGAAATTAATTGAATCATAAAATGTTATGGATAATTGTGTAATGCAGAATTCAAGCCATTTGAAAAGTATATATTTACTCCGATTTGTAATCAAAATTCAACAGAAATTCCTCTAAGAGATTGCAGTTTCATATTTCAAGTTTTGATAAATACAATCTGATTGATAATGCTTAAGTACAGTAGTATAGTTTATAGACATCCGCGCAATTATCACAAAATGCTTCATTATTTCGAAATACATTTATTTCCCGGTGCGCACCCCTCCAGTTTTTCCTGGGGCCACGGTTTATACACTCCGCAAAAGAAGTAGCAGCAGTTCCGTTAGTCTCACAACGCCTTTTTCAGCTCGAATCCTCGAACGAGATTTTCGAAGATTCGCCTTAACATGGTATATCAGCTAAAAATATTAAAAAAGCGTGGTGTCTCCCTCGATCGATGGCCATTCCCTCACTTGGGTGTGGTCCCTTCTAGTATATTTATAAAAAAGTTAATTTGCTATTTCCTTCCGTCCTCGTCACGCATTTTTTGTACTTCTTTGTTCTTAATTTTGATTTTCTTTGTTTGTTTTTAGTATAATGTTCGTTTTTATTTTGTTGTGTTGAATTTTGTATTATAATCATAATTATAAGAGATTTAAAATTAAAATTTCTTCTAACACATTTACAATAAAAGATAATTTGTTTACCGTCTGTTCTCGCCGCGGAGTTTGTGGTTTGATTCCTTCTCAAGCTGTGTGCACTGAGGGTGTTTAATGTCCGTATCTATGCTATTTGTTGTGCTGTTATATTTTTCGTCTATTCCATTTTTATTTTGTTGTTTAGCAATATGTTTTTAATATTGTAAGTTTCCATGGAATTTTTTTTATACCGCACCCAAATTTGACTCCATTTTTCTATGTAAAAAGCGCTTCTTATAGTCGGAAAAATACTATAACTACTCCGACTATAAGAAGCGCTTTTTTACATAGAAAAATGGAGTCAAATTTGGGTGCGGTATAAAAAAAATTCCATGGAAACTCAATATTAAAAACATATTGCTAAACAACAAAATAAAAATGGAATAGACGAAAAATATAACAGCACAACAAATAGCATAGATACGGACTCAGAAACTTAAACACAAACCCTCAAGTGCATCTTTTTTTTGTAAATGTGTTATATTATTTAAAACTTTATGTCAGTATTAACCCACCTTAACCATTAAGTAAGTAAACTAATTAACATTATAGGCTAAGGAAAAATCAAAGTTTGACATGAAAAACAAGCACGCCAGTTGGGAGGGCACGGAAACGTCGCCGTTGAAGTTACAAAGGCCCTACCAGGAGCGCTTCTCCTTGCTGGCGCGATCCGGCGAGGACAGCATTCGACTAATGTCCACGGACGATTAGTCGTAACCACAACCAACTCATATTTTATTTTATATGTGATATAGCTTCCTAGTGAAATTGTACAAATATTTATTTAATGTCGTGCTACAATATCTGTGTTACTACCGATGGAATCTAAACAATTCCTTTTTAATCGTTAATTTTAATTGATATTAGAGTATAAGAGTATTAATAATATGACGTGAAACAAACTGTAGCCATAGGAATTTTTATAGAAGCAAAGGGTTTTTAAAAAATATATATTTTAAATGTTTATGACTTTGCCACTGTTCGGCGAGTTGCATGTTGATTAATTTAAATATATCAAACAAAAAGTAAAAAACAAATTGGCTTTAGGTAGATTTTATTAAATCGGCACTTTATTAGAGGGAAGGCGCTGGTCGTCGAAAATTTTATTGTGATAATTTCGTTTCGGTTTCAGATACTATAAAAGTATATTTATTAATGCTGGTCGATTTTTATTAAATGAATATTACGAATATAACGTTACTTACATTTTGGTGGTCGTTAATTAACATTAAACTTATATTATTATAAATTTTGTATTGAGAAATTATTTCTAAAAACAACATCAATTCAGTGACTGTATTGGGAAATTATTTGTGAAAATAACTTCAATTAAATGTAGAAAATATATAGAAATCACATTTATATGAAAAGTTAATTGAATGCTTTTCAAACAGTCTTAATAAAAGGGGAATTACATATAATAATTATAATAATTTATTAAATGGAAAACCGCTTTAGGAATATAAATACATTTGGTTATATGGTAGATAATAACAAAGTAAAAAAAAACAGAACTTGATTAAATAAGAAAAAGTTACAGATAATAGTGTAGTGCAAAGTTCAAGTCGTTTGAAATAGCGGACGGGCATAGTTTGGTTGGTAGGGACCACCCGCCCACCCCACCGTTGCTTGCATAGTTATCTCAAAGGATAACACTCTTCCTGGAATGCTTGAAACATTATAAAACGTTTGTATCCAATGAAAAAACTATGCGAGCGAAGGTGGGGTGGGCGGGGGGTCCCTACCAACCAAACTATGTCCGTCCACTATTTCAAACGACTTGAACTTTGCACTACACTATTATCTGTAACTTTTTCTTATTTAATCAAGTTCATTAATTAATTCTGGTTTTTTTTACTTTGTTATTATCTACCATATAACCAACTGTATTTATATTCCTAAAGTGGTTTTCCATTTAATAAATTATTATAATTATTATATGTAATTCCTCTTTTATTATGATTGTGAATTAATTCTGGTTAGATTTATAAAAACTCGTATAAAAAACGAAAGTATTAAATTTCAAAAATCATACATAATTCTGACTATTAAATTTAAAGGTAATATGTATGTTATTACAAAATCCTTCATCTTTATGTTGAAATATAATTTGTAAAAATATCTTCAATTGAATGGTTTTAATGAAGAAAACAACAAAAATCTCACTTTGCCATAAAAGTTATAAATTTAAAAATCAAAAGCTTTTTTTTTTAATTTCATTGTGTTATATTTTAACTCTGTATTAAGATATAATTTATAAAACTAGTTTCAATAAGCTTTTTTTTCAAGTTACTTCTCATTGTATAATCTTTTAACTCTGTATTGAGATAATATGAGGATAATTTATAAAACTAGTTTCAATAGCCTTAGTGCAGATTTCAGACAGTTTTGTGATTTTTTTTCTTATAATGATTGTGGATCGTTTGAGAAAGATTGTAAAATGTAACAAATAACTTTTAAAGATATTTTATCATTGCATTACTGACAAAAAAAAATTAAACTCATAACAAATTAGTTTAATTTTTTTTTGGTCAGTAATGCAATGATAAAATATCTTTAAAAGTTATTTGTTACATTTTACAATGTGAAGCGATTAAAAATGTGTTGTATTACTGACCAAAAAAAAATGAAACTCATACATTTGTTTCGTGAAGCGAATAAAAATGTCTTGTATTACAGCACATTATATCCTGCATTGTTTCGATGGAATAAAACATGTACTAATCCCAAATAACTAACTGTTTAGTTGTTGGATTGGTAACTAATTAATATATGAATATTAATATATTCGTGATTTTCAATCAGAAAAATCATCCAGCATGTTATTTATAAGAATAAAACAAACTAAAAAAAATCAATAATAAACACCACTAGCTAAAAGTAAACTTGTTGATGTAATTCGTAAGTAGCAAAATGAAATTATAAAGGAATTGTCAATTTAACTATTTTGAGAAGAGATTTATGGAAAATTTAAGCGGTAATTAAAATAACATATCGGATGAAATGGCGTATTTCGTGCGACTTTGCTTCAGGTTGCTTTCAGCATTTGTAATGGCGTATAACAAAAATATTACAGGGTAAAATGCCCGTTTTCAGTTACGACTGTCCAAAATTTTAACAAGGAATTAGAGGTGTCTTTTAAAAAATAAACTGTATGTTGAGATATACAAACTGTTCCATTTTATTATTATTCTATGTGATTATTATATTTGTATAAGTATATTGCAATAAAACTCCATAAATTGAAAAATTACTTTTATCCCATGAAACCTGTAGTGTCAGTTGCTAGCAATGTGGGCTCATCATATTGTGAGTCCAATACACCTGCAGTGGCTCGAAAGAAGTCTTGACACCCAATGGAATATATATATATATATATATATATATATATATATATATATATATATATATAGTGTGAATCCACCTCTTAGCAATCTACATATCTAGATTTCGATCTTATTAGATCTCATTAGTGTAGCTCAGCTAGTGAGGATGACAATATCTCGAGTGGTTATATACAAATAGGATACAACTAACCCCCTATGAGGAAAGTTAAACGCCATCTGGCGGTGATGCTTATGGCATGAGCATGTTGACGGTTATTACCATATGAGCGTTCATTGCTAATTTATGTGGAGCCGCCAGATGGCATTTAACTTTCCTCCTAGGAGGTTAGTTGTATCATTTACCCAATGAAATAGGTCTATTTTGTATAATAAAGGTGGTACTTTTATGATTATACTCTTAACTTTATTTGATTGTCAGTATGTAAGTATATATTAATTGGTGTACAGCCCATGCCCTTAGGCCAGGGGTTGACAAACTTTTAAGGGGGAAGATCCAAATCTATTAATTACAAATTATATTTTTTTTCGAGAGAGATACATTTCTATTTATTATATATTATTACATATATATTATTGTCACTTTCAATTTTATTGAACCACGCACATGTTCAAAAAAGCCGCAGTTTGCCGACCCTTGTCCTAGGCTGTGTGCACTGCGGCCCCTCAAGGACCTGTTGCGTATCCAATAGTTCGCATAGTTCTTTCATAGCATACACTTTTGACAATTATTATATATATATATATATATATATATATATATATATATATATACAAAAAATTCTCCCATAAACTATGTGAGCAAAGGTGCCGTTCACTATTTCAAATGACTTGAACTATGCGCTACGCAAGTTACAAGTTTCTGCTAGTTTTTTTTTATAAATCAAGCCAGGATTAATTAATGAAATTGATTCAATTAAGAAATGTTGCAGATAACAGTATAGATCATATCTCTCACATCGAGTAATCCTGCTTGCGCTGGATTGTGCGGCCCCCACCAACCAAACTATGCCCGTCTACTATTTCAAACGACTTGAACTATGCACTACACTATTATCCTTTATTTTCTATGATTAAATTAATGTCATTTATTAATGTAAGACTAATTTATAAAATATATATGAAAAATAATGTAATACATAGTTCAAGTCGTTTGAAATAGTGGACGGGTATAGTCAGGTTGGTGGGGGCCGCCAACCCAGCCCACCTTTGTTCGCATAGTTTTTCCATAGGATAACACTCTTCTTGGCATAGTTTAAACAATATAAAACATCTGTATCCATTGAAAAAACTATGCTAACTAAGGTGGGGTGGGCGGGCGTCCCCCACCAACCAAACTATGCCCGTCCTCTATTTCAAACGACTTGAACTATGCACTACACTAGTATACGTTATTTTCTATGATTAAATTAATTTCATTAATTAATGTAAGACTAATTAAAATAATATATGTAAAAAATAATGTAATGCATAGTTCAAGTCGTTTGAAATAGTGCACGGGTATAGTCAGGTTGGTAGGGTACGCCCACCCACCCCACCTTCGTTCACATAGTTTTTCCATAGGAAAATAAAGTTCATAGTTAGGGTCAGGGCATAGGTGGACCCTGACCCTAACTGCCCATGTGTATCTCGACGACTCGTTTTAAAAAAGCCTATTTTGATTGTACCCGATAACTAAATAGATAGAGGGTTACGGTTTTCATATTTGAACCCGTTTTCGCATTTTTGGAATTGCGAAAACGGGTTCATATATAAAAACCGTAACGCCATATGTAAGGAGATCTCAAGAAGTTTAGATTAGATTAGAATAAATTTAACTTACCTGTATTACGCGAATAATATCCATTCAATTCTATTTTGAATCAGGTTTATTTATACATTCTGAAATATAACATATTTGCCGGCAGGAACTTTTAAAAATTCTTTATTTTAATTTTGATCTGAAACGTTATTATGTTATTTGGTTTATATATACATATATGTTTTTTTGCATTACAATATAACAATAATATTTTTTTTATATATAAATAAACGATTTGTTTAATTTTCAAAGTAAAATTATATAATATATTCAGTAAAACCTAATATTGCAATTAAAATTACACACAAAGTAGAATTTATTTTTGCGCCGACAGAACAGAATCGCAGAGAACTCATAAATGCTTTTGGACGTGTCGCACATGTGTTTTTTTTGCCGAATATGTTTTCATTATGCCGTAATATACAATAAAAGCTACATCTAAACTGTTTTTTTTGTTTGTTTTAAGTATAATAATAATACGCAATTTGTTTGTGGGTTTGGAAAACATAATTGAAACAATAATGAATGCAATATGAATAGTTTACAATTAGTATGTACAATTATTATTATTCTCATACAATCATGAAAGAGTTGATTCAGGTGACAGAAGGTGCTGGTTTTTATTATTTTTTTTCTATAACTAGATATGCTTCAGGACGTTTTTTTCTTTCTTTTGGGAGGCTCACCCGCGCGCGCGCGCGCGATTAATTGGAATGGTCGTTTTTATTTTAAGGGCCTTTTTGAAAGGCTTAGTGTTTAGTTCTTAGAACTTACGGTGGTGCTTGGCTGGGCCGAGAACGTTTACGTCCTGCGAGCATTTACAATATCAATATTTTTAAGGGGGGAGGAATTGGGGGGTGGTTTTATTTTTTATTTTGGGCGAAGCGAATTGTTCTAATAACAACACAAAGCAGCAAGATGTCTTGACTGTGGGGGAGAGCTACATCCTATTAATCTATACACATTTATTGAACATACACGGAGTGAAAAGGATGTGGCGATTCACATTCAATCAATTCATATTGCTGCCGTCGCTACCAACAGCTTCTTCATCATCATTCCCGCCGCATCGTTATATTCATTTTATATATCGATATTATTATCAGTCAGTAAAACACAAGTGATCAGTTTATACATATATGATTTTTTTTTTCATTTTGCAGTTAAAAGCGTTTGGTTTGAAGGAGTAAAAACACATAAAAGGATCCTATAGATTCGCGAACTGTAGGCTAAGAGAAGCGGACATTTATTAGAATATGACATTTCGGGGGGTTGGTGGCGGCGGCGCGGTCAGTGCGGGACACGATCATTTGTTTCATTGTTTTGTTTTTTAGTACGGTTTAGTAGCCTTTACTTTTACAAAAATAATTACGGCCTGGGAGAGAGAGTAAGAGAGAGGCGGGACCGCCCCCCGCGTTGCAACCGCCGCCCGTTATTAATATTATTATTATTTATTTGTTTTATCAGTACCCGTGCAATCACCTGTCAAGCTCTCGAACACGCACGCACTCACACCATACTTAGAGGCTCAGTTCTCGCAAGGACGGACCGCGGCTGGGTCCTGCCCGCGTCATAAAAATATAATAGCGTCCCGTATCATCGGGACATATAAAGAATTTGTACTCTTTGAATGCTGACCGATGTTTTGGGGGTTTTTATTTGGGGAGGGAGCGGCGGCGGGCCGGAGATCTGCCCGGTGGCGGCGGGTGGCCCGCCCCCGCTATACATGCACGTTTTTTATACATATTTGTTCTTAATCATTTAGTCTCCGCGTGGAGGTTGTAATTATTCTTTTCTTGAGTGCCAGCAAGTTTTTTTTTAGGGGGGGTGGGGGGCCTGGCACATCCAAAGCCCTTACCTGATGTTCGGGGAGGGGGCACACTAATTAATTTATTAATTAACATATTTTTTTAGTTTTTTTTGTGTCCTGTGGGTTTTTTCTTTAGGAGGGTATGAAATATTACATGAACTAAATTAATCTCAATGAGCTATATCTTGCGGGTGGCAAAACCCGCGGGCGATTGGACCACCCCTTCTTATAAAATACACTATGCAGATATATATATATATATATATTCCATACTCTTCTGAATTTAAATTTAAAATATGTACAATTATACATATAAATAAGGTGAATAAGATGATAGTTTTATTTTTCAGCAGACATGTTCGTTGACTAGAGGACTGGGCTCTGGTCGCTGTGTGTGACGGCCTCTCTCTGCGCGTTCTCCCGTCTACATGAAGACCTCCCTCCGCATCTCGGACAGGCTGAGGCGGCTGGTGGACATGGTCACCCCGCTGTCGCTGGACGCCGACTGCACACTGGAGTGGTCGTCCGTGTCGCTCTGGGTGCTCGTGTAGCCGATCACATCCACCTCATCTGCAAAAAAGGAACACCAACACAAATAATGTATTATTCGCTCAAGTAAAACAGCAACAGAAATTGTTTAAAAACTCCATAAAAAATATTTATACATGATATCTTCATACATAACAAAACTCTTTGTTGATTTATTTATATATTACATAACTGAATGCCTTTCTGCAGAAAGGAACCAATCCACCTAACGTTAAAGTTGAGAACAGATTTTAACAGAAGTTAAAAATTATCTGGTAAATAAAACGATTTTTTACTTTGTTTTTTATCAAACTTCAGTTACACTTTGCAACTAGTTTCGGCTAAGCTCTAGCCATTTTCATCGAAACTAGTTGTTTTGTTTAAGTGTAACTGAAGTGTAATAAAAAACAAAGTAAAAAATCGTTTTATTTATGCTTTAAAATGAATTATCACAAAGTAGACGCCTTAGCAATCCAATATTTTAAAAATTATCTATTAATTTCAGGTTCATTTTGGACTAGAGCTTTAAAGCTATATTATTGTATTTCGTTAAGTTAAATTGTTTACCTTGAGTATAAAGGTAAGAGAAACAAACATATTTTGTAGGTTGGTTCCTTCTTGCTGAAAGGCGTCCAACTATCTTCGCTATATCGCCCGAAATGCATCACCATAAATGCAAATATAATTTTCAGTAGCCTGTTTTTTTATATCAGCAACACAGTCATCCCCGGTCTATATATATATATATATATATATATATATATATATATATAAAAGTAGGATAATGTCGGGTTTTTATTGGAAGGCGTGCACCCCCTGAGTTTATGTAGTAAAGTAATGCGTTGCGAATGTCGGCCAAGTCTTACACTTTATAGTCATCGGAATATTTCGTTGAAACGGAATCAAGTGCCGCAATTGTTTTTGGCAAATGGAGCCCATAAAGGCTCCGGGTGAGCCCGGGCTATTTGCCCGCGCTGAATTTATCTGCGATATAACGCATACGGGGGGATAGAGCCAGGCCTCCGAGCGAGAGGAGGCAGCGGCCAAATTGCCGTCCGTCCGGCTGGCTAAACGGCCCAACGACGGCCCTGGACCGCCGCCAAATCGATCAGCGCCTAGACCATTCAATGCATACAGTGTTACACAAAGAATCGTTAGTTGGACAGCAGGTGGTAATTATAGAGATACTTATAATTTCTCTTCATTTACAACGGGCACCGAATGAAAAAATATCATATATTTAGTCTCACATAGAAGTATTCTTCCAGCAATATTTATATAATAATCATCTTTAGTAATAAATGTGTTGTGTTTTAAATGTATTTGAATTACTTCTACTATCGACAAATTCTTGTGACAAATATATACAAATTAAAAAAGCCATTGGATTTTCAACACAGCTCAAACGTCAATTTGTGTGAATAATTGGATTTAACGAATATCTTACATGCTATCGACTACAACCCTCAGTTGGTATATATGACATGGATGTCCCAGTCCTTAGCGAAACGAAGAAGGAAGTGGAAATGAAAAGAGGGGAAACTACCGTCATTTCTATAGTTGCGTGCTATCGACTACAACCCTCAATCGTGTAGTTGGTAGCGCGACGGCCGCGATAGCCGGAGACGTAGGTTAGAGTCCCACCGGAGAGTGAATATTTGAGCAATAATTAATCAACATTGATATATATATATATATATATATATATATATATATATATATATATATATACATATGGCGATTCTTCATTCAGATAGCCGTATACTGCAAGAATTCTTTCACTATATACAAATATTTATGAACAAATATTTTATCTTTTTGATCCAATTATTCATATATGTTATTTTGATGACAAAAGCTGTATATATTGAGCTGAAATAAATTACATTACATTACAATCTACTTGAAATTCATAACATCGTAGCATCCTAGTTAGAAATTTTGAAACCCATATGAATTAAAATTTAAGGATCAATGCACTATTATGCATATGGCTGTTTACTTCACTAGTAAAAAACTGTGTATGGAAGCAACCATATTTTATTTCTATGTCAACACATATTGTCTCGTCTTGTACAGATCTTATCAGGAACTACACATACCTTATGTGAGACTTAAGGTAATCAAAGATCCGAAATTCATGATAAACATTATAATGTGCTATCAGCTATATTAAAAAATATAGAAGAGATGAAGATATTCTAGTTCAACTACGTCAGCTATTAATTCAAAGAGGCTACTACTCAATTGAGGAGCATTTAGAAGCATTTTAATTAATTGAAATGCCTTTTTGATTGACTTTTGTTAACATATGTCTATCTGTATGTAGTCATGTAAAAAACAATAAATGTTAATTTTTTTATTTTCTTTGTCTCGTCTGTATAACTAGGCGAACAGTGATTCAAGTGTATTAACCAACCCGAATCAACTAAGCTGTTTGGATTAATTGGCGTATTTTACTATAATCAAGTTAGACTGTTTTGATAATGTGTATACGTGGCATACGGCATGATTTTAAGCTATTTGGGACAAAAATTAAGAATTTTTAAGATATCTAGGCTTAGTTTACTGCGGTGTTTTCTTTACGGGGTGCAAGTTGAAAAACAAAGATTGTGCATGGTTGAACGAAATTAACTCCGCCTGGGGTAGTTCGCTGGGTGGATTGAGTAGCTCAGCGGCTATCACTGCCGGTCCCAAGCCCGGGTAAAGGAGGAGGGTTGGGCAAAGGGCTAACAAACCGTTACCGTAAAAACCCGAAGTGTTATAAATCCCGATAAAACGCACCGAAAACAGGACGGATGCCAAGGAAAACAAACACGGCCCTTTTTGAAAAGGATAATGAATTTTGGATGTCGGAATGTACAAGGAATATTAAAGTACTGGAAATATATGAAATGGGTATCCCAGTCCTCAGCGAAACGAAGAAGGAAGTGGAAATAAAAAGAAGGGAAACTATCTTCATTTCTATAGTGGAGTAAGTAAAGATAAATACGTACACAGTCATGAAATTTGTATTTAGCAGCAAGTGGCAATGTTCAAAAAACGATAAAAATAGTTATTTCCATATTTTTAAACTTTTGTTTATTTCATTTAATAACTGCTTTACTTAGCTAAACGCTGAGGTATAACTTAATTATTTTGCTCGATTAATACGTACACAGTCATGAAATTTGTATTTGGCAGTAAGTGACAATGTTCAAAAAACGATAAAAAATAGTTATTTCCTGATTTTTTAAATTTTTTTCATTTCATTTGCTAACTGCTTTACTTAGCTACAAACTGAGGTATAGCTTGAATATTTTGCTCGATGAATACGTACACAGTCATGAAATTTGTATTTGGCAGTAAGTGACAATGTTCAAAAAACGATAAAAAATAGTTATTTCCTGTTTTTTTAAATTTTTTTCATTTCATTTGCTAACTGCTTTACTTAGATACAAACTGACGTATAGCTTGAATATTTTGCTCGATGAATACGTACACAGACATGAAATTTGTATTTAGCAGCAAGTGGCAATGTTCAAAAAACGATAAAAAATAGTTATTTCCTGATTTTTTTAATTTTGTTTATTTCAGTTGCTAATTGCTTTACTTAGCTACAAACTGAGGTATAGCTTGAATATTTTGCTCGATGAATACGTACACAGACATGAAATTTGTATTTAGCAGCAAGTGGCAATATTCAAAAAACGATAAAAAATAGTTATTTCCAATTTTTTAAAATTTTGTTTATTTCATTTGCTAGCTACTTTACTTAGCTACAAACTGAGGTATAGCTTGAATATTTTGCTCGATGAATACGTACACAGTCATGAAATTTGTATTTAGCAGCAAGTGGCAATGTTCAAAAAACGATAAAAATAGTTATTTCCTGATTTTTTTAATTTTGTTTATTTCATTTGCTAACTGCTTTACTTAGCTACAAACTGACGTATAGCTTGAATATTTTGCTCGATGAATACGTACACAGTCATGAAATTTGTATTTAGCAGCAAGTGGCAATGTTCAAAAAACGATAAAAAATAGTTATTTCCTGATTTTTTTAATTTTGTTTATTTCATTTGCTAACTGCTTTACTTAGCTACAAACTGACGTATAGCTTGAATATTTTGCTCGATGAATACGTACACAGCCATGACATTTGTATTTAGCTGCAAGTGGCAATGTTCAAAAAACGATAAAAAATAGTTATTTACTGATTCTTTAAATTTTGTTTATTTCATTTAATAACTGCTTTACTTAGCTACAAACTGAGGTATAACTCGGTTATTTTGCTCGATTAATACGTACAGTTATGAAATTTGTATTTAGCAATGAGTTTGTGACAATGTACACAAACGATAAGAAATAGTTATTTTTGGATTTTTTAAATTTTCTTTATTTCGTTTAATAATTGCTTTACTTAGCTACAAACTGAGGTATAACATTCTTATTTTGTTCGATTAACACGTACACAGTCAAGAAATTTGTATTTAGCAAGTGACAATGTTCAAAAAACTTACTAAAAATTAAGTAAATTTAGATTTCAGCCGGATTAAACGGCTTATAAATCACGAGTTACATTCATATGTAACAAAATGCAAGTTATTTAATAATGATTCGTTGTTTTGTTTAGAGGTGGTGTTTACCGAAAGAAATTCCCCCAATTTAAAATAATTAAAATGTTAGTTTTTGCAATTAAGATAGCTTACATAGACAACACATTGATTAGTTAAAATCTATATGAAATAAAACCATGCTATATCGCTTGTATAAAATCTGATTACGGTTGTTCGAATCGTGCGATTGGTTTTGAGCCGTGTGATTGATAAGAGCGGCATTATATTGCGAATTCCTCGGCTTGATCAGCCGGACGAATTTCTGGTCAGCAAACGCGCCCCGGAGAATGGCCAGTCATCAATATCAACATCAATCAGTGCGAGCAGCGCGCACACAAAGCGAACGTGTAATGAGCCCGACTATAAATTCAACAATAATGGCTGCCAGCAGGGACACAGGACTGGCCTGCAATTACCTGCGGCCTGACAGCGCGCTGCCCTCATCATTCATTCAGTCGCTGCTGATATGCGCCACGTCAGCACCGCGACTCGTATAGGTATGATATTTATTGCACGAGCCAATAAAAAGAAATTGCCTGCCTGCTCGACGTTAATTAACTCGCTATTATTTTAGTCAACAGAGTAATCAGTTTTTGTAATGGGAACTTGCAGGGAAGTTAAATTTTCATTAGATGGATTTCGCGCTGGTTGATTCGTGGAAAGTTTCGGGCGGTTTGGTCCGCCCCCGTGGCGGCGGTAATTAAACAGTAACGTTCAACTCAATTGCAATCTCGGGGAAGAACAACTCGCGGGGTTTGATAGAGAGAAAAAAAACCGCTGTAACTGATCGAGGATGGGACAGACGTTTATTTCCTACTAACTTTAGTTATTGATCAACATGTTCAAAAGAAGACTTAGTGCAAGGCTAATTAAATGCAGAATATGAATGAAGACCTATTTTTTTTTTAAGATTTCTTGCTTAGCCATCTTGCTTAGCCATTTTGAGTGCTTACGACATGAAATCTTAAAAAATCATACCAGGCGGACTAGTAAGGGTGCAACGCTCAAACCACTGTAGAAAGAAATATAGAATATACATGTGAAAAATGATATGCTCTGGCCAGAGTCGGCCTACAAGATACTGACGGTCGACCAAGACGGAAGAATGGCCAGTACAAGAAAAAAGAAGAAGACGGGGAAGGTGGTGGTCAAACTTCGGAGATAATACCTCATTACATTACATTAACATTTATATTTATACCTATATATATTTATACATTTTGCATATTATTGTTGTTGTCCTGTAATTGGATTTTTCGTTCCGTAGAACAATGAAGCTTATTATTATTATTATTATTACTTTCCAGCTTTATACCACGGTCTGCGGTTTCAGGAAGCGATAATAACTGCTCATAATTGAGCGTCGGTGAAAAATAATTGAACATGATAATTTATTCTCAAAACAAATAGATTTTTAGGACGACACTGATTTTTTTATCTCAATATCGGGCAATAATCAAAATTGTTTAAGATCCTCTGGTTTTAAGGGCCGAACAAAATGGCCGTATTTGAATAAAACCGCTACTGTAACATAAGTATGAAAACATGTACCAAGTAGTTTTGTTTTATTTTTTTTTTAATATAGCGGCTTGTATTTTAAATCCTCTGTGTCCGCTTTGGGTTACCATTATGCGAAAAAAATAGTTTCACACAGACGAATCCTTGCCACTTAAAAATCCGCTTTGGGACAAGCCGGTGTGGAATTTCATTAGGCCGCCGTCGGTCGAGCCAGACACACATTCGGGCTTCCGCATCAAAATTTATTTCGGTGAAAACAAGAGAGAAAAAAAAGAGGCGTAATCCTTTGAAAGCGCTACACGCGCCGAGGCGTGTATTGTTAAGGCTTATTTGTAACAAAATACTCGCGTTGAAATATGACACAGAAGCTGAAAAATTTATAGCTGCAGCAGAATTATTCGAATGCAAATAGACCTTATACATCACCGCCCGGCGCGGTCGGTGCGTCCGGAAGTACAAAGGGGGCGACGCGCTGAAAACCGTCCCTCAAAGGGACTTATTGGGGGAAACGATGACGCGGACTCTTTTATACGTTCCTCATAAATTTACAGTTGGAAAAGCGTTCCGTCAGCGGAAAGATCGCCGCTGACCGAACGACCCGATCATCATCATCGGCCGCGCTGGGGGGCGGCGGCGGCATCGATTGCACCACACGGACGCTCGACCATGCGTGAAACGCAAACAGCGTTAACTACCGGCAAATATTTGTTCTTTGAATAGAGGGGTGTTATATCTTTCAGACGGCGGTTTTCAAACACCCCGGAATATTGGAGAGGATTCGCTCGTTATTCGCCGGATTGAAGTACGAATGTAAATACATACACACGCGCTGTATGTATAAAATACCGTGATTTACAATTTTATTCGGCCGATGTGTGCTGGTGTTAATTAAACTTGAAAACAAACACGCCTGAATAGGTAATTGAACGAATTTTATTTATTATACGTATACAATAGCCACTGCAATCAAATAATAAATAGTGAAATTGCTTCATGTTTATTGTATTGATTATATTTATTAACAATCGACAATAATCATTATACATTATACGTACGAATACAAATTGGATCACTTTTTATCTCCTTTCAATAAAATAATACAGGACATGCAACTCTAACAGAAATAATTATAAAAACTAATAACTGACTGTAAAACTTTTTGTTGAAATATTTCACTGAATTAAGTAAATTGATGCCATTTGCATCATACTAATTTGGGATTAATGTGTGTGGTCCTGGCCCAATTTCATCAGGACTGTGTAGTAGTAGCAGGGGTAGTAGTGTGATCCCCGCGGGCGGTTCCTCTAAAATAATTGAAATTCTGGGCACGCTCTAGCCGAGATGAGATGAGTGTTACACGTAACTATTATTAAGTTAACTTATCGATCTCCGGAGAAATACCCCGGACTGAAATGTTGCGCGCTCGGGCACGATTGATTTCCTTTGGAATTAAAACTGGCCCGGCGGGATGAACTTTAATCAATTCAATTTGTCTTGCTATAATGGCGGATGGGGGTGCATTGCGATGTTTTCGAGTTTATAATGTGACGCATTAACAGGATATAGAATTGTATGTTGGAAGTTATTTTATGATCAAGTTATTTTTCTAAGTTAGAAGGTTTATAATAATATTTTAAGGATTTGAGATAAAGTGACTATACCTTCTATAATAATAATCAATTATATTCATGTATTTTTTTTGTTATTGTTCTTGATGAGCATTGTATATTGGAGGTTTTTTGTATTTTTTTGAGTTGTCATGCCAAATATTTATTTTTTTTTTATTTATTTAT
Organism: Lordithon lunulatus; assembly: GCA_963942505.1. Classification (NCBI taxonomy): domain Eukaryota; kingdom Metazoa; phylum Arthropoda; class Insecta; order Coleoptera; family Staphylinidae; genus Lordithon; species Lordithon lunulatus. The sequence continues at coordinate 53,800,941 of OZ012669.1, forward strand.
GTGTCTGTAGGATGGAATACCATCACTTAAATATTTACATTAATTTCACAGAAAACCTGTATTTTGAATTAACTCAAAAAGTTATTCTCATAATATAAATAAATAAATAAATGTATTTATTGCCCAACAGAATAATAAAAATTCCAATTACAGGACAACAGCAAGCTATTACATAATAATATTATTAAATAGGGAAAAGAAAAACGCAATGTAATCAATTTTCCCCCAACTAACTTATTTTTTACTTCATGGACAGTCAGCCTAATCTGAACACGTTACGTGGCAGGCACAAAACTTTGTTTATCCATCGCCGCCCCCGCCCTACGAAAAGTGCCAGTCCCGGTTAAAATATAATATTTCATTTAGGGCGCAAAAAAGTTCTGACACGATACCCGCCCGCGGGAAACGAGGGCGAAAAGTTTAAGTAAATGTGAAATTCGGTTAACAAAAAGGGAACAGGGGAGAGGCGGCCACATGACGAGGGGCAGAGAAAGACGGCCGACTTTTGTATGTGTGTGTGTGTGTGTGTGTTGACGTTATCACAGTTTGCGATTTGAAATTTTTGCACGACTATTAAGTTGTATAATGGATGTTCGGGACATAATCATTGAGATTTCTGCTCGGTTCTGATGGTTAGACTTTAATTGAAATTTTATGAAAAGTTTTGTGCCCGTAAGGTTTTTACGTAAGGTATTGATTTCTTATATAGATAAATCTATTATTATTATTATTATTTCTTAGGGGTATACCACATATACATACACACAGTTTTTTCCAAAAAAAATCTATATTTTATTTATTTTTTATTTAATCCTATGCTTTCTACCGTGAGGTGTAGGCGTAAAAAAATCTATAACATACTAGAAAAGTCATGAAACGTGAAGAAAAGTAAAAATTAGTGAATTATCATAGTTTCCTTTCGGAAAAAAATATATTGTAAATGATATATTTGGTTCATCCAGTCATGATGTTATGAATATCAAGGTACTTGAGCTAAAAATTGAAAATTTTCAAGATTTTTTGACCCATGTAATCATATGGGTCTAGATATCTTGAAAATTCTTAAATGTTGATCTAAATGGTTTAAAATTTGCAAACTAGGACGCCATAATGTTATGAATTTCAAGCCACTTGAGCAAAAAATTGTGAATATTCAAGATTCATTGACCCACGTACTCGTTTGAGTCTTAAAAATTCTTAAATGATCCGAATGGTTTCATATTTGCAAACTAGGATTCCATAATGTTATGAATTTCAAGCCACTTGAGCCAAAAAATGTGAATGTTCTCAAGATTTATTGCCCCATGTACACTTTTGGGGTAATACATCTTGAAAATCCTTAAATTTTGATTCGAATAGTTTCATATTTGCAAACTAGGACGCCATAATATTCTGAATCGCAAGCCACTTGAGCCAAAAAATGCGAATGCTCAAGATTTATTGAGCCATGTACTCTTTTAGGTCAATAAATCTTGAAAATCCTTACATTTAGATCTGAATGGTTTCATATTTGCAAACTAGGGTGCCATAATGCTCTGAAATTCAAGCCACTTGAGGAAAAAAGTGTGTATGTTCAAGATTTATTGACCCATGTATTTCTTCGGGCCAATAAATATTAAAAATTCTTAAATTTTGATCTAAACGGTTTCATATGTGCAAACTAGGATGCCATCATGTTCTGAATTTGAAGCCACTAGAGCCAAAAAATGTAAATGTTCAAGATTTATTGACTCATGTACACTTTTGGGTGTATAAATCTTGAAAATCTTTAAATTTTGATCCGAATGGTTTCATATATGTAAATTAGGGTGTCCTAATATTCTGAATTTCAAGCCACTTGAGGCAAAAAATGTGAATGTTCAAGATTCATTGACCCATGTGCACTTTTAGGTCAATAAATCTTGAAAATCCTTAAATTTTGATCGGAATGGTTTCATATTTGCAAACTAGGGTGCCATAATGTTCTGAATTTCAAGCCAATTGAGCCAAAAAATTGTGAATGTTCAAGATTTATTGATCCATGTACTCTTTTAGGTCAATAAATCTTGAAAATCCTTAAATTTTGATCGGAACGGTTTCATATTTACAAACTAGGGTGCCATAATGTTCTGAATTTCAAGCCACTTGAGCCAAAAAATGCGAATGTTCAAGATTTATTGAGCCATGTACTCTTTTAGGTCAATAAATCTTGAAAAACCTTAAATTTTGATCCGAATGATTCCATATTTGCAAACTAGGATGCCATAATGTTCTGAATTTCAAGCCACTTGAGCCAAAAAATGCGAATGTTCAGGATTTACTGACCCATGTACACTTTTGGGTCAATAAATCTTGAAAATCCTTAAATTTTGATCTGAATGGTTTCATATTTGCAAACTAGGGTGCCATAATGTTCTGAATTTCAAGCCACTTGAGCCAAAAAATGTGAATGTGCAAGATTCATTGACCCATGTACTCTTTTAGGTCAATACATCTTGAAAATCCTTAAATTTTGATCAGAATGGTTTCATATTTGCAAACTAGTGTGCCATAATGTTCTGAATTTCAAGCCACTTGAGCCAAAAAATGTGAATGTTCAAGATTTATTGACTCATGTACACTTTTGGGTTAATAAATCTTGAAAATCCTTAAATTTTGATTCGAATGGTTTCATATTTGCAAACTAGGACGCCATAATATTCTGAATCTCAAGCCACTTGAGCCAAAAAATGTGAATGTTCAAGATTTATTGACCCATGTACACTTTTGGGTCAATAAATCTTGAAAATCCTTAAATTTTGATCAGATTGCTTTCATGTATGCAAATTAGGGTGCCATAATGTTCTGAATTTCAAGCCACTTGAGCCAAATAATGCGAATGTTCAAGATTTATTGAGCCATGTACTGTTTTAGGTCAATAAATCTTGAAAATCCTTAAATTTTGATCGGAATGGTTTCTTATTTGCAAACTAGGGTGCCATAATGTTCTGAATTTCAAGCCACTTGAGCCAAAAAATTGTGAATTTTCAAGATTTATTGACCCATGACTCTTTTAGGTCAATAAATCTTGAAAATCCTTAAATTTTTATCGGAATGGTTTCATATTTGCAAACTAGGGTGCCATAATGTTCTAAATTTCAAGCCACTTGAGCCGAAAAATGTAAATGTTCAAGATTTATTGATCCATGTACACTTTTGGGTTAATAAATCTTGAAAATCCTTAAATTTTGATTCGAATGGTTTCATATTTGCAAACTAGGACGCCATAATATTCTGAATCTCAAGCCAATTGAGCAAAAAGATGCGAATGTTCAAGATTTATTGAGCCATGTACTCTTTTAGGTCAATAAATCCTGAAAATCCTTAAATTTTGATCGGAATGGTTCCATATTTGCAAACTAGGATGCTATGATATTCTAAATCTCAAGTCACCTGAGTCAAAAAATGGGAATGTTCAAGATTTATTGAGCCATGTACACTTTTAGGTGAATAAATCTTGAAAATTCTTAAATTTTGATTCGAATGGTTTCATATTTGCAAACTAGGATGTTATAATATTCTGAATCTCAAGCCACCTGAGCCAAAAAATGCGAATGTTCAAGATTTATATATGGCTCAATAAATCTTGATCCGAATGGTTTCATATTTGCAAACTAGGATGCCATAATGCTATACATTTCAAGCCACTTGAGCCAAAAAGTCGTTTGGGTCAATAAATGTTGAAAATTCTTAAATTTAGATCCTAATGGTTTCATATTTGTAAACTAGGATGCCATAATGTTATGAATTTCAAGCCACTTGAGCCAAAAGATGTGAATGTTTAAGATTTATTGACCTATGTACTCCTTTGGGTCAATGAATCTTGATTATTCTTAAATTTTGATCAAAATGGTTTCGTATTTACATACTAGGATGTCATAATGTTATGAATTTCAAGCCACTTGAGCCTTAAATTTTGATCCAAACAGTTTCATATTTGCAAACTAGGATGCCAAAATGTTATATATTTCAAGCCACTTGAGCCAAAAAGTCCTTTGGATCAATAAATGTTGAAAATTCATAAATTTAGATCGATAAACAAATGTGCCACAACTCTAGATATCGATGTATTCAATATAAAGCAGAAAACATTAATAAAATTAATAGTTAGCGAGTTGTAATACATATATATATTATTTGTTATATTTTTTAATTTATTTATTTTTTAATATTTATATTTATACCTATTTTTATTTATTTATTTATTTTTTATTTATTTATACATTTTGCATATTATTGTTGTTGTCCTGTAATTGGTTTTTTTTCTTTCCGTAGGACAATAAAGCATATTATTATTATTATTATTATTATTATTATTATTATATGGTTTCATATTTGCCATAATATTATGAGTTTCAAGCCACTTGAGCTAAAAAGTGTGAATGATTTATTGACTCATGTACTCATTTGTGTCAATAAATCTTGAATATTCTTAAATGTTGATACAAATTATTTAATATTTGCAAACTAGGATGCTATTATGTTATGAATTTCAAGCCACTTGAGCTAACACTTGTGACTGTTTATTGACCATTTGGGTTAATAAATCTTGAAAATTCTAAAATTTTGATCCAAATGATTTAATAGTTGCAAATTTGTATGGCATTATGTTATGAATTTCAAGCCACTTGAGCCAAAAAGTATGAATGTTATAGATTTATTGATCCATGTACTCCTTTGCGTCAATAAATCTAGAAAATGTATGTTATGAATTTCAAGCCACATGAGCCAGAAATTGAGAATTTGCAAGATTTATTGATCCATGTAAATTGTGTCTTTAAATGTGACTTGTTTATCGCAGAACAATCACATTAACATTAAATACTTAAATACAATTTTACGGCTTAAAAATACATGAATAATCGTGAGGTTTTCGTCTAGTCCTGAAATAAAATATCTTACTGCAGTCTGCCTTAATTCATTAAAATTGCATGCTTAAAATTCCGTTAAAATCAAACATTCCGAACTTATAATAAATTCAAAACCGATTTTCGCCGCAATTATTCAATGAATACCCTTAAAATTCTTAATCAATTCAACTCGGGCGGGCTGGAGCTTTAGTTCGGCCGCTTAATTTATTCACAAAGTATCCGGGGCTCCACCATATCCCTACGACCTTTGGCCGCCCTCGTCTCTCATGGGCCCCCATTTCGAATCCGCGCACGTCCCTAATCCCTAGAGCCGGCGAGACCCTATTATTTTAAACCCCCCATTATTTTATTAATACGACCGACCTGCACTGCTGTGGTGGATGCAACTCCCCAACAACGCCACCAGCAATCATATATATATATAGTTCTGCTTTAAATTACATTAAAAATCATGAATATTATATTACAACAAACAAGTAGTCTTCAGGTACGTGTAATATTACATGCCCAATAGTATTTATTATATAAATACACATGTTAAAAAAATAAATAAACAAAGAGTAGTGTTGTAGAGCGATAATTAAAAAAGTGTGTTTTACATACCAGGTAGATAACTAAATACGGTCGATCTGTGATAGGCGTGATCGGTGTTGGTTGCGAGCGTGGGACTAGGGATCGAAGATGAGTAGCCAGACTCACCTGTCTCAGAGATGGGCGACGGCGCTGACGAATGGGAGGCGGTTGAATAGTTGCTGGATATCGTCGACGAGGAGCACTCGGACACCGATCGCCGCTTGGACATGGCTTGGTGGTAGCCGGAGAGCTGTTCCAGTCGTCGCTTGAGGAACCTGCGCTCGCGACTTAATTGCTCTTTGTACAGTGCGTGTTTCCTCTCCTTATCTTCTAAATTCTGGAAATAAATCAAACGAGGCATGTTAAGAGATCCGACAAAAACTGGATTTAGTAATAATAAATATGAAAAGAAAATACACAAAAAATCACAAATTAAGGATACGGTTTTCAGTGGTTTCTCAAAATAATATACTACTGACATATATATTTTTCATTATAATATCAAAATAGACTAATCAGACTATCGAAAAAAAATCAGGTAAAAATTGGATTTAGTAATAAGTAACAAATATGAAAAGAAAATACACAAATACATACGAAAAAAATCACAACTTAAGGATACGGTTTTCAGTCGTTTTCTCAAAATAATATACTACTGACATATATATTTTTCATTATAATATCAAAATAGACTAATCAGACTATCAAAACTGTGTGGTGTATAGTTTTTTTTGATGACATACTAGTTTTAGATCTAATTAAAAATGTGTGAACATTGGTTTTTAGGCGAATTAATTCGCCTATATCTCTAAAAGCTGTAATTGATTATACAAAATCGATCGCGATGAAAGAAGATTTTGACTGAATATTTTTGAACAACCCTATCAATTTCGTCAAAATTTTGTATATTTCGATTTGCTTTAAAAAAATTAATTTATTAGTACTGACTAGAAAACCCGTGGGGGTTGCTAGTCCAGTGGGGGTTGCTAGTCCCCTGTCGGGCGCCTCCCCAGGTGGCGGATAGGGAAATGCCTCCTAGATATAGGTGGTACAATATTGCAATACCCGGGGCAGACCAAAACAAGCACAGCAACGTAGCGTTTGTCTCAGATTGAGCGGCTGCCGGAATAATGCATGGGGAGGAGATGAACCCCCCAGCTGTAGAGAAAGCAACTCATCTAGGGGACCGGCCCTAAAAGCAAAGATTGGAAGGTGGTAGACGATGACTGGGACCACTCGCTAGAAATACCAGAAATACGATGTCGCATCGCACAAGCCAGAGCTGTTTATCCGTCTGGGGAAAATCTTGCGAGGAAATAATTTAACCTTGAAACTGTGCATGAGAATGGTGAGATGTTATATGTTTTCCGTGTTGATGGTGTGGAGGCTTGGACGCTGAGGAGCAACTACGGCTTGAGGCGTTCGAAATGTGGTGTTATCTTCGCATGCTCCGTATTAGCTGGGTAGATAGGATTACAAATGACATCGTAATGGAACGAATGAACAAGACCAAAGAAATCCATCCAACAATCAAGGCACGGAAACTGGGCTATATTGCGTATGTTATGAGGCACCCGGATACATATAATACGCTACACCTTATATTCAAGGAAACATCCAGGGGAAGCGTTCCGTCGGATGGCTGAAAAATTTCCTGCAGTGGCTGGCCAGACTTCAGAATCGTTTTTCAGAGCCGCTGCCAACAAGGTGTTAATAGCAAACATGATCGCCAACATTCGCTGAGCAGATATGGTACGCGAAGAAGAGAAAAAACATAGTTTTGGAGTTTTAATCATTTTAGGGTAAGTACATTTTCACTTAAGGCTGAAAAACTTCTAAAATAATGGTGTTAGTTTTTATACAATATCTTAAATATATATATAATTATCTTTATTGACAACAACATTACATAGAATTCAATACATTTGTTTTACTTTACTAATTGGGATTGTTACGTGTTGTACTATCGACTATTTTTCGAAAGATTACAATTCTTTATTTATACGTATGATATATGATATATTTATAACCAATTTAAATGTAATACCATATTTGTGTCCGTATTATTTATATGTGTGTTATTTTGCGGTGGATGATTTTTATCGGGAGGTCATGAGGATGAGCATAAATATTGTGTGGAGCCCGGCGAGGCCGATACGCGGTCTCGTAGCGTAGCAAGATAAGATGATTAGTGGCGGACTTCCTATAGTTTAGTGCAGTTTACAGCGTTCTGCTTGATAACGGGGAGACGTGTACACCAGGCGAGCTTTCAAATAAATCGCCTCCACGCCGCGGCCGCCGCCATAATAAACCTTTCAGGGCGAAATAAATTGCTAAAATAATAATCCCTAGTTTAGTTATATCCGCAGCCGGAGAGACTTGTATGGCCACAGGAAATGGCAGTTTCAGTTTGTCAATTTCTGGTTTTGCTTGTTAATGCACCAAGAAAATTATTTATAAGCACTATGCAAGATAACAATTCTTATAATAGTTAGAGGATAGTTTTTTTTGTCGAGAAATTAGTTAGGGGAAGACAAAAGGGCACAAAAGAAACTCCTTTTAATAACTGATATTTCGCTCTTTGGTTTAGAGCTTCATCAGGATTTACTACAAAACAGAGTAAATCTGTTAGAAAGTATAAAGAGATACATCAATAGTTACAAATAGAGTGCTAAAAGCATAGCTATAATCTCAAACATAAGAGGAGAACAATTACCACGAGAGTTTATTTTCAAAATTATATATATATATATATATATATATATATATATATATATATATATATATAATTGTTATAATAATAAATAGAATCATCAGATCGTAATTCATTCAATCGTTTTTACAAAATAAAATTTCGTCGTTTATTGACGACATCTGTAGTTAAAGACTTAAAAATATTGTATTGATATCACATAGAAAGTATTGTTTTAAAATAATTCTTTCCTTTGTATTTACAACAACGACTTTAAACAAGTAACTCGAAGAAAAATATTTACCTTGTCCGCTTGAATTTCCGAGTGGAACGCATGAAAAGTTCTTACAATAACAGAATATTTTATGCCACGTTTGCATATTACAGCTCTGCATCAAAAATATTACATGCTCCATATATTCATATATTGTGTACGTAGTACCTCCTCTGGTTATTTTGCCGTCGTAAAACCATTCCGATCTTTTAAAAATAAGTCGCAATCTCTGGCCACCGCGCATTTTTACGACCGCCAACAACAAAAGTGCGCGCGCGATGCATCACGCAGTTTATCGCGCGGATATTCGCGCGCCCCCCGCCGCACCGCCGGTAATATAAATGCGCGATTAATAAATTCCCAGGTTACGGTATTGAGCTGGTGGTGTGGGGCGGCGTCTTTTTAAATTCGAAATGCTTTATATGTCCAGATTATGTATTCATAACGTACGTCCCTATGGGGAATAATGGGGTAAGGCGGAACACATGTCCCGCCGGTAATGTGGTGCTAGGCGATAAAAAACAACTGGGGTTTTTTTCTTCTTCAAATTACACATGTTATTTTTTGACATGAAGATTGGGTGTAAATGTATTAACTTTTTTTATGAAAATAAATTTGACATAGTGATAATTAAATCGTTATAAAGTTTGATCTGTATATTTTGTAATTTTTATAGCAGAAATTTCAAGGCAGGTCGTTTTAGACAAGACAATTTCTTGACTCAAAAGTTATTCAAGATGCGAGACAATCTAAATTGTCTCGTATTATACAGCAAATTATTTGAAATATTGAATTGGATGGTAGATCGAATGAAAAATTATAACGCGTTCTATTTGTCAAGGAGAAATTGTATGGGAGGACGATATATGAATTCATTTCTTGAACAACTTTTGAGCTAAGAAATTGTCGTGTCTTTAACTACTTGTGTTTCAACATGTCTACCCATAGCTCTCTTACATGGGTGCACTCTCTGCTATGGGTAGATATATTCAAACACAAGTAATTAGGACACTGCGAGTGATCTAGCTAAATTGACATCGCGATCGACTTGTTGGCTACCCCTAGATTCTAGAAAGTTGTATTTTATACGAATTCGATGTTTAAACTTTAAAATTTCTGAAACAAAAGATGTTTTTAAAAATCGCCTATTTCATGTTATACAATATTTTTGTCGATGGAATTGTCGGAATAAGTAATTATAATAATAACAATAATTTGTCAGTATTTTAGTTTAATGTTAACAGTATATAAAGTTGAATATAAAATTGAATTTAAGTCGCTATAAAACGGGAAAGATCACGCATAGAGCCCGTACTCACAAACAACAACAAAACACACGTCGCGTTACCGTGCGGGGGGCTTTAAATTCGAAACTTCATAAAACTTAAACGAAACCGGCAATTCGCAAGATAAACTGTTCTCAACAGGGCAGTTATGTCATTCCGGGCGATTTATCCGCGACCACCGGATCCAGACGGCGCAGGACTATTTGTCAAGTCATACACGTACTTCAAGTTGGTTTATTTCTCGTTTCACCACCGCTTATACACATACACCCCTACAAAACTACCCAGCGCCCACATACACACAACCATCCGCCCGCATCGTCCACAGTTATCTCACGTCCTAAACCACGGCCAAGTTGCGAAAGTAATTTCGGCCCGCGCTGCTGTATAAATACGCGCGGCCAATATAAAGAGGGCGCAAATTTATGAACGCGTTCTTTTTATTGCGCGCGTAAAAACAATTCGCGTCTTAATTAGAAGTTGCTGGGGCGGCTACGTTTTGTAGCGTGGACAAGGGCGGCACACAAAAACAACACGCCGGCAGCAGCAATAAACGGGCGCGTTTTTCTGATGTACGGACCATTAAAACGGGATCGCCGCTCGTTTCCCTGTTTTGCTTAATCCAACTTAAATTGCACTAATCCGCTCATAAATTTCCACTTAATCTAACGCTAAGAACATTATGCCCCCCCGTGTTTTGCGGCGTCTCCATTATATCGATGTAGGAGCTATAGTGGGACATAATGAACGTACTAAAAGGGATTTTGCTGAATAGGAGTTTGGTTTGCATTGGGAGGATATTGTTTTTAAAGTTATAACTCTTAATTTAACATCTAAATACTCTATAAATTATTGTAAATATTTTTAAGCAATATCAATGATCGGTTATACAAATAGACTTTCCTCTACCCGGTGGTGTTGGAAGACCTATTTAATGTATTATGATTAAATAGAATGTTTGCCGACCCCTGTTACTCTAACTATTAATCATTACGGTGTTTCTAGTTTTTCAGTGTTTCACTATTTAATAAAAAAATATTTTCAAAAAAGACTTTTTGTCTTGTACTGCAATTTTGTAAATATTTCAAAAATCCTTCGATGGATATTTATCAAACTTTACTAATGCATTACCAATGTATTGGTCTATCAAATAAAGGCATAATATAAAATTACGGTATTGCTAGTTTTCATGTTATTTAATGTCAAAGTCTATATTTCATAAAAATACGATTTTGTATGTTTTAGTGCACAATTAGTAAATATTTCAAAAATCCCTCGATGGATATTTCTCAAACTTTTCTAATGTATTACCAATGTATTGGTCTATCAAATAAAGCCATAATAGAAAATTACGGGGTTGTTGGTTTTCATGCTATTTAATACCAAAGTCAGTACTTCATAAAAACACGATTTTGTATATACCAATCGAAAATTTTAAATATTTCAAAAATCCCTCGATGGTTATTTTTTAAACTTTGTTCATGCATTAGCAATATAGTGGTCTATATACAAAACTCATAAACCAAAAGTACGATATTGACAGTTTTCATGCTATTTATTGCCAAAGTCAGTGTATTATGAAAACACGATTTTGTATGTTCGAATTGCAAATTTGTAAATATTTCAAAAATATCTCGATGGATATTTTTCAAACTTTGTTAATGCGTTAACAATATAGTAGTCTATATATAAATGTCATAATCCAAAATTACGGTTTTGCTAGTTTTCATGCTATTTAATGCCAAAGTCAGTATTTCATGAAAACACGATTTTGTATGTTCGAATCGCAAATTTGTAAATATTTCAAAAATACCTCGATGGATATTTTTCAAACTTTGTTAATACGTTAACAATATAGTAATCTATGTATAAATGTCATAATCCAAAATTACGGTGTTGCTAGTTTTCATGCTATTTAATGCCAAAGTCAGTATTTTCATGAAAACACGATTTTGTATGTTCGAATCGAAAATTTGTAAATATTTCAAAAATACCTCGATGGATATTTTTCAAACTTTGTTAATACGTTAACAATATAGTAATCTATGTATAAATGTCATAATCCAAAATTACGGTGTTGCTAGTTTTCATGCTATTTAATGCCAAAGTCAGTATTTCATGAAAACACGATTTTGTATGTTCGAATCGAAAATTTGTAAATATTTCAAAAATACCTCGATGGATATTTTTCAAACTTTGTTAATACGTTAACAATATAGTAATCTATGTATAAATGTCATAATCCAAAATTACGGTGTTGCTAGTTTTCATGCTATTTAATGCCAAAGTCAGTATTTCATGAAAACACGATTTTGTATGTTCGAATCGCAAATTTGTAAATATTTCAAAAATACCTCGATGGATATTTTTCAAACTTTGTTAATGCGTTAACAATATAGTAGTCTATATATAAATGTTATAATCCAAAATTACGATGTTGCTAGTTTTCACGTCATTTAATGCCAAAGTCAGTATTTTCATGAAAACACGATGTTGTATGTTCGAATCGCAAATTTATAAATATTTCAAAAATACCTCGATGGATATTTTTCACACTTTGTTAATGCGTTAACAATATAGTAGTCTATATATAAATGTCATAAACCAAAATTATGGTGTGGCTAGTTTTTATGTTATTTAATGCCAAAGTCAATATTTCATGAACACACGATTTTGTATGTTCGAATCGCAAATTTGTAAATATTTCAAAAATACCTCAATGGATATTTTTCAAACTTTGTTAATGCGTTAACAATATAGTAGTCTATATATAAATGTCATAATCCAAAATTACGGTGTTGCTAGTTTTCATGCTATTTAATGCCAAAGTCAGTATTTCATGAAAACACGATTTTGTATGTTCGAATCGCAAATTTGTAAATATTTCAAAAATACCTCGATGGATATTTTTCAAACTTTGTTAATGCGTTAACAATATAGTAGTCTATATATAAATGTTATAATCCAAAATTACGGTGTTGCTAGTTTTCATGCTATTTAATGCCAAAGTCAGTATTTCATGAAAACTCGATTTTGTATGTTCGAATCGCAAATTTGTAAATATTTCATAAATACCTCGATGGACATTTTTCAAACTTTCTTAATGCGTTAACAATATAGTAGTCTATATATAAATGTCATAATCCAAAATTACGGTGTTGCTACTTTTCATGCTATTTAATGCCAAAGTCAATATTTCACGAAAACACGATTTTGTATGTTTGAATCGCAAATTTGTAAATATTTCAAAAATACCTCACTGGATATTTTTCAAACTTTGTTAATGCGTTAACAATATAGTAGTATATATATAAATGTTATAATCCAAAATTACGGTGTTGCTAGTTTTCATGCTATTTAATGCCAAAGTCACTATTTTCATGAAAACACGATTTTGTATGTTCGAATCGCAAATTTGTAAATATTTCAAAAATACTTCGATGGATATTTTGCAAACTTTGTTAATGCGTTAACAATATAGTAGTCTATATATAAATGTCATAATCCAAAATTACCGTGTTGCTAGTTTTCATGCTATTTAATGCCAAAGTCAGTATTTCATGAAAACACGATTTTGTATGTTCGAATCGCAAATTTGTAAATATTTCAAAAATACCTCGATGGATATTTTTCAAACTTAATGTTAATGCATTAGCAATATAGTGTCTATCCATAAAAATCATAAAGCAAAATTACGGTGTTGCAAGTTTTCATGCTTTTTAATGCCAAAATCAGTGTTTCATGAACACACGATTTTGTATGTTCGAATCGCAAATTTGTAAATATTTCAAAAATACCTCGATGGATATTTTTCAAACTTTGTTAATTCGTTAACAATATAGTAGTCTATATATAAATGTCATAATCCAAAATTACGGTGTTGCTAGTTTTCATGCTATTTAATGCCAAAGTCAGTATTTCATGAAAACACGATTTTGTATGTTCGAATCGCAAATTTGTAAATATTTCAAAAATACCTCGATGGATATTTTTCAAATTTTGTTAATGCGTTAACAATATAGTAGTCCATATATAAATATTATAATGCAAAATTACGGTGTTGCTAGTTTTCATGCTATTTAATGCCAAAGTCAGTATTTTATGAAAACACGATTTTGTATGTTCGAATCGCAAATTTGTAAATATTTCAAAAATACCTCAATGGATATTTTTCAAACTTTGTTAATGCGTTAACAATATAGTAGTCTATATATAAATGTCATAATCCAAAATTACGGTGTTGCTAGTTTTCATGCTATTTAATGCCAAAGTCAGTATTTCATGAAAACACGATTTTGTATGTTCGAATCGCAAATTTGTAAATATTTCAAAAATACCTCGATGGATATTTTTCAGACTTTGTTAATGCATTAGCAATATAGTGTCTATCCATAAAAATCATAAAGCAAAATTACGGTGTTGAAAGTTTTCATGCTTTTTAATGCCAAAATCAGTGTTTCATGAACACACGATTTTGTATGTTCGAATCGCAAATTTGTAAATATTTCAAAAATACCTCGATGGATATTTTTCAAATTTTGTTAATGCGTTAACAATATAGTAGTCCATATATAAATATTATAATGCAAAATTACGGTGTTGCTAGTTTTCATGCTATTTAATGCCAAAGTCAGTATTTTATGAAAACACGATTTTGTATGTTCGAATCGCAAATTTGTAAATATTTCAAAAATACCTCAATGGATATTTTTCAAACTTTGTTAATGCGTTAACAATATAGTAGTCTATATATAAATGTCATAATCCAAAATTACGGTGTTGCTAGTTTTCATGCTATTTAATGCCAAAGTCAGTATTTCATGAAAACACGATTTTGTATGTTCGAATCGCAAATTTGTAAATATTTCAAAAATACCTCGATGGATATTTTTCAAACTTTGTTAATACGTTAACAATATAGTAATCTATGTATAAATGTCATAATCCAAAATTACGGTGTTGCTAGTTTTCATGCTATTTAATGCCAAAGTCAGTATTTTCATGAAAACACGATTTTGTATGTTCGAATCGCAAAATTGTAAATATTTCAAAAATACCTAAATGGATATTTATCAAACTTTGTTAATGCGTTAACAATATAGTAGTCTATATATAAATGTCATAATCCAAAATTACAGTGTTGCTAGTTTTCATGCTATTTAATGCCAAAATCAGTGTTTCATGAACACACGATTTTGTATGTTCGAATCGCAAATTTGTAAATATTTCAAAAATACCTCGATGGATATTTTTCAAACTTTGTTAATTCGTTAACAATATAGTAGTCTATATATAAATGTCATAATCCAAAATTACGGTGTTGCTAGTTTTCATGCTATTTAATGCCAAAGTCAGTATTTCATGAAAACACGATTTTGTATGTTCGAATCGCAAATTTGTAAATATTTCAAAAATACCTCGATGGATATTTTTCAAATTTTGTTAATGCGTTAACAATATAGTAGTCCATATATAAATATTATAATGCAAAATTACGGTGTTGCTAGTTTTCATGCTATTTAATGCCAAAGTCAGTATTTTATGAAAACACGATTTTGTATGTTCGAATCGCAAATTTGTAAATATTTCAAAAATACCTCAATGGATATTTTTCAAACTTTGTTAATGCGTTAACAATATAGTAGTCTATATATAAATGTCATAATCCAAAATTACGGTGTTGCTAGTTTTCATGCTATTTAATGCCAAAGTCAGTATTTCATGAAAACACGATTTTGTATGTTCGAATCGCAAATTTGTAAATATTTCAAAAATACCTCGATGGATATTTTTCAAATTTTGTTAATGCGTTAACAATATAGTAGTCCATATATAAATATTATAATGCAAAATTACGGTGTTGCTAGTTTTCATGCTATTTAATGCCAAAGTCAGTATTTTATGAAAACACGATTTTGTATGTTCGAATCGCAAATTTGTAAATATTTCAAAAATACCTCAATGGATATTTTTCAAACTTTGTTAATGCGTTAACAATATAGTAGTCTATATATAAATGTCATAATCCAAAATTACAGTGTTGCTAGTTTTCATGCTATTTAATGCCAAAGTCAGTATTTCATGAAAACACGATTTTGTATGTTCGAATCGCAAATTTGTAAATATTTCAAAAATACCTCGATGGATATTTTTCAAACTTTGTTAATACGTTAACAATATAGTAATCTATGTATAAATGTCATAATCCAAAATTACGGTGTTGCTAGTTTTCATGCTATTTAATGCCAAAGTCAGTATTTTCATGAAAACACGATTTTGTATGTTCGAATCGCAAAATTGTAAATATTTCAAAAATACCTAAATGGATATTTATCAAACTTTGTTAATGCGTTAACAATATAGTAGTCTATATATAAATGTCATAATCCAAAATTACAGTGTTGCTAGTTTTCATGCTATTTAATGCCAAAATCAGTGTTTCATGAACACACGATTTTGTATGTTCGAATCGCAAATTTGTAAATATTTCAAAAATACCTCGATGGATATTTTTCAAACTTTGTTAATTCGTTAACAATATAGTAGTCTATATATAAATGTCATAATCCAAAATTACGGTGTTGCTAGTTTTCATGCTATTTAATGCCAAAGTCAGTATTTCATGAAAACACGATTTTGTATGTTCGAATCGCAAATTTGTAAATATTTCAAAAATACCTCGATGGATATTTTTCAAATTTTGTTAATGCGTTAACAATATAGTAGTCCATATATAAATATTATAATGCAAAATTACGGTGTTGCTAGTTTTCATGCTATTTAATGCCAAAGTCAGTATTTTATGAAAACACGATTTTGTATGTTCGAATCGCAAATTTGTAAATATTTCAAAAATACCTCAATGGATATTTTTCAAACTTTGTTAATGCGTTAACAATATAGTAGTCTATATATAAATGTCATAATCCAAAATTACGGTGTTGCTAGTTTTCATGCTATTTAATGCCAAAGTCAGTATTTCATGAAAACACGATTTTGTATGTTCGAATCGCAAATTTGTAAATATTTCAAAAATACCTCGATGGATATTTTTCAAACTTTGTTAATGCGTTAACAATATAGTAGTCTATATATAAATGTTATAATCCAAAATTACGGTGTTGCTAGTTTTCATGCTATTTAATGCCGAAATCAGTGTTTCATGAACACACGATTTTGTATGTTTGAATCGCAAATTTGTAAATATTTCAAAAATACCTAGATGGATATTTTTCAAACTTTGTTAATGCATTAACAATATAATAGTCTATATGTCAAAGTCATAATCAAAAATTACGTTCTTGCTATTTTTTATGATATTTAATGCAAAATCAGTTACATATAAAAATACATTTTTTATGGTTGAATGGCAAACTAATAAATATTTCAAAAATCCCTCCATGGATATTTTTTAAATTTCGCAAAAGTTTTAGCAACATATTACTCTATCTATACACATCATAATCTAAAATTACGGGTATGCTAGTTTGTATGCTATTTAATGTCAAAGTTAGTATTTGTTTGCTATTCTCAGTTTTTCGACCCCTTAAAAATCCGTACTTTGTATAGTACGGACATTCCTAACTTTAACTCCAACAAAAGAAATGTGCTTTGTTAACGCGTATCGATCCGCCCCAACGTAGTGAAATTATCCCATTTCTCTGCACAAAGCACCGCGAGGAGCTTTCCCAAGTACCTACTCTCGCCTGCCGCCCCCATGGACATGATATGTACAAAGAAATCGGCTAATGGTTTTAGCGGTTGTAGGCTGGATGGCCTATCAGCCGTCGCTTTACAAGTTACAGTGGCGGTGGCAGTGTGGCGGCGTGGCGATAGCACGAACCTCAATGTGTCGAACCGTATCAACTTTATTAGCGCAATAAAGCGATTCCTTTGTCCATTCACGAGCGCGCGCCCACCCCCGGAGCGTTCCGGCCACAAAATTATATCGCCTTTTGTGTTGCGGAACCGTTCACAATCGCCGCCCCCCTGAAGCAAAAAGCCCCATAATTCATTATTGTAGTTTAATGTAATAACATGGACAATGTGAGGTTTGGGCCGAAATTCTATTTAGTCCTATAGGGATCGACAGGGGGTTGATAATAAATTGTATTAGGTAAAAATTACTTTGGGATAATTGTTACCTAACGGCGCTTTGCGAGTTTATGGGAGTATAACATATTATAGGCGATACAAAGGTAGCCATTTTGAAAACAGTAACAAAATTGATTGTTGATCAGAAAATCAGAATTGAAAATAGATTTGTTTGCGTTGATTCATACCTTTGAAGTAAGTAAGTAATCTGTTGCACTTGTTAAATGCATTCCAAATTTAAATTTTGTTGTATTAATTTCAAATTCTGTATATTTTATTCTGAATATTTTCTATACACTTTGTACAGCGCTTTGGAGTTTATGGGAGTACAACATATTATAGGCGATACAAAGGTAGCCATTTTGAGAGCAGTAACAACATTGATTTTTGATCAGAAAATCGGAATTAAATAGATTCGTTTGCGTTGATTCATACTTAGAAGTAAGTTAAGCAGGCTGTTGTACTTGTAAAATGCATTCCAAATTTAAATTTTGTTGTATCAATTTCAAATTTTGTATATCTTATTCTGAATATTACACTTGTACACTAATTTTAGTAGTCTTGTCAACCAAAAGATCAAAATAATTTGAAAAGTGTAAGGAGTACTTATAAAATTAATTACAAATTTAATTTTTGTTGCTTTAATTATAAATGATGTACGAGGGGGTATCCCAAAAATAAAGGGAAGTTTTTGCATTTAAAAGGGCCTCACTCGCTAGGTAGATGTACGCCTCGGATATCGTATTCTCAATATTTTCTACACAACCTGTACAATAACCAAAACAATAAGTCAAAAATTTCAGATTCATAGTTATAACTTGTAATTTTAGCCTTTGATTTAAAACTAAAATCGTACTAACAGAATATGGAAATGTCTTGTTTGTTCAATATTAACTGTGAGAAATACATATGCATTTTTAGTTTTTTTTTTTCAAAATATGTTGGTATTTACAGTATAGCCTGTACAATTTCAGTGGTGATATGAAGACCGAAACCCAGGTCTTCACATCACCACTGAAATTGTACAGGCTATACTCTAAATACCAACATATTTTGAAACTTTGAACTTTTGAACTAAAAATGCATATGTATTTCTCACAGTTAATATTGAACAAACAAGACATTTCCATATTCTGTTAGTACGATTTTAGTTTTAAATCAAAGGCTAAAATTACAAGTTATAACTATGAATCTGAAATTTTTGACTTAGTTTCTCGGCAACTAGTTAATCTGTCTTTATAGTGAAATAATCTAATTAAGAAATCGAGTGAAAACGGATATAAAATCCGATTGAAAGAAACCCCGCTGTTGATAATTACGCTTTAACCCAGGGCGAAAAAGGTACAGGCAACTCGATCAAAAACTCATTAAAAGCATTGGACCCGAAATCACATAGCTTTCGGGGCTGCTGCAGCCAGCATCCCTCCCAATAAATATCGATGATTTGCGTACGGCGGCGGACGAAAGTTAAATTTCCGGCCTAGTACCGAGCGCGCCGGAAGTCCACTCCTCTCTCGTCAATATTGATCTATATATCTGCCATAGTAACAAGAGCCGTAACGTGAACTTTAATAGCGCGCCCGTCCACGCAACGACAATATTGCATTATAGTTGACATTTTACGGGCACCGCCGCTGTTTAAAATCGACCGGATATCGTTCGGATCTAATTACGCAAACTGGCTGGCAACAAAATGTAATTCGGGGGCCCCAATTTTACTCGCCAATTTCAGTTTAAAATTGCAATTATACGTACCACAAATATAAAGATTCATATACATTTTTAGTTTAATATGTTTATTTAGGATATTTATGTAAATCGGGCCTCAATTATTGTCGCTAGTTTGCAGTAAAAATATAACGAGTAGGGCAGTTAGGTAGTTAAGTTTAAAGAAATCTATTTAGCAAAGACGAGTTATTTGACGCGCACTGCCGTAATCCTGAAACAATTACGGCAGTGCGCGTCAAAGAAACTCCTTTTTAAAATATATATAAAGAATCCTTTTTTAAATTTATCTTTAGATATATTTTAAAAGGATATTTCCTTGACGTCCACTGCCGTAATCCTGAAACAGCTCGTCCATCCTAACTAGTTATTCTTCAAAAACTATCCTACTCAGGAAAGTAGCGACAATAAATTGAAAAATGTGAAAAAGTCAATTTAGCATTTGAATCTATATACTACGACAGTTGGCGTAATCCTGAACTATATCTTAGTAAATATATATATATATATATATATATATATATATATATATATATATATATATATATTATATATATATATATATATATATATATATATATATATATATATATATATACTCTGCACTACATTGTTTTTCATAATTGTCCATGATTCAAACATTCATTAATCAATGAAGTCGATTAATGAATGTTCTATTATTAGAAAATTGCAGAAAAATAGAGTGTTTAAGCATGATTTTTATGGTCTATAGACATTCCCTACCATATTTGTATGCATGTATAATAGTGAATGGGAATAGTTTTTTAGAGTAGTTTAACTAATGTAACACCTCTGTATTCATATAAGAAATCAATGCAATCAAAAGTGGACGTTTTGGTGGGTAAAGATAAACCAAACTATGCTTTAGAATACCTGCCCACCCTACCTTTGTTTTTGCATAGATTTTTATGGGATAACACACTTTTTCAAGTTGTTTAACCAATCTAATACTTCTATCCAAAAAACATGCATATAAATATGGTAGGGAATGTCTATAGTCTATAAAAATCATGCTTAAACACTCTATTACATTATTTTCTGCAATTTACTAATAAAAGAACATTCATTAATCAATGAAGTAGTTTGAATCATGGGCAATTATGAAAAATAGTGTAGTGCATAGTTCAAGTCATTTGAGATAGTGAGTGGGCATTGTTTGGCTGGTAGGGGACACCCGCCCACCCCGCCTTTGCTTGCATAGTTTTTTTCATGGGATTACACACTTTCTTGAGTAGGTTAACCAATGTAACATCTCTGTATTCATATAAGAAATCAATGCAATCAAAAATGGAGGATTTGGTGAGTAAAAACCAATCAAACTATGCCAATATATCAAAGTAATGTAATCACTTTTTATTATTGTCTCAAAATAAATGTCCGAGACAGTTAATTCCCCATAAAACCTTAATACACCATTGCTAAGTATAGTACGAGTCGTGATTTTGGGGAAACCCAGTGATTAGAAGCGACGTCCGACTTTTTTTTTGTTATAATTTCCTTAAATTTAAATTGTATGAAGCTTCTCGCGTAATTATGAGTAATGCCGCTCCCGCCGCCGCCGCGGATGCGCGCCTCCGCCGGCTCCAGTAGCCGACAGTTAATGAATACTTGTTTTGTAACGCCGGGGCGCGCGGAAATTGCGATGGAATTTCTGAATAATTACAGCGCAAAATTGCGAACGCCGCAGCACTGCCTGTATTTACGCGCATTTCGAATTTAGCTAAACGCTGGCGAATAGTTGTTTGTTCGGTAAATACGTTAATAGATATAACAGCTACGTGAATATTGCAGAGTTTGCAGAATTAATTAGTAATTAACTTTTAAGGATGCAGCGCACTGTAGTGAATTTTACGCTAAAATAGGCATATTAACTTATATGGCAGTGAAACTTCTGATTTATATTACTTAAACGAGTATAAAAATAATATTATATGTTACCAGTTGGTAGCATTAAGGTCGTTTTAGACAAGATAATTTCTTAGCTCAAAAATTGTTCAAGAAATGAATTCATATATCCTCCTCCCATACAATTTGTCCTTGACAAATAGAACACCTTATAATTTTTCATTCGATCTGCCATCCAATTCAATATTTCAAATACTTTGCTGTATGATACGAGACAATTTAGATTGTGTCGCAACTTAACTAACTTTTGAGTCAAGAAATTGTCTTGTCTAAAACGACCTTTAGTAAGTAATTTGTAAGAGGAAAGAATCGTAACTCCGCCTGCATCTCACTTGGTAAACAAAGTAGCTCAGTGATGATGTTGCAGGTCCCAAGCCCGGAAAAAGGAGGAGGGTTTGCAGGTGAGGTCAGCAGCCTGCCTGCAGTAAAACAACCCACAAACTCATAGAACCAGCAAGCCTTGGATACGGACTAATAGAACGATGACGACCTCAGCTATAGACACGAATATGAGAAGAAGACATAAAAAAGAGCTGTGGAGGAAAAATATATTACGATTCGCTTGTTGATCTTGGAACGGGAGAGAACAGGAAGTTCTACTAGAGATGGAAACACACAAAATAGATATATGTGCATTATCAGAAACCAAACGCAGAGGGAAAGGCGATCTTACATATAAAGGATACATACTCAAGTATTGTGGGACTGAAGAACACAAGCCACAGCCGGTCTGCTAATCAGTGATAAATTCACACAGAATATAGAAGATACATTCTACGTCAATGAAAGAATCCTCAGAGTAGTCCTAGACACCGGCAGGGACAAAATACATATCATCAGGGTTTACGCTCCCGACACTTAGCAAAAGCAAAGAGGAAATTGACACCTTTTACGAGCAAACTGAAGTCGACAAAATACGTACAGAACAGAAGATCCTAATCATGGGCGATATGAATGCCAGAATTGGTAATACAATTGTAGATGGCGTAAAACAACGTTTCAATGAAGCACACGTCAACAACAGCGGAGAAACTCTCACCACATTTTGTGCACAAAACGAGATGAGAGTAAACAATACGTATTTCAATCACAAGCCACAACACAAGATAACCTGGTCCAACACGCAAGGACATTCATCCACGATCGATTATATAATCTCGAATAGACCAGTACACCCGAGTCAGATAAACGACGTACGCTCGCTAACGTCAGCGAACATTGGATCAGATCACCAACTAGTCATGACAAAACTTCGACTCACAACACAATTGAAAAAAAAGCTACCACCTATCTACGTAGACAAGCTGAACATCGAATCCATTAGTGACCCCACCGTGAAGGACTTGTATGAAAAAAGATTAACCCAAAAGATCAGAGAACAGCCAATTCTGAACGAGAGCGATGTGGAAACCAGTTGCAAAAAAGTAAAATCACACATCAAGAAAGCCGCCAATGAAGCACTAGGCAGAAGGAGGATAAACAAAAGCGACGTACAGGACATAGTAAGGTGGATGAGGCAGAGACGACGAGAATGAAACCAACATATTAACAGAATGGAAGACATCAGAATTGCATACATCGCCAGAGACGGAAATCCATACTCTAAAAGGCCCCCAGGCAGACCACCAAAGAGATGGAGGGATAGCTGGGTGTCGACATCACAAGCAACTCCTTAAAGCTGGAAAAAACAGACTGTAAGCCTATTTCAAGAAGAAGAAGAAGAAGAAGAAGAAGAAGAAGAAGAAGAAGAAGAAAGAATCGTGAAATCACCACTTGACGTGTACTAGAATAAGATCTCAAAGAACAAGACGGCAACAACAACAATAAAATCAGATGAGAATTGGTTGCTGGAACGTCAACTTCACCATCATCAATTGATTCCACTGTTGGATATAGGCCTCCTCTAAACTTATCTCATTTTAGTCCCACTCGATTTAGGTCATCTGTTCATATGATTGGGGGTTTGCTCCTGCTTCTTTTGTCCATACAGGGTGTCCATTCTAAGAGTTCTTTGTTCCAGCGACCATCTTGTTATCGGGTAAGGTGTCCTGCCCACTTCCACTTGAGAGTATATATTCTCTTAATTACGTCGCATACTACACATCTGTCGTATGTGGTCATTTCTGATGCGATCTCAAAGTGAGATACCAAACATTGCGCGCTCCATAGATCTTTGTACTATTTTTAGTTTATGCGTAGTAACCTTTGTTAAAGTTAGGGTCTCTGTCCCGTATGTTATTACTGGTAGCACACATTGTTGGTATATTTTGGACACATTGCTAATTGTATCATTGGTGTTAAAAAAAAAGTGTTTTTGAGTTTACCAGATGCAGCTCGGCCAAGATCTGATGAGCTTGGAATTGGTCGTGATAACTAGACCTATGAATTTCATAGGTCTGGTTATCATGACCAATTCTAAGTTCATAACCTAGGTATTTATATACGTCTACGTGCTACGTCTACATTTTCGTCATTTACTAAGATTGGTTCACTCAGCACAAGGTTGCTCATGATGTTGGTCTTGGTCATGTTCATCTTTAGTCCTACCTTGTGGGATGCATGTTGAAGATCGTATAGCATAGATTTGATGTCTTTGATGTTATTCTCTATTAAAACTATATCATCTGCGAATCTTAGATGGTTTAGATGTTCGCTATATACCCGTGTTCCTTTATTATCTTAGGAACATATCTTGAATACGTATTCTAAGACAGCTATTCTAAGATAGCCGGGGAGGAGATTGTATCGCCTTGTCTGACTCCGATTTTAAATTTATTAGTATTTTTATGTATTTTCATACTTGCTGTAGCTTTAGAATAGATGTGATGAATTAGTTTTGTGTATCGATAGTCAAATTCGGCCTTGTTTTAAAGCTGTTAATTATTGCAGGAAGTTCAAATGTGTCAAAAACTTTTTAGAAATCGTATTCTATGCTATTTTCTATGAGTTTTTTAATAGCTTGAAGATGGTCATTCGTTCCGAACCCTGCCAGCTTGTTCTGTTGGTTGGTAAACGTCGAGTTTTACCTCTAGACGTTTCGTAATGACATATATAAGTGTGAATCCACCTCTTAGCAATCTACATATGTAGATTTCGATCTTATTAGATCTCATCAGTGTAGCTCAGCTAGTGAGGATGAATTCACACAATATCTCGAGTGGTTGTATACAAAAATTATACAACTAACCCCCCTAGGAGGAATATTTCCTCCTAGGGGGTTAGTTGTATAAGCTTCGTAATGATTTTTTTGTGAAAAACTTAAACAGTTCTGACAGAAGGCCTATGGGTCCGTAATTATCAAGGTCGATTATATGATCTTTCTTATGTAATAGAACAGTCACATCATTATACTATTTTATTGGAATGATGCTATCATATAAATTAAACAGGTCTTTTATCAGTTGGAGTAAAGTATTTCCATCCCAGCTTAATTGATTCTATGACAATATCATCCTTTCCTGGGGACTTGTTATTTTTAATGAAGGAGCTTTTCTGATCTCGTCTATTGAAATTTCTGGCATTACTTCAGATCCTTGATTTAAGACTCTCTTCTCAGCTGTTTGGCATGAACATTGTTTGAGTTTTAGTTTTTTATAGGGTATCATAGAATTCTTCAACTATTTTTAGGATAGATTCTCTATTTGATGTTATTATTCCTGAATTGTCCTATAACTTAAATATTTCAGATGTTCCATTGAACAGTACTTTGATGCTACCACTTATCTCTATGGTTCTTCTGGTCAGTTTTGTGTTTTATCTTCTTATATTCGGTTTAGATCTATTGATATTTCTTTATTTAAGTCTCCAAGTTATTTAGAGTTTATGTTTTTCTTGCTTCTTAGTTCTTGTATTTTTTCAGGTATTAGAACTAATTTTGTCATTCTTTTTCTTGATGAATTGGCAGTAGTTTTGGTTAGCATTTTTTATGACGTCATGTATTTTGTCATTAAATCTCATGTATGGTACATATATAAGTTTGAACCCACCTCTTAGCAATCTACATATCTAGAATTAGATCTCATCAGTGTAGCGTAGTGGTAAGGCATCGGACTGCTGCGCTGAAGACGTGAGTTCAAATCTCACAAAGCGAAATACTTTTCAGCTTGCACGCGCCCCCCACTCCCCAACCCGCTTTGCCAGCGTGGGGTTTCATGGCTAAACACCTTTCTCTGGTCCGGAGTAGATGATATTCTCATCTAAAAACGTACTCCAGTGGTTCGGAATCCACGCTAAACTGTAGGTCCACCTGTAGAGCCAGTTGCCAGCACTACAGGCAGAGAAAGAGACCCATACGCCAGGAGTGGCGTGAAAGTGGTTGAAAAAGAAGAAGAAGAAGTGTAGCTCAGCTAGTGAGGATGAATTCACACAATATCTCGAGTGGTTATATACAAATATTAGACAACTAACCCCCCTAAAGGGCACTGCCCGGTGATCTAGATTTCGATCTTATTAGATCTCCATATGGTAGTGCATTGCTAATTGATGTGGTGCCGCCAGATGGCATTTAACTTTCCTCCTCGGGGGTTAGTTGTACTATTTTTGTATATAACCACTCTGGATATTGTGTGAATTCATCCTCACTAGCTGAGCTACACTGATGAGATCTAATAAGATCGAAATCTAGATATGTAGATTGCTAAGAGATGGGTTCAGACTTATATATGTTTTATACGATTGGCCTTGTGCTGATATCTCAAGCACTCTATTGGAATAATATTCCCTAGAGGGCACTACCCGGTGATCCTGATGGCATGAGCATGTTGACGGATATTACCATATGGGTGTGCATTGCTAATTGATGTGGTGCGTTTAACTTCTCGGGGGTTAGTTGTTCGATTTTCATGTATGGTGTTGTTTTTGGAATCGAAATCTTTAAGGGTATGTTTAACCTAGAGAACAATAAAATACCAAGTAGGATCTAGAAGATATCCTAGATAATACAAGATTGATTTGTGCTATTAGTCTATACTATCCACACTGTTGTTAATGAACTCATACAAGAAGGAGGTTGACAAAATATTTCTCATTGTCACCAATAATAGAATATTGACTATGTTGACATAAACTTTACTAAGCTGTAAACGTTTATTAACTTTGTTTACGTAATAAAGCTGGTTTATATTGCTATTAAAGTGTTAAATTAATTTCTGCTCATAATTCACGTTTTATTAATTAAATAATTCTAATTAAAATATAAGTAGTAAAATGTATGCATCCTACCTTAATGAAGCGTTTCGCTTTAGTTAGAAGACCTAAGGTTGTATGTCTAGAAGCTTCGGGTCCCAGGGGTACCATTTCCTTGAGCTTTTCCAGGCAGTCCCGCAGGTGTGCGCGTCTGCAACAACGAAACACACTTACCCCCTTTGTACACGTATAACGATATCAATTCGTGTCACTTCATATCTTACATGCGGAATATCGCGCGCGCCCGAGAATTTTCCGGGCGAGACGGGAAAATTGATAGTCTGCCGCATCGCGCGAACGCCCACGCGAGAGTTTCGCTGAATGCGTCACGTGCCTTTGTAACAAAAGTGCAATACGTTTAAAATACTTCAAACACAATGCTTTACAGGGAAATAGTTTACAGGTTGAACGCTGCTTTTGAACTATTCAGTGGACTAATATTAGAAAATCAGAAATAAAAAATTACATTTATAAATCGCGACGGATTCTTAATGTATTTAAAAATCCACCACGATTTATATATTTTCTGTATATACAATTTTATATTAGTACTTGCCAGAAAAATACTGTAGTTCTTCTAAAGGGATTTTTTGTTTGTATTTTAAGGGAAGAGATGCAGAAACTTATTATATAATCAATTTTAAGCAATTGAATTAAGTCATCCAATGATGTATAATCCCATAAAAATTCGTCACTGATTTTGTAAGATAGGACGTTTTATAATCCTGTGATTCACAAAATGTAATGCAAGTAGTAAATTTTATGGACTTACAGGATTATAAACCGCCATGGCTTATTTCGAGTACTTTAAACCGTCAAAATGATTTTTTTGTAAATAATTTTGACGGTTTAAAGTACTTAAAATAAGCCATGACGGTTTATAATCCTTTAAGTCATGTAAAAAATCATCATCATCAAATAATAGTGTCACAAAATGTGACACTACTAGTAAATTTCATGAACTACAAAAAAAAAATGTTTTCCCTGTTCTGTATATTAATTTTTCATGGTTTTGTTATCTAGTGTAGAGAAAACAATACAATTTTCGACGGTTTAATAAATGGACGCATTTCTGCAGAAAGGACTCAACCCACAAAATATTTTCATTTCCCTAACTTTTATACTCAAAGTACACAATATAAATAAAATACAGCTCTAAAGCTCTTGAAGTGCAAAATTAACCGGCATGAATAAATAATTTTTAATTTCTGTAAATCTTTGAAGGTATGTAGATTGCTAAGAGGTGGGTTCACACTTATATTTGTTTTATACGATTGGCTTTGTGCTGATATCTCAAGCACTCTATTGGAATATTATTCATATTCTCTAGAGGGCACTACCCGGTGATCCTGATAACATGAGCATGTTGACGGTTATTACCATATGGGTGTGCATTGCTAATTGATGTGGTGCCGCCAGATGGCGTTTAACTTCCCTCTACGAGGGTAAGTTGTACTGTCTTTGAAGGTTGTTTTCTCAACTTTAATATTAGGCGAGTTGGATCTTTTCTGCAGAAAAGGACGCTTTTCTGCAGAAAAGATACAACTCACCTAATATTATTAAAGTTGAGAAAAAATAGAAGTCATATATTAGTTTTGTAATGTTTACAATAGTTTGTAGTAGTTTTTTTAAATATTTATATTAATTTGCGTACTTTGGTAATGTATACATTCGTTTTTACCCTTATAGTTCAATGCAAATGAATTAAATACTAACAAAACTGAAATGTACTGATGTTATATAGATAGTATCACGAAGGATATTGTCCTGTCATTCTGGCAACTATTGTATGCAGATTGGCCCAATTCCGATTTCACATACCGATGTGTCCTGTGTGTTTCGGAGGACCGCAATGCGTACATGTTTGGTGATAACGCTCGTATTTAATCCCGAACACAACAATTACACACGTATGCCACGTTTATAAATAATTATGTATACATAATCTCGTGTATATAGAGCGTACATAAGTAAATGCGAAATGTAGCATATGTCAAGAGATATACACGCAACGACACCACTGCGACCAGGGCACACGATAGCTGAGTGCGGCAGGTTAATAGTATTTATGTCTAGGATTAGATATGTAGAAACAATATTTATGTGACATGTCCGAGCCTGGAACAAGGCCGGTTCTGCTGCTTCCATTTACAGAACCATGTGTGTGTGTGTGTGTGTGTCCGGCGACAACTGGTCGATCGGCTGTTATGGCGGTATTTATTCCTGCCCGTGACCTGCCCCAACCAGCAGCACAAGAAAAACGCCACCGAAATGCATGTTGAAAAAAAACATACTGTGCACGTTTTGCGTGTACGCGCTAACGATTTTAAAGTCGTAAAATCGTGCGTGCATGCAAATTAATTGTATAGTTTTAAATTATGTATGCATGAATTTGAATATATCGATTGGGGCTATGTTTCAGTCGTTAAAAGAAAGAAATAACTAACATGTATAATAATATACTAATTCAACATATTTTTTACCTGGCGTATCTATGAAAATCGTAATAGATTCAAATTATAAATACATTCAGGTTAAAAACCTTCGATCTTTACTAAAGATGGGAAATCTAACTCATTTATCAGATTCTAATCATCGACTCTGATTCTTTGCCACTCACTTATTCGACTGAATTTTCATTAATTTAATTTATGAAACTGGAGAAATACCAACTCAGCTCAGTGGCCAAGTGGTTAGAGGCGTCGCCCGTCTCGTACTGAGCATCAGGCTCCCCTGAGATCGATCCCCAGCGGGGAACGAATTTTCGCGAATCACCTTTCACAGTTTTTCAGAGGTTTTCTGTGAAGTTAAATTAAGGTAAATACCGGGTGATTAAACTCCTCTAAGCTTCTCCCTTGACCGGTGGAAAAGCCTCACGGCTGATAGCCCTATACAGATAATAAATTAATTTTTTTAAATTTATGATAACAATTGCTATTCTGTATAGTTTTAGCCTCATAAAAAGTTATATTTTGTTCATTTTCTTCTATAACTAAGAGAACAATGAAGAAAATTGCAAGACAACTTACGTGTTCTTCAATAGCATTTATTTTAAAAAATCATAAAAAAATAATAAATTAGATTTTTTAAATTTATAAAAACAATTGTTATTCTATACAGCTTTAGCCTCATAATGATTTATATTTTGTTAAATTTCATTTATAACTAAGAGCACTGTGAAGCAAATTGAAAGCCGACTTACGTTTAGACGATAGTGTCTACTTAAAAAAATCATAAAAAATTAATAAATCATTTTTTTTAATTTATAAAAACAATTGATATTCTGCACAGCTTTAGCTTCATACAGATTTATATTTTGTTCTTATTATTCCATAACTAAGAGAACAATCAAGCAAATTTCAAGACAACTTACGTATTCTTCAAAAGAATTTATTTAAAAAACACATAATAAATTAATAAATTAGATTTTTTAAATTTATAAAAACAATTGTTATTCTATACAGCTTTAGCCTCATAATGATTTATATTTTGTTAAATTTCTTTTATAACTAAGAGCACTGTGAAGCAAATTGTAAGACGACTTACGTTTGGACGATAGTGTCTACTTAAAAAATCATAAAAAATTAATAAATCAATTTTTTTAAATTTATAAAAACAATTGATATTCTGCACAGTTTTAGCTTCATACAGATTTATATTTTGTTGATTTTCTTCCATAACTAAGAGAATAATGAAGCAAATTGCCAGACAACTTACGTGTTCTTCAATAGAATTTATTTTAAAAAATCATAAAAAATTAATAAATTAGATTTTTTAAATTTATAAAAACAATTGCTATTCTATATAGTTTTAGCCTCACAATAATTTATATTTTGTTAAATTTCTTTTATAACTAAGAGAAGAGTGAAGCGAATTGTAAGACGACGTTTTCGCCGATAGTGTGTACTTGAAAACAATCATAAAAAATTATTAAATCAATTTTTTTTAATTTATAAAAACAATTGATATTCTGCACAGTGTTAGCCTCATACAGATTTATATTTTGTTCTTATTATTCCATAACTAAGAGAACAATGAAGCAAATTTCAAGACAACTTACGTATTCTTCAATAGAATTTATTTTAAAAAATCATAAAAAATTAATAAGTTAGATTTTTTAAATTTATAAAAACAATTGCTATTCTATATAGTTTTAGCCTCACAATAATTTATATTTTGTTACATTTCTTTTATAACTAAGAGCACTGTGAAGCAAATTGTAAGACGACTTACGTTTGCGACGTAGTGTCTACTTAAAAAAATCATAAAAAAATATTAAATCAATTTTTTTTTATTTATAAAAACAATTGATATTCTGCACAGTTTTAGCTTCATACAGATTTATATTTTGTTAATTTTCTTCCATAACTAAGAGAATAATGAAGCAAATTGCCAGACAACTTACGTGTTCTTCAATAGAATTTATTTAAAAAAATCATAAAAAAATAATAAATTAGATTTTTTAAATTTATAAAAACAATTGCTATTCTATATAGTTTTAGCCTCACAATAATTTATATTTTGTTAAATTTCTTTTATAACTAAGAGCAGACTGAAGCGAATTGTAAGACGATGTTTTCGCTGATAGTGTGTACTTAAAAACAATGATAAAAAATTATTAAATAATTTTTTTTAAATTTATAAAAACAATTGATATTCTGCACAGTGTTAGCCTCATACAGATTTATATTTTGTTCTTATTATTCCATAACTAAGAGAACAATCAAGCAAATTGCAAGACAACTTACGTGTTCTTCAATAGCATTTATTTTAAAAAATCATAAAAAATTAATAAATTAGATTTTTTAAATTTATAAAAACAATTGTTATTCTATACAGCTTTAGCCTCATAATGATTTATATTTTGTTAAATTTCTTTTATAACTAAGAGCACTGTGAAGCAAATTGTAAGACGACTTACGTTTGCGACGATAGTGTCTACTTAAAAAAATCATAAAAAATTAATAAATCATTTTTTTTAAAATTTATAAAAACAATTGATATTCTGCACAGCTTTAGCTTCATACAGATTTATATTTTGTTCATTTTCTTCCATAACTAAGAGAATAATGAAGCAAATTGCCAGACAACTTACGTGTTCTTCAATAGAATTTATTTTAAAAAATCATAAAAAATTAATAAATTAGATTTGTTAAATTTATAAAAATAATTGTTATTCTATATAGTTTTAGCCTCACAATAAATTATATTTTGTTAAATTTCTTTCATAACTAAGAGCACAGTGAAGTACATTGTAAGACGACTTACGTTTTCGCCAATAGTGTCTACTTAAAAAATTATAAAAAATTCATAAATTAGATTTTTTTAATTTATAAAAACAATTGTTATTCTATATAGTTTTAGCCTCACAATAAATTATATTTTGTTCATTTTCTTTAATAACTAAGGGCACAGTGAAGCAAATTACAAGACGACTTACGTGTTATTCAATGGTGTCTACTTAAAAACATCATAAAAAATTAAAATATTAAATTTTTTTAATTTATGATAACAATTGCTATTCTGTACAGTTTTAGATCTTAATGTAAATATGTGAATTCACACTTATATATGAGATATATGTTGTTTTACTTAATGTTAGTTCTAGTTTATATATGAAAAATATCTTAAATCTCGTGAACACATGATTGCCTCTGTCATCAACAATATTCTGTGTTTTATCAGTAATGATAGTGGTCGTCAACAAAATAGAAGTAGGTGAACGGTCCGCAATTCGTTCCCTAAAATCCGTCATCCCAATAACCCCCTTCACTATTCACCAAACGAACTCCTATACTCCCTAATGGACATCACTCCCATTGCAGACAGAATGCAGTTGCTGCTGGAAGAATTTGCTTTGAATACATTCAACTACAATATCCTCAGCAGATTCTTCGAAACCCAAACTTCACCCCTAAATATAAACATCCTTCCAATACACTCTTTGAGGTAATCCGACGATTGCACAACAGCAGAAATGACACAGACTAAATAGAAAATAATTACTCAATCCTAGGCAAAAAAGACCGCGGGTCGTTTTACAACACCTAACTAACCCAATTAGTAAAAAAATGTATTGAATTCTATGTAATGTTGTTGTGAATAAAGATAATTATATATATAGTGGTCGTCAACAAAGTTAATTGTAGTGCAGCTACTCCCTATATGTATCTTAGGAATAACACGAATAAGTGGGATGATAAATTCCTCGCCTCCGCGATAAAAAAATACCACGTTTATCGAAAAAAACACACAAATCGATAAGTCTCAGGCTCTGTTGCGGTGGTATCGGCAAAGCCCGAAAAACAATCTGCAAATTCCGGCCGATCGAGCGATGCTGGCGCAAAGTGGATCGAGCCAATAGCTCCCCATCCCCGCCTGATTGCATGTCAGATTGCCTTCTCGCCCCCACACACAACCCCCCGCAAGTAGTTGCATACAAACTACGCAGACACGGCATGATATGTGTCTGCGTTAGAGCTCGCCAAACACCCAATCTCTTTCATCCCATCGCGGTGCGCCGCTCATAATTGCACCACTGGATGTCTTTACAGAACTATCAAAGCCATGTGATTTGCCCTCGATAATTCCACACACACATACACACATATATAGTCTGTAATTTTAATTAAGCCCCCTTTGATTACCGGATAGCCGCTCCACCGGGCTTCAATAAAAGGCGTCGTAATAATGGGAAAAATGAGAAAAAATTGTAATGAGGTTATTTTGCGAGCGCCCTGGGGGTAGTTTTCGTGCTTTAATGAGGTTTTTTTTCCTGCAGAGCCAGGCATTTTAATTGGACTTGATTCGGTAAAAAGTCACTGTTTGTAATTACTACCTAAAAAAAAAGAAAACCTATACGTATATAAATATAGCATTTCTTTAAAATAGAATTTTAATTAAATTGTGTATAAAATAAATGTTATATGAGCCTGTGAGAATGAAAGTGGCATAAGTCACATTTGAATTGTTTTGAAAAAGGAGATGAGTTTGCGTTAATATTTATGTAAATCGAGGTGGATTCACACTTATATATGTTTTCTAAGATTGGCATTGGGCAGGTATCTCAAGCACTCTGTTGGAAATTATTCCACAGAGGACACTACCTGGTGTTCCTGATGGCATGAGCATGTTGATGGTTATTACCATATGAGCGTGCATTGCTAATTGATGTGGTGCCGCCAGATGGCGTTTAAACTTTCCTCCTGGGGGTTAGTTATATCATTTTTGTATATAACCACTCGGATATTGTGTGAATTCATCCTCATTAGCTGAGTTACACTGATGAGATCTAATAAGATCGAAATCTAGATATGTAGATTGCTAAGATGTGGATTCACACTTATATATGTTTTTTGTACTCATGTCCTAAGACAAGTCATTTCCCGCATTGATTTGGGTGCGGGAAATACTACTTCCCGCACTAGTGCGGGATGAAGCCAATGTTGCCAACTTAAAATTCGGTACCAATGTAAACGTGTATTTATAAATATGAGAATGCATTCAAGCTTACCTTCCTGCACTAATAATGTAAATTACTATTACAGACTTGGAGTCTCATAAATAAAAATGTAACTGTGTACGTAGATTTACATAAATACCAAACGCTAAATATTCTCTTTTTTCAAAACAATTAGTATAATTTTTAATTGTAACATTAAACATTACTTCAATATTTTCTATTACTTCAAAACACTTAATATTTCAATTAAATAATGAATAAAAAATCTCGTCTTGATGGAATTCGAACATGCGACTACTTTTGAACTAACATTACGAAAATAATAATAAAACATTGTCTTCGTTTTTATATTATAGAGAAGGAGCAATTTGAGGTTTGATTAAAAAAGTGTTAGTTTGACTTTTGTCTAAGAAAACTTAGATATACTTCAGATAACCCCTAATATGTTACATTTTCAGAACATTATTCTTAATAAATTTACATTATCCTTGGTAAATTCTATCTACATCCATAAAAGATTCCCATTTCGAAATTATTAATGATTCAAATGATCTACTCCTATCCGCCACCAGCTGTGAATTATTCGCGCCGCGCTCTTCCAGCCAGCACAACCGTCTTCTCATTCACAATTTATTTTTACGATTCAATTTATAATTCGGTGTACATCGGGGCCGCGATTTATAGTAAGGCCGGGACGCGTTCGCCCCCCTTGATTTACGCGCCACGGCCCGCTCGTGCATATTAAAACCTGCTCTGACCGTTTCGGATGATTAACTCCTTGGACTGCATCCAGCAGCGGCATTTTTCGACGCGAACAAAAAAAAAATTGTCCCCGGCAAACCAAAAAATAAATAAAACGCCCTCATTGACTTTTTGATTTAGACCTAACTGCTCGATTCTCCATAAAACGTTTGTAATATAGAATTCAATTTGAGTGAAAAATAATTAGTGCTTAGATCAATCAAATTAAATTTTGTTGACACCGTTAATCAATTGTGTTTGGCAAACCAAAAAATAAATAAACGTCCCCATTAATTTTTGATTAAGAACTAACTGCCCGACTGTCGATAAATCTGTTGTGATGTAGAATTTAATTAGTATGGAAATTGTGCTTGCACTAATCAAATTTAATGTTTATTTTGATATATCCTTCAATCAAATGTATATTATGTAATTTGTAGCCTCGTGATACTGCAACAAATCAGTAGGACAATCGAACTATATATATGTTATAATCTTTATATTTTACAATCAAATGTTTATTCAGTGGAAATTCCTCTAACTTCCTTCATATTCCAATTAAACGAACATAATTCCGGTTGTAACCAATCCCTTCTAAAATCAGAGGGCACTAAGTAAATTTTGAGATGGAAGGGGGGCGGTAGGCCAAAAAGATTGGTAACCTATGATATATAAATATTCATTACTTGTTGTACCCTTAATAGGGCTGCATAAAAGATTTTATTTCTACCATTCGTCTTTCTACATTACATTTTATAATAGATACTTGCACGTACAAGAAGCTTTTAAGGCTTTTTTAATTTAATCCCCCATTCATGTCTTTACAAGGAAACTCAAACAAACACAAAACCTACAACACATGTCGCATTTATACCCGTCCCATTATGCTGTTTGTACAGTAATAATTCATCGCTAATTATGATGAGGAAAAACCTTAATGCACGGACATGCACAATAAACACCGTCTCCCTGGCGGAATAAAGCGCCGCGCGCAGAAGAACGCGACGCACGCACTCTTGCATATACATATACGTATTTGCAGCGTGCGCTTATTCATAAACAACACGTAATCATAGAAACGAGCGTACAAGATGTCATGCACAATGCAGCGCCGCCGATGCCGATGCCGCCGTCGCGCCAGCCGCCCCCACTAGTACACTTCGTCACTCCCGATAATTAATTAGCCGCGCGCGCTAATGTCGTGTTCACATTACGGGAGCGTTTCAGACGCTCTTTTGTGCACCCGACGGGAGGAGAGATGCCTTTATTGCGCTCGGATGCATTGTGTCTCTCAGAGGACATTGATAAGCTGCATCGCGGTTTCTTGTTACAACCCCCCGACTCCGGGAGATGGATCATGAATTCCCGGAATTTGTTATGGGACATAAAAAGCGAGACGGTTAATCAATTGTATGGATCAGTAACGGATTTTTGTAAAAAAAAAAATGGTTATTGATGTTAAGAAATAGTATGCTAGAATTTTCCGAGGGAAACTTGTGAGTTAAAGCATTGACAAACCGTACAAATTGGTGTTGAATCTTGAAAATGAAGGACAAATGAACGGAAGAACGCAATAAAATTATAAAATCAAATAGTAACAAAAAGTACTATAATTCTTCTAATAATTTTCAGAATTTTATAGAATTAATGTATTCATAAACAATCTCATTTGGTATTTTTTTGTATGCATATCCATTAATGGATGTTAACCACAGTATGATTCATCTCCTAGCAATTCCTGGCTGTATGAACAAGACTTCTGATGATCTTTAATCTCGTCCATTGCCTTATGTTTCTTCAGCCACGACATTTTTTCTCCTCTTTTACCTTCAATGAAGCATCATTGAGAAAGCGCGAGAAATCAATAAGCCAATCTACATGTGCTTCGTTGACTATCGTAAAGCCTTTGACAGTATGAAATGGGAAAAACTCTGGACCATACATCTTTCTCCAGCCACGACATTTGTTCTCCTCTTTTACCTGCAATGAAGGATCATTGAGAAAGCTCGAGAAGACAAATTGTATGGAAGGACGATATATGAATTCATTTCTTCAACAACTTTTGAGAAATTGTCTTGTCTAAAACGACCTTTAGACAGCTCATGATCCACCCGACAGCTAGCTGAGACAGGCCATTGCCTTTATAACCATCCCTTGGCCGGGATGTCTTTATAGATAGAACATATATCTCAAAGAAAGCTACACACATTAAATATTAATGCAGTTAATTTGTTCATGTTTCCGGTATAAACTTTATATCGACCCAGCCCCCAGCTAAGATCAACAACACGCCCTCAGGGTTTGCACTCCCCGTGTGTATCACCGGGCGGCGTTTCACCGCCGCCACCCCCTCCGTTGAGATTCCAGCGCGCAAATAAATTTCCCCGCATTCACTTGATACGAAATTGTGAGGCAATTCTATCTCGACTGCGCTATTTGTCTTGCCCGGCATCATATTCTCGCGCGCGGGCGGGGTATTTTCATTTCGGCCACCCCACCCGGGGAGGGGCGCAGCCCGCTCGTGTTATCACCCCCCGCACCCACGTGAATTTCCTTATTGAAAAATAGAGAGGCGAGTTAAATAGACTCTCGTGTGCGCGCGCTAAAAAAGCATGTTTCCATTATGCAGCCGCGTTGTTCAAATATTTTCGCAAAAGCGGCTGAAGAGACGAGTTTTAATAACGCTGTGTATAAAAAGGAAGGAATGTCCTAGTCGACGCAAGGATAATATTTATAAAATCTCCGAGGTTGTCATAGCGCGGCGACGGTTTTTTTACTAGCGAGGCAGCCAGCTAATATTTGCTAGTTTCTGTTGGGGCGGAACAAATGGTATGCACAGGGGACTATCTTAACAATGTCTGAAATAACGCTATGGTAATTAAATTCTTTCAATAGTAGAAATATATACCGTGCATTTGTAAACATAGATTTTTATTTGAAATTTATCACTTTAATTGAGCCTGTGAGAATGAAAGCGGCGTAAAGTCCTGGTTTCCTAGCAAGCGGTGTCGATAAAAACGGCCGTTTTTGACGTCATTTACACATTACAAGATACGTTTTAAGTACATGTAATTGAATTCCATTGTAATTCATGACATTCTCTCAATACTTTGAAGTATACCGTTCTCTGGATTACCAGATTTATTTAAATATATGTAAAATAAATGTGTGACGTCAAAATGACGTGAAAATACGGCCGCTTTTGACAACACCGCTTTCTAGGAAACCAGGCTTAAGTCACATTTATATTGTTTTGAAAAGGAGTTTTCGTTTGTTCTTTATGTAAAACGATGTGCACAGTTACAGGCTTGAAATCAATTTATTCATAAATAAAAATGTAACTGCGCACGTCGATTTACAGAAATACCAAACGCAAACCCTTATCCTTTTCAAAATAATTTAAATGTTACTTATACCACTTTCAGCCTCATAGGCGCAATTAATAATAATAATAATGAATTAAAATTTCAAACTGCTATCGACCCTCGGGTCTTTCTGCCATGTGTTGGTGTATATGAGTGTTAGGACTTGTTTTGATTGGTCTTGAAACCCCTCCCACCCTTCATTTATTAGCATAGATTTTTTATAATAGAAATAAACATATTTATTAATTGTTTAAGTTTGAATCATGGACAATTACGATAATCAGTTTAATGCAACTCAAAATGACATTAGTGGTGTTATAAAAGATGCAATTCACTGTATAATATTCACATTTTTATAAAATTGTCTTGGATTTCTAAAATATTGGTAGGTAATGGGGCACTTGGGCGTGGGAACTAAATCGTGACCGTGAGAAAATTCTGAAACGCTGTTCCAAATCCCGTTCACCCTGTTCAATCTGTTACAAATTCTGTTCATTCGAATCCAAATCAAGTTCAGTCTGTTCCAAAGTAGTCTACCATAGATAATTTGGAACAGACTCAACAAGATTTGTAACATACTGAACAAGATTTGTAACAGAATGAACCGGATTTGTTTTATATACTAATGTTTTCAAAAGTGGTGTAGGATATTTGATTAATTTGACTTTCAAACATTTCTGGTATTCAAGTGGTTGACATTTACTAACGTGAAAGGTGTTATGTTATATTCTTGACCTATAAGTGGTTGACCATTACTATTCCAAATCCTGTTCAGTCTGCTCGAAAGCAGTCTACCATAGATGATTTGGAACAGACTCAACAAGATTTGTAACATACTGAACAAGATTTGTATCAGATTGAATCGGATATATACTATTTTTTTCAAAAGTGGAGTAGGATGCTGAACGCTTGCATGCAAAATTGACTGTTGGGACGAGTGAGCAGCCTTAAATGGAGGTTTCACAATGGGCCCATTTTGAGGCCTAAGTGTCTGTAGCTATGCTACCCTCCAGCCAACTATCCAGGATGCTTGACTAATTTGACTTTCAAATATTTCTGGTCTTCAAGTGGTTGACATTTACTAACGTGAAAGGTGTTATGTTATTTTCTTGACCTATAAGTGGTTGACCATTACTATTTCAAATCCTGTTCAGTCTGTTCCAAAGTAGTCTACCATAGATGATTTGGAACAGACTGAACAAGATTTGTATCAGACTGAACCGGATATATACTATTTTTTTCTTCAAAAGTGGAGTAGGATGCTGAAAGCTTGCATACAAAATTGACTGTTGGGACGAGTGAGCAGCCTTAAAGGGAGGTTTCACAATGGGCCCATTTTGAGGCCTAAGTGTCTGTAGCTATGCTACCCTCCAGCCAACTATCCAGGATGCTTGACTAATTTGACTTTCAAATATTTCTGGTATTCAAGTGGTTGACATTTACTAACGTGAAAGGTGTTATGTTATATTCTTGACCTATAACTGGTTGACCATTACTAACATGGACAATATCTCTGTAGGTGGAACCTTCACCTTGACCAAGTTTATAATTTTATATAGTCTGCCACAGTTTTAATTACCTCTGTCGCAACATTGGTAACATCTCATTAATGTTAGCTTGACCATCCTCTTCAAGACCTGGTCATTTAGACCTTGACCAAAAACACTTTGATCAGGGTCGGAAAGAGGTTCTAGAATTAACTTGCTCGAGAGGAGGTTCTAGAAATGACTTCTAAGTAACCTCTAAATGAGGAGGAGGTTTTCGAAAGGATCTCGTGCTCAACGCTGTGCTCTCTTGCTCAACGCTGTGAGAAGAACGTTTGGAGAAGGGGGTTAGAAGGAGGATCTACAAATGTCCCTATTCCAGCAATAAGCTTATATAACCAATCACAGGATCAATTACTTCATTCACCTTCTGTCGAAGGGGTAACATCTCATTAATGTCAACGTCACCACGACCTGGTGAATGACACCTGAGGAGGTAGACGTTAGGATGAGGAGGTTCTTAAATTCCCTCAGTTCTATAATAAGCTTATAATTTTCTATAACTAATCACAGCTTCAATTACCTCAATAGCCTTCTATACATCGAATATCTCATTAATCATATATCGTAAATCTCATTAATATCAATGTCACCCTGACCAGCCTCTTGCGCACGACCTGGTCAGTGGCACCTTGGCTGAGGTTATACCCCTATATTCCAAGTTGTCATGAATAACATCTCCATAGGTTGAACCTTCCTTCACTTTGACCTCAGTCGCCTTCTATTCGTCGAAGGGGTAACATCTTATTAATGTCAATGTCAGCTTGATCATCCTCTTCACGGCTTAGTCAATCACACCTTGACCAAAACCACTTTGGTCAGGATCGGAAGAAGGTTCTAGACTTGCTCATTGACTTGCTCGAGAGGTGGTTCTAGAAATGATCTTTGAGTAACTTCTAAATGAGGAGGAAGTAACATCTTATTAATGTCAATGTCAGCTTGATCTCCTCTTCACGGCTTAGTCAATCACACCTTGACCAAAAACATTTTGGTCAGGGTCGGAAGGAGGTTCTAGACTTGCTCATTGACTTGGTCTAGAGGTGGTTCTAGAAATGATCTTTGAGTAACTTCTAAATGAGGAGGAGGTAACATCTTAGTAATGTCAATGTCAGCTTGATCATCCTCTTCACGGCTTAGTCAATCACACCTTGACCAAAAACATTTTGGTCAGGGTCGGAAGGAGGTTCTAGACTTGCTCATTGACTTGCTCTAGAGGTGCTTCTAGAAATGATCTTTGAGTAACTTCTAAATGAGGAGGAGGTTTTAGAAAGGATCTCTTGCTCAATGCTGTGATCTCTTGGTCAGCGTTGTGAAAAGAACGTTTGGAGGAGGAGGTTATAAGGAGGATCTAAAAATATCCCCATTCCAGCAATAAGTTTATAATTTTATATAACCAATCACAGGGTCAATTACTTCATTCGCCTTATCTGTCGAAGGGGTAACACCTCATTAACGTCAACGTCACCATGATCTGGTCAATGACTCCTGAGGAGGTAGACATTAGGATGATCTTAAATTCCCTCAGTCCTATAATAAGCTTATAATTTTATATAACTAATCACTGCTTCAATTACCTCAGTAATCAGTATCCGTCGAATATCTCATTAATCATATATCGTATATAAATATAAATGTCACCCTGACTAGCCTCTTGAGCACAACCTGGTCAGTGACACCTTAGCTGAGACTATACCCTTATATTCCAAGTTGTCATGGACAACATCTTCATAAGTTGAACCTACACTTTGGCTAGGTTTTTAATTTTGTATAGCCAGTCACAGGTTCAATGAATTAGTCGGTTTCTATCTGTCAAAGGGGTAATATCTCATTATTGGCGATGCAATCTATTAATTCTTCCAAATCCTCTTTGATCTTTGATAGGCTCATTACCTCTCCCATAGCTTTAAAAAGTGATTCCGGAACCACCTCTTACCTACACACTGGTCAAGGAGGGGGAGCTTCTAGAATCGGCTTGGGGCCTTTAAAAAAAATAAGGTGAGTACAGCCCCCGCTCCTGGGCTGTGTGCACTGCGACCCTTCACGGACTTATTGTGCCTCATACAACATCCATGATTTCCCAGCTAGCGGTGGATTCGTACCACCAACGTTCCGGTCGCAATGGTTTCAGACTTTCGCCTTAGACCAGTACTACATTCGCATCCACACAAGTAGGGCCCCAAGTGGTCCGTGGCGTAGCCCTACTTGTGTGGATGATTTTTCCTGGTATCATGAATGTGTATATTTTAGAGTTATATTGCTCTTTTATAAGTATGGTGTCTCTCATTGAATACGACTTATATAATTGAATCACTATAGATATTATTAAAAATTCCTATTCACCTTATAAAGCAGACGTATGCACAATATCTAAAATTAAAATAAACGCGAATTAAATTGTTTCCACAATGCAATACATTTACTATTTTAGCTAGGCGAGCGGCTTTAATTTCGAAAGCAATTTAAATCCGTGTGTAATTTGGAATTTAACCGGACGGGTTATTGAGCGGAAAGAGCTTTGCGCCATTCGATTTTTGTCATGTGCGTGGAGAGTACATGTGTTATTCAGTAACATGTTATGTGCACGACTGTATGAATTATTCAGGTATTTAATGGTTCGAAAATCATGCGACCATTTTCTAGTTTATTCGTTGCGATCCGTGAAAAGGCTTTCAAGCGTTCAAAACTGCTATTAAGAGATTATGAAATGAGTCATACAATAAGTAGTTATTCTAGTTTATACTGGTGCAATTAAAAGTTTATAGTTACTCATAAACAGCAGCTTTATTATTGATTTAATTTCTCATACTTTAACTAATGCCACTCTTTGTAGAGAAATATTTATCGGTTCTCTTCACTGTACGGCTCTAGTTTACTTATTTCTTTTTCATTTAATAGTAGTTTCGTTGTTCTATATCAAAACATATAGCCTTCAACCGTCAGGAAAAAAGAACTACATTCGCACCCATCTAGTGCCGCCTTAAGCCGGTTTTGTTTATCGTTCGGGAGTTGTTCCGGGTTGTTCTTCTATATACGAATACTAAATGTCGGATATCGCATTAATTAATATACTACCAATTATTTTTGCTAGAATTTATTTATAAGGACCCTCTTTAGTTCAGGCTTATTTCTTAAATATACTATTATTTTCGACGTTATAAATTATATTTTTTTAAACTAATTTAGAATTATTTTTTTGGGAAAGCCTCTGTACGACTATCGTTTACTTATTAATTTTTTATGTAATAGTAGTTTCGTGGTACTATCTCAAAACATAAAGCCGTGAGCCGTCAGGAGAAAAAGTATTATATTCGCACCCAATGATTACTGCCTTAAGCCACATATGTTTATCGTATGGGTTTTGTTCCGCATTGAAAAACATATACTACAAATAATTTTAGCTTAAAATTATTTATAAAGAGTGACGAGAAGGTCGTTCAAGCCAATTTTTTAAATATATTCTTATTTTCGACGTTATAATTTAACGAAGTATGGCAATTTCAACAATTTTTTAAACTAATTTGGAATTTTTTTTTCGGAAAAAGTCTCTGTACGACTCACGTTTACTTATTTATTTTTCATGTAATCGTAGTTTCGGGGTTCTATCTTAAAACATACAGCCGTGAGCCAGCAGGAGAAAAAGTATTATATTCGCACCCACTAGATTACCGCTTTAAGCCACATTTGTTTATCATATAGGTGTTGTTCCGCATTAAAAAAAAACATATACTACAAATAATTGTTGCTTAAACTTATTTATAAAGAGTGAAGTGAAGGCCGTCCGGGCCTATTTTTTAAATATATTCTTATTTTCGACGTTATAAGTTAACAAAGTATGGCAATTTCAACATTTTTTAAAATTAATTTAGAATTTTTTTTTCCGGAAAAAGCCTCTGTACGACTCTCGTTTACTTATTTATTTTTCATGTAATAGTAGTTTCGGGGTTCTATCTCAAAACATACAGCCGTGAGCCATCAGGAGAAAAAGTATTATATTCGCAGCCACTAGATTACCGCTTTAAGCCATATTTGTATATCATATAGGTGTTGCTCCGCATTAAAAAAACATATACTACAAATAATTTTTGCTTAAACTTATTTATAAAGAGTGAAGTGAAGGCCTTTTTTTAAATATATTCTTATTTTCGACGTTATAAGTTAACAAATTACGGCAATTTCAACAATTTTTTAAACTAATTTAGAATTTTTTTTCGGAAAATCATTTTTCATGTAATAGTAGTTTCGTGGTTCTATCTCAAAACATACAGCCGTGAGCCGTCAGGAGAAAAAGTATTATATTCACACCCACTAATTACTGCCTTAAGGTCGTTTTAGACAGGACAATTATTTAGCTCAAAAGTTGTTCAAGAAATGAATTCATATATCCTCCTCCGATACAATTTTTCCTTGACAAATAGAACGCGTAATATTTTTTCATTCGATCTACCATCCAATTCAATATTTCAAATAATTTGCTGTATGATACAAGATAATTTAGATTGTCTCGCATCTTGACTAACTTTTGAGTCAAGAAATTGACTTGTCTAAAACGACCTTTAAGCCAAATTTGTTAATCGTAGTGTTGTTCCGCATTAAAAAGCATATACTGCAAATAATTTTTGCTTAAACTTATTTATAAAGAGTGAAATAAAGGCCTTTCAGGCCTATTTTTTAAATATATTCTTATTTTCGACGTTATAAGTTAACAAAGCATGGCAATTTCAACAATTTTTTAAACTAATTTAGAATATTTTTTTTCGGAAAAACCCTCTGTACGACTCTTGTTTACTTATTCATTTTTCATGTAATGTAATGTTCGTGATTCTATCTCAAAACATATAGCCGTGAGCCGTCAGGAGAAAAAGTAGTCGGTGGGTGCGACTATGGTATTCGCACCCACCGACTACTGCCTTAAGCCGCTTTTGTTTATCTGCCGGAAATTGTTTTGGGCAGTTCTTCTCGTATTAGAATAGCCCAGAACAGATCATAAACGACAAACGAAAGCGAATTTGGCCCTGTATATATAGATACAACAAAAACAGTGCATAAGTC
The DNA here is from genome assembly GCA_963942505.1 of Lordithon lunulatus. Lineage (NCBI taxonomy): Eukaryota > Metazoa > Arthropoda > Insecta > Coleoptera > Staphylinidae > Lordithon > Lordithon lunulatus. The sequence continues at coordinate 53,845,745 of OZ012669.1, forward strand.
AATATTTTGATTATAGAAATGTAAATAATTTCCAACATAATAAAAAATTATTATTTACTATTATCACATTTGAATTATACTCCTGCGCGTGATTAAAACAATTTCCCGTTTTAATCCACTCAGTCGCCCTATTATATTTTTTTCAGCTAAAGCTGGAGCTCGCCATCCTCATCATCTTATGCTTCACATAGCAATAAGGTCGGAACGGCATTTAGGAAGTAGCGCCGGGAAGGTAAAAATTGCCATGCACATTGTGCTGCCGTGTAATTGCGATAATTTAAGCTCGTAATTACGCGCGTTTGTAGTTTAGCGATGCGGGCTTTGTCGAGACCGAAAAGTGAAACAATGCGCTTTGGTGTGAGCAGGTTCGGGAGCGAGCGGCAGCAGCGCTTCAGTTTTGAGCTGAGAGGAAATGGATTTTGTATGTGTATATATATGTGTGTATGTGTGTGTGTGTGTAGAGTTTGATAATTACAGGGGGGAATGCGCTACTTCCGACTTTGAGCTTTGTCTGTAAAAAGTTTTAAACTTTATATTTGTTTGATGCAAACGTGGAGTTTAAAGTAGAGTTGTTAAGTAGTTTTCACTTCTAATTGCGGGCATTGTGGGTGCATGTTACCGTATTATGGTTTTGTAAATAAAAATATATGGATTAAAAGTTTTTATTTCTCAATTGTTATAATTTGTCGTATGTTCGTTTTGTGTTTTCTATGCACATAGTTATTCATAACTGGAGAATAAAGGAACATATACAACATTTAATTTTAAGCTAAAACACGAAGTAACTTTTTCCCCGAACAAATCCAAAAAAAGCATATAAAGAATGCGGCTAAGGAAATGCATGCTTTTCAAATAAGTCAAAAGGTTTTTGATATAAACAACATTTAATTATTGTGTGCCTTTTCTGTGATGCGCGATATGTTCGCCCTTTTTGGTGGTATACATAAACAACATCCCGCAACGATGGGCCACATGCCTCTGCCGTGATCTCGAAAGAACTCGTCTGCCTACATAAACCACCCCAGCAATATCTAGGAACTAAAATCGCCTTTAGGTTTCGCATAAGTCCCAATAACTCGCGCACATGCTAGACTTCTTATATCTAATATTTCATTTCGATTTTTAAATTATATTACTATTCATTCAGAAGGAATTAAACCACGATTAAACTAGAAATTAAAAACCACAATGCTTCGAGATGAAGAATGATGACAAAGCGTGAAGACGAACATCAACGAAAATCTCGCACAAATCATGCAACAAGTTATGCGCACCAATGTAGATGTGGATGAGACCATAAAAAGAGCTCTGTGTTACATCAGTAAGGATAAATTGAAACAGAAAAACAACTCTCAACCCCCAAAAGAACAATGGATGACACATGAAATTTTGGCAAGAATGGAATAGAGAAAACAATACAAAGACAAGGATAGAAATAAATACAAAGAAATTCAACAAGAAATACGAAAAAAATTATAGAAGCCAAAGAAATAAAGAGAAACCAATGTGAGGAGATAGAATCGCTTCAGCTGAGGTATGATTCATTTAACTTACATAAAAGGATCAAATAATTCACTGGAATGAGAAAGAAGAAACTGACTGGTATAATAAAAGATAACAACGGTAATATTATAGTGGACATAGAGAAAAAGATCAAAAGATGAGAGGAATACATACAACAACTATTTGAAGCCACCAGAAATGAAATAGAGATAAAAGAAACGCCGCAAGGACCAAGAATAACAGCCGTAGAAGTATCATACATTACTTCTACATCAAGAACTTAAAAGATAGAAAGGCAAGACATAAATACGACTAGCCAATCCTAAAAATTTCCCCAATAAACAACACTCATAAAATACAAATAAAATTGAAAAAAAGAAAAAATACAAATTCCGCATGTAAGAAACTTATGAAATTAAGTTAACACGCCTGTGGTAGTACAATGAGGCTGCGGGACAATGTAGGAATTTAAAAAAGTCAAAATCTAAAATCTTTGAAGGGCTGCGGGCCTAGATATTCAATCTTATGAAGAATTGGGACAGGATATTACCAGGAATTACCACAATATTTTACAAATAAATCTTACTTTGCTACAGCATTGATTGTGCAAATACATCCTATAAAAATAAATTAAAACCGTTGTATATATTTAACAGTCAATTAAAATATACAATTTAAAGGATGGCCCGTTAAATTTTAATTAAAATGAATTTGCATGCGTCGTGCAGAGCTCGTGCTCGCGCGGGCTTGGGGACTTTTGCAACGTTTTAATTAAATTTGCATAAGTATGGCCGAAAGTGGGCGCCTACACAGTGGTAATCTGCGGCGGGGCGCTTGCTGATGGTACGTCTGCATGATGCTACTTGCGACCCCGCCAAAATTAAACTGCCGGCTTTCTAAGGACATGCAAACTGGAACTAAGTTTGATGAGACTGTTTGGGAAATGGGAGATTCTGTTTTGGGTTAATTTAAACGTGCGGTATCACAAAAATGAAATTAATAATAGATGGTAGGGCCGCAACTAGTCAGGGTCAACAGGGGCACGTGCCCAGGGCCCAGGACCCCAGAAAGACCACAGAGAAATCGAAAGAATCGCATTATATTAAAAAAAAATTGTACGTCTTTCAACAGCTTCTGCACATCATTCTGCTCTTTCCATTGGTACAAACGGCTTGTAAACTTTACACTTCATGACTTTCCCAAACATCAGTGATATATAAATAACATTAATCATACAAATTGTATAGCCATAGTAGATTTGACAACACGCGACATATGGTTTTAAATACATCACGTGTTTTTAATTTAAATCTTTTATTGTATACAATTATGATGTTTCTTTAAACTTGTTTATAACATACCACACACTTTGTTAACGACAGCAGATCCCCAGAAAGTTTCAATTAGGCCATATAATCGTTAGACACAGACTGCTCCCCAATTCCCGACAAAAGTTTTTGCATCTCTTATTTACTTTTTAAATCGCAACTTTCAGCAATAGATTCGTTAAAATCCGCCTCTCAACTTTCAACTGCATTAAGGTCGTTTTAGACTAGACAATTTCTTAGCTCAAAAGTTGTTCAAGAAATGAATTCATATATCCTCCTCCCATACAATTTGTCCTTGATAAATAGAAAGCGTTATATTTTTCCATTCGATCTACCATCCAATTCAATATTTCAAATAATTTGCCGTATAATACGAGATAATTTAGATTGTCTCGCATCTTGACTAACTTTTGAGTCAAGAAATTGTCTTGTCTAAAACGACCTTTATATATAAATTTGCTCTGAGATATGTGATGAATATATACTGCGTTTACTACGTTGGTATGGCAGCTTCAACGTGTGTATGTGTGTGTGTAAATTAAAAAATAAAGTTAAACTAGCACAAAGGGGCTTCGCGTAAAGCTCGCTGAACTTTTAACGCAATATAGTATTAATAAGTGGATTAGGGGTGGACATTGTAATCCCCTCGCGCTGGTAGCTGGGATATATTCAGCGTAGCGCGCTTCCTATAAAATTTTCATGCGCGTCAACGTGGTTGCGGGGGGTTCGGGGGGTGGAGGCCGGCATGGACAATGCGTGTCGCCGGTTGGAATTTATTAAATTAAACCCGGATGTTTGATTAATTTATTTCAATAGTGTTCACCGGTTTAATTGAATTGAAATACCATATTTTTTTTGTAGCGGAGTTTACAGCTTAAATTAATATGGCTTTTGCTACTTAGTGATATCAATGAAAAATATAACTTAAGCTGGATTTACATTAGTAATATGCTCATATTTTTTTATATCCGAAGGCCTTTTATACAACAGTATGGTGTAAAGGTGATATGCTCATAATACGATCACGATACAGTTTTACTTAGCATATAGTTGCCTGAGCAGCAACAACACACATCTAAAATTTTCTTTGAGGTTGACAGGAGAGAGAAAACCTGATTATAAAGTGTTTAATTAAATTGCTCCTGGTTCAAATAAATAAAATATAAGCAATAACATAAAACATGGATAACATGTTGTATATATAAAATAACTCCAATAGACACAATAAACATTTTATAATTACTGAAATACAGACGATACAGAGTTGAAACAGCAAAAAAAAACATGAAATTTCATCATATTCACATTTTCTCACTGCTACAGCACAAAAACAGTAACAACTACAGAAAAACGCCTAGACTCAATCTGTAGGGCTAGAAATACTATACATTTTCACATATAAACCATCTCTCTAGCATTTGAAATACAGACGCCACAGAGTTGAAACTGAAGAAAAACATGAAACTTCATCATATTCACATTTTCTCACTGCTACAGCACGAAAACGGTAATAGTTACAGAAAAGCTGTTAGTTTCAATCTGTAGGGCTATAAATACTCTACATTTTAACATATAAACCATCTCTCTAGCATTTGAAATGTAGAAGCCACAGAGTTGAAACTGAAGAAAACATTAAACTTCATCATATTCACATTTTCTCACTGCTACAGCACGGACATGGTAACAGTTACAGAAAAACGTCTAGTTTATCACGGATGCAAGAGCGACTCGCAGGGAACATCGAATACGAGACAACCTAGCCTAGACGAGCCCTACGAGCCCTAAGCTACTCTTTTAGGGGATGTGGGTGGATTATTTAAGACGTATTTTTATTAAAATGTTATACGAAGTTTCTTGTGTATCGCATGAATTTATAACAAGCAAAAAAGTTGCATTCGCATCAGATGATATTAAAATCACAGCCACTAAGCCCCTTGAAAATTCCGATAAAATCCATGCAAGTACATGCCCTGCCAAACCCCCCAAATCTCACGGGGTAAATTGCAAACGCAGCGCGATTTGATTAAGGCGTCCCTCCTCGTCGGCATTAATAAGGGCGTACCGATACTATTTTTTTGCGACAGCTCCACTTTTATCGATAAGGACTCCGGGGAGGAGTCGATGTCGCGCGAACTCCTGCGGGAGGCTTCATTAACTTGGCGATGCTATCGTTGCGCGCTCGAGAGGCGGCAGTTTCTATTTTGTCCGGGGGGGTGGTGGTGTGGTGCAAGGACGCTTTCGGCCGTAAAATGTAAATTAACGACGGACGCCGTTTCCGCCGGATTAGCCGCTGCGGCCCCGCCGAATATTGTGTCAGAATGAACATCACGGACACAATAAATAATCTCTGTTGGGTATTATTAAATGTGTTACATGGGGGAGTATTATGTTTAACAGGGGTCGTGTATTATGTTGACTTAATGAAAATCTCTACAAATCACCAACGGTTCACCATTTTAGGCTTATTTGAGGAAATAAAAAGGTTACGACAGCTGCTTTAATTTTTTATACTTATTATTATATTTATTGGGTACTTATTGAAAAGCATACGATTTATGTAAAATCGATTGTGAAAGCGCGGTGGAGGGTATCCTTAAAAAAAAGAACTAACCACAAACTGTAAATTATAATTGAACTCCCCCCAAATCGCAATAAATTTCAATAATTTAAATATTATTATTCTCGGACAGAATAAGTAAAGCTAAAGCGGCCATCGGCATTTGCATGGCCAATTTTGCAAACGTATTGCACACAAACTTCGGAGCTACAACTGCGAACAAACTTTGCGCACGGCGCCCACCGCTTTGGGGGGCATTAACTGCAGTTGTTGCACGGAATTACATTATACACATATGTACCTACGTGCCGCCGCCAGTATATCAATACGATAAATAATTCTGTTTTGCAAAATGCGGAGTACTGATGTCGTTTTTGTTAACAGTTTTAACACGGCGCATGTTTATTTTTCTACAGCTATCAGAATGAAAGTTAGTTTTATATTAACTATAACTGGGCAAAAATAAAATAAATTTGACTTGCAGTTGTTTTCATATTGATTAGTTTACTGTAAATAAATGTAGTAAGTTTTGAGAGAAATATCTGTCTTTGGAAGATTTCCTCCTCACAGGACTAATAATTATATATTCGAAAAAATTTTACTAAAAAAAAAACATATTTATCAAACAAATTCAAATAAAAGATGTAGATCTGTAGATGTTCGTAATATATCAAGTACGGTAGAAATAAATCAATTCTCATTCATGTTCTTTCCTTCTTTCTAAATAGTTTCCTCTTTTACCCGATAAGGTGTCGAGTTTTCTCACTAACAAACACAACTGTTTGAAGTTGAGATTAGAAAATATATCGAATATTACTAATATGGTGGTATTTCATTCAAAAAATCATAACTCTCAAACTGGTCGAGCAAAAAGAGTCAAATTTCTCAGAAGATGTCTATAATGAATTAGTTTATGTAGAAAAAAATCAACAATCTCAAAAATGTAACTACCTTTTAAGTTACAGCTGCCTGAAGTTGAAATTTTTAATGATATCGAATATTACTGATATGGTGGTTTTTAATTCAAAAAATCATAACTCTCAAACTGGTCTAGTAAAAAGAGTCAAATTTCAGAGAAGATATCTATAATGAATTAATTAATGTAGAAAAAAATCAACAATCTCAAAAATTTAACTACTTTTTAAGTCACAGCTGCCTGAAGTTGAAATTTTTAATGATATCGAATATTACTGATATGATGGTTTTTCATTCAAAAAATCATAACTCTCAAACTGGTGTAGTAAAAAGAGTCAAATTTCTCAGAAGATATCTATAATGAATTAATTAATGTAGAAAAATATCAACAATCTCAAGAATGTAACTACTTTTTAAGTTACAGCTGCCTGAAGTTGAAATTTTTAATGATATCGAATATACTGATATGGTGGTTTTTCATCCAAAAAATCATAACTCTCAAACTGTTCTAGTAAAAAGAGTCAAATTTCTCAGAAGATATCTATAATGAATAAGTTAATGTAGAAAAAAATCAATAATCTCAAAAATGTAACTACTTTTTAAGTTACAGCTGCATAAAGTTGAAATTTTTAATGATATCGAATATTACTGATATGGTGGTTTTTCATTCAAAAAATCATAACTCTCAAATTGGTCTATTAAAAAAGAGTCAAATTTCTCAGAAGATATCTATAATGAATATTAAATGTAGAAAAATATCAACAATCTCAAAAATGTAACTACTTTTTAAGTTACAGCTGCCTAAAGATGAAATTTTTAATGATATCGAATATTACTGATATGGTGGTTTTTCATTCAACAAATTATAACTCTCAAACTGGTCTAGTAAAAAGAATCAAATTTCTCAGAAGATATCTATAATGAATTAATTAATGTAGAAAAATATCAACAATCTCAAGAATGTAACTACTTTTTAAGTTACAGCTGCCTGAAGTTGAAATTTTTAATGATATCGAATATACTGATATGGTGGTTTTTCATCCAAAAAATCATAACTCTCAAACTGTTCTAGTAAAAAGAGTCAAATTTCTCAGAAGATATCTATAATGAATTAGTTAATGTAGAAAAAAATCAATAATCTCAAAAATGTAACTACTTTTTAAGTTACAGCTGCATAAAGTTGAAATTTTTAATGATATCGAATATTACTGATATGGTGGTTTTTCATTCAAAAAATCATAACTCTGAAACTATTCTAACAAAAAGAGTCAAATTTCTCAGAAGATGTCTATAATAAATTAGTTAATGTAGAAAAATATCAACAATCTCAAAAATTTAACTACTTTTTAAGTTACAGCTGCCTAAAGTTGAAATTTTTAATGATATCGAATATTACTGATATGGCGGTTTTTCATTCAAAAAATCATAACTCTCAAACTGTTCTAGTAAAAAGAGTCAAATTTCTCAGAAGATGTCTATAATGAATTAATCAATATAGAAAAATATCAACAATCTCAAAAATGTAACTACTTTTTAGGTTACAGCTGTCTGAAGTTGAAATTTTTAATGATATCGAATATTACTGATATGGTGGTTTTTCATTCAAAAAATCATAACTCTCAAACTGGTCTATTAAAAAGAGTTAAATTTCTCAGAAGATGTATATAATGAATTAATTAATGCAGAAAAATATCAACAATCTCAAAAATGTAACTACTTTTTAAGTTACAGCTGCCTGAAGTTGAAATTTTTAATGATATCGAATATTACTGATATGGTGGTTTTTCATTAAAAAAATCATAACTCTCAAACTGGTCTAGTAATAAGAGTCAAATTTCACAGAAGATATCTATAATTAATTAATTAATGTAGAAAAATATCAACAACCTAGAAAATGTAACTACTTTTTAAGTTACAGCTGCCTGAAGTTGAAATTTTTAATGATATCGAATATTACTGATATGATGGTTTTTCATTCAAAAAATCATAACTCTCAAACTGGTCGAGTAAAAAGAGTCAAATTTCTCAGAAGATATCTATAATCAATTAATTAATGTAGAAAAAGATAAACAATCTCAAAAATTTAACTTCTTTTTAAGTTACAGCTGCCTAAAGTTGACATTTCTAATGATATCGAATATTAGTGATATGGTGGTTTTTCATTCAAAAAATCATAACTCTCAAACTGTTCTAGTAAAAAGAGTCAAATTTCTCAGAAGATATCTATAATGAATTAATTAATGCAGAAAAATATCAACAATCTCAAAAATGTAACTACTTTTTAAGTTACAGCTGCCTGAAGTTGAAATTTTTAATGATATCGAATATTACTGATATGGTGGTTTTTCATTCAAAAAATCATAACTCTCAAACTGTTCTAGTGAAAAGAGTCAAATTTCTCAGAAGATGTCTATAATGAATTAATTAATGTAGAAAAAAATCAACAATCTCAAAAATTTAACTACTTTTTAAGTTACAGCTGCCTGAAGTTGAAATTTTTAATGATATCGAATATTACTGATATGGTGGTTTTTCATTCAAAAAATCATAACTCTGAAACTATTCTAACAAAAAGAGTCAAATTTCTCAGAAGATGTCTATAATGAATTAGTTAATGTAGAAAAATATCAACAATTTCAAAAATTTAACTACTTTTTAAGTTACAGCTGCCTGAAGTTGAAATTTTTAATGATATCGAATATTACTGATATGGTGGTTTTTCATTCAAAAAATCATAACTCTGAAGCTGTTCTAGTAAAAAGAGTCAAATTTCTCAGAAGATGTCTATAATGAATTAATTAATGTAGAAAAATATCAATATTCTCAAAAATGCAACTATTTTTTAAGTTATAGCTGCCTGAATATGAAATTTATATTGATATCGAATATTACTGATATGGTGGTTTTTCTTTCAAAAAATCATAACTCTCAAACTGGTCTAGTAAAAAGAGTCAAATTTCTTAGAAGATGTCTATAATGAATTAATTAATGTAGAAAAATATAAACAATCTCAAAAATGTACCTACATTTTAAGTTACAGCTGCCTAAAGTAGAAATTTTTAATGATATCGAATATTACTGATATGGTGGTTTTTCATTCAAAAAATCATAACTCTCAAACTGTTCTAGTAAAAAGAGTCAAATTTCTCAGAAGATATCTATAATGAATTAATTAATGTAGAAAAATATCAACAATCTCAAAAATGTAACTACTTTTTAAGTTACAGCTGCCTGAAGTTGAAATTTTTAATGATATCGAATATTACTGATATGGTGGTTTTTCATTAAAAAAATCATAACTCTCAAACTGGTCTAGTAAAAAGAGTCAAATTTCACAGAAGATATCTATAATGAATTAATTAATGTAGAAAAAAATTAACAATCTCAAAAATATAACTACTTTTTAAGTTACAGCTGCGTAAAGTTGAAATTTGTAATGATATCGAATATTACTGATATGGTGGTTTTTCATTCAAAAAATCATAACTCTCAAACTGGTCTAGTAAAAAGAGTCAAATTTCTCAGAAGATATCTATAATGAATTATTTAATGCAGAAAAATATCAACAATCTCAAAAATTTAACTACTTTTTAAGTTACAGCTGCCTAAAGTTGAAATTTTTAATGATATCGAATATTACTGATATGGTGGTTTTTCATTGAAAAAATCATAACTCTCAAACTGGTCTAGTAAAAAGAGTCAAATTCCTCAAAAGATATCTATAATGAATTAATTAATGTAGAAAAAAATCAATAATCTCAAAAATTTAACTATTTTTTAAGTTACAGCTGCCTGAAGATGAAATTTTTAATGATATCGAATATTACTGATATGGTGGTTTTTCATTCAAAAAATCATAACTTTCAAACTGGTCTAGTGAAGAGTCAAATTTCACAGAAGATATCTATAATGAATTAATTTATGTAGAAAAAAATCAACAATCTCAAAAATGTAACTACTTTTTAAGTTACAGCTGCCTGAAGTTGAAATTTTTAATGATATCGAATATTACTGATATGGTGGTTTTACATTCAAAAAATCATAACTCTCAAACTGGTCTAGTAAAAAGAGTAAAATTTCTCAGAAGATATCTATAATGGATTAGTTAATGTAGAAAAATATCAACAATCTCAAAAATATAACTACTTTTTAAGTTACAGCTGTCTGAAGTTGAAATTTTTAATGATATCGAATATTACTGATATGGTGGTATTGCATTAAAAAAATCATAACTTTCAAACTGGTCTAGTAAAAATAGTCAAATTTCTCAGAAGATTTCTATAATGAATTAATTAATGTAGAAAAAAATCAATAATCTCAAAAATTTAACTATTTTTTAAGTTACAGCTGCCTGAAGTTGAAATTTTTAATGATATCGAATATTACTGATATGGTGGTTTTTCATTCAAAAAATCATAACTCTCAAACTGGTCTAGTAAAAAGAGTCAAATTTCTCAGTAGATATCTATAATGAATTAATTAATGTAGAAAAATATCAACAATCTCAAAAATTTAACTACTTTTTAAGGTACAGCTGCCTAAAGTTCAAATTTTTAATGATATCGAATATTACTGATATGGTGGTTTTTCATTCAAAAAATCATAACTCTCAAACTGGTCGAGTAAAAAGAGTCAAATTTCACAGAAGATATGTATAATGAATTAGTTAATGCAGAAAAATATCAACAATCTCAAAAATTTAACTATTTTTTAAGTTACAGCTGCCTGAAGTTGAAATTTGTAATGATATCGAATATTACTAATATGGTGGTTTTTCATTCAAAAAATCATAACTCTCAAACTGGTCTAGTAAAAAGAGTGAAATTTCTCAAAAGATGTCTATAATGAATTAATTTATGTAGAAAAAAATCAACAATCTCAAAAATGTAACTACTTTTTAAGTTACAGCTGCCTGAAGTTGAAATGTTTAATGATATCGAATATTACTGATATGGTGGTTTTACATTCAAAAAATCATAACTCTCAAACTGGTCTAGTAAAAAGAGTAAAATTTCTCAGAAGATATCTATAATGGATTAGTTAATGTAGAAAAATATCAACAATCTCAAAAATATAACTACTTTTTAAGTTACAGCTGCCTAAAGTTGAAATTTTTAATGATATTGAATATTACTAATATGGTGGTTTTTCATTCAAAAAATCATAACTCTCAAACTGGTCTAGTAAAAAGAGTCAAATTTCTCAGAAGATATCTATAATGAATTAATTAATGTAGAAAAATATCAAAAATCTCAAAAATTTAACTACTTTTTAAGTTACAGCTGCCTGAAGTTGAAATTTTTAATGATATCGAATATTACTGATATGGTGGTTTTTCATTCAAAAAATCATAACTCTCAAACTGGTCTAGTAAAAAGAGTGAAATTTCTCAGAAGATGTCTATAATGAATTAATTTATGTAGAAAAAAAAATCAACAATCTCAAAAATGTAACTACTTCTTAAGTTACAGCTGCCTGAAGTTGAAATTTTTAATGATATCGAATATTACTGATATGGTGGTTTTTCATTCAAAAAATCATAACTCTCAAACTGGTCTAGTAAAAAGAGTCAAATTTCTCAGAAGATATATATAATGAATTATTTAATGTAGAAAAAATCAACAATCTCAAAAATTTAACTACTTTTTAAGTTACAGCTGCCTAAATTTGAAATTTTTAATGATATCGAATATTACTGATATGGTGGTTTTTCATTAAAAAAATCATAACTCTCAAACTGGTCTAGTAAAAAGAGTCAAATTTCACAGAAGATATCTATAATGAATTAATTAATGTAGAAAAAAATTAACAATCTCAAAAATATAACTACTTTTTAAGTTACAGCTGCGTAAAGTTGAAATTTGTAATGATATCGAATATTACTGATATGGTGGTTTTTCATTCAAAAAATCATAACTCTCAAACTGGTCTAGTAAAAAGAGTCAAATTTCTCAGAAGATATCTATAATGAATTATTTAATGCAGAAAAATATCAACAATCTCAAAAATTTAACTACTTTTTAAGTTACAGCTGCCTAAAGTTGAAATTTTTAATGATATCGAATATTACTGATATGGTGGTTTTTCATTGAAAAAATCATAACTCTCAAACTGGTCTAGTAAAAAGAGTCAAATTCCTCAAAAGATATCTATAATGAATTAATTAATGTAGAAAAAAATCAATAATCTCAAAAATTTAACTATTTTTTAAGTTACAGCTGCCTGAAGATGAAATTTTTAATGATATCGAATATTACTGATATGGTGGTTTTTCATTCAAAAAATCATAACTTTCAAACTGGTCTAGTGAAGAGTCAAATTTCACAGAAGATATCTATAATGAATTAATTTATGTAGAAAAAAATCAACAATCTCAAAAATGTAACTACTTTTTAAGTTACAGCTGCCTGAAGTTGAAATTTTTAATGATATCGAATATTACTGATATGGTGGTTTTACATTCAAAAAATCATAACTCTCAAACTGGTCTAGTAAAAAGAGTAAAATTTCTCAGAAGATATCTATAATGGATTAGTTAATGTAGAAAAATATCAACAATCTCAAAAATATAACTACTTTTTAAGTTACAGCTGTCTGAAGTTGAAATTTTTAATGATATCGAATATTACTGATATGGTGGTATTGCATTAAAAAAATCATAACTTTCAAACTGGTCTAGTAAAAATAGTCAAATTTCTCAGAAGATTTCTATAATGAATTAATTAATGTAGAAAAAAATCAATAATCTCAAAAATTTAACTATTTTTTAAGTTACAGCTGCCTGAAGTTGAAATTTTTAATGATATCGAATATTACTGATATGGTGGTTTTTCATTCAAAAAATCATAACTCTCAAACTGGTCTAGTAAAAAGAGTCAAATTTCTCAGTAGATATCTATAATGAATTAATTAATGTAGAAAAATATCAACAATCTCAAAAATTTAACTACTTTTTAAGGTACAGCTGCCTAAAGTTCAAATTTTTAATGATATCGAATATTACTGATATGGTGGTTTTTCATTCAAAAAATCATAACTCTCAAACTGGTCGAGTAAAAAGAGTCAAATTTCACAGAAGATATGTATAATGAATTAGTTAATGCAGAAAAATATCAACAATCTCAAAAATTTAACTATTTTTTAAGTTACAGCTGCCTGAAGTTGAAATTTGTAATGATATCGAATATTACTAATATGGTGGTTTTTCATTCAAAAAATCATAACTCTCAAACTGGTCTAGTAAAAAGAGTGAAATTTCTCAAAAGATGTCTATAATGAATTAATTTATGTAGAAAAAAATCAACAATCTCAAAAATGTAACTACTTTTTAAGTTACAGCTGCCTGAAGTTGAAATGTTTAATGATATCGAATATTACTGATATGGTGGTTTTACATTCAAAAAATCATAACTCTCAAACTGGTCTAGTAAAAAGAGTAAAATTTCTCAGAAGATATCTATAATGGATTAGTTAATGTAGAAAAATATCAACAATCTCAAAAATATAACTACTTTTTAAGTTACAGCTGCCTAAAGTTGAAATTTTTAATGATATTGAATATTACTAATATGGTGGTTTTTCATTCAAAAAATCATAACTCTCAAACTGGTCTAGTAAAAAGAGTCAAATTTCTCAGAAGATATCTATAATGAATTAATTAATGTAGAAAAATATCAAAAATCTCAAAAATTTAACTACTTTTTAAGTTACAGCTGCCTGAAGTTGAAATTTTTAATGATATCGAATATTACTGATATGGTGGTTTTTCATTCAAAAAATCATAACTCTCAAACTGGTCTAGTAAAAAGAGTGAAATTTCTCAGAAGATGTCTATAATGAATTAATTTATGTAGAAAAAAAAATCAACAATCTCAAAAATGTAACTACTTCTTAAGTTACAGCTGCCTGAAGTTGAAATTTTTAATGATATCGAATATTACTGATATGGTGGTTTTTCATTCAAAAAATCATAACTCTCAAACTGGTCTAGTAAAAAGAGTCAAATTTCTCAGAAGATATCTATAATGAATTAATTAATGTAGAAAAAATCAACAATCTCAAAAATTTAACTACTTTTTAAGTTACAGCTGCCTAAATTTGAAATTTTTAATGATATCGAATATTACTGATATGGTGGTTTATCATTCAAAAAATCATAACTCTCAAACTGGTCGAATAAAAAGAGTCAAATTTCTCAGAAGATATCTATAATGAATTAGTTAATGTAGAAAAAAATCAACAATCTCAAAAATTTAACTACTTTTTATGTTACAGCTACCTAAAGTTGAAATTTTTAATGATATTGAATATTACTGATATGGTGGTTTTTCATTCAAAAAATCATAACTCTCAAACTGGTCCAGTAAAAAGAGTTAAATTTCTCAGAAGATATCTATAATGAATTAGTTACTGTAGAAAATATCAATAATCTCAAAAATTTAACTATTTTTTAAGTTACAGCTGCCTGAAGATGAAATTTTTAATGATATCGAATATTACTGATATGGTGTTTTTTTCATTCAAAAAATCATAACTCTCAAACTGGTCTAGTTAAAAGAGTCAAATTTCTCAGAAGATGTCTATAATGAATTAATTTATGTAGAAAAAAAAATCAACAATCTCAAAAATGTAACTACTTCTTAAGTTACAGCTGCCTGAAGTTGAAATTTTTAATGATATCGAATATTACTGATATGGTGGTTTTTCATTCAAAAAATCATAACTCTCAAACTGGTCTAGTAAAAAGAGTGAAATTTCTCAGAAGATGTCTATAATGAATTAATTTATGTAGAAAAAAAAATCAACAATCTCAAAAATGTAACTACTTCTTAAGTTACAGCTGCCTGAAGTTGAAATTTTTAATGATATCGAATATTACTGATATGGTGGTTTTTCATTCAAAAAATCATAACTCTCAAACTGGTCTAGTAAAAAGAGTCAAATTTCTCAGAAGATATCTATAATGAATTAATTAATGTAGAAAAAATCAACAATCTCAAAAATTTAACTACTTTTTAAGTTACAGCTGCCTAAATTTGAAATTTTTAATGATATCGAATATTACTGATATGGTGGTTTATCATTCAAAAAATCATAACTCTCAAACTGGTCGAATAAAAAGAGTCAAATTTCTCAGAAGATATCTATAATGAATTAGTTAATGTAGAAAAAAATCAACAATCTCAAAAATTTAACTACTTTTTATGTTACAGCTACCTAAAGTTGAAATTTTTAATGATATTGAATATTACTGATATGGTGGTTTTTCATTCAAAAAATCATAACTCTCAAACTGGTCCAGTAAAAAGAGTTAAATTTCTCAGAAGATATCTATAATGAATTAGTTACTGTAGAAAATATCAATAATCTCAAAAATTTAACTATTTTTTAAGTTACAGCTGCCTGAAGATGAAATTTTTAATGATATCGAATATTACTGATATGGTGGTATTGCATTAAAAAAATCATAACTTTCAAACTGGTCTAGTAAAAATAGTCAAATTTCTCAGAAGATTTCTATAATGAATTAATTAATGTAGAAAAAAATCAATAATCTCAAAAATTTAACTATTTTTTAAGTTACAGCTGCCTGAAGTTGAAATTTTTAATGATATCGAATATTACTGATATGGTGGTTTTTCATTCAAAAAATCATAACTCTCAAACTGGTCTAGTAAAAAGAGTCAAATTTCTCAGTAGATATCTATAATGAATTAATTAATGTAGAAAAATATCAACAATCTCAAAAATTTAACTACTTTTTAAGGTACAGCTGCCTAAAGTTCAAATTTTTAATGATATCGAATATTACTGATATGGTGGTTTTTCATTCAAAAAATCATAACTCTCAAACTGGTCGAGTAAAAAGAGTCAAATTTCACAGAAGATATGTATAATGAATTAGTTAATGCAGAAAAATATCAACAATCTCAAAAATTTAACTATTTTTTAAGTTACAGCTGCCTGAAGTTGAAATTTGTAATGATATCGAATATTACTAATATGGTGGTTTTTCATTCAAAAAATCATAACTCTCAAACTGGTCTAGTAAAAAGAGTGAAATTTCTCAAAAGATGTCTATAATGAATTAATTTATGTAGAAAAAAATCAACAATCTCAAAAATGTAACTACTTTTTAAGTTACAGCTGCCTGAAGTTGAAATGTTTAATGATATCGAATATTACTGATATGGTGGTTTTACATTCAAAAAATCATAACTCTCAAACTGGTCTAGTAAAAAGAGTAAAATTTCTCAGAAGATATCTATAATGGATTAGTTAATGTAGAAAAATATCAACAATCTCAAAAATATAACTACTTTTTAAGTTACAGCTGCCTAAAGTTGAAATTTTTAATGATATTGAATATTACTAATATGGTGGTTTTTCATTCAAAAAATCATAACTCTCAAACTGGTCTAGTAAAAAGAGTCAAATTTCTCAGAAGATATCTATAATGAATTAATTAATGTAGAAAAATATCAAAAATCTCAAAAATTTAACTACTTTTTAAGTTACAGCTGCCTGAAGTTGAAATTTTTAATGATATCGAATATTACTGATATGGTGGTTTTTCATTCAAAAAATCATAACTCTCAAACTGGTCTAGTAAAAAGAGTGAAATTTCTCAGAAGATGTCTATAATGAATTAATTTATGTAGAAAAAAAAATCAACAATCTCAAAAATGTAACTACTTCTTAAGTTACAGCTGCCTGAAGTTGAAATTTTTAATGATATCGAATATTACTGATATGGTGGTTTTTCATTCAAAAAATCATAACTCTCAAACTGGTCTAGTAAAAAGAGTCAAATTTCTCAGAAGATATCTATAATGAATTAATTAATGTAGAAAAAATCAACAATCTCAAAAATTTAACTACTTTTTAAGTTACAGCTGCCTAAATTTGAAATTTTTAATGATATCGAATATTACTGATATGGTGGTTTATCATTCAAAAAATCATAACTCTCAAACTGGTCGAATAAAAAGAGTCAAATTTCTCAGAAGATATCTATAATGAATTAGTTAATGTAGAAAAAAATCAACAATCTCAAAAATTTAACTACTTTTTATGTTACAGCTACCTAAAGTTGAAATTTTTAATGATATTGAATATTACTGATATGGTGGTTTTTCATTCAAAAAATCATAACTCTCAAACTGGTCCAGTAAAAAGAGTTAAATTTCTCAGAAGATATCTATAATGAATTAGTTACTGTAGAAAATATCAATAATCTCAAAAATTTAACTATTTTTTAAGTTACAGCTGCCTGAAGATGAAATTTTTAATGATATCGAATATTACTGATATGGTGGTTTTTCATTCAAAAAATCATAACTCTCAAACTGGTCTAGTAAAAAGAGTCAAGAAGATATCTATAATGAATTAGTTAACGTAGAAAAATATCAACAATCTCAAAAATTTAACTACATTTTAAGTTACAGCTGCATGAATTTGAAATTTTTAATGATATCGAATTTTACTGATATGGTGGTTTTTCATTAAAAAAATCATAACTCTCAAACTGTTCTAGTAAAAAGAGTAAAATTTCTAGAAAGACATCTGTAATGAAACAAGTAATGTAGAAAAAATCAAAAATCTCAAAAAATTAACTACTTTTTAAGTTACAGCTGCCTGAAGTTGAAATTTTTAATGATATCGAATATTACTGAAATTATGGTTTTTCATTCAAAAAATCATAACTCTCAAACTGGTCTAGTAAAAAGAGTCAAATTTCACAGAAGATATCTATAATGAATTAATTAATGTAGAAAAAAATCAACAATCTCAAAAATTTAATTACTTTTTAAGTTACAGCTGCCTGAAATTGAAATTTTTAATGATATCGAATATTACTGATATGGTGGTTTTTCATTCAAAAAATCATAACTCTCAAGGTGTTCTAGTAAAAAGAGTCAAATTTCTCAGAAGATGTCTATAATGAATTAATTAATGTAGAAAAATAATAACAATCTCAAAAATTTAACTACTTTTTAAGTTACAGCTGCCTAAAGTTGAAATTTTTAATGATATCGAATATTACTGATATGGTGTTTTTTTCATTCAAAAAATCATAACTCTCAAACTGGTCTAGTTAAAAGAGTCAAATTTCTAGAAAGACATCTGTAATGAATCAAGTAATGTCGAAAAATCTCAAAAATGTAACTACTTATTAAGTTACAGCTGCCTTAAGTTGAGATTTTTAATGATATCAAATCTTACTGATATAGTGGATTTTCATTTAAAAAATCATAACTCTCAAAATAGTTCGATAAAAAGAGTAGAATCTTCGGAAGATATTAGCAATTAATCACTTAATGTAGAGAATAATCAACAATTTCAATAGTTGACTACTTTTCAAGTTACAGCTGTCCAAATTTGAGATTTAAGAAGATATCGCTTTTCTTTTTAGGCATATTGGAATGTCTGATTTAAAGATATTGCGCAACTTTCCAAGGGCAGCCCAAGTTACACCTATTCTTCTATAGATCTCACAGGTTTGGTTGTCTTTACCCATAGAGATTTTGTAGCCAAGCACACTTGTTGAATGTTCATTACATCTACCTCGATAGCCTTACAATGGGTTTTGTTGCTGTCGCGGGTTGATAGCCAGGTACAAATTAGCATGTATTTTGAGGTCTTCCTCTCGTTCGCCTTCCTCTGTTATCATGTAAATATTATAAAACATACAAATGTATAATATCCGTACTCGTAATACTTTTGACTAAAGAGTTATAGGCAGCTCAATCAACGGCAATAGCTAATTGAAACATGTTGAAAATACCCGGGCGGCCAATTTGCCCCCAACAACGTCTAGCGCACAGTTCGGAATCAAGTTACGTTACAAAAAAAAGCGCAAACAGCTAGTAATTTCCAATTAAAACTTTTACAACTCATAATATTCGCATGCACAAGCTCGACCAATTCGCTACAAACAATTCGCTCTCCTCGGAAGACACCAAACACAAACACGACGCTTGTTTGTCTAGGCAATTAGTTCTGTTCATTACACGCATGTCGATCCACCATTGAGGCAATTCGCCGCGGCCGCACCGCGCCATAATTAATAAACATGTCGATAAGAATGGAGGAAATCTGTCGCGTAATGCCGGTAGCACGAGACATGCAAATTACACGGCTTAACGAACGTCTAGGCGCCATCTTCGATCTGTGTCGATGTCGCCGGCGGCGGCAGCTAATGATGCGAGATGGCCAGAGGTTGTAGACTCCTACTGTTTATAAACACGACGACTCCGCGGAACGGAACACTGACCCCGGCGGAGGACCTGACCCTCAGATAAAGAAACTGCGAAACGTGCATCTGCTGATTTGTGCAGGCTTGCGGACGAACTATGCGGAAACTTTACAGCCGGGATTAGAAGGAAACAACTAGAGGTTATCATATGTATTTACTAACATTGGGTGATCAAGGAATTCAATAATAATAAACAATATAACATAACAACACTTTTATCAAATTTATGGAGAGATAAATAAAAACCACACACACACACACACACACACACACACATATATATATATATATATATATATATATATATATATATATTTATTTTGAACTTCAGTCATATACCTCTGTATTGTCAATTTATCCATGTCTATAAAGAAGTATAAACCATTAAACTACATAAAAAGATCAAAAATGTATACTCTTAGTTTATAAACAAAATCATATATATTTTCTATTTGCCTTTTACCTTTCGGTGTAGGCTAATAAAAAAATCATAAAAAATAAAATTGTTGGTTTTTAGATATTAATCAGATATCTCCGTATCCGCATGTATATTAAGAATATATACCATTAATTTAGCTCAATTATTGAGGTTGGTATTAAGATAATGATAGATTATAGCCTTTTGCATAGTGATGAATAGTGGCATGGACAATTAAATGTTTGTTAATGTTATACATTACTGATAATATTTTTATTTAATCATATGCCTTCTACCGTACGGTTTTACTGATAATATCAATTTCTAAATATGATACAACTCTCAAACTAATTTTAAATTGAGAAAAACAATAGACGTAAAATTCTCGCGTTCATTATAAAAATTACTTCTATTCTCAGCATATCACTAGCTGTATTAACACAAACTTTCATCGCCAAACTAAAAATATTTTGTGTCTAACTATTGAAAACTGCGCCTGGTTATCATTAGTAAACTTCTGGGGGGCACAAATTAAATTAGAAAAAGCTCCGCCTCCGCGCCCCCGCGCGCACTCGCGAAAGCTTCCACAGCATTATAGAGATATCAAACATTATTACAAACTTCGGTCGGTTTAGTGCAGTGCGGCGGGGTTGATTCTGCTCGCGAACTTGTAAAACTTTCCTAGTTAAGTCGAAAATAAGCAGCCGAATCCCAGCCGGGTTGTGGGGGCGCCAACAGCCACCCACAGTCCTGTTTAGGTCAAACACTGTTAGATAGTAATAGATGCAATTTACAGGGGGGAGGGAGTCTGATGAATCCCCATTACACGATATATCACGAGGCTAAAACAAAAATTGGCGGGACGCCAGACGATACCACCCCTTCAAACTGGAAACTAAAGTCTGAAATATGTCACTAAATAAACCGGCGTGCCATTGATCATAATGACGGCATCAAGACAAGTTTTAATTAAAAATAAAAGCGGTGGCCGCAAAAAGTGGTGATTGATATGTATACGTCCGGCTTTTTCGAGAGCGAAAATGGAAAATGATACTTTTGTTATTAATCATTGTGACAAAATGATTTCGGATGAATGGGCGCGATGTATAACCCCGCGCGCGCTTGTGGCGTAATTCGAAATCGATAGTTTGGTCGGGAAAAAGTTATATATTCAACTTACATATATTTGAAAGCCCAAAGGATTTTTTGAATTCGTTCATGTTATCTACGCGGCTGCATGAGCGAAATCAAACAAACCAACGGACTCACAAGACAAAACAACACAGTTCAAGCGTCAATTTATGTGAATAATTGGACATAACGAACATCTTGCGTGCTACCGACTACAAGCCTCCATCGTAGTGCAGTTGGTAGCGCGACGGCCTTAATAGCCGGAGACGTGGGTTTGAGTCCTATTGGAGAGTGAATTTTTAAGCAATATATATATATATAGGCCCAAAGTAATTAAAGGTTTCTATCGTTTGCTGTTAAATCTGCTCTATTACTGTTCATAAATTAGGAAATAAATAGACGCTTTGATGTTTGTGTTTTGTGAATATCCACAGAAATAAACGTGTTTAGATAATATCAAATAAAAATCTTTTATTCATATCATTCTGTGCTGTTATTCTTTTTAAATTATGAAATAAAATGTCGCATATAGTTTCTTTTTTGTCCAATAACAAAAGATATAAACGAGTTTGGATAGCTGGAAATAATAATAAAATACAATAAACGAATAATATTTTATAGGGACATTAAATTTTTAACACTTTACACCCCCCATTATTATAACGATTACAGTGCCCCGCAATATATTTTAATGTTTAGTTTAGCTACCAACGAAACGAATTGCAGTAACAAAATAAAAATAAAAAACAAATGCAAACAATAAAAACACAGGTCCCCGGGCGATCGATGACACTAAAAATGTGAAAACACTTTATTATTTAAATCCGCACAACAAAGCCCGCGATGTGGAAAGCGTGCATTATCATCATCAACGCGCGTAAAAGCGTCGTAAATTTTTCCGCGCGGCGCTGCCCAGACATTTATGGGATTTATATTATTCAAATGGAAAACCGCATGGCGCGTAATTAGATATTTGCAGGCGGCGCGAAATGTGGCCGGTGCATTCCCATGGCGTGTCGGACAGAAGTTTTTAATTGGAAAGTAAATATGCTATTGGGCACAGGGATGTATGAATAATGTTTAGATTAATCATTGTTTTTTAAAAACTGCAGAACTAGCATATGTTATTAATAATAAACTTTATGAACGCAAATATCTGATGTTTATTAAGAGTTATATTAGAACTAGAAATATTAGATTAGATTAGATTAGAGATACTGTCGCAGAGTGGGGGGTTCGTATGGGTCATAAATGTAGCTCAGGTACCCTGATGGGTAATCTGTTGCCTTTATTATCTGTAGTTGATTAGAAGTTTACAATGCTAATGTGTTGTAACGCCAGTTTTAAGATTGAGCTGGCGAGGGAGAAACCGCATCACCATTCAGAATATCGTAGCATCGAGATATTGAATTAGGATTGTGAGTATAGAGGATTCGAGGTACATCCGAACTACCCTTGGAGGTTGTGCAGCTACGATATTCTTCTCCTCCTGTTACTGTTACCTTTTACAAGTTATTTTCCCCTGGATTATTAGCTGCAAAAGCTTGTCTAGGTGCATGTCATAACATGACCAAGATACTCGAGTTGTCTGGTTTTAATTATTGTTAATCTCCCTTTCCTTTCCCATTCTCGGCTGCACCTCTTCATTAGTAACTCTCTAAAGGACCATTCACAATAAGCGTGGTAGGGGTAACGTAGCGGTAAGCGAAATTGCACACATGTATAAACATGCGTGCGTTTACAGCAGCGCAGTAAAACTATGACAGAACATGGGTAATTATCTCTACCATAATTATCGCATAGAATTACTGCCCAATTCTGAATGTCTGAATTTTTATAGTCATGCAAAATATTGCTTATGGTCCCATTAGGCTAGGTTGTATAAAGACGTGGTAACTATAACCCGAGATTATATTGTTAGATGTTGTATAAATTGTTGATAATTTTCCATTTCATAGCCTCGTGTACGTCTCTTTATATATGGCAACTTCGCATTATGTGTCAAAGTTGTCAAAAGTGATAATTGTCACTGAATTCAACTGAATCACAAATTGAAAATTAACTCTAGAGTTATCTGCTTTATACAACTGAGTCTTAGTCATTTAAGCGTACAGGCCTCTATACCATATAAAAAACGGAAAAATTTACCAGTCAGATCTTATGGGAGTTATTGAGATATTTACTGCAGAAGAACCATTTCATTTTGATGAAGGTGCAGTGAGCTTATAGAAATAAGGAGTAGAATCCAACAAGCTCAAAGTCCTACCTACCCAGGTATTTTTAATGGTATATGGCACATCAGGTTTATTGTACGATCGTCTTCACATATTTTCACGTTGGGATTTTTTGGAATCGTTACCAGAATTGATATAAGCCATTCCGATGTTATTAATACCTATATTATATATATATATATATATATATATATATATATATATATATATAACGTTAATAAACTAGGAGTACATCTGGCTGCATAGTACAACATTCATCTGAAAGCGCGGACATGGCTAGCGGCTGCGAGTTCGAAGAGCGGGATCCGTTCAAACTCAGGGCGGGAGTGTGCGCTCGCACGCCGGACCAAAAGAAAATAAAATGGGAGTTACTGACGCCAGAGCAGGTGAAGGAGGGCAATAGGGAGGCCCTAATAAAAATGAATGAAGTCATGGATGAGCTGGAGATGGAGGTTAAGAATACAAGAGAGGAGAGGCTGCAATGGATGGACACCCTAAAAGCGGAAAGGGAAGAGATAAGGAGAGAGAGGGAGGAGATAAAGAAAGAGAGGAAGGAGTGGATGCGGATGATGGATGGTTGGAGAGAGATGCAATGCGAGTGGCAGAAAGAGAGAAAGGAGGTGATGGAGAAACTAGACAAGCTGGTAAAACTAGGGGGAAAAAGCGACGAGCACGGGGAGAGAACGGCCCGTATGGTTGAAAAAAAGGTCGATACAATCGAGAAGAGGGAGGAAGTCAGGCAGAGGATGGAGAGAAAACATAACGTGGTGGTGTCGGGTATAGGAGGAGAAGGGGTAGCTCCAATGCTGGAGAAGCTGAGTATCTTAGTGCCAATACGCAAGGTAGTAGAGTTGGGGAAAAGAAGTGACCGAGTCCTGATAAGAGTTAACCAGCTGGGACGACAAAATGGGCATTATGCGATCAAAATATATATTAAAGGAACATCTACATTGATGACGATCTAACCGTAGAGGACAGGGACGTACAAAGGAACATTAGGGAAAGCGCTAAGGAAGAAAGAGCCAAAGGAGTGGAAGCTAGGGTGGGATATAGAAAACTGAAGATTGCGGACGTCTGGTGGGTCTGGCAGGGGGACTGCTTATCAAAAAACGAATGACGGGGGAGAGGTCGACGAGGCGGGAGTATGCGTGGAGCAAGTGCAGGGTGGGTTTTTGGAACGTTGCTGGTCTAAGGAAAAAATTGCTGGGGGGAGTGTGGGAAAAGGAACTGGAGAAGTGGTTCATCTCAAAGGACATAGTGGGGCTACTGGAGACGTGGAGGGCAGAAGAGGAGTGGAAGCAGGTAGAAATCTGCATGCCGACAGAGTGGGACTGGGTGATGGAAGGTGCAACGAAAGAAACGAGGATGGGGAGTGCCAAATAAAGGAAGGAGGAATCTTGTTAGGAGTGAGGAAGTCAGTGGGACAATGGATCAGAGAGTCTGCGAGGGTAGCGGCGGGATTGGTAATAGGGAAGGTGGAAATGGATAGGAGGTCGGTGTGGGCCGTGTACTGTAACAAAAACCGTTTAGAACTAACGGAGATACTGGACGGGCTCGAGACAGAGGCAGATGAATGGATCGTCGGGGGTGACTGGAATGTGAAGGTGGGGCAGCTGGAAGGAGGGATCGCAGAGGGCGGTGAATGGAGAGAAAGACGATCGCGGGATAAAGTGACCAACCAGGAGTGTAGAGAATGGATCCAATGGGTGAGAAAGTCGGGGTGGGATGTACCAACCAAACTATGCCCGTCCACTGTTTCAAATGACTTGAACTCTGCACTACACTGTTATCCGTTATTTTCTATGATTAAATTAATGTCATTTATTCATTTAAAACTAATAAAAAAAAATATGTGAAAAATAATGTAATGCATAGTTCAAGTCGTTTGAAATAGTAGACAGGCATAATTAAATTAACGACTTGAACAATGCACTACATTGTTTTTCACATTTGTTTATGAATTAGGCGTAAATGAATAAATGAAAATAATTGAAAATCATAGCATGTAATGGATAACAGTGTAGTGTAGAGTTCAAGTCATTTGTAATAGCGGACGGGCATTGTTTGGTTGGTGGGGAACCCCCCCTCCAACCACCATTTGCTCGTGTAGTTTTTACAATGGATACAAATGTTTTATATTGTTTAAACCATTCCGGGGAGAGTGTTATCCTACAGAATAAACTTTGCCAACAAAGGTGGGCTGGGTGGGGGGTCCCTACCAACCAAACAATGCCCGTCCACTATTTCAAACGACTTCACATAGTTTTTCCATAAGATAACACTCTTCCTGGAATTGTTTAAACAACATAGAACGTCTGTATCCATTGAAAAAACTATGCGAGCGAAGGTGGGGTGGGCGGTCGGCCCCCACCAACCAGACTATGCCCGTCCACTATTTCAAACGACTTTAACTATGCACTACACTGTTATCCATTACTTGCTATGATTCAATTATTTTCATTTGTTCATTTACGCCTAACTCGAAAAAAAATGTTAAAAACAATGCAGTGCAGAGTTCAAGTCGTTTGAAATAGTGGACGGGCATTGTTTGGTTTGGTATGGGCCGTCCTTGAGCCCTGCACTACATTGTTTCTCGCATTTTATTACGAATAAGACGTAAATTAACAAATGAAATTAATTGAATAGAATATAAAGTAATGGATAACAGTATAGTGCATAGTTAAAGTCGTTTGAAATAGTGGACGGGCATAGTCTGGTTGGTGGGCGCCGACCGCCCACCCCACCTTCGCTCGCATAGTTTTTTCAATGGATACAGACGTTCTATGTTGTTCAAACAATTCCAGAATGAGTGTTATCTTATGGAAAAACTATGTGAACAAAGGTGGGGTGGGCGGGCGGCCCCCACCAACCAGACTATGCCCGTCCACTATTTCAATCGACTCGAACTATGCATTACATTATTCTTCACATATATTTTTTTAATTAGTCTTAAATTAATAAATGACATTAATTTAATCATAGAAAATAACGGATAATCGTGTAGTGCATAGTTCAAGTCGTTTGAAATAGTGGACGGGTAGAATCAGGTTGGTATGGGCCGCCCGCCCACCCCACCTTTGTTAGCATAGTTTTTCCATAGGATAACACTCTCTTGGAATAGTTTAAAGAATATAAAACGTCTGTATCCATTGAAAAAACTATGCGAGCGAAGGTGGGGTGGGCGGGCGGCCCCTACTAGCCAAACTATGTCCGTCCACTATTTCAAATGACTTGAACTCTGCATTACATTGTTTCTAACTTTTTTTTTCGAATTAGGCATAAATTATTAAATTAAATTAATAGAATAATAGAAAGTAATGGATAACAATGTAGTGCATAGTTCAAGTCGTTTGAAATAGTGGATAAGCATAGTTTGGTTGGTAGGGACCACCCGCCCACCCCTCCTTCATTCGCATTGTATTTTTCAGGGATAACACTGTTTCTGGAATTTTTTAAACAATACGTCTGTACGTCTGTATCCATTGAAAAAAGTACCCACCTTCGCTACTGCGAAGGGGACTGGGAAGGGAAGAAGACGATCTGTGGACACGGAGGAGATTCGGTTTTGGACTATGTAGTGGTCAAAGGTATCGGAAGGGAGTAGTTGGAGTGCTTCAAGGTGGAATATGTGGGGGGGTCGGACCACGTGCCTGTGGAGGTGGTCTTGAGAATGACAAAAAGTTTGAAGAAGGAGGAGAAAAAGGGGCAGCAAGGGTTTGGATGGAGCGAACTAGAAATGGCGGTGTAAGAGAAAAACCTAAAGGGCGTGAAGTGGGAGGAGGTACAGTCGATGCTCCAGTTGGAGAGAGTGATGGCGGCTGCGTTGGTGGTGAGGAAGAAGAGTGGAGGCCAGAGGGAGTGTTGGTTAGACGACGAGTGTAAGATGAAGAAGACGAGGTGACGGAGGGAAATGGCGAATTGGAGGTACGGCAGATGTGCAGTCGAAAGGGTTAATCAGGCGAAGAGGGAGTTCGAGAGTACGTGCGAGAGGAAACACATAGAGTTGCAGAAAGTGGAAAAGAGGTTGAGGGAGTGTGTGGTGGGGAAACGGATGTGGGAGATCTTAAAGGGAAGGGTGAATCAGGGCAAAGTGAACACAGAGCTAGCAGAGTGGGAGAGGAGTTGTCAACAGATGGCGGGGTCTGAGGTGGAGCTGGGCAGTTCGAGTGCGAGACAGGTGGTACGAAGGGAGGCGTTTTCGCGGAAAGAGGTGGAGGTGGCCCTGGCACAGTTAAAAGGCAGAGGCTTTCAAAAAGCTACCGGAGGAAGGAAGGGAGAAGGTGCGGCAGATTATTAAAAAGGTGTGGAGTGGAGAGGAGCCAGTGCCGGAATAGTGGCGTGTGGGGGTGGTGGTCCCGGTACATAAAGGGGGAGCGGCCTCGGACGTAAAAAACTATAGGGGGATCACCATTATGAGTGCCGGTTATAAATTGATGATGACTATCGTGAAAAATAGAATGGATAGGGAAGTGGAACAAAAACGGCTGCTGCAGTGGTGCTGCCAACAAGGTGTTAATAGCAAACATTAGCTGAGCGGATATGGTATACGATGAAGAAGATATGGTTTCTTATTATGTGTTGTACAGTATGTTTTGCATTAAGCATCATGAAATTTAAATAACATAAATTTTATCGAGGTAATTTTGAAAAACCAAGATATTTGCGGTTCAATCATACACAACCATATTTCTCAGCACCTACAAAGATTCCCATTTGACTGAACTTGTCCGGCCCATGAGATTTATTTAATTTCAACCTCTCATCTCCTCAGAAACCGTACGCCATTAAGAATATGATAATACAAGTGTGTAATAATACTCGAGCATTCAGTGTCAAGTAAAATTGGCTTCCCACCACACACTCCCTCACTATCCGCGGCATTAAACACATCCGGCCGGAGTAAGCGCCGAAATATATTTCTAATCTTATTACGGCCTGTTGAAGTGCAGACACTAATGGCATTAGGAGTTGCCGTCGTGCTGGAATGTCAGTCATATTTCGAATTACGTAGTTATCCTGACAAGTTTGGCGGCGAGCCTGCAAATGCCTCGCAGCCGATAAAATAAGCGGTGATAAGCGCACATTGTGCCGCGCGATGAAAAAAAAACCAGCAAGCAGATTGTGGGGCGGCGATAAAAATTAAATTATTGACACTGCACTGAAAACTCGTATTGATTATTTGTCAATATTTGATTATTTATTATTTGAATATTCTTCTCGAGAAATCTACGCGAAAATTAAAAATTGTAGTCTCCAAATATGACTATGAATATATTCAAGGTAATTTTTTTTTAATATGCAATACAGTGCTTTTATAATTTTCGAGATTAACATCGCGAAAAGTCGACAAAAAGCTGAGATACGAATTTCAAACGTTGTAGTTCTGGATAGTTCTGGATAGTTGGGTCTTGCCTCAAAATGGGCTCATTGTGAAACCTCCCTTTAAGGCTGCTCACTCGTCCCACCAGTCAATTTTGCGTGCGAGCTACAAAACTCTGGCGGGTGAGGAGTTGCCAATGCTGGCCATACTAGGCCAGCTAGTATTAGATGCCTAGTGTTTACTAGAGCTGGGCAGAGGCATATTAGATGCTCTGCTGTTTCTAGTTCTTCATTGCACCCTCTACATAGCGGGCTGCCTACCAGACCCATCGTGTGTAGGTGTTTGTTTAGCAAACGTTGTAGTTACTTAATATGATTATTTATAAATAAATTCACGTGCATTATTAAGGGAATTGCAGCAGTTTTGGTAACTCTACCCAAGCCGGATGTTGTAATTTAAGTATAGAAGGTATAAAAAAAAACAAACATTTTAGATACGCTTCCAGTTTTCTTAAAACAATATTGCACTATGAGACATGATAAATGTGCTTTCCATATGAACCATCACCGTTCAGTCCATTAGCTCTCGTTGTATCCGTCGATACGATAAAAATGTTGTTAATTGTATCGGCCCGTCCCGGCACGTAATGGCATTTGTCTATTTAGTTTAATATAAAACGGGGCGCGCATAAATATGAAAGGGATTGCTCGAGTTTGAGTTTAAGCCATTAAGTCGCCGTCGCGCGCATTGGGAAGTTGATCAAGTTATTTCATTATCTCCCGGCGCTTTGATATGCCTCGGCCGCGCCCCATTTTCGACGCAAAACTACTACAGATTGCCACTTTAATCCAATAGCGCGGCATGCGGAGGATGCGGCGAAATTAAATTAGCCAAGCACGTTCTCGAGATATCAATTGTCGGGAATGCAGTTACGTTTTATGCCGGGACAAACAAAAGAAACAAGAAATGTTGAAAATTCGTACATTTATTTCTAAAAGTATTGTTTTTAATACTAATATTCATGGGCAATAGGCATGCATTTGTTGTAGGTAAGTTTGGACACATTTTTGTGATTACAAAATCTCCCAATTTTTTGAATTACTATAGATTTCTACCAACAAAAAACAAACAACCAGGAAGAAGAAGCTGAAAACTAAGAAGAGACATCTTGGAGAAGAAATAGAAGCGATCAAGAATCTCCGAACTGGAAAATCACCAGCGTATGACGATATTACACCAGAAATAGTAAATATATGGGAGAATAAGCAACAGAACAACTATGGGATATTATAAATTAAATAAAGAAATGCTCGAAAATGTCGTAGGAGAGGAAAGTAGGAATAATACAACCAATATACTATCAATTTTAACAACTACAGGGGTATAATGTTACCTACCGTATCGGGAAAGATCCTAGCAAGAATATTAACAAAAGAATCCGAAATGACTAGCTTTTCACCAAAACTATATTGGTGGCCAAATGCCTTATGACTAGCTAATACGTAGATATTAGGAAAAGGGATAAATGTTAATTTATCCTTTTTCCAAATATCTACGATAGCACGACACACGATTTTCCAAATTACATTGATGCTTTTCAGTTTTTTGTCACATTTATACAGTTTTTAATACATTTTCACATATGTTGACACATTTTGACACGTTTGACACATTTTGACACATTTTCTCACATTTTTCTTTTTACAGGATTGTCCTAGGTAGAGTTCTCAATATATATCCAAATTTGGTCGCAATCCGCTGTGCCGTTTTCCCTGAATTTTCTTCACAGACATCCAGACAGACATCCACAAATCGTCGCAAAAGTCAGGTTTATTTAGACTATTTTAGGCATAAAATGTAAAGAAAATAGAAATATTAACGCAATGAAAAGATAGTCATATTCTAAAGGTGTTCCCTAACATCATCCATATAGAAATATTGATAATACTAACTGAACGGAAGAGCAATTTTTCCCAAAATAAAAGTAACTGCATATGCATAAATAAATCATAAAGCATCCCCATAAACCCAAGCGCAGTTTTTCATCCAACATATTGCCCCCAGACGTACAATT
This sequence comes from Lordithon lunulatus, assembly GCA_963942505.1. Classification (NCBI taxonomy): domain Eukaryota; kingdom Metazoa; phylum Arthropoda; class Insecta; order Coleoptera; family Staphylinidae; genus Lordithon; species Lordithon lunulatus. The sequence continues at coordinate 53,876,483 of OZ012669.1, forward strand.
TCCTTCGACATATGCAGTTGCCAGAACAATAACGCATTTAACGCTTTGCACACCCCCTCTGGGGGGGCCAAGTGGCAAACGATAGTCGCGCGCGCTGATTTACTCGCAGAATCGCGCAATTAAGCGTCGCGAGCGTACATAAACAAAATTACCCGCCGCCCCGTCGCAGATAAGGGTTATACATTTCGGGGGTTGCGCATTGTGGGGGGCCCGCGATTGTCTCGCGCGCGCGCGAGGCGCTGTGCAAATATTAAACGCGGAATGAAATAATTCATATTTAATGCACGGCGGCGGCGGTACGGGTATGCATGCGATCCTTTTTAATAAAGAGGCGGAGTGTGCAGCACGCGGCGGCCGCCGCCCCGTAACACACTCATCCGCGAATTGACTTGTTTACTGCCGCAAACTTATACGCGTTCTGGCAGTTTGCTTTCCGAACGGGGACAATAAAATATTTTATTCTAATAACGTTGGCAAACAACGAAACTTTTAATAGAATGTATGGAGTTACTTTAACCAGTAAACTATGCCATATTTCATATTTAAGCTGATCTGAATAATGCCTGGGGATGCGTGTTTTTCTTTTACATCCCCCCGAAGTTTTGTATTACCATAGATTTATAGAGGAAATATGTTTTAAGACTAAAATATTTTTCGATGAATATTACGCGTTCGTATCAACTCGAAAACAAACCCATTGGGGAGATGTAGGTCATACAGACAATGGAGATTTGAATTCAAAAATGTATAGCTAACACAAATTCTTCCAGATAAATAAATACTCTTTGTACTTTAGCTATTATACAGGACTTTCCAAAAGTCCAGGGACGGGGCTATAAGTTTTGAACGAGTGAAGTAAAAAAAATTAAAATTTGGGGACCACTAAAGAGTCAATAAAACTACATTCTTAGATAGTTTAGAACTTTCATGCAACGTGGAGTTTTTTAGGGGATGGCCACCCAATTTTTTTCAAATGACAACGCCTGTAGAGTTTCACGTTATTTTAAAGACAATGAAAAAAGAAACCCCATTAACCAAAACCCGATATCTTAATGCTTTCAAGAATTATAAGGGATTGACTACCAAATGAGAAAATAAAATGTTGTAATGTTTTTTTTCACCTTTATTACGATTTTTATAACAAATTGGCGACCTTCTTCGGTATCGCAATGACCCAAACGCTTGTTACTGGAATTTTGAACCATCAGGAGCTTATCCCTAATGATATTGGTGGTTTCTTCAAGTATGCGATCTTCCAATTCATTAAAATAAAAGAAATAAATAATTAAAAGAGTGATTCTTTCTTTTTCGGTCAGTTTTGCGCCATTTTTGGGTTAATTAATGGGCAAATTTTAAAAAACAATAAAGCAGATATATTTATTTTATTATCGAACTAGAGTTATAATTTTTTTTAATAAATACAAAACATCATATCAGTAAGATTGGATATCATTTAAAATCTCAACTTCAAGCAGTTGTAACTTGAAAAGTAGTAAATTTCTGAGATTTTTGATTTTATTCTACATTAGTTGATTCATTATAAATAAGTTTAAAAGATTTGACTCTTATTACTACACTAGTTTGATAATTATGATTTTTTGAATGAAAAACTACGATATCAGTAATATACGAAATCTCTACTTCACGTAGGTGTAACTGAAAAAGTAGTAAAAAAATTGAGACTATTGATTTTTTCCAGCATTACTTGATTCACTGCGAACATTTTCTTAAGATTTTACTAATTTTACTCAACTGGAGTGAGAGTTATGATTTTTGGAATTCAGAACCACCATATCAGTAATTCTCGATACCTAAAAACTCAAATTCGGACAGCTGTAACTTGAAAAGTAGTCAATTATTGAGAGTGTTGACTATTCTCTACATTACTTACTTCATTACCAATATCTTTCAAAGATATGACTCTTTTTATCAAACTAGTTTGAGAGTTATGATTTTTTTTAATAAAAAAAAATATCATATCAGCAAGATTCGATATCATTTAAAATCTCAACTTCAAGCAGTTGTAACGTGAAAAGTAGTAAATTTCTGAGATTTTTGATTTTATTCTACATTAGTTGATTCATTATAAATAAGTTTAAAAGATGTGACTCTTATTACTACACTCGTTTGATAATTATGATTTGTTGAATGAAAAACTACGATATCAGTAATATACAATAACTTATAAAATATCTACTTCACGTAGGTGTAACTTAAAAAGTAGTAAAAAATTGAGACTATTGATTTTTTTCTGCATTACTTGATTCACTGCGAACATTTTCTGAAGATTTTACTAATTTTACTCAACTGGGTTGAGAGTTATGATTTTTGGAATTCAGAACCGCCATATCAGTAATTCTCGATATCTTCTAAAATCTCAAATTCGGACAGCTGTAACTTGAAAAGTAGTCAATTATTGAGAGTGTTGACTATTCTCTACATTACTTGATTAATTACTAATATCTTTCAAATATATGACTCTTTTTATCAAACTAGTTTGAGAGTTATGATTTTTTTTAATAAAAAAAAATATCATATCAGTAAGATTCGATATCATTTAAAATCTCAACTTCAAGCAGTTGTAACGTGAAAAGTAGTAAATTTCTGAGATTTTTGATTTTATTCTACATTAGTTGATTCATTATAAATAAGTTTAAAAGATTTGACTCTTATTACTACACTAGTTTGATAATTATGATTTTTTGAATGAAAAACTACGATATCAGTAATATACGATATGTTATAAAATCTCTACTTCACGTAGGTGTAACTTAAAAAGTAGTAAAAAACTGAGACTATTGATTTTTTCCTGCATTACTTGATTCACTGCGAACATTTTCTGAAGATTTTACTAATTTTACTCAACTGGGTTGAGAGTTATGATTTTTGGAATTCAGAACCGCCATATCAGTAATTCTCGATATCTTCTAAAATCTCAAATTCGGACAGCTGTAACTTGAAAAGTAGTCAATTATTGAGAGTGTTGACTATTCTCTACATTACTTGATTAATTACTAATGTCTTTCAAAGATATGACTTTTCTTATCAAACTAGTTTGAGAGTTATGATTTTTTTTTAATAAAAAAAATCATCATATCATTAAGATTCGATATGATTTAAAATCTCAACTTTAAGCAGCTATAACTTGAAAAGTAGTAAGTTTCTGAGATTTTTGATTTTTTTCTGTATTACTTGATTTATTATAAACATCTTTCCTAGATTTGAGTCTTATTACTAGACTAGTTTCAGAATTATGTTTTTTTTAATGAAAAACCACCATATCTGTAATATTCGGTATCTTATAAAAACTCAATTTTAAGTAGGTGTAATTTGAAAAATAGTATATAATTATCACTGATGATTTTTTTTTTATATTACTTGATTCACTATGAATATCTTCTGAAGATCTTTCCCATCTACTCAACTGGTTGAAGAGTTATGATTTTTTTAAAATTCAAAACCACCATACTAGTAATAAGTGATATCTTCTTCTTAAATCTCAAATTCGTACAGCTGTAACTTGAAAAGTAGTCAACTATTGAAAGTGTTGATTATTCTCTAAATTAAATGATTAATTGCTAACATCTTTCGAAAGATTTTACTCTTTTTATTAAACTAGTTTGAGAGTTATGATTTTTTTAATGAAATACCACCATATCAGTAACATCTGATATCTTACAAAAACTCAATTTCAGGTAGGTGTAACTTGAAAAATAGTAAATAATTGTTACTGTTGATTTTTTTCTATATTACTTGATTCACTATGAATATCTTCTGAAGATGTTTCACATTCTACTCAGCTGGTTTGAGAGTTATGATTTTTTGAATTCAAAACCACAATATCAGTAACAGTGTGTTGACCGTGCTCACTTATGGAGCTGAAACACTCACCCTCACTAAGAACACTACGAATAAAATAAGTATCGCGCAGAGGAAAATGGAGATGCATATCTCTTAGAGACAAGGTCCCAAATATTAGAATAACGAGGATGGTGTGAAAGCTACCCTCTGCAGTGCAGTAATGAGATCTTAGAGGAGGTCCGATGCTCACAGGAAACCACCAATATATGTTAATTTCACTAGTAATGAGATCAAGATCTCATTACTAGTGAAATTGGGCCCCAAAAATGCTAGTTACAGCTCTACGTTTACCTTTATTGGGGTAACTTCTAAAATCATCTATGCAAAACCATGGAAATCCGGCTTAAACACTCACCTGAAACAAAATATACATAATTAATATAACATACGACATGTTGAACAAATGTTTAATGATTTATAAAGTAAGTTCAAAAGTAAACTGAAGTAAGTCATTGCATTTTCAGTAAGTTTTACATAAAAAAGTTGTGTAGTGATAATACTAACTGAACTGAAGAGCAATTTTTCCCAAAATAAAAGTAAGTGCATATGCATAAATAAATCATAAAGAATCCCCATAAACCCAAGCGCAGTTTTTTACATAAAAGAGTTGTATGTGTATGTTTTAGCACACATTTGTAAATATTCCCCTCCTTCTCAGTTTTTTAAGTAGGGCCTTGATATAGGGTAGATAGGTGAAAACAGATAGTAATGCCTATCTTAAATCAACCACAAATATGAAACTCATGTCACATAGATAATTCGTTGTTGTGTTGTGGACGCTACAGACAGCGGCTGTAATTTATAGCCTTTCACTCTGTCTCTCTCACTCTCGTTTGCCCTCCACCCTCTCGCAGTTACCGAGAAGACGGCCACGGGGCATAGGTCACGTGAGCGGTCCGTAATGCAGGAATCGTGCCCCCGGGTCGTCGGGATCGTGCGCACGACCGCCAGTAATGGGCCACGACTTTGAGAACTGCTGCCTCTAATGGCCATTGAAATATTGGCCCTAATTGTACGTATCTTCTGCTATTGTCTCTCTAACGCCGGAGTGGCGCTCTCGCCAGGAATCGCCTTCAGAGATATTTATGCACTCGACCGCTCCCACTAAGTCAAGTCATACAACTTACATACATACATACAAATACAACCCAAAAAACTAAAACATATGAATTACTAAGTGGCTATAAGTGTCTGTAGCTATGCTACCCTCCAGCCAACTATCCAGAACTATCCAAGTGGCTACAATTAGTAAAAGAACTTACGTGAGATTTCTTACAAGTTATTTTTTAATTGAATCAGTATTTTTAAGAAGGAAATAACAGGACTAACAACTAATATTTGAAAATTGAAAACTGAAATTACAAAAAAATCAATTCACCCCCCCAAAAAAACCTCAATTATAATATGAAAACCCCCAGAAACCCTCAATTCACCCCAGATACCCCTCAGTTAATACCAATTGTATTTTTTTAAATGGTTCTTGGTGGTTTTCTGGGATAAAATGTGGTTTGTTCTGTCGTTAATTGTTTTTTTTGGGATTTATTGGGGATTACCTTTACTGATTAGAAATTTCTCACGGTGATGATTTAGTTCCCACGCCATAGTATTCCAACACCTACTATGGCGGTATTACACAAATAATATTTGAAAATTACAATTTGAAATTACAAAAAAATCAATTCACCCAAAAAAAAACCTCAGTTATAATATATATGAAAACCCCCAGAAACCCTCAATTCACCCCAAATACCCCTCAGTTAATACCAATTGTATTTTTTTAATGGTTCTTGGTGGTTTTCTGGGATAAAATGTGTTTTGTTCTGTCGTTAATTGTTTATTTTTTTGGGGGGATTTATTGGGGATTACCTTTACTGATTAGATATTTCTCACGGTGACGATTTAGTTCCCACGCCAGAGTATTCCAACATCTACTATGGCAGTATCAAATAATATTTGAAAATTACAAACTGAAATTCCAAAAAATAAATTCACCCCAAAAAAAAAACCTCAGTTATAATATGAAAACTCCCAGAAACCCTGAATTCACCCCAGATACACCTCAGTTAATACCAATTGTGTTTTTTTAAATGGTTCTTGGTGGTTTTCTGTTATAAAATGTAGTTTGTTCTGTCGTTAATTGTTTTGTTTGGGATTTATTGGGGATTACCTTTACTGATTAGAAATTTCTCACGGTGACGATTTAGTTCCCACGCCAAAGTATCCATCCATATCGCCTATGATAAATATTATATCATAAGCGATATTGGGATACTAATTTTTTTCAAATATTATTTGTGTAATACACATACACACATAATATTTGAAAATTATAAGCTGAAATTCTAAAAAAAAAAACACCAATAAATATTTTTGATGGAAATTGTTTCATAATTGGTAATAAAGTGTATTCTTATTAGTAATAATATAAAATTTTAGGGTTTTGCGCTCAATGCTTCATATCTATCCATCCCTATGTCTCTAAACGAATCCAGGTCTTTTCGACTTCCAACTTATTAAAGCAAAACGTTTGATGTTCCACATCCTGGGCATTACTAGTTTTTTTCTCTCTAAAGATTGTTCTACCCCTGCGATTTTAATCAACTCTCAAGTTTTAAGTTTCCCATTTTGTATAACCATTTATGTTTCACTAGTCGCCCCCAACTAAAATTCCCGCTACAAGAACTCGGTAACATGAGCTTTTTCCCCCCGACGATCTTGTGTTTCGCGCCATGTCGCTTAATTAAAGGAAACTTCGTAATAACATTGATAATTTTAAGACGCTGGGAGGGACGGCCCTCAACTTAAACTGCGGATTACAAAATGTTTCCTTTCGCGCCCGTTTGATCATAAAACGTTTCCCCCCGCGAGCGCGGGGCCGACGTAAATATTTCGCCAGGTCTAATTCGTCATCTTATTAAAGGGAGCGCGTGCTTTAAGTTTACGATATAATATTCCGTTTTGCGCGAGTAAATTCAATTGCAAAGGACTTGGAATTGTGTGGAGCAGGTGATGCGAGTTATTTGATCATAATGGAATTGATATTAAATATTAAACTGTGTCGGTAGTCTGCATTCATGGGTCTATTGTACCGAGGTTCTTAATAACAATTTGTTTTTCATGATAAAATATTCGTCATAATTAATAAGAATTTTCTACATAATGTCGTATAAAATAATTATTAAAATAGTCTTAATAATTATTTTATACGACATTATGTAGAAAATTCTTATTAAATATGACGAATATTTTATCATGAAAAACAAATTGTTATTAAGAACCTCGGTACAATAGATAGTGACATAAAATAAATTTTATATTTTCAAGTATGCGTAGTAATACATACTTGAAAATTGTATGTGACCATACGAAGTATTCTTAATGATTATTTTATAAGACATTTTGTAGAAAATTCTTATTAATTATGACGAATATTTTATCATGAAGAACAAATTGTTAGTAAGGTTTAAGAAGTTTTTCAAAAAACATAGCGATGACGAACGGACCGTTTACGATAAATGATCACTATTGTTCTAAAAATATAAGTGTGTCCTTATATATTTAAAAAAATAGTGATCATTTATCGTAAACTGTGGCAGAAGTTGAATATGTTTTCGGTCGATATCATGCACTTAGATGCAAACAATTAAGTATATTGATTTTGAGTATTTGTGATTCCTCTGATAGGATAATGGAGTTATTCTAGTTATTCTGATTTTTAGTACTATTCTAACGACTTCCACTGCCAGGTTGTACGAGGGTTACTATTTATGTTTGAGAATGAATGATTTGGTAGTCAGCCGTTATTAAACGATTTTCAACACCAGATCAGAATATAATAAGTGCATAGCTAATATTTCTATGCAATCTGTAGCAATTTTCCTAATAATTTTCTAATCTATTTGTGTGTGACGCCAGCACTTTCTGTATGGGTGTTTCTTTGGATTCCGCAAATGGAACGGTGTGATTTTTCGATGTAATTAAGGAACGTGCGGCGTTGGGGCGCGGCCTGGTGAAAACCATTAGAACAATTACTCTCGGCGAAACGTTTGCCGCTGACAAACGCCGCCCCGCGTATTTTTCTTCTCGGCCGCCCCCGCATCGAGCAAAAAAAAACGCAAAAGCAACCGGAATCGATTCGGCAAGCCCTCCGGGCCGTTTGATAAATGAAACCGCGCGTTTCCGACCAATCAAGCGGCAATTTGTTGCACGCATTAATAACGTTACAGGGTTTTCTTTGATACTTAACAGAAGTGTCGTGATTAGCCAGTAACGACAATACCTTCTTGTCGTTACTGGCTAATCGCAACACATTTTTTAACTACTTTACTAATACCGTAAAAAGATTTTATTTTTCAGTTTATATCATAGATATTTACTAGAAATTTACTGACAGACAAGGAGAGTTACTCAATATTGGTCTGAGATCATGAGCGATCGCAATAATTTATTGTGTACACTTCATGAAATAATAGGCGCTTTCGTTTAGCATGGTTTATCATTGCCCCCGTGGCGTGCAGTATCGCTCAGGTCTTGGGGTCGTGCGCTGCCGGTTGTAAGGGCCGAAGTAGAATCGAAAGGCTAATAGAACAACAATAAACCCGTACCAGCCCAGATTGATAAACGAAAGGCACTAATGGTATTCATTTTACATTTAATGGAGATTTATTTTTCACAGATAACCTACCGAAGGGAATAGGCAAGTAGAAAAATCTATTCCCTGACAAATGAATGCTAGGGCAATCCAGAACCTATGAAGACAATTTTCATTCGAAAATAGAACCGTCGGTATTGTGATTTTTGGCCACGTTTCCGGGATTGTGCACCTGCACATAGTCGAAATATAGGAGTTTACTCTTACCTAAAATAGTTGTTCAATAATAATAATATAATAAACTTTTTAAACATGTAAGACTATTCTTTAATACTAAGGTCAACACCTCACATCAACAGACTTTTCCTTAATACTAAGGTCAGAACCTAACATCAACAGACTATCCGTAGAAAGTATGTATTTAATAATTATCAACGTTTGGCAATTTTATGAAAAAATATGGAAACTAAGAAAAAGTGGTGAATAACCAACAAATTGAAGAACATTAGTATAAACATATCTCTTATTAAAGTACATGAGGAGATTGTGTAAATGTCATTGTAAGTAAGCCTCGTTCGTAAACGTGAACCGACATTATAAACGTACGGTATATATATATATATATATATATATATATATATATATATATATATATATATATATATATAAATATATATAAAACAGTATGGAATATTTTCTCGCTGTGCAACTTTCTTTCATAATGCAGTTTCACATGTTTATTACGTATGCTAGAGCTACATGGAGTCAGTCAGCAGAAAAATAAGTATCTTTAAAATATGAAAATTCCGCTGTAACATTTCCACATCATACATTTCCTCCGGGACATAGTAAATAAGGGAAGCGCACGATAAGAACAAGCAACTGTTGCCAAACGCACCCGAAACGTAACAAAGCCCCCCCATTCATCGCCCATATACACACGTCTACGCACGCATCCATTTCCCCCCTTTCAGCATTGGAACAATATCAAGCCCCATCAAGATGAGTAGTCCCCCCACTGCTAAAAGCGTCGTCCTTCTGTGGGGGGATGGGGCGCAAGTTAGATTACATTGTGCTACTTCTCCCCGTCGCTCGTACGAAACAAGCAGCAAATAATTTCCAGAATACAAAAAAAAACGAACCTCTGAGAAAGGCGAATAAGAATGGTCGTCGGATAAAATCCGCTGTCCATCTGCCTAATGGACGCCCCCGGCTTCTGGCAATGGAAACAATTACGATCGTTCATCACTGACACGGGTAATACGGACTTTAATGGGGGCGGCGCGCACATACAGGGCGGCGGCGGCGGGCGCGCACACCACTTTGCTCGAGTAATTTGTAAATAAATATGAAACCGCACCGGCGGTGTGCAAAAAACGCATTTGGGTTTTGATGGTTTTCTAACGAGAACAAAGGCTGAGTGAAATGGAAACGTGATGGGCTATTAATAATTAGAGTTTATAAAGTATTAGCCATTCGTCTTTCTATAAAGACGTACACCCTAATTTGCTGTACATGACAGGCTTAATAGTCGTAGGATTTTTGTTCGCTTCTGTGGTTTGATGTTTGGTTAATTTGTAGTTACCACCCCACTGCATCGCAGCCAGTTGTAAGTTATTCTACGTATACCTCGAGCATAGACAGGTAACAATATGTACACCACAAAACCTCAAGTGTACAGTATTTTTATCTTTTCTGCGGAACTAGCATGGTTTAGTACGTGTAATAAAGCGACTTAGACTAATTGTATATAAGAAAAAAAGACCTTTATTTGGTATATCAGCCCAACCCTTCCCTTTTACACAAATTCCAGCCGAAAAAAAAAATACTCTCACAGAAGGAAATAAAAAAGAAACCAAAAAAATACAAATTACATCATTTTTCTAACCAGTAAAATAAACCCCCTCTGCCCTCGCCAATTTCCTTTCCCACGTCAGCCTCCTGCAGATTTTTAGGCCTTTCCCATCCTCGGCTAACCATTCGTTCAGCAGAAATGCACTCTCCAACCCACTCTGATTTCACTCCCTCACATTCTCTGCTAAGGTGCCGTCACGTGTCACTCCCCTTCCTACACAGCGCACACGCGGTGTACCCCAGCCCTATCCACACTTTTTTTCCTCGCTCTTCTGACCCACACCTTGCTCTTGCCATGCATACTTTGTCCTCTCTGCTCCACTCTCCCCTGGCTAAGTAGCTCGGGAGTTTCTACTGTACTTGCCACTCTACGTAGCTCGAGTTGTATGAGCTCTCAGCCATTCTCACTTGCCTTTCTTGCCACTCAATATCCCTCAATCTCTCCCTTATCTCAGTTCCTAGGCTACCCCTTTCTCTCAGCTTCTCCTCTACCCACACCTCACACATACTCACTCTTTCAAACATCCTTTCTCTATCCTTCCTCCGTCGACTTTCTGTTCTACTTTTACACCTCATTCATACCTCCCGTACCAGTCTTTCCTCGCCCAAATCCTGCAATCTTTCCTCAAAGTTCACAACCCTCACACACGACTCCCACCACATACTCATACAACTTGTCTCCTGCAATAGCACTGCCCTCGGTGTCGACCTTTCGAGCCCTAGCATATTCTTCAGGAACCAGCCTTGCTCCCTTTCTATTACCTCCCATTCACGCAATCCCCACACTTCCACTCCATACAATAATATAGGTTTTACACACGCATCGCAGATCTTGCACGCCATTACTAGGTTACCACCCCACAAACTCCTCCATTTTCTGCAGGCAATCCCCCAAGCCATTCTTGCTTTCACCTGCATACACTCCACATGCACCCCAAGCCCTCATCCACAGTCAAACCAAAAGCCCAAATATTTAAGGCCATTTACTCTCTCAATCAGCCTTTCCTTCCATTTCAGCCCTTCCCCCTTACCCCTCCTGCCCCTGTTCCTAAACAACATCCATTTGGTCTTTTCCACATTCACCACTAGCCCCCCTTTATCCAGGTACCTACCCATTCTTTCCAACATCTCTTGCATCTCTTCCACCCTCTTGGCCACCAGCACCACGTCATCTGCATACGCCAACATCCACACCTTGAATCTACCCACCACGACCCCTTCCGCCTGTCCTCTCCTCAGCACCTACTCCAACTCGCTCGTGTAGAGATTAAACAGGAGGGGGCTCAGCGGGCACCCCTGCCTTACTCCCACATTCACTCTAAATTTCTCAGATATTTCTCCATTAACTCTTGCTTTTGCCCATGACTCTTTATACATCCTTCTCACCCACTCCACTCCTTCCTCTTCCATACCCAATCTATCCATACATTCCACCAGTTTCCCCCGTCATACGCCGCTTTTAAATCCACAAACACCGCATACACTCTCCCTGTGCATTCCAGCGCTTCCTCCACCATTCTCGGCAGCGTGAAAATCTGCTCCCTCGTCCCTCTTCCTCTTCTGAACCCACCCTAGCATTCCGGCAACAGCCCTTTTTGTTCTACTTCCCTATCCATTCTATTTTTCACCATAGTCATCATCAATTTATAACTCATAATGGTGATCCCCCTATAGTTTTTTACGTCCTATATAAGAATAATTCTCTCTGGAATATACAGGAAATGTGATGAAGAAAACACAATCAAATTATTGTATATCGACTAATAATTTCGCTTAAAACTCTTTAATTCTTCTTTTTTTTTCTTGAATAGTGTCCACGTATGACAGCCAAAGGTAACTACTGGTCGTATAAGGCTCCAGTATGGCTTTCCTCGGGTGCCCAGGAAAGCAATACTGGAGCCTTGTACGACCAGTAGTTACCTTTGGCTGTCATATGTGTGGAGTGAGTGAGGATGAATTCACACAATCTATTGAGTTATATACAAAAATGATACTACATTCCCCTTGGACGCCTATATTAATTATGTATAAAGATCGTTTTAGACAAGACAATTTCTTGACTCAAAAGTTAATCAAGATGCGAGACAATCTAAATTGTCTCGTATCATACAGCAAATTATTTCAAATATTGAATTGGATGGTAGAATAGATAAATATAACGCGTTCTATTAAGGACAAATTGTATGGGGAGGAGGATATATGAATTCATTTCTTGAACAACTTTTGAACTAAGAAATTGTCTTGTCTTAAGGTCGTTTTAGACAAGACAATTTCTTGACACAAAAGATAGTCAAGATGGGAGACAATCTAAATTATTTCGTATCATACAGCAAATTATTTGAAATATTGAATTGGATGGTAGATTGAATGGAAAAATATAACTCGTTCTATTTGTAAAGGTCAAATTGCATGGGAGAAGGATATATGAATTTATTTCTTGAACAACTTTTGATCTAAGAAATTGTCTTATCTAAAACGACCTTACAGGTCGTTTTACACTAGACAAATTTTAGCTCAAAAGTTGTTCAAGAAATGAATTCATATATCCTCCCCCCATACAATGTGTCCTTGACAAATACAACGCGTTATATTTTTCCATTAGATCTACCATCCAATTCAATATTTCAAATAATTTGCTGTATGATACGAGACAATTTAGATTGTCTCGCATCTTGATTAACTTTTGAGTCAAGAAATTGTTTTGTCTAAAACGACCTTAAAACGACCTTTAGTGATCAATAAACTATTGTCATTATTATTAAAATCCGTATTAGTGGCTATGTTAATTGAAATATTTAAACTACTTCAATTAATGCTAAAAGCTTTAAAACTGCTTACTGTTTAAAAAATAAAATTGTCTCTATTTCCACCCCATTCGTATATTAAATGTGTTTGTCTGGAAAATATAATTAAACCCTGATTCTTTTATCTTCCTTTGAGCGTTACAACAGTGACTTTTAACGTTTGCCACATACAAACACTCCGCAACTGGCGAGTGGCGAAATACAAGTTGTCTGCATGATAGTTCCAGCGTTTATAACATCATTAGAAGACGGAAATTAACGTACGCAAAGAGTAATTTCACACTGTATAAGCTCCCGGAACATGCAGCCGCAAATGTACGGCCCTAAAACGAGCTGCTGCGTTATTAAAATATTTGAACATTAAAACAATAATAGCAAGCATTTTCTTTTATAGCTCCAATAAATCAATTTTAGAACTGGAGGTTTCAAATTCACTTTATATATTTGGCAAACGTATTTCAAACATTCTAAAAATGTAATTTGGTGGCATTAACTAACACGAAAACTCAACAAACAAAAAAGCAATTTATTGAGCACTTGTAACAAAATATAGAGTAGTTTGTAGGAAGTTTTAAATATATATATATATATATATATATATATATATATATATATATATATATATATATATATATATATATATATTAATCTAGACATATTTTTTGATTTAAAACTTCCTACAAACTACTCTATATTTTGTTACAAGTGCTCAATAAATTGCTTTTTTGTTTGTTGAGTTTTCGTGTTAGTTACTACAATACACGCATTATTATTATTATTATTGTTATTATTACACCTTTACTGATAAGAATTTTCTCATGGTCACGGGACACTGGCGTGACCGTGAGAAAATTCTTATCAGTAAAGGTGTAATAATAATAATCCAATTAATCACACAATTTTGATGAAATCTTCCTGGGAGAAAGTTTATATATATATATAATTATCCGCTGGCCTTTTCTACCACAGTGTGGTGTAAAGGTTTGAATTTTCCTCTATTCTTTTATAAATTTTTTCCATTCTCTTCTATTTATTGCCTGTTGTTTTGCTTCCTTCCAGTTTTTTCCTATCCTTTCCAATAGTTCCGATATAGCTTCATCCCATTTTTTTCTTGTTTCTTGTTTTTGATTTTTGTTCTCCATATTCTTTTAGCTGATGCTGTCTCTGCCATCCTAATTATGTGTCGCCACCATCCTAATTGTCTTTCTTCTATGTAATCACTGTGCAACTGAGCTGGGTTAATGTAGATAATGTAAAAATGTGTTTTTTTTTACTTAAACCTTCTAATAAACTTTACATAGAAGAAAGACAATTAGCTGTCTCTGTCATCCTAATTATGTGTCCCCACCATCCTAATTGTCTTTCTTCTATGTAAAGTTTATAAGAAGGTTTAAGTAAAAAAAAACATTTTTACATTATCTACATTAAATCAGCTCAGTTGCCCAGTGATTAGAGGCGTAGTCCGTCCACTACTGGGCAATGGGGAGGCGTGAGTTTAAACCCCACCCCCCCACGAATTTTCTCGAATCACCTTTCATAGTTTTTCAGACATTTTTTGTAAAGTTAAAGTAAATATCGGGTAATTAAATAACTCTGAGCTTCTTCCTGTCCCGGTTGGAAAAGCCTCAGGGCTTATAAATATCTGTAATCTTTTTTCTACATCGCATTCTTAAGAAAAAATTATACAATGCATAACTTTTAACAATAAATTTCTTCATCTAGATTCCGAATTTAATCACCCTTATACTCAGATAATTTAGAGAATTGTAATCAAAATTACTATGCACTTGTAACAGCTTACGTATGAGCAGTTTAATTGCGACATTATGACAATCCGGTGCAATATTTCCCGTCGCGCGGTCAGATTTATTATTTACTATTCATAAAGTTTACTTCGGAAAGCAATTTTCCGCACACAACATGTGCACACTCGTAAAACGCGCTTGAATGACTCCGTAATCAGAGGCGAGTTATAAAACAGAATGTGCTCAAAGTGTTTCATGCTAAACCTCTTTGAAGGGTCCTATGGAAATGTGCTGGAGGTTTTAGCATAAACTGTTTAAATGCTGCTTTCAATAATTAAGGAAAATGGCAGCAGGTTGCTAGTAAGTACCACGAGTGGAATTGGTAGGATATGAGTGGTGTACACATTATTGGTGTGAACATGAACAATAATTGGTCACATTTCTTTATAGATTATTTATTAGCATAAAAATACAAATTTAATTTAACCGTATGAGGTACATTACACAATCAATCCTAGTACTGTCAGTATTTGCTTCAATCCTCCTTTTATAAAAAAAAACTTCTATCTTTATTGGGTTATCAGCCGTGAGGCTTTTCCGCCGGTCAAGGGAGAAGCTCAGAGGAGTTTGTGGTTTGTGCATAAACCATATTTCGTTTTAATTTTGAAACAAATTTCAATTGTACAGTAGCTTTAAACTTTTTCATTTTCTGAATTTCATATAACATATACAGATATATTACACATGCATTGTTCTCCATAACAAACACAATAAACTCAGCTTATTCCATGTTTGATGTACACCCCCACCCCTCCCCGCTGTTTGATGTACACGCCATCCCGCCCCCCGGAACTTTTCGCATGACATATTAACGCTAATAATTTATTCCTTTTGTTTCAGGTGAGGGGCTGATTAACTTCCCCAGGCCCCCAACGCGGCTCGCATAGCGCGTACACGTCCACCCGCACCACCCGCCATTATTTCTCCACCGTAAGAGTCGGTTTATTAAATATGAACGACGAAAAAGTGAGAGAAGCGCGCGTTGTTTGTATATATGTGTTTGTGTGCCCCCAGGGGGAGGAAGATTGCGTCCTGAAATATTAAACCAGCTCGCGCGCGCTGCTAATGCTAACGTCATAAATGTAATGAGGGTGCACGTCCTGATTTACCCCTACGGCCGTCACGAGATAGCTATAGTTATAGGGCGTGAGGATGTTGATGCAGCTGCAAATTAAAATATTTTTTGAGATGGTTGAAGTTTTAATGAAGTTCACATATCGCATTTATTTCAAGTGACAACCCAAAAACCAGAGTTTCTGAAGAAGAAAAAAACGTAAGGGGGAGGTAGCTTTGGGGTAGTAAGAGTAACACAAGTGGGCTTTGGTGGGCAAGCTAGGTTAATACACTTTTGATTATTGATACGAGGGATATTTTCTCTATTATTACATGGATACAACTCAAATCACATGATTTTGAGTTGAAGTTGAAGAAATACTAGTGAGCATCGGTGAGCATCGGACCTTCTCTCCTCAAGAGAGTTGTGTCCATATTCATAAAAGTCAGTTAAAAATAGCAAGGACAAAAAAAGGATATATTTAAACTCAATTTTAATATAAAAAATAAATTGTTTACTACACAACTATTTCTATTTATTTGCTTTTTTGGATACTTTACTACACAACTATTTCTATTTATTTGCCTTTTTGGACACTTTCAATAAAATCTACGAGAACAAAATAGCTCTCAGAACAACAGAGATGAAAGTAAAAATGTCTAAACGTGTCAGAATATGTGAAAATGTGTCAAAACGTGTTGAAAATTGTCGAACAGTAAAATATGTCAATGTAATTCGGAAAATCGTATAGTGCTCACACCAGATATTTTCGTTAGCAATCATATTAAACCCAGCAAATAGTAATATTTTTACTTTTTTGTGTGTTGTATGCCTTTTCTAAATTGTTTGTATAACTTTTATTGTTACTATTATAACTATCTAGTTTTCATGATGAATTTTTCGTTTGCAATCATATTAAACCCTGCACAAACAGCCGTGCGTCGCAAAGCGCCCTCGTCCGATTAATATTGCAGTTGTGCATTCAATCCAATATAGTTGTGTGTCAAATAAAACTCTTCTATTTCTGGTGTTTCATTGGGAAATTTAATAAATTTCCACCTCGCAACATCCCGGGGGCCGTTGCCAGGGAACGCACTTTTATGTGCGCGCGTATTGGAAATTCGAAATTTCACTTGTAATGCATTTATTCGTCGCGGTGTATGGATCCAGTGATGCGGATATTACGAGGCAGATAGCGGTTTGAGTTACCGAGGCCGACACACAGTTGCTAAGCCAGATCAGATAGGCTGCATCCAAATAATACTTTAATGCAAATTGCACCTTCTACCCCGCAGCAGAAGAGCTAACGTGAGGGATGAAGCGTTGTGCAGCGCGTTTAATTACAGCATTGAGCGCGCGCGCGCGCAAGCGTCTATTGTTTGGCAACTTGCCAATCGATAATTAATGGTTATTAATTAATTTTGTGTATGTGAATGTGTGTGTACGCATGTGTATGTATGTGCATGTGGGTCAATAGACTTAATAAATGTCGAACGAAAATTGGTTGGACAGATTAAGAGCGACGTTTCAAGGACGTGACGCCGTGTCGTATCATATGGGCATGTGGAATGTAATTAGAGTTAATTTTTTGGAGTTTGAACTCAAGTCATTGTGGTGTCGATATAATCCTGTGTGTGTCGTGTTAAATCACTGCATTGTGTACTTTTAGAGAAAGTAGAATATTCACTATATAACTCTCAATTGAATAATTATAAAGTCTCTGCAAAACCAATTCACAATTGCAGAGCGCAAAGCGGACGATGTTCTCCGCACAATGACCCGACGAATTATATGTTCACATTTGCTATCTACTCGAAGGTATCGAGGGAATTTACTTAGCTCAAAGGGAAAGCCCTTTGGGCTAAGTGCCGGACTAATCTTGATGGTGATTGGTGTCATATCATATCAATAACTCACGAAAACGCAAAATCCCCGCTAATGCGTCCACTTATATAAATATAAAGAGTAATAAACATTTTTGAATAATTAGGCAAGGGACGATTTGGATTATGCAGTGTGGGGCCGTAACAAATTGATAAATAAACAAATAACCGACATCTTAAAATGTGGGGTAATACGACCAAGTAACAGCTCCTGGTGCAGTTCGGCGGTATTCGTTAAGAAGAAGGATAACAGTGCAAAATTCTGCGTAGATTACAGAAAATTGAATCAACAAAAATCAACGTATCCAATATCGAATATAGATTACATTTTAATATAACTCGACTGTTAACCTCTACACTGGTTACTGTTAAGTAGGAATCAAAGAAGGATGCAAGGAATACACAGCATTTACAGCCCCTGGCCTCTACAAGTTCAATGTGTTACCTTTTGGTTTATGTAATGCTCGAAATTCATTCCAAAACCTCACAGTTTACGTCTTCGGAGAGATGAAGTGGAAAGAAATACTAGTATATTTAGAAGACATTGTCGTATTCTGATGCATTTGAAGAGCATCTCCGGCGCATTTCGTAAGTATTTGGCCGACGCAGAGGTCGGCCAAATAGACCAAAAGGTAACACATTGAACTCGTAGATGCCAAGTCCAGGGGCTGTGAATGCTGTGTATTCCTTGCATCCTTCTTTGATTTCTACTTAACACTTAAGCAATCAAAATGTGTCTATGCCAAAGACGAAGTGAATCTACTGGAATATGTAGTAGTATTCCCCAAAGAGTTGGCTTCTGAAGAAAAGATAATAAGATGCATCAAGGAGTTTCTCGTTGTCACTTAGGTAAAAGTGACCCAGAGATTTTTGAGCCTAGTCAATTTTTACAGAAGATCCATACGAATTTTCTCGACTACCGCCCAGCCACTTTATGAAGCCACGAAGAAAACTGGATTTACATGGACTGAAGCACATCAAGATGCCTTCGAAACAAAAATTAGCTCACTACAGCCCTAATATGGAGACAGAAATTCATATGGATGCTTGTGGTTGATTATCGGTATACTTCTACAGAAATCAAATGGGAGACAATCGCCATATATCAGTACAAAAAAAGACCTTTATTGGCATTTCCCTCACTGCCCCTCCACATCACAAACCTCAACAAAAATATACAAAAATAAAAATAAAAATACAATATAAATAAAAGTACTACTCCGCCAAAACTTACACATTACCCCCATCTATCCCCGCTCCCTTTGCCCTTGCCACTTTCCTCTCCCACGTCAGCCTCCTGCAGATTTTCACGCCTTCGCCATCCTCGCTTAACCATTCATTCAGCTTTCTGCAGTCTCCCACCCACTCTGCTTTCACACCCTCACATTCTTTGCTAAGGTGCCACCACGTGTCGCTTCCCTTACTACACAGATCACACGCGGTGTACCCCAGACCCATCTACACTTTCCTCCCTCTCTCGTCTGACCCACACCTCGCTCTCGCCATGCATACTTTGTCCTCCCTGCTCCACTCACCCTTGGCTAAGTAACTCGGAAGTTTCTCAAGCACTTGCCACTCTACTTAGCCAGGGTTGTAGGAGCTCTCAGTCATTCTAACCTGCCTTTCTTGCCACTCAATATCCCTCAATCTCTCTTACCTCAGTTCCTAGGCTTCCCATTTCTCTCAACTTCTCCTCTACCCACACCTCAGACATACTCACTCGTTCATACATCCTTCCTCTATCCTTTCTCCATCCACTCTCCGTCCTACTCTTAAACCTCATCCATACCTCCCGCACCAGTCTTTCCTCACCCAATTTCTGCAATCTTTCTTCAAACTTCACCATCCTCACACACGACTCTCACCACATATTCATACGGTTCGTCTCCTGCAATAGCACTGCTCTCGGTGTCGACCTTTCGAGACCTAGCAGACTCTTCAGGAACAAACCTTGTTCTCTCTCTCTCTATCACATCCCACTCACGCAATCCCCACACTTCCACTCCATAAAACACTATCGGTTTTACACACGCATCCCAGATCTTACACGACATTACGAGGTTACCTCCCCACACACTCTCCCACTTTCTTCTCACTATCCTCTAAGCCATTCTCGCTTTCGCCTGCATACATTCCACATGCACTCTAAATCCTCCTCCGCTGTCAAACCAAAAGCCCAGATATTTAAAGACATTCACTCTCTCAATCATACTTCCCTTCCATTTCAGCTCTTCCACTCTACCTCTTCTACCCCTATTCCTAAACATCATCCATTTAGTCTTCTCTACATTTACCACAAGCCCTCTCCTATCCAGGTATCTTCCCATTGTGTCCAGCATCTGTTGCATCTCTTCCACTCTCTTGGACACTAGCACTAAGTCATCCGCATATGCCAACATCCACAGCTTGGTTCGCTCCACCCCGACCCCTCCAGCCTGTCCTTTCCTCAGCACCTCCTCACCACACTCGCTTGTGTATAGATTGAACAGGAGAGGCATCCTTGCCTTACTCCCACATTCACCATAAATTTCTCTGACACTTCTCCATTCACTCTTGCTTTTACCCACGACTCTTTGTATATCTTTCTCACCCACTCCACACCTTCATCTTCCATGCCCTATCTATCCAAACACTCCACGAGTTTTCCTCTAGGAACTGAATCATACGCCGCTTTCAGATCCACAAACACCACATACACTCTCCCTTTGCATTCCAACGCTTCCTCCACCATTCTCGCGAGCGTGAAAATCTGCTCCATCGTCCCTCTTCTCTTTCTAAAACCATCCTGGCATTCCGGCAGCAGCCCTTTTCTGCCCACTTCCCTATCTAATCTGCGTTTCACCATTGTCATGATCACCTTATATCCCGCACTCATAACTGTAATCACCTGGTATATATCAGTAAATCCTTATAAAAGCAGAAAGAAATTATATCTTATTTATGGAAGGCACGTTAAAATTGTTACTGACCAACATGGTTTCTGTGGGTTGAAATCTATAAAGGAAGGAACTGGAAGGCTGGTGCGATGGGCAATATGTTTGGTAGAATACCAGAAAGGAAACAACTGATTCAGTTCAGCAAAGAATATCAATAGTTTTATAGGGAACAACCAGATTCTAGAACATCCTCCCTACCTTGATGAACTCTGAAACCTGCTAATTCTCCTTGACCTGCTTATAGGTCACGGTCATCATCAAGTTCTCTGTTGGCTGAAAACTATGAAGGAAGCATCAAGACGACTGGCTCGATGAGCAATATGTTTGACAGAATACGACTACACTATCCTACATAAAATTGGAAAGAAACATTCCGATGCAGACTGACTCTCCGGAGATCCCGTATTAGAAGCAACAGAAACCGACGAAGATATGGCCAACACGGACCCTACTTTCTTGGCATCCGAGGAACATATCCCCAAATTACAGAGCCAAGACGCACAAACTTTAGAAATAATAAGGTTCTTGAAATTATCAGACGTTTAACCAGTATCTATCAACCACTGCTGGATACAGGCCTCTCCTAAGTGCATCCACGCTATCTTATCCTGTTTTCTAATATTTCATTGGTATATGGGATACTATTGAAGAAAACCGCATCAGCTCAGGATCTAGGCCCTGAGCTACTAATGAAATAATCAGACGATTACCCAGTATCTATCAACCACTACTGGATATAGGCCTCTCCTAAGTGCATCCACGGTTTCTTATCCTGTTTTCTTCTATTTCATTAGTAGATGGGATACTGTTAAAGAAAACCGCATCAGCTCAGGATCTAGGCCCTGAGCTGATGCGGTTTTTTCAACAGTACCCCATCTACTAATGAAATAGTAGAGAACAGGATAAGAAAGCGTGGATGCACTTAGGAGAGGCCTATATCCAGCAGCACCTACTAGTTGTACCCAAGTCAGTTATTGGAGAAACCCTGTTCCGCAACCACCCAGATCCTTCAGCGAGACATTTAGGTATTTGCAAAATTTTCCACAAACTGAATGAACTTTATTACGGCAAGGCATGTTCAAGACGACGTGGTAAAATATATAAAGGATTGCGCGGACTGTCAAGCAAGAAAATCTCATTCGGTAAGCCTAGGCTACTATATCTTATAACAGTCTCCACACACTTCGATATTGGTATAGACTTCTTAGGATCCTTTCGTAGATGCAAAAGTGGAAAAAACTTCAAAGTAGTAGCGACGGATTATACAACATGATCGGTAGAATTCTTTTACTTCTATCCTGCTATGTTCCATAACTTGCTATCTGTAAAAGCAGATGCTGTAGCAAATTTCTTAGTAGACATCATAACGCGCGATGGAGCACCCGGAGCTATCCTTAGTGTCCGAGATTCCACGTTCGCGATCAGAGCTTGTGCAAGAACTGATTTGTATCTAAATATCTAAATATCTAAATATCTAAATATCTAAATATCTAAATATCTAAATATCTAAATATCTAAATATCTAAATATCTAAATATCTAAATATCTAAATATCTAAATATCTAAATATCTAAATATCTAAATATCTAAATATCTAAATATCTAAATATCTAAATATCTAAATATCTAAATATCTAAATATCTAAATATCTAAATATCTAAATATCTAAATATCTAAATATCTAAATATCTAAATATCTAAATATCTAAATATCTAAATATCTAAATATCTAAATATCTAAATATCTAAATATCTAAATATCTAAATATCTAAATATCTAAATATCTAAATATCTAAATATCTAAATATCTAAATATCTAAATATCTAAATATCTAAATATCTAAATATCTAAATATCTAAATATCTAAATATCTAAATATCTAAATATCTAAATATCTAAATATCTAAATATCTAAATATCTAAATATCTAAATATCTAAATATCTAAATATCTAAATATCTAAATATCTAAATATCTAAATATCTAAATATCTAAATATCTAAATATCTAAATATCTAAATATCTAAATATCTAAATATCTAAATATCTAAATATCTAAATATCTAAATATCTAAATATCTAAATATCTAAATATCTAAATATCTAAATATCTAAATATCTAAATATCTAAATATCTAAATATCTAAATATCTAAATATCTAAATATCTAAATATCTAAATATCTAAATATCTAAATATCTAAATATCTAAATATCTAAATATCTAAATATCTAAATATCTAAATATCTAAATATCTAAATATCTAAATATCTAAATATCTAAATATCTAAATATCTAAATATCTAAATATCTAAATATCTAAATATCTAAATATCTAAATATCTAAATATCTAAATATCTAAATATCTAAATATCTAAATATCTAAATATCTAAATATCTAAATATCTAAATATCTAAATATCTAAATATCTAAATATCTAAATATCTAAATATCTAAATATCTAAATATCTAAATATCTAAATATCTAAATATCTAAATATCTAAATATCTAAATATCTAAATATCTAAATATCTAAATATCTAAATATCTAAATATCTAAATATCTAAATATCTAAATATCTAAATATCTAAATATCTAAATATCTAAATATCTAAATATCTAAATATCTAAATATCTAAATATCTAAATATCTAAATATCTAAATATCTAAATATCTAAATATCTAAATATCTAAATATCTAAATATCTAAATATCTAAATATCTAAATATCTAAATATCTAAATATCTAAATATCTAAATATCTAAATATCTAAATATCTAAATATCTAAATATCTAAATATCTAAATATCTAAATATCTAAATATCTAAATATCTAAATATCTAAATATCTAAATATCTAAATATCTAAATATCTAAATATCTAAATATCTAAATATCTAAATATCTAAATATCTAAATATCTAAATATCTAAATATCTAAATATCTAAATATCTAAATATCTAAATATCTAAATATCTAAATATCTAAATATCTAAATATCTAAATATCTAAATATCTAAATATCTAAATATCTAAATATCTAAATATCTAAATATCTAAATATCTAAATATCTAAATATCTAAATATCTAAATATCTAAATATCTAAATATCTAAATATCTAAATATCTAAATATCTAAATATCTAAATATCTAAATATCTAAATATCTAAATATCTAAATATCTAAATATCTAAATATCTAAATATCTAAATATCTAAATATCTAAATATCTAAATATCTAAATATCTAAATATCTAAATATCTAAATATCTAAATATCTAAATATCTAAATATCTAAATATCTAAATATCTAAATATCTAAATATCTAAATATCTAAATATCTAAATATCTAAATATCTAAATATCTAAATATCTAAATTCCAATTAATTAGCATAATATAATGCTCATCTAATTTCATGAACCGTGGAAAGTAAATAATTTCTAATATCATCTTGCATAACGCAACGTATTGTCTCATGAACTGTGGAAAGTAGATATATCTCAATGTCATCTTCTCTAACGCTAGATCTCGTCCATAGATAAAGTTAAAGAGATATATGTATGGGGGATGGAAAGAAAAACCGATTCCGAACGAATCGTTAATAATTAAATCCACTCCTGATTGCGTTTCCATCTTTGTTAGCAGAATTAATTTACAGTTTAATTACTTACATCGGAAGCGCCGGGGCGCGCGCCCTCCTAATGAAACAGCAGAGGTAAATCCACTCACCTGAAATGAAGAAAGATAAAATCAACAGGGGAGAACATTTGTAGTTTTTAGTTTAAATTACTTTCCACACAAGAAAGTAAAAGAATATAAGCTACTAGTTGTTGCGGATTATGCTACTTTGTCAATTATTTTGGGGTCTCATAACATATCTACTAAATTAATTACTAATTATTAATTAGTATTTGTTTTACCAAGAAAAGAACTAGTTACCAAAGTCAGTATTTCATAAAAAATACGATTTTGTACGTTTTAACAACAAATATGCAAATATTTCTAAAATCCCTAGATGGAAATTTTTCAAGATTCGCTAATTAGGCTATCATTAAAGTTATTACTTCAAAAAAAAATCTTTAAAAATGTATTTATTCATTATATTAAAAGTATGGAGTTGACTATTGCTGTAATTACAAAACATCCCTGTAGAACGACGGGCCATTCACCTAGTTATAATATAATAAATTAATATATCGCTCTTTATTTTCGAGTTTCTTTAGGATATAGAAATGATGTCAACAACTTAGGTTTGTGGAGGTCATTCGCCGTAACTATTTCCAGATATAGAACACTGTTAAAGATGCTTAGAGATTACGTATACTGTCAAAAAGGTCAAACTTTGTTTGATGGCGCACTTGAATCACACCTAGTAACATACACGTTTAAGGCAATTCCTGAATAACGGGGCTTTCACCTAGTTACTCAATTTATTGTTAACTATTTTGTTATCATAACCTAGTGTTTATGATGACTTATATACTTAACAACAACTATTGAGTAACTGGGTGAAAACCGCGTCATTTACCACATGACTAAAACGTTTATGTAGTTTCATAAAACTATTTTACGTTATAGTTAACATTAAATAGTTTTATGAACTTTATTCCTTGTTTGTTATTTTATTACAGCATAAACCGACCGTAGCTAATCTAACAAGTTGCAGATTTATTCAACTCGCATATATTATAAACCCGTTAATATCTTATTTTCCGGCGTATACAGTTGTGCAAACTTTTCAATTAGACATAATAGACACATTTAGTTTACAATATACAACAATTTGTTTGACACCGCGACCCTGTTGTGGGCGCGAGCACGAGTAACCGTAATCTGCGCGCTAATAAGGAACAATGCAACGCAAATAACGTTACGCATGTTTATTTCTATAGATTTTGCAAACAATGACGTGAAATTGTTCCATGTCATAATTATTAGATGTTTATTATGGCAGACAGAGTGCAGTAACCCCGCGCCTGTTTACGCAAAACGCACGTATATATTAAAATGAGTCGATTTCATATTCGCCGTTGCATATAGTGTTGCACAAACTAGTGCTAGAAAGTTGCACATGGAATGAATTCTGCAATATTTAGTTAATTTATTGGCATAAATATTAAAATTAATAACAAATTTTCTTCTTATCGTATACTCATGATAAAATAATAACCTGCGACAAATTAGCCTGAATGCCCCAGTAATCGTTTTTTTAGTAAGTACTGCTACGAACAAAATTATTATGCCCTTAGCGTCGGACGCGTGCACGATCGGCATTTGGAAGGGGCCAACCCCTCGTTTTCGGCGTCGATACAGCTGATGAAAGTTGCAGGATGATTGGGTCAAGGCGAGGTGAAGGTGTTTAACCTACATAAGATAGTAATCGTGATAACGCACGATATTTCACGTGCTTTCCAACGTAATCGATTCTATAAATACAAGCACCGTTAACGTTGATTAGTTTTTTTGTAAATTCAGTAAACCAAGAGTCTAACTATATTTAGCACTTTGTTGTCGTTTAGAATGGAAATCAGGTGTTTAAACCACTATGAACTGAATTTGATTTCGTGCAACAAGTTTAATAGACATAAAACGTGTTTTTGAATGTTAATTATATTAAGAAACAAAAAAGGTAAACTTTTTGCGTTCTTTGCAGTCTCTACGTTTTGTAACATTCGAAATATTGATTTAATAATAAAATCAGTTTCCAATAAATCGGCATAACTATTTAGCTTTAACTTCTACTTTTTGATGCCCGATTAATTGTTTAGTAGTTAAAAAAATACATCAAATTGTATGCCGTCTCCTCTTTTCTTAAGAAACAAAAAAGGTAAACTATATGCGTTCTTTGCAGTCCTGACATTAGCTGTTAAAGGCTAATGTCAGGACTGCAAAGAATGCATATAGTTTACCTTTTTTTGTTTCTTAATATAATTATTATGTTGATGAACTAATAAAATGTATGCAAATGCAAGACATTGACAAACAGACAATAAGAAGAATTGAAGAAACGACAAGTAGTGTGAAAACCAAAGACGGAGAAGAGAGCAACAAAATATAGACGGCTAAAGGATGCTCACTAAGTCCATTACTGTTTGCACTTTATATGGCAACTTATGGAAACATACACAAGAAAGGACAAGTGGGAGGAGTGGTCGTGGGAAGGTACAAATTCTGAATATTATTATACATAGATGAAATAGATATAATAGCAAAACAGTACACGAGATGAGGCAACTACTTGTAAGCAGGTAGAAATATCAAAGAAAAAAGAAAATGACAATAAACATCGACAAGCCCAAAATGATGATATTTTTGACCAGAAGACCAGCAACAAGTCAACATTGGAAGTGGAATGGAGCAGAGATAGAGCAAGTGTAGGAATTTAAATATCTGGGCTACACATTTCAAACCAATAATGAAGAGCAAGGCAACGCGTCACGCAGTAAAAAATGAAGAGGAAGAGACTTACGTAAACCATGATCGACCTAAATATTAATGTTTGTCCATGTAACGACCCCCTTACTAACATACGGAGTGGAAGAATGGGGATGGAAAGAAGAAGACAAAATCATACAAACAAAATATATCAGATGGATGTTGGGGCTAGAAAGAATATTACCAATCTATATTGTACACAAAGAAACAAAGAGAGACAAAATAAGAACAACAGTAGGAAAACAGGGAAGGACATTCGAGCTATGACAAAATACATTACTGAAGGTGATGCAGGCTTGATGAACAAGGTCATACCAACAGCCCTAACGAACTTGGTAAGAGTATACCGCGTAAATAGAGAGGTGATATACGAAGAACGCACGGGAGAAACAAGATACGAGGTGACGGGAGGGTTACCACAGGGCTCAGTCCTAGGGCCCCTCCTATGGAACATATCATAAGATGGCGCACTAAACGCACACATACCAGAGGGAACAACTGCCATCGCGCCCGCTAACACGACCTGGAGGAAAGCGCGCGAAAGGCCAAGCAGGCAGCAGATTCCCTGGCGGCCTGGATGAGGGGCAACGGTCTCAAAATAGCTGTTGTCAAGATCGAAGTCGCCCTGCTCTCAATCAAGAGAGCAGGTATCCGGGCCGTCACGAAAAGTGAAGTACCTGGGAACCATCTTGGAGGCAAACCTGAACCACACAACCCAAGTTTCAGAAGCTACAAGGAAGGCCACCCGCACAGGGGCGGCCCTGGCGCGACTGTTCCCGAACATCGGAAACCTGGGTGAGAAAAAGGTGACGGTGTCGCGCGTCCATCTGATGCGCTAGCATGGGCTGGAGCGTCAAAGGCCAAAAGGAACTGCGACAGACATAGAAGGGCTTTTCGCACCAGTTCCCTTAGGATCACTCAGACCTACAGGACGACGTCAACAGACGCGATTGCAGACCTAGCTACATGATGCAGGCTTGATGAACAAGGCCATACCAACAGCCCTAACGAACTTGGTAAGAGTATACCTCGCAAATAAAGAGGTGATACACGAAGAACGCACAGGGGAAACAAGATACGAGGTGACGGGAGGGGTTCCACAGGGCTCAGTCCTAGGGCCCATCCTGTGGAACATATCATAAGATGGCGCACTAAACGCACACATACCGAAGGGAACAACTGCCATCGCGTTCAGGACGACGTCAACAGACGCGATTGCAGACCTAGCTACAAAGATCCCAGCCGATCAGTGGAATAAAGGGTCGAAGCGTACCATGGGATTAAAAGGGGGACATCTCTCCGGACAGCCAAGACTGAGATCTGGGTATTGACTGTTGCTAAAAGACAAAACAGATAGGATGGAACAGCAAATGCGGAGTGGACCAGGAACCTTTTCCACTAGTAAGATCGGTAGTTGAATGGATAGCACGACTGACTACTGGACGATGCAAATACTGACAGGACACATTCCAATCTAACTTGTGTAAGATTGGAAAGACGGACATGGACAGATGCTGCTACTGCTGGTGCAACAGATGGTACCGCGCACGAGCCACCATCAGCACGAAAATGGGGGAAGAGGACCCAACCCCGCAGCGACTGGGAAACCTCGTGCTACCCGAGCCGAATATGCCAAAGAGGTCATGGGGACTAAATTCTAAGATGATCTGCGGGGATATATAGACATATATAAGGCGCTTTCGTTTAGCATGGTTTAGCATTGCTAGTCGCTTCCGGGGCGTGCAGTATCGCTCAGGTTTAAGGGTCGAGGTAGAATTATGCGCATCGGAAGCGGCAAATAGAACAAGAAACAATAAGCCCGTACCAACCCAGAGTGATAAACGAAAGGCACTATAGTGGCAACTATGAACTGGCACAATACCGAACAGGGACAGAAAAGGTAAGACAAGAAACAAGAATGACTATCTGAGGCAAGACAATACTCGGGAGTTTAGAGTGCCTTCAAGACGGACTAGTGACAGAACAATAGTTTTGGTTTATGCGGTAAGCGCCGCAGACAGAACGCAGGGTGAATTCGAAACTACCTATGCCTACCACCTAGCAGTGGTAATGAAGGCATGGGTGCCTTTCGAGGATTAAATTTCACTAAACAAAAAAGGTATCTCTTACGCTAGCGCTACCGCCTACAGAGAAACTCCACTAATGCCCCAGCCCAGCTCTGTCCCACAGACAATCTAGCCTTTCCAGTCGCTCAGACAACTTTAATCTCCTCGGCACGCGTGCCTCATTTTACACTTAACGACCTCATAGACCCTCAGCTTTCACACAATGAACGCCTTCTTTGCCTGGATGCTCACCGTGCCCACCGACTGTCGCTAGAACCTATAGCTGTGAAGATTCAGACAGTTACAAGTATAGTCTGTAAAATTCAGTTTACTCCGGTCCATAGGTTCTGAGCTAACCCTCGACGAAGCTTCCCAGTGAGAACTGGACAACTTGTGAATAGGTCAACTATCGTTGAAGTCCCCTCCCCTAGCGATTCCACAACCTTCCACCATACGAATTTAACCCACTTAAAATTTAACATATATAAAATTAATTAAAAAATTCTATCCTTATAGGTCTATCAGCCGTGAGGCTTTTCCTCAGGTTCTGAGCTAACCCTCGGTCTAGCTGCCCAGTGAGAACTGGACAATTTGTGAATAGGCCAACTATCGTTGAAGTCCACTCCGCTAGCCAAATGGCCATTCCACAACCTACCACCACGCAAATTTAACCCACTTAAAATTAATTAAAAAAATCTATCCTTATAGGGCTATCAGCCGTGAGGCTTTTCCTCAGGTTCTGAGCTAACCCTCGGCGTAGCTGTCCAGTGAGAACTGGACAAATTGTGAATAGGCTAACTATCGTTGAAGTCCCCTCCGCTAGCCAAATGGCCATTCCACAACCTTCCACCACGCGAATTTAACCAATTTAAAATTTAACATATATAAAATTAATACAAAAATTCTATCCTTATAGGGCTATCAGCCGTGAAGCTTTTTCGCAGATTCTGAGCTAAACCTCGGCCTATCTGCCCAGTGAGAAATGGACAACTTGAGAATAGGTGGTCAACTATCGTTGAAGCCCCCTCCCCTAGCCAAATGGCCATTCGACAACCTTCCACCACTCGAATTTAACCCATTTAAAATTTAACATACATAAAATGAATACAAAAATTTCAAAACTTCTATCCTTACAGGGCTTTCAGCCGTGAGGCTTTTCGGCAGGTTCTGAGCTAACGCTCTGCCTAGCTGCCCAGTGAGAACTGGACAACTTTTGAATAGGCCAACTATCGTTGAAGTCCCCTCCCCTAGCCAAATGGCCATTCCACAACCTACTACCACACGAATTTAACCCACCTAAAATTTAACATACATAAAATGAATAAAACAATAAAAAACTTCTATCCTTATGGGGCTATCAGTCGTGAGGCTTTTCCGCAGGTCAGGGGAGAAGCTCAGAGGAGTTTAGTTAATTTCACTTCACAGAAAACCTCTGAAAAACTGTGAAAGGTGATCCGCGAAAATTCGCTCCTCGTTGGGGATCGAACTCAGGCTCCTCAATGCTTAGTACGAGACAGACGACGCCTCTAACCACTCGGCCACGGAGGTGGATTAAAATTAATATTTTCGCTATGTTGCACGGGGGTGCTTTTTTAGTAAGTAGGAATCTGACACTGTTTTCCTTCACTTGTGAAAGAAGTCGTCTGATGCAAGATTTTTAATCGCTTCCTGGCTTGCGCAGAACTAAAAAGAATAACGCGTACGATTTTGTCGTGAACATCAAAACTGGGACAATAAGGAATGGTACAAAATGATTTTCACAAAGTAGTTAGATCTCAATGTGAAACACCTACACACGATGGGTCTGGCGGACAGCCCGTTATGAAGAGGGTGCAATGAAGAACTAGAGACATGTAATATGCCTCTGCCCATCTCTAGTAAACACTAGGCATTTAATACTAGGGGAGTGCTGGTCTAGTATGGTCAGCATTGGCAATTCCTCACAGGCCAGAGTTTTGCAGATCGCATGCAAAATTGACTGGTGGGACGAGTGAGCAGCCTTAAAGGGAGGTTTCACAATGGGCCCATTTTGAGGCCTAAGTGTATGTAGCTATGCTGTCCTCCAGCCAAGTACCCATAACTATCCAGAACTAGATCTCTATGTGACCGTCTAAGAGTATGGTGAATAAATGGTGATAGGTTTTTCTAGTAATTTTGTACCTAGTATCAATATTGGTGGTGGTTATGTTATGGAGTGGGGAGGAATTAGTTTAGAAGTTCCCACCGAATTAGTGGTAATAAATAAGGCGACAATGACCGTAGTTAAGTATATAAGGGACATTTTTCAACCTCATGTTGCATGCTTAGCTCCTTTATTGGCAACGATTTTGATCTAATGCTTGATAATCCTCGTGTATCTCGAAAATTGAATGGAGTTGAAATTCAGTCTATGATATGGCTTTCAAGAAGTCCTGATCTGAATCCTATTACAGATAGGAAGCAATTGATCAACGCGAGTAGGGGTTTGCAACGAGTTCAGGACCTCCAATTGAACAAGACATACAAAATTGGGTTTATGTGCTTAGAATCAGGGCTATCAGCTTAAAAAGAGTTTATAATAGTTTAGAGCAGCTCAGAACAAGGTTGTAACAGGTCATCTTGCTCAATAGGTGGTCCAGAACCCGGTGCTCCTCCCTACTAACACGTCATTAAATATCTTCTAGAGGTTATTCTCAGAGGAATTGAAGCTATAATTCGAGCCTAGCAGATTTGTAATATTAAATGCTAGGTTTTTACAAAAACAAAACTTTATAGGGCTATTAGTACTGAAGTTTTTCCGCCAAGGGAGAAGCTCTGGGGAGTTTAATCACCCGGCATATACCGTAACCGTACAGAAATCCTCTGAAAACGGTGAAATGTGATTCGCGAAAATTCGCCTCGATGGAGTTTGAACTAAAGTTCCCCCCGTACGGTCTGTCGGTGCTGAGGGAGGATGAAAGAAGTAAGGGAGCATAACCGGAAACTCAACCTGTCCTAATTTGTGTTATACAAATTAGGACAGGTTGAGTTTCCGGATGGGTCCAGGAGGGAGTGTTAAGGTCGTTTTAGACGAGACAATTTCTTAGCTTAAAAGTTGTTCAAGAAATGAATTCATATATCCTCCACCCATACAATTTTACTTGACAAATAGAACCCCTTATGTTTTTCCATTCGATCTACCATCCAATTCAATATTTCAAATAATTTACTGTATGTTACGAGACAATTTGGATTGTCTCGCATCTTGACTAATTTTTTAGTCAAGAAATTGTCTTGTCCTAAACGACCTTTAGAACGATAGTTTTTGTTTGCTATTCCTGTCTTTATAAGGGAGCAAAATGAGGGCATGTTTTTAGTTTTGGGCAGGTTCAAGAGGACGTTTTTTTTTCTTTTAAGTTAGGGCAGAATATTGTCAATTTATTGGATTTCTTGTAGTTTAATTTAAGTTGGTGTATTTTATTTTATTTGTATTTTAGTTATAGTATATTATTTTATTTTATAGATTACAGGGATAGTCTTAGTTAGTACAAAACTACGTCACACTTGTATGTAAGTTTGTTGATGCCAAATAAAGGTACATTTATTTACATTCACTTTACAGAAAACCTCTGAAAACGGTGAAAGGTGATTCGCGAAAATTCGCCTCGATGGAGTTCGAAGTCAAGTACATACGAGACGGACGACGCCTCTAACCAATTAGCCATTGAGTTTAGTAGTTTTTTACATTTTCTGTTAAAATTAAATTCAATGTTTCATTTATTATTAAGAAGTTTCATATTAAATTTTATTTAAACATGAGTTCATCTTACATTTTTTTCATTACGCATGCAAATTGTATCAATTCAGTGAATAATAACTATATTGTATTAAGGTCGTTTTAAGGTCGTTTTAGACAAGACAATTTCTTGACTCAAAAGTTAGTCAAGATGCGAGACAATCTAAATTGACTCGTATCATACAGGAAATTATTTAAAATATTGAATTGGATGGTAGATCGAATGGAAAAATATAACGCGTTCTATTTGTCAAGGACAAATTGTATGGGAGAAGGATATATGAATTTATTTCTTGAACAACTTTTGAGCTAAGAAATTATCTTGTCTAAAACGACCTTTAGACAAGACAATTTCTTAGCTCAAAAGTTGTTCAAGAAATGAATTCATATATCCTCCTTCCATACAATTTGTCCTTGACAAATAGAACGAGTTATATTTTTCCATTCGACCTACCATCCAATTCAATATTTCAAATAATTTGCTGTATGATACGAGACAATTTAGATTGTCTCGCATCTTGACTAATTTTTGAGTCAAGATATTGTCTTGTCTAAAACGACCTTTATATAGAAATAAAGCGAATGGAACGAATTTTATGCCGGTGAGTGTATATAACCCGACTGCCGATATTCCCCGCGCAAGTAAGTTATAAACAAACCACTTCACTTATTCATAAAGAATTCCGTTTGATTGCCCACGTTTATCGCATTTGCATATTCACTCGACGCGCCAAAATAAAAGTTGGCACTCGACCATAAGCTACTCGCTTTTCAATTTTTCCAGGCCGTGAAACGAGAAAGAGTTTTTTTCTTCTTCTTCTGGTGTGTGGGCTAGATGGGACTAGTAGGTTTATTCCTGCGGTGTTTCTAATTTATGGGGTCGTGCCTTTATGAGGCAATAAACCAAACTCAATCTTGTATAATTCCGTAAGTCGCGATGCGCGGCTGGGGCCAATCCGCAAAATTGAATGGAGCCGTTCTCGAAGGGCCGTTAATCCGGCGCCGGATTCCGTGTCAACAGACATTCTGATTTACTCATTAGCGTTTTATTGGGCCGTTTCTGCGCGGCTTTATTCGCATTCGTACGACTGTTATTGCGACAGCGGCTAGTGCCCGGATAGAAAATTTGCATGCATATCGTAAAGTTGAACAAATTTCGACCGTTTATTATGGACGATTACATTTGTTTCTTTTTTTGTGTGGAATTGCTTTAATAATATGTGCAGCTACAAAGAATGCGCTTGTAGGTTTTAAGCACGAACAGCTATAAAGGATGTGTAATTCTAATTCAAGATGGAAGTAGAAACCGAAAAAATCAAAAACAATGCCACGATATATTTTCACCGAAAATTATATATTCAATCTATACGCTGAAGGCGTAGACTACACGGTGGTATACATTCGGTATTTCAAATCTGTAACCTCAGCAGGAGGAACAGATATAAAGGATGTGTAATGCTAAATTGTATGCCGAAAGGAACCCAGAGTGGAAGTAAAGATAATTTTTGCTGCTTTCTCCGAACTAATATTTATATTATATATATTTATTTGGTATTTGTGCAATTTTCTTATATATTTATCAATTTGGCCAACATAGGAATTTACAATTTTACAAAACATATGAAGATTTTTGATCATGTTCAAACGCATTCATCATCACGCATTCAATTTGTACATAATGTTATATTATGGAAATTGTACGTAATACAATTTTCCAAAAAATATTCACAGTTGTGAACAGTAACGACTGTGTGTGCGTTCATAGTTCCGCGACGAGTACTACGGTGCGAACCATTCGGGGCAGCTAGAAACAATAAACGAAAGTAGCTTAAATGTGTAAAAAATAGTAAAGCCTTAAGGTCGTTTTAGACAAGACAATTTCTTAGCTCAAAGGTTGTTCAAGAAATTAATTCATATATCCTCCTCCCATAATATTTGTCCTTGACAAATAGAATGCGTTATATTTTTCCATTCGATCTACCATCCAAATCAATATATTTATATATATATATATATATATATATATATATATATATATATATATATATAAAAATATTAGTTCGTAGAAAGCAGCAAAAATTGTCTTTACTTCCACTCAGGGTTCCCCCTGGTAGCAAATTCACATCCTTTATATCTGTTCCTCCTGGTGAGGTTACAGATTTGAAATACCGAATGTGTACCACCGTGTAATCTACGCCTTCGGCGTATAGATTGAATATATAATTTTCGGTGAAAATATATCGTGGCATTGTTTTTGATTTTTTCGGTTTCTACTACCACCTTTGATTGACTGTTTCTCGGTAAGTATTGAATAAAAAAATAACGTAAACCAATTAACATTGAAGGAAATTTAATGCTCTACAACTTTGTATATTTGTATATAAACATTTTCCTCGAAGCCCCCATGATTTAGAAGATATAAGTAAAAAACTGAAAAAAATCCCATAATTTCGAGTTCTTTTGCCCATCCCCAAGTTTCCACAGGTCCCCCAAGATCGAAAACTCGGATTCCACACCCTACACCAACCCCGGACAATATCCCAAACTTCAAAATTTTGTCCAGGTAACCTTTTTTTTGACTTGCCGATTGTACTATGATATCCCTATAAAAATAGAAGTTTTTTTAATTCTATACACCGAAATATAATAATTTTCAAATAGAACACTATTCTATTATTAATCGGCACTCATACACAAAAATCATTGAATACATTAATTAATAAAATTCCCTACTGTTGCTATTGTCACAATTAAACAGGCGCGCGCGTGTCGGTTTGCTTTGAAACAAGCGCGCTCCGTTGTTGGGGGGTTAATTGAATTCGCGTAATATAATATTCATCGGTCGCGTTAATTAACGTTTTATTTTCTCATCGTGCGGCTGTTATAAACGAGGGCGAACTGTATGCGAGAGAGCGTTTTCGATGCTTCATACAAAGTGGGTGATAAATTGTCGCATTCAAATGGAATCGTTTTATTTAAGCACAGGGTGGCGGCGTTTATCACGATAACGATCGAATCACACACAATTTTATGGCGGCCAGGGCTACAGGCCGCTAATATATCGAGTGCTACAGCGTGAGAAGTG
This sequence comes from Lordithon lunulatus, assembly GCA_963942505.1. Taxonomy (NCBI): domain Eukaryota; kingdom Metazoa; phylum Arthropoda; class Insecta; order Coleoptera; family Staphylinidae; genus Lordithon; species Lordithon lunulatus. Next base: position 53,912,626 of record OZ012669.1, read on the forward strand.
CACTTCAAAACAAAAGAAAAGAAAAATCTTGCAATATGGAAAGTGTAATCACTGTTTCTCTAGGAATGTATTCTCAGCATACCAATAATATCATCAAGAATCTGTTTAAACATTATTAACATAAAACATTCGCCTCAAGGGTGATATATTTTCTCTTCTTTTAGGATCAATTTTCCTCCCTTTTCTTTTCCCTGTTGAAATTTGTATGTTGAAATTGAGTGCCGCCGGTGCCAGCCGAAGAAGGAACAAACAAATTTCCTACGGTCCGGAAGTTTACCTACAAAGACCGATCGCGCGAATCGATAGTCGCCCAGCCAGCCGCCCCCCCCTCCGCACACCGCCGCTCGTCCGCGTGGCGGAAAGAAAACACACCCTTTTCAGTTAAATTAAATTGTCCTTTTTACGCGGCCAGAAGTGGATGAATCAGCAGCTCAACACTTCAATTCCCTTTTTTTGCCAGTCGCGCGCGCTCGCGCTCGGATAGAAACCGTTCGATCAGGGCGGCACTGTCGCAACGGAAGTGGAAAAATTACTTTGAAGTAGATAGTTTGGTTTTGATGAAACTTCCGGGGAGGGGCGGTTTAAATTTAAATGTTGGTAATTACAGAGAAATATGATGTGTACGTCTCGGGTAGTTTTATTATAAATATTACGTACGCAGACGTCAGCCTGTACAACTCTCTTGTACTCCAGTATACATGTCACAACTATTGAGCCTGTGAGAAAGAAAGTTATATTATTATTTATATTCATGAATAAAAATGTATTTTATTTAAGTGGTATCAATTTATTTGAAAAAATTGACAACTCTGTAACTGCGCACGTCGATTTACATAAATACAAAACGCAAAATCTTCTACTTTTCACAACAATTTAAATATGACACCACTTTCATTCTCACAGGCTTAATAGTTGTGACATGTATACTTGAGTACAAGAGAGTTGTAGAGGCTGACGTCTTCTACAACTCTTTTATACATCTAATTGTCGTGGCATGTATACTTTCCCCATAAAACAGATTTTACCTAAACTCTGATTTTCGAGCTATATGGTTTTTCCATTCAATTACATGTAACTACTACTATGATATGAATTTATGATATGTCTCCCTTGAATACTGAGCCTGTGTGCATGCTGCACCAGCTACTAAACATCCCCATCGCTCACGCAGCGCCCCCCCTGGCTGCACAACGACCTTTGTTCTGTCGCAGAAATGATTACCCGTGGTATATTGTGCGCGCGATTGCTCTTATTCCCCAAGTTGTTTATACACGCCAATTTCCGCGTCTTCCTATGATTTACGATGCGACAGATCGGCGGAATTATTGTCCCGTGAAAATATCGATTCATCACGATTTTCGTGCCGCCGCCGCCGCTCACCCCCAACCCATCGTAATTCGTATTGTTTCCGGAAACGCGGAAATAAACTGTTTCGGTATAAAAGCTTCGCGGAAGAAAATGATTCATGCGATTCGCAAGTTTGGAGTGCTTTTCAATTGCATGACTACCGTGAAAAATGTTTGCTTGCTGTTAGTTTGGAATTTTGATACGTTTTTTTGTGTGGGAAGTTGAGTTTTGCTGAGGTACATACAAAATTGATATAATTATTTCGTTTTTTACACATTAGATTGCTGTTTTATTTGATCAATAAAACTTTTATTTATTGCCCTATTATTTACGTTACTGTCATTGTTAAACTTCTAGAAAACCTTTATATATCATAACAAAATTCGATTTTTGGTTATTGCGTTAATATTTCAGTTCCCCCCCTGGCTGAATTTTATTAAGTGCCCGCCAATAATTCAGGCCTTACTTCCTGCGGGCCTGCCGCATAAATTGCACACGACGGGTCACTCCGTGGGCCGGCCGAGAGAGAGGCTGGTTTGCCTTTATGGCCCGGCGGCGGGCTACCGTGCGGCCGTAAATAAAATTTAATTGCCATTATTATTGAATTATAATATATGTGCGAAACCGCGCCCCGCCCGTTTCCGAAACGTAAGCGCAACCTGTTCGTTTTATGGCCGGCACGTGCGCGTCCATACCCCGAGCCTGCAGGACTATTCAGCCTTTATGGCCTTATGGGCGCCAGCATACCATCATATTTTAGTGTGGTACTATCGATAATGACGCGATGAGAGGAAGATATGGAGAAGGCGTACTCAACGAAAATGGTAAGAAAATGCTAGATTATTGTAGAATGAATAATCTAGTAATAACGAATACACTATTCAAACACAAGGACATACACAAATACACCAGGGAAGTGATAAGCAGGAACGAAAAATCTATAATAGACTATGTACTAGCAGAACAAGGGAAAAGGAGCAAAATAATAGACACAAGAGTAAAGAGAAGTTACGAAATTGGAAGTGATCACTATCTAGTAGAGACGAAAATAAAGGAAGACTACCAAGATAGCGATAAAAAAAAGCAGAGACCAAATATAGCAATAAACTACAACAAGATAAGAACATACAAACTAAGGGAAAAAGAAATAGCAAAAATCTATAAGGAGAAAATAGAGGAGTAATTAGTAAAGGGCAACTATAGATAAGAAGTAGAGGAAATGTGGAATAAATTAAAGAAAAATATACTGGAGACAGCACAAGAGACATGTGGGACAAAGCAAAACACAAACAAGAAGCAGCAGACAGCATGGTGGTCGCAGGACATAAGAGAGAAAATAAAGGAAAAGAAAAAAGCATGGCAAAGATACCTAAATGACAAAAATAGTAAAAACTACGAAGAATACAGTTTAAAGAGGAAAATAATAAAAGATAAGGTCAGAATAGCAAAGAGCAGGGAATGGGAAAAGTTCGGAGAGACAATGGAGAAAAATGCAAAGGAAAACCAAAAATTATTCTATAAAACACTAAAACTAAACAGAAAAGAAAAAGGACAAGAAGTAAATTATATACAAGACAATCAAGGAATATTGCTGAAGGACAACGAAAAAATACTGGAAAGATGGAAAGAATATTTTGAAGACTTACTATCACAAAATGGTGGAAATGAACAGAAGACAAGAGACCAGAACGACTCGGAAGCAGATATAGAGATGATCAATGGAAAAGAAATAGTAGAGATAATAAGGGAAATGAAAATAGGGAAATCACCAGGACAAGACCAGATCACAACGGAAATGATTAAACATATGGGACCTGCAGGTAATGAAATACTACTAAAACTAATAAACGAAATATGGAGGACGAATAAAATACCCAGAGATTGGCAAGTATCGTTAATCGTACCGATACACAAGAAAGGCGATAAGACAAAATGTTCAAACTATAGGGGTATAACACTCATAAGCATAGGTATGAAGATCTTAGAAAAAACAATTAACAAAAGAATACTAGCAAAAATAGAGCAGACGCTAGAAGAATCGCAATGTGGATTTAGGAAAGGAAGATCCACACAGGACAACATTTTCACGATAAAACAAATCACAGAAAAAAGAATTGCAAATAATAAAAACACATACCTAGGATTCATCGACCTGGAAAAAGCATTCGACATGATACCAAGAAATAAATTATGGAAAATCCTGGAAGAGAGAGGTGTAGAAAGAAAGACAGTCGAATTAATACAAAACATATACAACAACAACACCAATGCAATAATACACAAGGGGCAAACATCAAGAACATTTCAGACAACCACTGGACTAAGACAAGGAGGCGGGCTCAGTCCTACATTATTTAACATATACATAGATGAAATAATGAAGAGCATGAAACCAGAAACCAAAAAAGCAAACATAGGGTACAAAAACATGCAAGTTGTAAAAATATCAGAAGGAGCATTCGCTGATGATGTAGTAGTGATAGCAGAAAATGAAGGTAATCTGCAGCACAACCTTAGTGTATGGAACAGACACCTAGAAAAGTATAACATGAAAATGAACTATAACAAAACAAAAGTGATGGTAACAGGAAACCAGAAAGAACAAATAAATATAAAGATAGAACACAATAGAACAAGTAGAAGAATTCAAATACCTGGGAGTAGCACTGACAGAAGACGGAAAAATGGAAGGCGAACTTAGTAACGGAATAAACAACACAGCTAAAACATACCACACATTGAGCAATATACTGATTAACAAGAAAGAGATCAGCAGAAGAACAAAAATAAATATATATAAAAGCATATATAGACCTATACTGACATATGGAAGCGAGACGTGGAAGCTAACGAAGAGGGACAACAGTAGAATACAGGCAATGGAAATGAAATATCTCAGAGGAGTAAAACGAGAAGAGACAGATTAAGAAATGATGACATCAGAGAAGAACTGGGAATTGAAGCTGTAGATAAGTATATAGAAAAAAAAATCTCAGAGGAGTAAAACGAGAAGAGACAGAATAAGAAATGATGACATCAGAGAAGAACTGGGAATTGAAGCTGTAGATAAGTATATAGAAAAAAAATTCTCAGAGGAGTAAAACGAGAAGAGACAGAATAAGAAATGATGACATCAGAGAAGAACTGGGAATTGAAGCTGTAGATAAGTATATAGAAAAGAAACAACTAAACTGGTGGGGTCATTTAATTAGGATGGACAAAAAGAATCAACAAAACAGGTATGGGAAGCAAGAACTGAAAATAAAAGAAGAAGAGGTAGACCAAGAAAAGAGTGGGACAACATAATAGAGGACATAATAATCAAGAAAGGAAAAACAGTCAAGCTAGCAAGAGAACTGGCGAAGAACAGAAAGGAGTGGAAAGAATTTTTTACAAATGTATAAACAACAGTAATTGTAAACTATACTAATGTTAATAATGTTAATGTAATAGCCTACACCGAAAGGTAAAAGGCAATTGATAGTATATATATATATATATATATATATATATATATATATATATATATATATATATACATATATATATATACTATCGATAATTATTTCTTCGTCCGCAATTATTATGACTGTTGGTGTACTCTAAAATTTCTAGATTTTTGTATATATTCTCAGCATTGGGATAGTAAATGCAGGGATGCTGCCACGAATCAAATGCTTGATTAGGAACGCCATATTGTTATGACACCTTAGATCAAACAGATATCACATCTAAGAGTGAATTCAACTCTTAGCAATCTATACATCTAGATTTCAATCTTGTTGGATCTTATCACTGTAGCTTAGCCATAACTTGTGTATATCGATATATAGCACCACTACTTTACTCTCATATTTACTCTCTACTGGATAGTTCTGGATAGTTGGCTAGAGGGTGCATGGCTAAAGACATTTAGGCCTCAAAATGGGCCCATTGTGAAACCTCCTTTAAGACTACTCACTCGTCCCACCAGTCAATTTTGCGTGCGAGCTGCAAAACTCTGGCGGGTGAGGAGTTGCCAATACTGGTTATACTAGGCCAGCACTGTGTTTACTAGAGCTGGGCAGAGGCATATTACATGCTCTGCTGTTTCTAGTTCTTCATTGCACCCTCTACAAACCCTCTACTAAATATATTAATACTTGATTTAATATTAATTCATTCGAAAAGTCGTGCGGTGTCCACACCAGATATTTTCTTTCGCGTAAATTCCCGGAAGTTATCGTTGCAAATTATGCTTATCCTCAATTCCATTATAATATCCGGTTAATGAATTATAATTAAGATTAGCGCAGTGCAAAAATAATAATCGCCGCTTAAAAACAACGCGTCCGGACTTAATCCGCGCGATGAATTCACATTAGCGCAATTACCAATTCCGCGCGCGGAAGTTACTACATATGACTTTTGTTTCGGCGCCAATTTGCATACTGCATAAAGTTTCCATGCGGATTAACATAAAATAATACGGTCGGGAGTCGAATTAATAATTTTCGGGCGACGATCGGTGCGATGTCAGTTCAGTCCGTTGTCTCTGCATGCAAATCCTCCTTCCGTTCGACAAAGAACGTGCACTGGGTTAACGAGGGGATTACAATGCGGATCAGTTTTGTTAATTTTTATTCATTTTATTGTTTTCTTACGAGTCTCAGATGGCATATTATTTTAATTAATAGCTTGTAGATGCAGATGATAAAAATATCGAGAATAAAAATAAATAATTCAGGCTTAAAACTTATGTAACAGAATCGGCATAGTAATCGTACAAATTATTAAAATTGGCATAGTAATCGTACACTTTACAAAAATAATGAATATCTGAAAATCTAGGATATCTGAATATCTAGGATATTATTTTCCAAAAAAAAAATCGATCGTGTTTTATATTAATATGTTACTTCTTCAACCGAATTCACTTTTATTTTATCTAAAACTGCACTATAAATAAAATAATAGTGATAATTTTCTATTCTACTATAGATAAAATAGTAGTGATTCGGTCGAAGAAGTAACATATTAATAGAAAACACGATCGATTTTTTTTGCAAAATAATATCCTAGATTATCTGAAAATCTAGGATATTATTTTGCAAAAAAAATCGATCGTGTTTTCTATTAATATGTTACTTCTTCGACCGAATCACTACTATTTTATCTATAGTGCAGAATAGAAAATTAACACTATTATTTTATTTATAGTGCAGAATAGATAAAATAAAAGTGATTCGGTTGAAGAAGTAACATATTAATATAAAACACAATCGATTTTTTTTTTGGAAAATAATATCCTAGATTTTCAGATATCCTAGATTTTCAGATATCCATTATTTTTGTAAAGTGTACGATTACTATGCCAATTTTAATAATTTGTACGATTACTATGCCAATTCTGTTACATCATAAGTTTTAATTCTGAATTATTTATTTGTATTCTCGATATTTTTATCAAACAAATACACTTGCATCTACAAATTTATAAATGTATATGCTTTTATTTTCAATAATCTTTTAATTTGTTTCTTTCTTTAAATAAAATTATGATTTCTACAGTAACAGCAATATTCTTCAGCTGTGTGATATGTATGACCACACGCGTGTTGACCTCAAACAGACAAACGTTTTGTATTTGCTAGTTGTAAATGCAATCGCATATAGGGACGAACCACGAGGCCTAGATTTTAAAGATGGTCAGCGCCTAAAAAGGCCGCTTCGAAAATGCACTTCTCATTAAAATGCGATAAGCAAGCTGATGATGATTGGGAATACATTAATAAACTGACGAACCTGACAGTTTTATTAATCACAATCGACATCGAATCGTAAAGTAATTTGGTTTGTAACGTACGGTGTATTGTGTTTTATATACAGTAATATTTAATAACAATATATAATTGTGATTTATTACTACTAAACATCACATTTATACATACAGTGTGTTCCTAAAGTATGGAATATATTCGATAAAACCCTTATTTAGGTACCTTACACGATCGTGTAACGTGTCAATATTTTAGAATAATGACAGTATTACTGTAGGAGAACATGTTTAAAATGTTCGTTATTCTAAAATATTGACAATATTACTTATGGTGTAAGGTATAGTAATGATGGAATGAAGAAAATACTGAAGTTTTTCCGGATAACCAATTTTTGCAAAAGTCATAAAGGCCCACGATCAATAATACTGTCAATCCTAGTAGTGTCAGTATCATATATATATCAAGTAATCAAACTTGATATATATGATACTGACACTACTAGGATTGACAGTATTATTGATCGTGGGCCTTTATGACTTTTGCAAAAATTGGTCGGACACGTCAATTTTTAATATTAAATTTCCAATTTTTAATAAAAGAACAATGACGTTATCGACAATTTTTTCAAATGGTAACCTAATTTTTTTATTGCGGATTCTGAAAAGGATTATCTTTCTGCGATCAGCGATGTATATTATGATATAGGTCACATAAGGATATTTCCGAGAAAAATCGTTTCAAATTTCATAGTGAAGAAAAACACGCAACGCGAAATAATATTTAATTAATTTTCTGTGAAGTTATATACCGGGTAATTAAACTCATCGGAGCTTCTCCCTTGACCGGCGGAAAATCCTCACGGCTGATAGCCCTATAAAGATAGAAGTTTGTTTTTATAATTATTAAGTATATATAGCTGATAGCCCTATAAAGATAGACGTTTTTTTTATAATTATATATACTTATATAATAATCCCCACGGCTGATAGCCCTATAAAGATAGAAGTTATTTTTTATAATTATTAAGTATATATAGCTGATAGCCCTATAAAGATAGACGCTTTTTTTATAATTATATATACTTATATAATAATCCCCACGGCTGATAGCCCTATAAAGATAGAAGTTATTTTTTATAATTATTAAGTATATATAGCTGATAGCCCTATAAAGATAGACGTTTTTTTATAATTATATATACTTATATAATAATCCCCACGGCTGATAGCCCTATAAAGATAGAAGTTTTTTTATAATTATATATACTTATTAATATTATTATTAATATTAATATTATATATACTTATTAATTATTAAAAAAAAATTATCAGCCATGGGTATTTTCCGCCACTCATTAGCATTAACATTAAAATTATTAGTATTATTATTATCCTGCAATATTAATACTACAGAAGACATAATTGTTTTATATAGGATGATACAGATATTAGCTATAATAATTGTAATTATAACTACTTTGTATATTTGTATATTATGTAATATGTATTAGTATGAATGAAAAAATTATTTTGAAATGATTTTCTATTTCTTTTTTGTTAAATCTGATGCTCATGCCCGTTCGCTTTGGGCTCTTTGCTGGAGTACGTGGCTCATTGACCCGTGCCCCGTCAAGAGTTGACTAACGATCCTCCTCCCCTCGTTTTTGTCTCCTTCCCATGCGGGAGGATTCTTTTTATGCAGCACGAAATCAAGATAACCGCGACCCCAGCCGCTCCAATGATAACCAATTGAAAACGCACGTTTCGTATGGAATTCATAACCGAAACACGTTTAATTAATTAAAATAATCAAGACTAAACATAAAACTGTATGTACTAATTTTAATTCGTCTAGCATTTTTCTAAAAAATAAACCAGATTTGCTATAAACAAGATTATCCAACAGTCATAAAACTTTTTCAAGCTACTTCTCAAAATTGATTTTTTCGTTAAAAACTCCTTTTATGGTCAATAATACTGTCAGTCCTAGTACTGTCTGTATTTGCTATAATCCTCCTTTTATATTAATCAAGTAATCAATTATCCGAATAAACATCATTAGTATACCTTACACGATCAGTAATACTGGCAATATTTAATATTTTACAATAATGAATAGTTTAAACATGTTATCATACAGTAATACTGTTATTATTCAAAAATATTGACGGAAACATTGATCGTGTAAGGTGCCTTACAGGGTAGTATTTCGCCGAAAAACTAGTTACAGAGAAACTGTTGGAAGGCGTCACAAAAAAACTCCTTCTTTTTCAGATCGAATATTTTATATATATATATATATATATATATATATATATATATATATATATTTATATATAGAGCTAATAGCTATATACTATTTTGCACGATGATTTTCAAAAAATGTTTTTTTTTGAGCAAATTTTTGAACGAAAAAATTTAATATTTTTCCACATACACATATGTGTTTGAAATCACGCCAACTTAAACTAAAGACTCGAATTTGTCTTAAAATGTCTAAAAATTAAATAACCAACGATACCATAATGGCTTGCAGATTTGTACAGATGTGCCTTCCTTTCCAGAACTAATTTCTGACATTTAGAGTGGACACCCTGTCAATTCGATATATATATATATATATATATATATATATATATATATATATATATATATATATATATATATATATTTATATAGAATAGTTTCTGTTATTCAAATACTATTGTCTATTACCCTGTTGACCCTAATGATTAGAAAATAATCTTCATATTAGTGTGTAATAAAGCTATCAGCTACAATTTGTTATCTAGTAACTTGTGTTTTGGTGATGAAAAACTGTTGAAAACCAAGTTACTCTCCTTAAACGCCGCTAAAAACTTCCAGCAGTATAAAAGAAAGGGTTTCTAATTTCGCCGGCGCAATTACAGACAAGCCCCGCCATTCAGAAGGGTTTCCCTTTTGTATAACACGGCTGCCCCGGCTGAGTGAGCACCCGGCTCCGCCACCACGCCGTGTCCTCGACTCAATAATGGCATTCAGCCGGCTGGCGGGGGTGGCGGGAGGAGACGAGGGCGCCCTCTGCTCGGCCCATAGAGATTACTCGACATCGCCACTCTTGTAATGTGACATCTTTATGCAACTGCAGGTTCATCATCTTGCACACAATGCGCCGAACTCACCTCCCGCAAAACCGCCCCCCGCCGTTGCCGTTTAAAGAGGAACACAGATAAATTCAGCAAATACACGCGCATGCATATTGCTACCCCCCCTCGAACCCCGACGATTTCATCGCGTTTTCTAAATGAGCCGTGAAATATTAAATTTGGTTTATTAACATCAGCCCCTGCCTATCCATTAAAAGGCTAAGAGGGTATTTAGTTATGGGGTGATGATGTTTATTCAAAGCTACAGGAAATATAATAAATACAATTAAATTAACTGTGACTAATTAATTATAATAGAAATTATTAAAACCTTGTCAACGAAAGACTACTTAAATTAGTAAATAAATATCTGGTATGGGCACCACCATTACATTAATTATTTCACTTTTTTTAATCATTTTAACATATTTAGACACATTTTGACACATTTCAACACGTTTTGACACATTTGGACACGTTTTTGACATATTTTGACACGTTTTTGACACATTTTGACACATTTGGACACGTTCTTGACTTATTTTGACACGTTTTTGACACATTTTGACACATTTTCACACGTTTTTGACATATTTTGACACATTTTTGACACATTTTGACACATTTTGACACATTTGGACACGTTTTTGATATATTTTGACACGTTTTTGACACATTTTGACACGTTTTGACACATTTGGACACGTTTTTGACATATTTTGACACATTTTTGACACATTTTGACATGTTTTTGACATATTTTGACACGTTTTTGACACATTTTATTTATTTATTTATTTATTTATTGTTTCCCAACGGTAACAATACCAAAAATGGAAATAACAGACTTTACAAATTTTGGCCCGTTTTACCATATTTTGACACGTTTAGACACATTTAGACACGTTTTGAGTCATTTTGACACGTTTTTGACACATTTTATTTATTTATTTATTTCTTCCCAACGGTAACAATACCAAAAATGGAAATAACAAACTTTTTGCTCGTTTTGACACATTTTCGCAGATTTAGACACTTTGTGACTCATTCTGACTCGTTTTTACACATATTGAACCATTTTCACACATTTTGAGACGTTTTGACATATTTTGGAACGTTTTGACATATTTTGGCACATGTAGACACATTTTGACACCTTTTGACACGTTTATACACATCGTGACATATTGTGACACATTGTTACACATGTTGACACATTTTGGTACGTTTTGACATTCTCTTTTTTTAATAATAATGATATTTGCCACAATTTGACTTATTTTCCAAGGGACAGTATGCAAGAGGACGTGGAAGTTGCATATGCACAATATAGACACTCTGACGTGATTTGTTGCCGTTGGGTGTTGCCAAATCTCACAAATTTTGAGTTAAAATTTACTAGTCTGTTCATATTAACAACGTTTTTCAAACATTATTGGTATAGTGATAACACTATTGTATTTATTCGTTTAAATTTGTAAAAAAAACTAGTTTATTTTAATAATATCACCCATCGCGCCACAGCAGCTTGTAAGTGGTAGGATAAAAGTTATCATAACCCAAAGGACAGTATACAAGAGGACGTGGAAATTGCATAAGCCCAACGTAGACACTCTGACGTACTTTGTTGCCGCCGGATGTTGCGGAATTTCACAAATGCCATGTTGAAATTTACAAGTGTGTCCACATACACCACGTTTGGTATAATGTACACAATATTGGGTTTATTCGCTTAAATTTGTAATAAACTACTTTTTTTAATAATATGATCCATCACGCGACAGCAGCTTGTAAGTATTAGGATCAAAGTTCTTATAACCCAAGGGACAGTATACAAGAGGACGTGGAAGTTGCATAAGCACAATGTAGACACTCTGACGTGTTTTGTTGCCGACGGATATTGCCGGTTGTTGCAAATGCCGTATTGAAATTTACTAGTCTGTTCATATTAACCACGTTTTTAAAATACTATTAGTATAATAATAATACTATTGGGTTTATTCATTTACATTTGTAATAAACTACTTTATTTTAATAATATCAACCATCGCGCCATAGCAGCTTCTATGTGGTAGGATAAATAGTTATAACCCAAAGGACAGTATACAAGAGGACATGGAGGTTGCATAAGTACAATGTAGACACTTTGACGTCCTTTGTTGCCTCGATCTCACAAATCCCGTGTTGAATTTTACTAGTCTGTTCATATCAACCACGGTTTTCAAACACAATTGATATACTGATAACACTATTAGGTTTATTCGCTTAAATTTGTTATAAACTACTGTATCTTAATAATATTGCAATTGGTAGGATCAAAATTCTTATAACCCAAGCAGTAGTATACAAGAGAGACGTGGAAGTTGCACAAGCACAATGTAGACACTCTGGCATGCTTTATTGCCGCCGGATGTTTCTAGATCTTACAAAACCATCTTAAAATTGACTTGATTCGTATTTTTTGAGGCTGACGTTGTTCTGGATTAGTCATAATAATCACGTTTTACTAATGATATTGGTATAATGATAATACTATTAGATTTATTCGTTTAAAATTGTAACAAACTACTTACTACTAACTATTTTATTGATGCAGTGCGAGGGATGCCATTCCTCGCACTACAGCAGGTTTAATTTTGCCACCAAGTTTCCACCTCGATTGTGCCATAAGATACATTTTCCGCCAAATATCCAATTCCAATTACAATGTAATTTAAATTTACCGCTAAATATCGTTGCTGTATCGCATTCTGATGACGTATTGATGTTGCCATCACCGAATTGGCCAACAATATCTTCTACATCCTCTTATATACCATCATTGGCTAAAGCGCTATTTTAAGGCAATAAAAAACATATTTTGTATAATTGTTTCGAATTCATTAATAATAAATCGATATTATCAAAATCTCATGTTTAGTAGTAGTAAGCAAGTAGTAAGTGAAGAAAAAATATGTAAAGCAACCCCTAATCATTTATAAATCACTTCACTTCACCAAATTCTAAGTAAAATAATAATTATTTATCAAATTGTAGATAATTTTATAAAACATAGCTAAATAACCCCTATCTCTCTATAAGTTCTCATTGAAATGCCAAACTAATTATTTTGTATGATTCCAGTCCTCCAATGCTTAATAAGATTAGCATGTTGGCGTTGAATCATCCAATTGGAAGCGCAATTCCTACCACCCCCGAACCCCTAAACCCGACAAAACGTCGTCGTCGTCCGAGAGCATTCTGGCAGCGAGTCGTGCGAATTACGTCGAACAAATGGCGTAAATTAGGGGTAGATAGAGGGCATTAATTCCGGGGACGTAGCATATCTACGGACGCAGCCAGTTTCTTGTGCAAATTAAGTTTGACCACAACAATAGTAACCCGGGCGCGCCACCCCCACGCTCCGTTAAGACAGCGACGGGATTAATACCGCGGTTTGAAATGACCTCAGCGGCTAGTGCTGGACAGCGGGGGGTGGCGGCGGTTTCACACGTGGCCCATAATTGCCCGCCGGATTTATTACCTACGTGACTGGGATTGTTTCGAACTGTAAAGGGAGCCCTAGGTATCAGCTCATTTGCATTTTTTAACTATTCCGCGCGGCCGGAATTAGCTATTCATAAAATTGCGTTTGGAAAATGACGTGATGCCGGACGATCAGATTAGGGGGCAGAAAGCACGATTGCTTTTTTTACTGCGATACAAAGGTAGTTTCATTGTTTTAAAATTGCCTAGCCCATTATATTTTTTAATCGTTTCAAGCTACAGGGATGACTTAACTGGCAATGTAAAGAATTCACGATCAATAGGAATTTCATTCCTAAATGTTATTCTAATTATATATCTCCATTCAACTATAATAATAATAATAATAAAGTGTCTTTATTTCATTTTCAATTACAATTTAACAGTTTGACATTAAAACAATACAACATTGAAAAATAAAACGGCGGTTTTCAGATAATTGTACATCTTATATAAAATGGACAATCTCTGCTTTTCAACTATATAACTATATAACTATATAACTATATAACTATATAACTATATAACTATATAACTATATAACTATATAACTATATAACTATATAACTATATAACTATATAACTATATAACTATATAACTATATAACTATATAACTATATAACTATATAACTATATAACTATATAACTATATAACTATATAACTATATAACTATATAACTATATAACTATATAACTATATAACTATATAACTATATAACTATATAACTATATAACTATATAACTATATAACTATATAACTATATAACTATATAACTATATAACTATATAACTAATATGTGCATTGTTATTTTTGTAGTTCCGCCAGATGGCGCTAAACTTTCTCACTAAAGACACATTTATTTTGTCCTTATATTTTGTATAGAATTTCCCATATCAAGATTTTTATTCGCCCATCAACAAAATGAAAACTCTTTCAAAACGTTTTATCACCACCAGTCACTCTCCTAATTTATTTATATAGCGCATACAAACCACCGCCCCCCCTCGAAATTCTAAACAGATTTCCTTTTTAAGTGTGTCATTATTCTAAAATAAATTTAAACGTGATGCTATCTGGCGGTGGTGTAAAGGCCCCGACCTATCTGCTCTGGCTGGTTTTATAAAAATGTAGACCGTAAAACAGGGCAAGCGAGATTAATGTCGCATGATATGAAACTTTTCGGTTACGGTCAGAATTGACGTATTGTGTATAGCGGTTTGCGCGGGGGCGGAAAGGCTCGATGAGGAGGAAATAAAACTGTAATTTTTCACGTGACGGAGCGGCGCGGGGAATTGGAAAGTGAATTGAGATGAGAAAAAAAATGAGACTAGGGGGGGAAGGCCTATTAATCTTCAATCATATATTTGGGATGATATCAAAAAAAAGTTTGTTTTATTGACCGAAAAGTTATATAAGAAAGTATTAATTTGAAAAATGAATGATACCAAGGGTGTGCTTCTAAAGCCCTGGTTTCCTAGGAGAACGGTCGCTTTAAAGCGGCCGCTTTTGACGTCATTCAAAAATCACAAAGGTCGTTTTAGGTATATGTAATAGAAGAATTCACAATTTTTCATCGTAATTCATTGCGTTTTTGCAGTACGTTGAGGTATTACACTTTATAGGAAACTATATTCGTTTATGTACACGTAGAATTATTTTTGTGACGTAAAAATGACGTCAAAAGCGGCCGCTTTTAAGCGGCCACTCTCCTAGGAAACCAGGGCTTTACACTCGATGATAATAATTATTATTAGAAACATTATGTATACATAACATTGTTAATAAACTGTTTGATAAACTAACCCGTATTCATAAACGTCTCTAAAGTCCTGGTTTCATAGCAAGCGGTGTCGATAAATACGGCCGTTTTTGACGTCATTTACACATTACAAGATACGTTTTAAGTACATGTAATTGAATAACTCGCCAGATTCTAGTGTAATTCATGACATTTTGTCAATACTTTGAAGTATACCGCTCTCTGGATTACTAGATTTATTTAAGTATACATCAAATAAATGTGTGACGTCAAAATGACGTAAAATACGGCCGATTTGGTCGACACCGCTTCCTAGGAAACATCAAGGCTTTAGCTCTCTAGAGCCCCGATCTCTAGGAAGCGGTGCTAATAAAAGCGGTGGCTTTTGACGTCAAAAGAAACGTTTTAATTATATGTAATTGAATGACTCACCATAATCAATTGTAATTCATAATTTTCCCCCATTACATTCAGGTATACCGCTCTCTTACCATATTTATTGAATTACACGAACAACCCTTTTTGTAGTGTCAAAAACTGCCGCTTTAACCACACCACTACCTAATAAACCAGGGTTTAAAATGCAAATTGATCTTTCAACTTCACAACTGATTTTAAAGTTTAATCGCCTGTTATTTAGTTAGTCGCAGCAGAAATTGGATGATTGTAGCATCTACTATGTGGTCATTCATTTTTATTGAAGGAGATGAAACAAACCACTATATTTTTTATCACTTTTTAAATAATAAGTGGTAAAAAATATAGTGGTTTGATTTTGGTTTTGGATCTCTTTCAATGCAAATGAATTACCACATAGTAGATGCCACAACCATTCAATTTCTGCTAGTTTCCCCTAAGCTCTAGGCATTTTCATGTTTTTCCGATGAAGCCTTGGTTTCCTAGAAAGCGGTGTCGACAAAAGCGGTCGTATTTCACGTCAATTTGACGTCACACATTTCTTTTGCGTATATATAAATAAATCTGGTAATCCAGAGAGCGGTATACTTCAAAGTATTGGGAAAATGTCATGAATTACACTAGAATCTAGTGAGTTATTCAATTACATGTACTTAAAACGTATCTTGTAATGTGTAAATGACGTAAAAAAACGGTCGTTTTATCGACACCGCTTGCTAGGAAACCCATACATAACTGAATGTACAAATAGTAGTTGCATTATTGGTCAGGACTAATCCTTAAAAATAGTATCTGCCGATTACCATCGGTTAAATCGTAATCGGCAGATACTATTTTTAAGGATTAGTCCTGACCAATAATGCAACTACTACTTGTACCTTCAGTTATGTCCTGGTTTCCTAGGAAGCGGTGTCGAGAATAGGATTTAACGGTATCCTAAAATCAGTTCAGTTTTAAATATCCATTTTACATTTAAAAGAGCTTTATTTTTAACAGACGTTTATGAATTCATATTTGGGGGCCTCTATAGTTTTTTAATAATATAAACATAGAAACTTATAATTATATATAGTGGGGAAAGGTCCTGAATAATTTTTCAAATGAAAATTTTAAATTTTAAACATTTTCTGTTTTAATAATATTAAGTGGCAATCATAAATTCCAATTTGTTGTAAAGATACAGGGACCATTATGTCGAAAATTTATCACGATTCATTAAAAAAAAGGCGTAATTATTTTTCATTTTGTGCGCTCTCGTCGGGCGATAAAAGTGGGGGGTCCGAGGGGTGGCAAAGGGCGTTGTGCGTTATAAAATATACCCCGTTAATGAGCAACTAATGACCCGCGCTTGGAAAGGAGGAACTTTCCGGCGATATTAGCATAAAATGTTCGCCCGTCCCGATAATACTCTTCATGCCGTGAACTTTTTCAACTCTTCTCGAACTTATCGCCGGTTTTGTTTCTTGACGTTTTTAAACGCGAATCTTTTTACACAAGATAATATATTGGGGTGGAAAGAGTTTTTAATGATTTTATGATAATGGGTGAAATTCATTCATTCGAAATTCAGAAAATCCACCTCTTGTTCACAAACGCCTCATATTTTGACATAAACTTAAATAATAAAGGAGATGAATAAAACTACTATGTTTTTTACCACTTATTTAATTGTTTAAAACAACTAGTTTCGCCTAAGCTCTAGGCATTGTCAAGTTTTACCCGATGACTGAAGGTAAAAATGAACGAGCGCGCTTATATAAGTTTACAAACATCAATAAACAGTATACAATTGAACAGCAATAAAAAAAATTAAAATTAAAAAAATATAAAAATAACCTAAAAGAAAAAATATATACACATGTAAGACCAAAGAAGGAGGAAAACCCACCCTCGGGGATTACCCTGTAAACACTAATGGTTACAAACTAATTCCCGCAGCGGATTTTCCAACTTTTAAGGTTTAAAAGACTATAAAAATGAAATACCAATATATAAAAGAACACAAAATGCTATAAAAAAAACAAAACAAACAAAAAATATATGATACCTGATATACATATATATATATATATATATATATATATATATATATATATATATATATACATATATACACACACACACATACATATACATACACACACACATACATATATACATATATATATATATATATATACATACATATACACATATACACACATACACACACACATACATATACATATACACATACACACATATACCCATACACATATATATATATATATATATATATATATATATATATATATATATATATAAACAAAATAATAATAATAATAAATACAAATCAAACAGTGATATAAGAAAAGCGGGAAATAAATTAATGAACATTTTTAATAATTAATAATTTATAGCTGATTACAATTCTATACTGACGGGATACATTTAAATAGTGGTGTATATACTAGGTCGAGCTGGTCATTAAGAATCTCCAAATTGTTTTGCTGACGTAATTTATAAATTTCCAGTGATTCTAATAGTGTTAATTTTCTCCCTTTCTCTGCGATGTGCAAGATCTGAAGAGAATCAAAATTTGGAAACGGGTGGTCGGTATTTAAACAATGGTTCGCGAAAGTTGAGGAAGTGTTGCCGAGTCTAAATGAGGAATAGTGTTCGTTATATCGTTTTTCAAAATTACGACCAGTTTGACCCACATATACACCAGTACACTCGGAACATTTCAATTGGTAAACTCCTGATTTTGAAGAAGAGGGCTGGTGGTCTTTAGAGTTGAACAATATAGTAGATAATTTTGAGGGGGCTCGGAAGGCTACTTTAAGGTTGTTTGATGTGAGAATATTTCCTATTTTTACTGAAATTGGTCCGAAAAAGGTTAACGAGGCAAAGATAGGTGTTGGTGCGGGTATAACGGGGTAGATCATTTTAATTGCTAACTGTCTATATTTCCGATGAATGATTTTGTCAATTTGGTTTGTGTAGAATCCGTTATTCACGGCGATGGTTTTGATATTTTTAATTTCAGACTCGAGATCTGTTTCGGAAAGTGGTACTGTTAGGGCTCTATGAACCATTGAATTATATGCCGCTAGTTTGTGAGATAATGGATGGTGGGAATTATTAGGTATAGTAATTCCAGAGTATGTGGGCTTTCGATATATGTTAAATGCGAATGTTGATGGCGTTCTTGTGATTGCTAGATCTAGGAAGTTTATTGTATTGTTCTTTTCTATTTCAACGGTGAATTTAATTTTAGGGTGAATGGAGTTTATAAAGTTTAGGAACATTTCTAACTGTCGTGGGGTACCGAGAAAACCGGCAAGAATGTCATCTACATATCTGTACCAAAATTTAATGTGCATGTCTGTAAGTTTCGACTTGAAAATTTGTTTCTCCAGGTGGGACATGAAGATGTCAGCTAACAGTGGGCTGAGGGGTGAGCCCATGGGGAGACCAGAGTTTTGAAAATAGAATTTATTGTCAAATTGGAAATAATTTTGTGCAACACAGATTTCAAAGGCTGACTGAAGTTCTGATCTGGTTACTGGGTGTATGGTGGTTGTATCCATTAAGTCCCGAATGATAGTAAGGCATTCGTCACATGGAATTTTTGAAAACATGCTTGTGACATCAAATGAGACTAATTTAAAGTTTTTGGGGGCAGCGAGCGTATTGAGTTTGGTGATTAGTGAGTGTGAATTTTTGATACTGTATGGAGAGTTAAACTTAATTAACTGATTAAAAATAGCGTTGGTTTTGATTGCAAATTGCCGAATTGGTGAATTGATATAGGATACAACCGGTCTTATCGGGAGGTTTTCTTTATGAGTTTTGATTAACCCATATAATCGGGGTGCACGTGGATTCATAGTGGTAAGTCTCCAAAGATCAGATTTATCGAATATCGATGAAGGGTGTTTGAGAAAATCTCTTACGTTCTTTTGAAATTCGAATGTGGGGTCATTGATTTCGGTAAGGTCTTCCGAGGTAATAAAATCGTTTATTTTATCAGTGTATACTGTTTTTGGCAGAATTACCACGATATTCGATTTATCTGCTCTTGTGAAAACGAGATCATTTACGGAGATTTTTTGTCTTAAGGACCTAATGGTTTGTTGATCTGAGATGTCGGACCAATTTCAGTAAAAATAGGAAATATTCTCACATCAAACAACCTTAAAGTAGCCTTCCGAGCCCCCTCAAAATTATCTACTATATTGTTCAACTCTAAAGACCACCAGCCCTCTTCTTCAAAATCAGGAGTTTACCAATTGAAATGTTCCGAGTGTACTGGTGTATATGTGGGTCAAACTGGTCGTAATTTTGAAAAACGATATAACGAACACTATTCCTCATTTAGACTCGGCAACACTTCCTCAACTTTCGCGAACCATTGTTTAAATACCGACCACCCGTTTCCAAATTTTGATTCTCTTCAGATCTTGCACATCGCAGAGAAAGGGAGAAAATTAACACTATTAGAATCACTGGAAATTTATAAATTACGTCAGCAAAACAATTTGGAGATTCTTAATGACCAGCTCGACCTAGTATATACACCACTATTTAAATGTATCCCGTCAGTATAGAATTGTAATCAGCTATAAATTATTAATTATTAAAAATGTTCATTAATTTATTTCCCGCTTTTCTTATATCACTGTTTGATTTGTATTTATTATTATTATTATTTTGTTTATATATATATATATATATATATATATATATGTATATATGTATGTGTGTGTGTATGTATATGTATGTGTGTGTGTGTATATATGTATATATATATATATATATATATATATATATATATGTATATCAGGTATCATATATTTTTTGTTTGTTTTGTTTTTTTTATAGCATTTTGTGTTCTTTTATATATTGGTATTTCATTTTTATAGTCTTTTAAACCTTAAAAGTTGGAAAATCCGCTGCGGGAATTAGTTTGTAACCATTAGTGTTTACAGGGTAATCCCCGAGGGTGGGTTTTCCTCCTTCTTTGGTCTTACATGTGTATATATTTTTTCTTTTAGGTTATTTTTATATTTTTTTAATTTTAATTTTTTTTATTGCTGTTCAATTGTATACTGTTTATTGATGTTTGTAAACTTATATAAGCGCGCTCGTTCATTTTTACCTTCAGTCATCGGGTAAAACTTGACAATGCCTAGAGCTTAGGCGAAACTAGTTGTTTTAAACAATTAAATAAGTGGTAAAAAACATAGTAGTTTTATTCATCTCCTTTATTGAAAATGAATTACCACGTAGTAGACGCCAAAACCATTCAATTTCTAAACTTAAATATTTTTTTTAATGATTATTAATAATTGTTTATGCGTATTTGGACGTAATTCGAGGACAATCCCTTTCCCTTGAGTGGTGGTGGTGGTGAGTTAATCTAACAAAAATCCGATTTTTTAAATTTTTACATTAGGGTGCTTTAAAGTTGACAAACACCGGACATGGTTTATATCTTGGACGAACAAAAGAATCACATTGCTATGATAAAAATCTCAGGCAAACTTAATAGCGTCAGTCTTTCGTTATGTACAGATTTGATTTGATTTTAATTTGAGCCCCTATATATATACAGGCTGTAATGTAATTCAAGGACAATCCAGTGATGCAGAGATGAGATTTAGTAACTGGACTTGCAAGTAGACCAATAAGATTGCGCTTCCTATTTTGGATGAAAAAAAATCACATAGTTACGATATATATATATATATATATATATATATATATATATATATATATATATATATATATATATATATATATATAACCACAGCCGACATATTATTGCCAAACAATAAATTATAAATCGCTACATATTTCACAAACACACGCGTTTATATATTTCATATATTTAAATTGAACAATAACGGGAGGGGTTGGAGAAATTAATTACTACAGAGAACATACGTTACATGTCTGCTTTTTCACAAATATATACTGCGTAAAATTGAATTAATTTGAAGCCTACATTTTATTCGTGCCGGCACGAACTGTAATTGAAATGCTATCGATCTACCCCCGTGTGTTTTATTCGCTTTATATAATTATGTTATATATTGCCACGCGAATTAGCTGCTACTGCAAATAAGTTTTTAATTGCATTTGAGTTCCGATGGAAAAATAAACAACGCTTTGTGATTGTTGTTTGTAATTTTCACGTTATAATTACAAAGAGAAACGTGGAAATAGTTAATAATGGGAAATGGTACAGCTGTGGCAGTTAGTAAGTAAGCGCGCTGGTATTGGAAATATTTATTTTATTTATAGGGAATTGTGCAGTATGTTAATTTTTTTTATTCAACTGTATATTCAAAGGAAAATAAAATTAATTTAAAAAATAGCGAAGGCACTCGAAAATTGATATTATTAAACAAAAAACAATAACTCGAAAAGTTCATCTCTTTTCGAGTTATTGTTTTTTGTTTAATAATATCAATTTTCGAGTGCCTTCGCTATTTTTTAAATTAATTTAATTTTCCTTTGAATATACAGTTGAATAAAAAAAATTAACACACTGCATATTGAGATTTATTATAAAATATTTCATTCTAACTGAGCTATACTTACTTGATTTAAAATCAAAGTTTTCATTATGTTAAAATTTTAGTTATTTCATCTATCTGTTGATCATTTCGTCTCACTTGATTCTTTTTCAAGTGTAATTAATATACAGTATACAACATATAAGTGAGACGAAATGACCAACATATAGATGAAATAACTAAAATTTAAACATAATGAAATTTTTTATTTTAAATAAACTAAGTATAGCTAAATAGGAATTAAATAACTAATCAAATAAACATTAAGTAAAATAAATGGCGAATAGAAGAAAATATGAGAAATTTCTCCAAACTACATCGAAGAAATAAAAATTACTTTAAAATTAGAAGAAATGAATCTAAAAGAAACAAAATTTTTCAAAAAGAAACACCCTTCGTTCTAAAATAAGTGTCCGAATTTATGATACAACTAACCCCTTAGGAGGAAAGTTAAACGCCATCTGGCGGCACCACATCAATTAGCAATGCAATGGTAATAACCATGTTGACGGTTATTATCATACCATCAGGATCACCGGGTAGTGCCCTCTATGGAATAATATTCCAATAGAGTGCTTGAGATATCACCACAAGGCCAATCTTATAAAACATATATAAGTGTGAATCCACCTCTTAGAAATCTACATATCTAGATTTCGATCTTATTAGATCTCATCAGTGGAGCTCAGCTAGTGAGGATGAATGATATTGTGTGAATATCTCGAGTGGTTATATACAAAAATGATACAAATAACCGCCTAGGAGGAATGTTAAACGCCATCTAGTGGCACCACATCAATTAGCAATGCACACCCATATGGTAATAACGGTCAACATGCTCATGCCATCACCGGGTAGTGCCCTTTATGGACTAATATTCCAACAGAGTGCTTGAGATATCAGCACAAGGCCAATCTTATAAAACATATATAAGTGTGAATCCACCTCTTAGCAATCTACATACCTAGATTTCGATCTTATTAGATCTTATCATTGTAGCTCAGCTAGTGAGGATGAATTCACACCATATCTCGAGTGGTTATATACAAATATGATACAACTAACCCCCTAGGAGGAAAGTTAAACGCCATTATG
This sequence comes from Lordithon lunulatus, assembly GCA_963942505.1. NCBI lineage: Eukaryota > Metazoa > Arthropoda > Insecta > Coleoptera > Staphylinidae > Lordithon > Lordithon lunulatus. The sequence continues at coordinate 53,936,220 of OZ012669.1, forward strand.
AGATCTAATAAGATCGAAATCTAGATATGTAGATTGCTAAGAGGTGAATTCGCACTTATATATGTCCGAATTTAGTATTTTTTATTGGAATATTGAAATAATAAAATTAAATACCCAGCTTAGTGGTCGAGTTCGAACTCAGGCTTCTAATGCTCAATACGAGACGGACGACGCCTCTACCGTCTCGTATTGAGCATTAGAAGCCTGAGTTCGAACCCCATCGTGGCGAATTTTCGACAATCTTTAACAGGTTTTCTATGAAATTAAGGTATATACTGGGTGATTTACGATTTATTTCGCCTCATTTTCAGAGTATTATGAATTCATTTCACATTTGTGCTAATCTTATTTCATGCTGTTTTGATTATTTAAATTTTACTAAAATATTGATATAATATTAACCCTTTCGGCCCAGCCGGTGGTATTTGCCACCACACATTTATAGTCCTCTACTTATTATGCCTATCCATATGTTTGCTTTTATTCACTAGACTTCATTCCAACAAGGTATTTTAAAGACAAATCCATGCGTAGTTTTAGAAACTTTTGAATTTTGATGTAGATAATAATAATTAAACAAACAAAAAAATATTTTCAAATTTAAAAATCCAGGGCTGAAAGGATTATATACATTATAGATAAGCATCTGCTTCATAATATTTCTGTGTGTAATTTAAATTTATTTCTTTTCGCCTATTGATAACTTGCTTCCATATGATGCTTTACGTGAACCCTCTAATAACTGTTCATAGTGTTTTGCGGTATTATCGCGTGATTACTTGCTCCAGCAGCAGCGGCAGGGGTAATTTTATGCCGAACCTAAATGCGGCCCGGTCCGCATAAAGCTCGTATCTTGCGCTTCATAAAGCGCAAACGGGACTTATCTCAGCGCCGTACATGTGAATGGTATTCGGCGTTGATCGATGGCGCTTTATGGCCTGTGCATTTTCTCCAGAAATTTCAACGCGTTGTCATCATCGGCTGACGGGAGAGCGAGTAAATAGGCGACGGGGTTATACCTACCTCTCCCACCGAATCAATAGATTTGTGAACAAACAAGTTAAAGACAAATCAATAATCGAGAACTGAGTTTTCTTTCATCTGTTCTTTTAATATCTGTGTATATAGTTCGACTGAAAAATAAAGCGTTACACGTCGAGGTGATTCAAGTTATTAATATCTTATAATTTTAATCTGCTGATATTTTCTTAAGTTTTCACAGATGCTTTATTAAAATCAGCGGGTCTATTCTGTAAGTTCAGGGAGTCTAGTCTGTAAGTTCAGACTGGTCAGTTACCCATGGTAATCAAAAAACAACTGATGTATGTCCCACGCTTTGCGAATGCTAGTGTAAGGCCCAATTCACACATAAGCGGCGTCGGGCGCAGACGCGACGTTGCACAGGCGATTGTGATGTCCATATGCAGTGAAGGGGTGGACATTGCACCTTATGTTTACGTAGAGGCGGCGTGGAAGAATTATGTCTTTCGCCTCTTCGCCTACCTTGTCTTAAGCGAAGAGTCAAACACGCGGTACCGGCGCTGCGAGAGGCACGACACTGCAAGGCCCCTCTATATAAACATGTGGTGCAATGCCCACTTAGGTGATGAGGGGCGGACATTTGCCTCGTGTTTCTCGCCGCGCCGGGACCGCGTCTTCGCCTAAGACACGGTAGGCGAAGAGGCGAAAGGCATAACTCTTCTAGCCGCCTCTACGTAAACCTAAGGTGCAATGTCTACCCCTTCACTGCATATGAACATCACAATCGCCTGTGTAACGTCGCGCCTGCGCCCGACGCCGCTTATGTGTGAATTGGACCTAATACTGCCTTATATAGAATGTCAAAAATTTGTCAAAAGTCACGTTAAGATAGTGAAATAGGTTATAATCTTGTCACTCTTGATACATTTACATATCTATATTATACTAGTGGCAAGTGATTTTGAGGGAAAATTGCAGGAGTAAGAGTTGGACACAGCGGATGCAGAAAAGACAGAATAAAGATGTATAAAAGTATGTCTGGGTGTCGGTGGAGGAGAAGCTGAAAGAAAAGTCTAGGAACTGAAGTCAGGAAGAGAATGAGGGATGTTGAGTGGCAAGAAAAGCAGGTTAATTGATGTGGTGTCACCAGATGGCGTTACAACTTCCCTCCTAGAGGAAAAGTTGTATAATCAGAGTTGATTTTTATGTAAGAGCTATGTCGAAAAAAAAAATACAGATAATATTAATATCAAACGTATTACTCAACAATAAATAATTTCGTGCAAAATTCCAATACAACCCCGTCTCGTTGCCCAGCCTTCCCCTGTCGTGCCCTCCAATTTTCCGGCCGACCTGTGTGATTGATTGACGCGGAATAATAGTTTCCAGGAGTTTTGCGGGCGCGATAAAGTCCGCGCGCCGGTGTCGGCAAAAAATATGGCGTCGCCGTCCCCCACAAGGGGCGGCGGGCGGGCAACTCGCCCGAAATAAATTGCGTTAGTTTCGTCCGATAGACACACATATATCAGCGGGCAACTTTAAAAAGCGAAGTGTTCGATGGCGGTGGCCAAAAGTTTCGCGCGCACGTGAGCGCAGGGAAATTTATTTGGCCCCGCGTTTAGAGCGAGGAGCCCATTCGATTAAATCGGGACCGGCACGGAAGGCGTTTTGTTTGCCGGATATTTCGGTTTTAATTTTATGAACGGCCGACACGCACACATACACACACACGCGGGGGAAGTTACGAATCAATCTCATCACGTGTGACTATGTATACATGCTTCTTGGAAGTCTACAGGCAGGACGAGGAACTCATTTCCTTAAGATATGTGTGGGAGGTTATATACATATCTATTATTATATATTGCCTTTCCTCTATCTACCTCATGTATAGGTACATAGAGGAAAAACAATTAGGATGGTGGGGACACATAATTAGGATGGCAGAGATAGCAGCAGCCAAAAGAATATCGAGAGCAAAAATCAAAAAGAAGAAAAAAGGAAGACCAAGAAAAAAAATGGGATGAAGCTATATCAGAACTATTAGAAAGGAATGGAAAGAACTGGAAGGAAGCAAAAGAACTGGCAATAAATAAAAGAGAATGGAAGAAATTTATAAAATAATAGAGGAAAATTTAAACCTTTACACCACACTGTGGTAGATATATATATATATATATATATATATATATATATATATATATGTGTGAGGTACTGAGGGCAAAAGTGGACTAACCCTCAAATACAAACATTTTTATGTTAGTACTAATAATGATAATATATATATATATATATATATATATATATATATATATATATATATATAAATATAGATATATATATATATATATATATATATATATATATATTATATATATATATATATATATATATATATATATATATATATATATATATATATACAACCGCGGGGGAGTCTGTAAACCGCTAGAGGACGCGTCCTCAGGTGGCGGATATAGGCAGATATGCAGGGTAGGAGGGAAATAATATACCTCCAGAGTGGGCCGCTAGTTAATTAGAACTCATGGAGGGCAGCAATACTCATCAGTGCCAGCGTAAGAACAGATGGGATTATAAATCTCACAAACTGGTCTACTACTGGACCCTCAACGCGATATATGCTTGTACTGGGCGATTAAAATACAAAACTCGGAAGGAAAGAAGATGACAGAAACTATCTTGGGACCCTACGGCTTGGACACTAGAAACGAGCGGTGGTAAACCTTTCTAAACTATCTGCTATGAACTCCTTCTTCAGGAAAAAAAGCACAGCGAAAATGGGACTTTGATCACCAGCGGTGGTATCTACAAAAACGAAATAGACTATTTGCAATAAGACGACGTTTGTTGATCATGTATCTGTATTAAGTAGATTCTCAACAGGAAGCGACCACCTTATGGTATGAGCTTCTGTCTGCTACAACATCGGCAAAGAATGACAAAAACTATTAAACCAACACACTGACATCCATAATATCAAGAATAAAAATACATACACACCACTCCACTCCATACGGTGGTCATTTCCTGTTGACAATCTACTTAGTATAGATACATGATGAACAAAGGTCATCTTATTGTTAATAATGTAGTCTTTTTCGTTTTTGTAGATGCCATCGGGGCAAAATTGAGATCGCGGGACAACATCAGGAAAAACCTCACAACAATAGGAGTGGATCTAACCACATGGCAGGAAACCGCAGAAGAGACAAGTGGTGAAGGCAGCCAAAACCCACCCCGGGTTGTAGCGCTACTCAGAAGAGAAAAAGAAGATGCCATCGGGGGTGATCAAACTCCAAATACAACTACTAGAACTAGAACTACTCTTATAACATTCAAAACGGTGGAAGAAATAACAGTTAAAGTCACTGACATCATAAAGACGTCTCTAACTGTATCAAACGAAACTCGAATAGTGGAAGACTGGAGACAACAACAAAACAACTCATGGAGCAAAGAAGAAGACATGATACAAGAGAAAAACGTCAATACCCAAGCATGTAGAACTCTGAAGAAAAAGATATTTAGACATATCCGGAATGACATAAGACACTACTGAAACTTGAAGACGCAAATGGTACCCTATGCACCAATAGGTCAGATATTAGAAAACTGATAGAATTCTTCTACACCCTCCTCTATTCAAGTAGAAGCGCGAACGTGGATGTAACCCCGAAAGATAACAACACAAAACTTGTAAATCAAGGATCGCAGGACCTTCCAGAAATAAATACAGCAGTGATGGAACTTGTTCTTAAACATATGAAAACGCCTATTTTTCATATGTTTGAGAGCTAGTTCTCACCAGGAGAAGACGGCATTGTATTAGAGGCAATAAAACAAGAAGGAGAAGACCTCGTGAAAATATTAAAATCTCTTTTCTACCTGTGATTAGAAATGGGCAGAACACCAACCCAGTGGAATATAGCGGAGATGGTAATAATCCATAAAAAGGAAGACAAGACTTAAGGTACAAAACTATAGACTCATCAGTCCACTATCTTACGTGTACAAATTTCAAACTGGCTTAAAAATAAGTTAAACTTTGCCCAACCAGTTGAACAAGCAGGGTTTCGAAGCGATTTAGCACCAAAGATCATGATAGTCCTGATAATCCAGATCGAAAAAGTAGTGGAATATAACAAGCCGCTGCTGGTGTTAAACGATTGATCACAGATATACCCGTATACCTCAATATGTCTACAAATACCTAGGGCATGAACTAAAGATTGGACGAAATGACCAAATCAGCGAAATTCAACGGCGCATTGGACTTTGGAATTCTTAGATCTGTCCTAAACAACAACATACCCATACGCCTGAAGAAAAAGTGCGTCCTGCCAGTAATCACATACGGAGCCGAAACCTTAACTCTCGGCACACAGATCTTGAGAAAAGTTAAGAGTCTGCCAAAGTGCAATGGAGCGATCCATGCTTGGCATAAGTAGGAGGGACCGACAAATGAACGACTAGATAAGGCAACAAACAAGAGTATGTGATGTTATACATAGAATTGCAGTGGACTGGACATGTAACGATGACATCTGGTTGGTGGTCTTCCAGTATTTCTAGACTTCCATTCCAGAATCTTTTTTTGTCCATTTATGGTCCTTTAATAAATAAACAAAAAAGATTCTGGAATGCAAGTCTAGAAATACTGGAAGACCACCAACCAGATGCACGGACGACATCAAGAGATGCGCGGGAAACTTAGTGGATTTCTAATTCTAAGATAGAAGACGATGGCGTGCAATAGGGGAGGCCTAAGTACAGCAGTGGGCATGAAACGGCTGTGGAGGATGATGATAACATAAAATTAGATTTTGAATACTTGAGGGTTAGTCCCCTGTTGCTCTAAATATTTTAGAAAATGGGGTGGGAGATGTGGGCAGAGAAACAATGTCTAGGGCCCCTAAATAGGATAATCTGGTCATGAATGAAAATTTATATTTTTTGCGGATTGTTACGTTTATTTCTATTTTTATGTATTTTTGTTGTTAATCTTGATGTTGAACAGTATTTTTTTAAGGGATATTTTTATTAACTTTATGTACATGTAAGTTTTATTTATTTCAAATTTACATATGTCTTGTACTACAGTCATCTGTGATATACAATGAGGCTCTACCATTCACCAAGTCTCCTTGCTTCCAGGCCCTGATGATGCTGGCACTGGCTGGCGAAACGTTGGCACATAACATAATACACCGGAACCACACAAGATCTTGGCTTTAAATACTGCACCTGGCCCTTGGTTTCCAGTATTCCCCCATTTGGACTTATATACCCGTCATTCACATTATATATATATATATATATATATATATATATATATATAAAAGACATTGTTTCGAAGCCGACTGACATTGTTTGTTTTTGTGCTGTCAGTGCATGCCGTGTCAAATACTTTGAATATTGACAGTTTTGTTCCTCAAATGGAAACAAAAACAACGCGATAGTTATATAGTTGCGTCTATTGTTATCTTAAATGTTGCAACTGTATAGTTACAAGAAGATGCAGGGCGCACAATATTATATTTGGTAATATTTTAAGAGAAAAAGTAATACAAATAGCCACACGGACTCACGAGGAGTTGGCGAGATAGTTGTTTTATCATATGCCGTCGAACGACATTAATTAAAATATTTAGAAAATGTTTGCTATTTCATATAATAATATTGGTAGATAATGTATTTGTTACAATTCTGTACCTGGCTATCGACTTTTGGGGTCCTTATGGCGTTGTTTTATCATATGCCGTCGAATGACGGAATGTAAGTGACATGGTGACATGGTGTTCATGATCTTCTTCTCTTCCTTCAACCTGTGGAGGACCTCTATGTTTGTTACTCGGTCTTTCCAAGATATCCGCAAGATACGTCGATATAGCCACAACTCAAAGACTTCAAGCTTTTTCGTTGTTGCTTCATTCTGTCGTCCCTTTTATTATATAAACTAAACCGCTTTCGTTTATCGGTCAAGAACTGTTCTGGATTGCTTTTAGTTGGCTTAGAACAGCCCGCTACAGCTCCCGAACGATAAACGAAAACAACTTCAGTTTATATAATAAAAGGGACGACGGAATGAAGCAACAACGAAAAAGCTTGAAGCCTTTGAATTGTGGCTATATCGACGTATCTTGCGGATATCTTGGAAAGACCGAGTAACAAACATATAGGTCCTCCACAGGTTGAAGAAAGAGAAGGAAATCATGGACACCATCAAAACCCGCAAGCTCCAATATCTAGCTCACATCATGCGGAACGAGGACAGCTACGCCCTGTTACAAGCCATCATTCAAGGCAAGATACACGGCAAACGAAGGCCGGGACGGAGAACAATTTCATGGTTGCAGAATCTCAGGGCGTGGTACGGGAAGACGTCGAACGAGCTCTTCAGAATAGCAACCAATAAAGCATGACTATCTTTCATGCTCATCGCAAACATACGAAATCGGATAAGCACATGAAGAAGAAGAATAAAAGGCACAAAATAAGTGGTTAAACTTTTGCATATACCCGTTTTGCAATATAGTATTTATAGTACAGAAATTTTGTAACAGTTGCACTGATTATAGTAATTTTTGAGTCGTTACGTCTCAATTTTAGTTATTTCGTCTCGGTTTTGTCTTTAGAGCTAGCATTTGCAATAAAATACATTTAGAAGCTTGATTGCATAGAAAGTCATTTTTAAAGCTATAGAAAAACATGTTTGATGCTTAGTAGAATAATTATTGTACAAATTTGTTAAATATTAAACAATCAAATAATAGTGGCAAAAAGAACAAAGAAGTTTAAAATGGAACGGTTTATTTAAAATTTAAAATCAAATAGAAGTACACCGTGACCACGAGAAAAATCTCTGCCCGTTCCTATCTTCACTCTCCCCGTAATCATTTTCCATAAGCTCGGATTTTCCGCGCTATGGCTTTATTAACCGAAGCGAAATGCGCGTGCGATCTGCATCTGCAAATCCGCGCGGCGCCTTTCAATTCCAATTTTGAGATACACGGGAATCCCACTCTCCCTCAATGAGAACTCGGCGGGGGCTGCAGCGGCGTATATACTTTATAACTTTTACGCATATTTGCCTCTTTGATATTTCACTCGCGGAATATGTAAATCCGGGGCCGCGTCGCCGTCGCCGTCGTTGCAAACTTATTGGCTCTGATTAAATATTTTATCAGGAACAGGGGCATGCACACGAACTATTCTCTGCTGCATTGCATAAAACTTGACACCGTTTTTAGTGCGAGCGCAAGAAGCGACAGCGAATGAATTTAAATGTTGTATTATGAACAGAAGTTTGCTCTAATTACATTAATTAAAATATTTTGAATAAGATTACTATTTCATAGAATAGTATTAGTAGTTAATTTATTTGTTACAATTCTGTACCTGTCTATCGACCTTTGCGGTCCTTTTGGCGTGTGTTAAGTCCTGGTTTCCTAGCAAGCGGTGTCGATAAATACGGCCGTTTTTGACGTCATTTAAACATTACAAGATACGATTCAAGTGTAATTCATAACATTTTCTCAATACTTTGAAGTATACCTCTCTGTGGATTACCAGATTTATTTAAGTACACATCAAATAAACGTCAAAATGACGTGTAATACGGCCGCTTTTGTCGACACCGCTTCCTAGGAAACTAAGGCTTTCGTGCATGTGTATGTCAGTATTAGAACTTGCTACTTCAGAATATTGTCCCCGAGTGTCATTAATTGTATCCTAACGTAAACATTATTAATGCACATAATTTATAAAATATAAATATTTGCAAACTTTTATAAAATTGGGCGTAATGTTTAAAAACCCAGACAACTTCAAAAAACCCGCCCGGACGTTTCTAAAACTAGAACAAATCCGGACGGATGGCAACCCTAGCTCCATCTAACATGAGCCAATTGCACCAATTTGGAAACAAATATCAAGCAGTTACCAAAATGTTATACGTCCGGTGAAGAATAAGTCGAAAATTGCACTGCAAAACGACTTCCCATGAAAGTAAAATTTTAACCACCATCCAACTATCGAGGGACTTTTGAAATAATATAAAAAACTTCTAACTTTATAGGGCTATCAGCCGTGAGGCTTTTTCGCCGGTCAAGGCAGAAGCTCAGAGGAGTTTAATCACCCGGTATTTACCTTAAGGGGTTATATACCTTTTTGTGCGGAAAAATTGAGGAAAGGTAAAGGTATGTAACAATACTTTTTTTTACATCAAAATTATAATTTATTAATAGTACGTTTTTTAGTGGAATATAAGAATTAGTTTATAAAACAAAATTCATAATTGGCGGAGTTATGGCCCTTTCCCCGAAACCCTCTTTTTTTGATGAGCCTTGCGGTGATCATCATGAAAGTCAAGCAGGTCAATTGAATCATAAAACCCAAAAAAATGTCACTAGTATAGGGACCTTCCTAGTACTTGAACGACTATTTAAATAAATATTTTGTTTTTTCAGCATACGGGAAAGTTTTTCCCAAAAACTCAATGTTTTGAGCTCTAAGATTTTTATTAAAAAAATCGTATTTGCAAAATAAAAATTTATGCATAAAAAAGAAATCGTTCAAGTACTAACAACATTAATTACAAACAATTCAAAACAAAAATGAAGAAGATAGGTCAAATAGTTTTTCGACAATCGTGGTCACGGCAAACGCTCTTTTGGAAAACTCCATTTCGAGATAATCGAGTTTAGGGTGTAATTTTGTTTCGGGAATCCATACTGATTTTGTGAAAATCGATAATCGATGCTAACGCTTCGGAAGCTCGTATACAACTGATTATTAGGGATTTGTCACAAAACATACGCGATTTGTATGGTCGAGAATGGAGTAGATGTTCCAGGAAACATCGCACCCCGCTTCGAAAAGCTGTAACTTTCGATCTATTGCTGGGGTCTCCATGAACATTTTTTAAAATGTTCTCAAAGAGTTTTACTTTCAGATAAAGCAATAAAAAAAATCGATTTTTTGAAGAAAATAAAGGTATATAACCCGTTAACTTCGCAGAAAACCTCTGAAAAACTGTGAAAGGTGATTCTCGAAAATTCGCTCCCTGCTGGGGATCGAACTCAGGCTCCCCAAAGCTCATTATGGGACGGACGACACCTCTAACCACTCGGCCACTGAGCTGGGTACTTTTGAAATATTTACAAATATACTGTTAAAATATAAAAAAATCATAAAAAGGGCTTATAGGGCTATCAGCCGTCAGGCTATTCCGCTGGCCAAAGAAAAAGCTGAGAGGAGTTTAATCATCCGGTATTTACCTTAACTTCACAGAAAACCTCTGAAAAACTGTGAAAGGTGATTCGTGAAAATTCGATCCTCAAAATATATTTGATAATCGCGTTGTTTTTAAATAAACAACAATCAAAAAGTTAGATTGGAATTGATTAGATATAGAGTTGTTTAATAATTTCCTATCGATAAAGATAAATAATTGCACTATTCAATTTATTTATTACTAACATTATCTAATCTATTAATAAATCCGCATTTTTAAATGTTTCAATTTATAATTAATATCCTGCAGCCACTCAACTTCCTTATCACCGCGATTAGATAAACACAGCCACGCTTTCCATTTGATCTCAACTACACACACATACAAAAAAACAACAACATACAAAACCATGAATCAAACTCTCCCCTTAATAAATAAACGCGATTCTATATTTAAGCCACGTCGTAAACTTACACATACACACCGGTCAGCGTCGCGACGCCGTTTTTATTGCATCGAGAAACACGGGCGTCGATAAATTGCGACGCGCGCGCTGGCTCGGGCTCGTTATTTTTTATTTGCAGCCGCCGCCGCCGCCCCCCCTTATGAGAACAAATTGGCGTGTGTGCTGTTTCATCCTAATTTAAAGGGACGATGAAAAACGCGCACTTTAAAGCGCCCCGGACAGGATATTTCATCATCAACATGTATGTGTGTGTGTATGTGCACTTACCGCCGCCGCCTCCGCCTCTGTTTGTTTGCTGTGATAAAGAGGTGGCCCGCCGGAAGGGACACGCGCGAAATCGAGTTTGGCGCAAATGAACTCACCTGAAACAAAAATAAACATGGGATTAGATTTACTGCAATTGCAGGGTTGTACAAGATAATCCACTCGGTTTTAATTTTGAAGAATTTATTCGGTTGCACAAAGTATGTAAAATGTTTTCTACTTGGAGTAAAGTAGGCATTTTACATCCTGTATGCAGTATGTATAATAGCACTTTTATACCGTTGGGAAGAATAGAGAAATTCTTAAAATATATTTGTACAACGGCAGAAAAGCCTCACGGCTGATAGCCGTATAGAGATAGAAGTTTTTTTATTTGTACAATAAATGGATGCAAAAAAATATTTTGCTTAAAAAATTATTTATTGTTCGTTAGATCAGTGCAAACTTTTTGTGTTCAAGGTACACCTACTAAATCAATACCGAGTAGATATTGAACAACAATGGTGATAGTACACAGCCCTGACGTACTCCACGTTTAATAGGAATATCGCTGGTCGTATCGTCCTGGAGTCTTACTGCAGCAGTCTGGTGTTTTTTTATGAAGAAGATATCTTTTTGGTCGAGGCCTTTGGTCATCAGAATGTTAATTAGAACGTCGTGTTTTAAACAGTCAAATGCCTTTACATAATCAATAAAACAGATGTACACGTCCTTCCTTTGGTCTCTAAATTTTTGCATGAGAACTGGCAGCCCAAATAACGTTTCTCTCGTTCCCAGTCCATCTCTAAAACCGAACTGTTCCTTGCTTAGGTCTTCTTCGCATTTCTTACGTATTCTATTATATAGGATTTTTAGAAATACTTTTAATACTTAGCTCATCAAGCTTATCAGTCGGAATTGATCGCACTTGTTTGCGTTTGATTTCTTTGGTAGGGCAATGAATACTGTTTTTAGCCAGTCTTGTGATATGTTTGTGGATTCATATATTTTGTTAAAGAAGTTTACAAGATTATCGGTATGTACATGTCGTCCGGTCCTGCAGCTTTACCTGATTTGGTGAATTTTATAGCTTTAATAACTTCTGATTTCATGATGTTCGGGCCAGTGTCTCCACCTTGATTTGGATGTGGTAAATTAGTTTCGCCATCGAACACATTTTTGATATAATTAATCAACTTTTGACAAATAAAGAAGAATTCAAACAAGAGTGGACAAATTATATCATTTGTCCACTCTTGTTTGAATTCTTCTTTATTTGTCAAAAGTTGATTGTCCTCATTTACTAGTCTGGATGGTAGATGGCTTCTGGTATTTCCAGCTATTTCTTTCACCTTTTTGTGGAGGTTGAAAAGATCGTGTTTGTCTTGCAGTTCTTCAAGTTCTTGGCGTCTCTCTTCCATCCATTTTGCTTTGACTTTTCTAATGTTTTTTCTTATGTTTGAGTTGAATTCATTATATTTCTGCTGATCCAAATGTATGTATTTATTTTCTTCGTTCATCCATTAAATTAATAATTTCTTCTGGCATCCACTGCTTTCGTTTATTAGCCTTTGGTGCTTTCAATGTTTCTTGAATATTTTTAAATATTTGCGTTAGTTGATCCCATACTGCCTCAAACGTTTGCTCTTCTGACGAATTGGTCTTTTTTAGTTCAGTGTTGAGCTTCGTCGTTAATTTCTCTTGCAGGTTTGGATCTTTGAGTGTCTCCAGGTTTGGTCTTCTAATGATTTTACGCTTTATCTTTTTAAGGCGGAATCTTACTTGAGCTTATAATATATTTTATGATTTTCCTCCTTTTAATTTAACCCGACTGATTCAAATGAAACGGACATAAGAAGTAGAATCTGAGCCCCCAGTCGTCGCCGCCGCCGACGTGATTGAATTGAGAAAAGGGGAGGCGATGCATAAGCGGTGCAAAACTGGGAAATCTGAATTTGTGATGCGGACTTAGTCTATTGTAACACGGCGCTTCTCGTCTCCCCCGGGATTTGTGTAAAAGGAAGGACATCCGGGGACGTTCTTTGCATAAGGGGTTAGATAGACATCTTTGCCGTAGTGCTCGACGGCCAACCCCCTCGCCACATTTCCTGCAGCGTCATGCGAATTGCGATTTTATATTAAAGTGTCATATTTTTTTCAAATCAGTTGCATCCACGTCACTATTGTTGCAAATAATATAGCTATAGTGGTAGCAGTAAATTCAGTCCTGCGTTATGAAATTGTAAATTTGTGATGTTCTGCAGATCGAGATATAGCCACTTCGAACACGTTTGTGCACGTGCGACCCCGACTCGTATGTACGTGCGGTTTTAATATTTGCTGGCGGGCGGCGGCGCATATTGGCATGATGTATATTGTAAAGTAAAATTTCATTAAACAGAATTTATGTTCAATCGCGCGCGCGACCACTGGCAAGTTAATACAGGACAAAATTTACAAATCACTTTTATCTCTGGCAACATACGAGGCATATCCAGAAAGTAAGAGTACTGAATTTTTGTAGGTGTTAAAAATTTTTATTTAAACAAAAAAATTACGTGAAACTTTAGTACATAATAAAAGCTATTTTTCGACATAGTCGCCATTCCTCTCTATGCAGGTGGTGTAGCGAGGTATCAATTTATTGATGCCTTCCTCGAAGTAGTTTCCCGCCAACTCCTTCGTCCACTTCTCCAACTCCTCCTTTACCTCCTCGTCGGTTAAAAACCTTTTTCCACCCATGTGCAGCTTCAGGGAGGTAAAGAGATAGTAATCTGAAGGTGCTAGATCAGGGGAATGCGCGGGATGGTTCAGGACATCCCATTTAAACGAGGCGACCAGTTCCTTCGTGGCGTTGGCCGTGTGTGATCTGGCATTGTCGTGCAGCAGGCAGACTCCTTTTGTCAGCATGCCTCTCCTCTTGTTCTGAATCGCCCTCCGCAATTTTTTTAAGGTCTCACAGTATCTTGCAGAGTTGATGGTCTCGCCTTGAGGCAGATATTCGATTAAAATTATGCCTTGACAGTCCCAAAACACGGATGCCATGACTTTCTTGGCTGAAATTGTGATTTTGAACTTTTTGGCGGAGGGTGAAGAGGTGTGACGCCACTGTTGAGACTGTCTTTTGGTTTCGGGCGTGTGGTGTGCTACCCAAGTTTCATCTCCAGTTACGATGGAGCGGAGAAATTCATCTCCATGGAGTTTCCAGCGCCTCAAAAACTCTTGCCCGGCCTCCACTCGATTCAACTTGTGCTGGTCTGTCAGTTGTTTTGGGACCCACCTCGCGGACAGTTTCCGATATCCGAGGGTTTCTGTGATTGTTTCGTGTAGTAGAGATCTGGAGATTTGCGGAAACATCGCAGAAAGTTCATCCACAGTCAATCTGCGATCGTCACGGAGCGCATTTTCATTTTTTTCCACAATTTCGTCAGTCACAATTGAAGGTCTTCCGCTCCTCTGATCATCATGCACAGACGTACGACCGTTTTTAAACTCGCGACACCACTTGTACACATTCGTACGATTCATAGCTTTATCACCATATGCAGTTTTCACCTCATTATAAATCTCAAATGGAGGTTTTCCCTTCCAAACGAGATAACGGATGACGCCGCGTATTTCGCACTTGGCGGGAGATTGGATTGACATTATTCACGAAACTTGTTATCGTGTCAACAGTTCTCAACGTACTGACCTCGAACCGGTCTCGGTGCAAAGGGGAGGAGTCAGGCTACACTGCCGTGTGGCCAACATGATGAACATAAAATCCCTCCGACCGTGAGAGCCTCATTACTCTTACTTTCTGGATATGCCTCGTATATAAAAAAAACTATAATGCGCATGGTGGTCGCATACAGATGAGTTAATTCGGACAAAATAGCTGAATAGCTTCATAAAATAAAGCTTTCTTTGAATGACAATTATCACGGATTATTTCCTGTATGTTATAAGTAATTTATTAAGCCTTGACCGTGCAGCATATGAAAATCAAATCGGAATTCAAGGGAAGACAAAAATAGATTGGATATACTTAGTAGCAGTGTGCATAAATCTTGCAATGTGTGCTCAGTTTCAGTGCATTCCTGCGGAAACTATTAATATAATTGTATCAAATACGTGTCTAATATGCAAATAATATATTTGGCCAATTGATAACGTCATCAAGTTGGAATTTATTTCATTGATATAATTATAGATGTTAGGCATGTGTTGAAATTCTGTGATTTGTGAATGGATACACATTTCATTTGTCAATTTGTCGTCAATCGATTTCTATTTGTGCGATTTTTTGTTGCAAAATTTATGATATTCCTCTTATGCATGTTCTAAACTACTAATATCAGACATGGCCCACTATGCAGCGGCTTCTTTGATCTCGAGAAAAATATTGGTTCGACGCGCAGTCGTCCCGCGCGACTACCTCTCCCTGACTTTTCAGTAGATTCACGCGCGCGAATTTAAAATAGTAGTTTAAAATTATTTGCGCGCTTATATGATGTCTCAACACATTGTTGGTATTCTATCAGTTTAATAATTCAATTAATTATCATATAGAATCGTTAACGTCTGTATGATATATATATATATATATATATATATATATATATATATATATATATATATATAAATAAAGAAATGTTGTTAAAAATATCAATTAACAGACTGATAATATTTAAAAATTATTCGCGCGAACAAGCGCTGGAATTATTCATAGTGACATCACGCGAACGAGAGCCGGAATACGCTTGGCGTGGCGCGCGGTGTACAGCGGGGTAGTCGCAGGGCCACTGCGCGCTTGCACAAGCCTGGACACGAATTCGTCTAGATGATCCACCCCTGCTAATATCTTTCTTTGCTGTGGTGGGGAATGAATTTACGCTTCTCGCCGGATAGTGTACGACTTACCTCGTATTTTGATACAAGGAATACACACTAAACTTTAAACCCTTGCACTGAGACCACAGTCCGAAACGTATCTTTCATTGGCCTTCGCGCTTTCTCATGCTGTTTCTTTTCAATTAGACCACCCCTTGGTGTTATGGTACCACTCCCATATTTTATACCAGGTGGGTAACCATTGGACATAAGTGTAAATCCACGTGTTCCGTCTTTGGTAGATAAATAAATGACTTATGCATAGCCCACCTTTCCGTGGGATGTCTAACCACGGCGCGGTTCTCGGGATAATCTCGTCGCGTCCTGATGGTTTTGTCTTTCAACTCGTGCCATTTGGACTGCCATCTGGTCACGGTTCGAGTTCGTGCGGCCCTAACACTTAGGCCGTCCTTGCACCTCTCCATGCGCTCAAGGTCGAACTCGATCGGATGGATACCAGCGATAACCAAGATGGCATCCCTGGATACCGCCTGGTACCCACCCCCTTGCCACCCCGAGCGCTCTCTTTCTCTGAATGCTCTCAAATATGTTCCGGGTACTCTTAACGTCCAACCCCTGTCCCCAGACGGGTGCTCCATAGAGCATTATGGTTTCGGCCAACAACGTGGTCCGAATGGAGAAGACCGACAGCGGCGACCTCCGGATGAGGGTGAGGGGCAGCGGAGTGAAAGTGGATGCCCTGTGTGGCGCTATCAAGGACAAAGCAGATGGGGCGGAAGCGCGGGTAAGGCGACCCGGGACCATCCTGCACATTAGAGGACTGGACTTAATGAGCACCAAGGAAGAAGTGGAGGAAGCGATTAAGGCGGCAATACCTGAGAGTACAGAGACATACAGGGTGGGCGCTCGAAACTGCACCCAGGTCATCACGGTAACCACCGCAGAGCGAGGGGCGAAAGCACTGCTGGCAACAAAAATCCGGGTTGGCCTAGTCCAGTGCAAGGCCACCAGGAGGGAAGAGGTCCCGTACGCTTGTAGCAGATGCTGGCTAGACAAACACAAACCAGATACCTGCACAGGCGAGGACCGCAGAAGGCAGTATATTAGATGCGGTGAGGAAGGCCACCAGGCGCGCGGCTGCCAGCGCAAGACACCGTATTGTGATCTATGCAAGGAGGAGGGCCACGCTACAGGAAGTCTTCGCTGTCCCCAAAAAGGGGGGCCATAGAAGAAGCCAAGAGATGGGACACTGGCGGACTCGCCTCCAAATGACCGCACAGCCGACGCACATAATACAGGCCAACGTCGGTAGGGGGCGAGCAGCCCACCAACTGCTGCTCGCTTCTGCGACAAAGATGGGTGCAAACGTGATCATAGCCAGTGAACCCAATAATACTAAACTAGACTGCTCGTGGGTGACTGATGGGCCCATGGGGGACGTCGCACTCAAGGTTCTGGGCAGCCTTCATGCGCACATCGTGTCCCACGGCTCACCCACGAGAGGAATCGCTTGGGCGGTGAGACGGAACATAACCATCGTGGCCTGCTATCTCTCGCCAAAATGTGGAAGAATACATGCGGCAGAGTGGATGGACAAACTTGAGCAGACAAGGCAGAGGAGAGGCATGTCGTCGACTTCAACACGAAATCGCCGGAGTGGGGGTCACCTACGACGAGCGCCAGAGGAGAAACAGTGCTAGAACTAGCCGCTGCATTGAATCTATCAGTATGCAATGCGGGGGGGGGGTGCCGACCTTCGAGATAACTGACTCGACATGCTTCATTGACATTCAGAAGATTCAGAGATTTAATAGTTAATCCATTCCCTTGGAATCTTCTGAATTTCTAGAAGATTCAGATATTTAATAGCTATTCTATCCCTGCATGATAATATTTTGATAAAGATAAAATTAATTGAGTTATGCTAACACCTTGAGAATTTTTTATTAAATATTCTCAAATTCTAGCAGTGTTTTTCCATTTTTATTTATAGTTTCATTCTTCAGGAATATTTCGACATATTTCGTTTTTAGCAGATGACTCATCCACCCCTGTGGTTCTGGTTAATGTGTTGAGCAGCCACTGACCATGAGTGTAATTTTGATACATTTAAAAATCTTATATTCTCCCATACATGTCCTTCAGCTCTAAATTCGTACTCCTGATTGCTTATTTTGATCTACACATTAAGTTCATCCAAAAATACAGTACACCATATACATTTTGGCCATTTAATTTTACTCGCTCGTATTCTTTATCGCCGGCTCCGTCCCGGGGTGTCAACCAGCGATAAAGAAACGGCCGCCGCCGCCGCCCCCCATTGCCAATCTCGCGCGCGCTTCGAAGCGAAACAAGACCGCTTCCTTAACCTATCCCAATAAATCAGCCCGGCGATCCTATCGCGGACGTCTCTATAATACAACCGAATTGATTATGTAACACATTAAGGCCTCATTTGAATACGCGGCCGGCGGCGTTTTTTATGGCCCGATAAATAAACTGTAACAAATTGCCCGGGCGGCTACTGGTCTTCGGGCGCGCGTTTTATTGGGCCGGAATAATTTTGAATAAATTACGGCCGCCCCATAAAGGCAATCGGACGCTGTTATTAATTTGATACACGAGAACTCCCCCCACAACGTCGGCCCGAGCATCTTATTCCGGAGAGAAATTTATCGAACGGGTTCCGATGTGGTAGCAATAATAACACGGCTGCCGCACATAAAATCGAGCGTTAGTCTTAATTAATTGGTCGTTTTGTTGAGCGTATATTTTATTTATGTCCGTAATTTCGAATAACAGATTAAGATTGGATTGTTCGGAATTGGTGGGATTCTATATATTTTACTTGAATTGTCTTACGCTTTTTTCTCAGTCACTATAACTGACTTAACTAATTTTGAGTGTGTTAATCTTCATTATTACAGCTTTATCATTATTACCGTACTGAGAAACATAACACAAGGTTGGATTGTTAAGGCGTCTACTTTGTGATAATTCATTTTAAATAAAACGAGTTTTTACTTTGTTTTTTATCAGACTAATAATGTAGTGTAGAGTTCAAGTCATATTAAATAGTGGACAGGCATAGTCTGGTTGGTAGGGGACACCCGCCCACCCCACCTTTGCTGGTATAGTTTTTTTCAATGGATACAGTCGATTTACATTGTTTAACCATGTCCAAAAAGAGTGTTATCCCTTGAAAAAAACTATGCGAACGAAGGTGGGGTGGGCGGGTGCCCCATACCAACCTAACTATGCCCGTCCACGATTTCTAATGACTTGAACTATGCACTACATTGTTATTCGTAATTTTCTATGAGTCATTTAGTTTAGTTTATTTTATTCACCCACCCCACCTTTATTCGTATAGTTTTTTCATGAGATAAAACTCTTTTTGGAATTGTTTAAACAATGCGAATCGACTATACCCATTGGAGGAGCTCGAAAATGACTAGAGCTTAGCCGAAACTAGTTGCAAAGTGTAACTGAAGTGTGATAAAAAACAAAGTAAAAAATCGTTTTATTTATCCTTTAACACGAGGTTGTTTATTGACAAATATCACTGATCATGACTTAACACTTGATAATTATCATATATTCTACATCCCCCCTATATTGATTGCCTTAGCTATCACGTTACAGTTTTTTTTTGTGGTCTTCCTCGGCTACTCGACTATCTGGACTCTTGTTTCCCAGATTTGTTGTGACTGGTCCTATCATTTTCCATCCTAACTAAATGTCCCCACCATTCTAACTAACTACTTATTAATAATAACATGAAGTATAGTAGTGCACACTAGAGATGATTCAGTATATCCATAACAGATATTTTTATAAATTGGTTGGAACTAAACCACTATTCTCTAGATCAGGGATGGCGAACCTATGGCACGCAGGATAATAATGATGACCCGTAGCCTCGCGCGCCCACTTAGAATGCCATACCCGCAACTTACAGCTGTTTTAAAACTTAAGCAGCGAATGTGTTATCTATTTTCTTGTCAACTTAAAATTACAAAAAAACAACACAAATCGCTATCTGTTAGTTTTAACTTCTATATAATAGAATGTTAAATTAAATTTAGTTTACTTAATTTTCATTTTGTTCGAGATTTCCCAAAACGAGGTGGCCAGGACCCACTCCAGAGCAACCGCAGGGAAAATTATTATTTTCAGTTTATTTTTTTTTTACTGAATTGTATTTATGTATTATTTATGTATATATATATATATATATATATATATATATATATATATATATATATATATATATATATATATATATATATATATGTGTAATAAATATAAAAATTTAAAAAAAATGTTGTTTAATTATGCAAAAAAAACTTGGCACGTTAAATGATAAATAATTATTTTTTGAGAGCTTTTGGTACGCAAGCATAAAAAGGCTCGCCATCTCTGCTCTAGATGGCTCGCCATCTCTGCTCTAGATCATTGAAATTATATTATTTTATTATCTTATTTTTATAATTTCAATATTTTATTAATTCGGCCTCTAATTTCACTCAAAGCCTCAATAAATTACAAGACGCCAATGCATAGACTATACAAAAAAAAAACTACATTGTATTACAATACAATTAAATTAACTAGATGAAGGATTATTTTTTAATTTTTTTTTTAATGTGTGCGTCTGCTCGCAACTTTGTATTTGCCCGTGGAGCTTAATATCCTTTTGTTTACCAGAACTCGGCGGGCGCTGCGAACGCGCGCGCGGCCATCAGTTTATCTCTTGCACTCCGGCCCGGCACTTTAATTAATTTTATTGCCGCCATCTACATCGAGTTTAACAATGTTATATAAAGCGAAATGTCTGTTCGGTTTTTCCGTCCGCGCTTTTATTGCATCGCGCGCGCAAACAGCGCCGAACTTAAAACATTAATGAATTGTGTTCATTAACAGACTAGTGCTGGCGGAATTGAATTCGAACTTGACGACACGCTTCTTTCTCGACTTTGAGGACATAATTGTAGTAGTAAAATTGGTACAATATTTCTGTTATGGTTATTTGTAATTAATATTTGCTAGGATATCTTAACGAGTTTTGAAAAACAGGTCCTTCATTATCCATTTCTTAATACTCGTTAGAGTTCCAAGCAAATATTAATTACAAATAATCATTACAGAAATAGGTTGCTTTATCCGTTTGTGATTGTAACGGTTACATATGTAATGATGGTAAAACCATTGACTAAAGAGTTTAATAGACTTCTCAATCAACTAAACTCAAGTAAAAATTCATAATTTGCCTCATAAAAAAAATTTAAACGCGCTCTCTCTAAACTTTTCGTTAGTTATTTTAAACTAAAAATAACCCTAAGTTTCTATACGAGAATATCGTAATGAAGCGCATTATTTAACCTGGAAAATGTATAAGTACAATATATTTTGTATTGATCTCGAAAAAAATAGAAAAGTGTTTCTCAAAGTTTTTTTCATAACGGTTTACATTTAATTAATTTCCCTATGACTGTAAACTAGATTTTTGTTGTGTGGTGATGTTTAATTAATGATTAGATTTGATAGTACGCGGGCGCGCTTCCTCGTCACGAACGGCGAGACGTCTAGGATCGATGATCGTGATTTTTACGTGACCATGATCGAGATGCACGGATTTCTTGGAAGGGCAGGGGGAATGAGGCATAAATCAATGCGGAATGAGTAATGATCTCGCGGAATGAAAAAGGAATGACGGCACTAATGTCATTTTCTACCAAAGGGCAAGATTGATTTCATCGCGTTACGAATTTAATGCGCGCAAATTTCAATTCGAGGGACTGTATACAAAAAACTGACCTATATGTTGGTTATTTATATAGCTGCAGTAGTTTCGTGAATCAAGATTACAGTGTATAAAGTTAATTTGTCATTTTTATTCCCATGCCATCAATGTTTATGTTCAAGGATTATTCTATTGTTACCCAAAGTTTCTTTTCGAATAAAAGAACAACAATTATTTGGCATACCCAAACACACATTCTCAGCTCAGTTGCCGAGTGGTTAGAGGCGTCGCACAACGTTTTCTAGAATTTGTAATTTGGTGATTTATTTAAAAAAATATATGAAAACACATCACAAACCACAACAAGAATATACGAAAATAAAAATAAAAAGACAAATATAAATAAAAGTAATACTCCGCAAAAAATTACAAATTACCCTCAAAAAATATATGATTTATTAAGATTTGTTCATTATTAGCCCTTCTAATATGGTAATAAATTAAGATAATCCTAGTTTCCGTATTAGTGATGTTTTTTCAGGGGTTTCTTTAAGAAAATCGCTGTAATTTGGTTATTAATTAAAAAACAATATGACAAATGTTTTGCGTTTGTTTAATAATAGTCCTTCTAATATGGTACTAAATTTGAGAATCCTAGTTCTTCAATTAGTGACATTATCAAGAGTGTAATATGATAAAAAGTCCAATGATTATCTTGTTTACTTGATACATCTGTATAAGGCACCTTAGGCCCAATTCACACATAAGCGGCGTCGGGCGCAGGCTCGGCGTAGACGAGGCACAGGCGCGACGTCGCACAGGCGATTGTGATGTCCATATGCAGTGAAGGGGTGGACATTGTACCTTATGTTTACATAGAGGCGGCGTGGAAGAGTTATGCCTTTCGCCTCTTCGCCTACCGTGTCTTAGGCGAAGAGGCGAAGACGCGGTGCCGGCGCTGCGAGAGGCACGACGCTTTAAGCCCCCTCTATATAAACATGTGGTGCAATACCCGCTTAGGTGACGAGGGGCGGGCATTTGTCTTGTGCTTCTAGCCGCGCCGGCACCGCGTCTTCGCCTCTTCGCCTAAGACACGATAGGCAAAGAGGCGAAACTCTTCCACGCCGCCTCTATGTAAACATAAGGTGCACTTGGAAGACTCACGTCAGTCTTCCAAGCGGAATTAACAGGAATACTAAAGTGTTCAAATTTTAGCTGAACGGAATATTAAGGAAAAACATATCCAAATACTCACCGACAGCAAAGCAGCTCTAAATGCACTAAATGCCAACACATTTGTGTCGAAAGAGTTATATTCATGTCTACACAGCCTGGAGGAGCTAGCTAAATATAACAAACTAGAACTCTGCTGGATAAAAGGACATAGTGGTATCAAGGGGAACGAAATAGCAGATGAACTTGCCAGGAAGGGATCCTCACATCCTCTAACAACCCAAGAGGATGAAATACTTTCTGCAGGTACTGCAGGAAAAAAATAATAGAGCATAGGATACATGCTCTACACAAGGTAAGATGGCGAGAAACGCCGGGCTACAAACAATCAAAGGTAGCAATTAGGCAACCTTGTAAAATTGCAGCCACGGCCCGCAACATAAGGTGCAATGTCCACCCCTTCACTGCATATGGACATCACAAGGTGCCTTTTAGAAAGACAACAGTTTTTGTAAGATTTCTTTCGTGGTCATGCGCATTCTAATAGGGTACTAAATTTTAGAATCGTAGTTCCTTAGTTATTAGTAACGCTATCAAGGATTTAAATGATGAAAAGTCCCATCATCATTTTAAATCCTTGATTACATCACTAATAGGAACTAGGTACCCAGCTCAGTGGCCGAGTGGTAAGAGGCATCATCCGTCTCGTCCTGAGCATTGGGGAGCCTGAGTTCGAACCCTACCGGGGCGAATTTTCGCGTATCACCTTTCACAGTTTTTCAGAGGTTTTCTATGAAGTTAAGGTAAATACCGGATGATTAAACTTCTCTGAGCTTCTCCCTTGACCGACGTAAAAGCCTCACGGCTGATAGTCCAATAAAGATAAACGTTTTTTCGGATTCTAAAATTTAGTACCGTATTAGAATGCGCATGACCACGGAAGAAATCTTCCATCAAACTGTTGTTTATCATACAGATGCATCAAATAAACAACATAATTTCTTAGTAGAAAATTAACGAATTATTATTATAATTAACAACATTTGCTTCATGAAATTGTATTATCGAAAATGAGCTTATATAAGAATATTTGATTGATTTGGAAAAGCCCTTGGGCTGGTGCTGTATAGAGATGGAATATTTTGATCAAAAATATTAAGTTTATTCTAATTTTTGAAATTTCAAGTTCACTCTAAGGTTCACTCTAAGGCCCAAACATAAGCGGCGTCGGGCGCAGGCGCGGTGTAGGCGAGGCGTAGGCGCGACGTCGCACAGGCGATTGTGATGTCCATATGCAGTGAAGGGGTGGACATTGCACCTTATGTTTACATAGAGGCGGTGTAGAAGAGTTTCGCCTCTTCGCCTACCGTGTCTTCGGCGAAGAGGCGAAGACGCGATGCCGGCTCGGCGAGAGGCACGAGGCAAATACCCGCGCCTCGTCACCTAAGTGGGTATTGCACCACATGTTTATATAGAGGGGGCTTGAAGCGTCGTGCCTCTCGCAGCGCCGGCACCGCGTCTTCCCCTCTTCGCCTAAGACATGGTAGGCGAAGAGGCGAGAGGCATAACTCTTCCTCGTCGCCTCTATGTAAACATAACATGCAATGTCTACCCCTTGACTGCATATGGACATCACAATCGCCTGTGCGACGTCGCGCCTGCGCCCGACGTCGCTATGTGTGAATTGGGCCATTGGACATTATATTTTGATCTGTAACATACCAAATTAAATAAAAACTAACCAACTCGCATATAAATTAGTGTTTTTACAAATTTTCTATTTAATTTTGTAATTACATCGTATTTTATGATACTCGGGGATGCAAGAATTGCGAGGGGTTTGGAGACACCAGTCGCGATTTGAGGTGAATTGATGCAACGAGCTGGATACGTGTTGTGCATTCGGGCCCGGTCATGGCGCACGTGGGGGGTCCATGCTATTGATCCTCCACCGCCGCCACTGCCACCACACATACACCTGCACACCCCCCAACATTGCCGGAGGTGTGCGAGCGCATTTTCCCCGACGCGCTTTCCATCTATAAATGATACAACAAGTGGCGGACTCTTTTTTCCGCTCGCACCCTCGACCCTCCATCAAAATGCTGGGGAGATGTACGCGGATGCGTTTTAAATGGACTTCCTGCGGCTTGGAGGGGCGGTTGCTTTACAGCTTGAGGTGGATAGAGACGAATAAATTCGGATCGTATGTGCATTAATTTCTTCTTGAAACCCATATTTTTTATTCGTTATAATAAACCTAAATTAGTCTACTTCCAATGACATGTTTTGAGTCCCACTAAATTTGATATCGTATCCATCTATCAAGTTTTGAAAAGCCGATATAGGTACTAAACCATTTCTATGCAGAAATGTTTGTCTACGTGCTATTAGAAAATATAATCTTTCTTCCCTAGGGGCTAAAATAGATACTTAGGTTTTTTTTATAGAACATTCAAGTGTGTCTATTTTTAGGATCAGCCGAATTTCTAGTAGCATAAAAAGTCCTTAAAACAAATAGATTCTGTAGAGCTATCTGCCCTCGGTGTTTCTGTCGTGGATTTCTTTAGTCTTGAACTATGTAGACCTGGATCCAGATCTAGAAGTAAGAACACGCATCGAAATAGCCAGAACAACGTTCCTTAAGATGAGAAAAGTATTTTGCGAGAAAAGCCTAAACCTGAAACTAAGATACCGGTTCGTTAAGTGCTACATTCACTCAGTACTGTTGTATGGTGTTGAGGCTTGGACGTTGAAGATCAATAATATGAACAGAATAGAAGCGTTTGAGAAATGTATATATCTTTACACTAACTATTCTATAAAGACTACACACAGTAATCTATAATAGAAGTATATACATAATCGCCTGATTAGTTTGCAATTGCAATGAGAAAATAAACTTTACAAAATGCAATCAGTAATATATACCCTGATAAATATACGCTGATAAAAAAAACGTATACAATTATCGGCTGTCGATAACAGAAAACTTAATTGCATTTCCACTCTCAAAATAACATACAACTACTCGCTATATTGTTGCAAAGCTGACACGCGGTCTCGTAATTACGTAATGAAGGCAATTTCGTATGCTAATCAGCGATGGATAATGTGCATTACAAGCAGCAAACCTAAATGCAATTAACATATTGCGGACTAATTACATTTTTAAATAATACGCAACGGCGACACAAACATAGAGAGTTTGTACGCCTAAATCACTTACAGGGCCGAATCATAGCATACATAAACCTTGTAATTGTTATAAATAAATTTTATCGCCTATATTTAGTTAAATAATTTTTACGATACCGGCCGGTCAGTACCATTTGTCGTTGGGATACAATTAACGACACATTAGAAAACTCGGGACGATTTTTTGAAGTAGCAAGTCTTTACACTTCTACATACACTAAAACTGATTTCGTTTATAGTGCCTAGCTGCAACGAACGGTTCGCACCGGAGTTACTTGTTGCCGAACGACAAGAGATACGGTGACATCTTGCGTTTCAGGAGTGGCTCCCAAGGATAAACAAACACGAGATAATCAGCCCGGTACAGCTCCCGAACGATAAACGCAAGCAGCATAATACACGGCAGAAGGATGCAAACTGATTCTTGTCCGACCAGAAACAAATTGTCTCAAAAAGGTCGTTTAAAGGTCGTTTTAGACAAGACAATTTCTTGACTCAAAAGTTAGTCAAGATGTGATACAATCTAAATTATCTCGTATCATACAGATAATTATTTGAAATATTGAATTGGATGGTAGATCGAATGGAAAAATATAACGTGTACTATTTGTCAAGGACAAATTGTATGGGAGGAGGATATATGAATTAATTTCTTGAACAACTTTTGAGTTAAGAAATTGTCTTGTCTAAAACGACCTTTAGGCCCTAAATAGGTTAATCCGTCACATACAATTATAGCGGCCTGCAATAGAATTATTATTCATGCGGGTGTCGCAGAATTTGCCGGCGATTTCCCAGAATTAATTACAGGATATCTAACCGATTGTAGAAACAGTTTTCAGGCGTACTCCATCAATCACTAGCGAAAATATATACCGCCCGCACGTTTAGGTTTGCTAATAGGCGACGATTTAGCGAGGTTTAATTGGATTCAGTTTGCAGGTTATTGCGTGTGCTGTTCAGCTTTTATTATTATTTAATGGTGAAAATAATGAAGACCAAGGAAATGGCAACTAACAAATTGTAACAAATACAGTAACTACTATTCTCATTACTTTGATAATTTCTAATGACTCGTGGCTAACAAATATTTAAAAATGATACAACTAACCCTCTAGAAGGAAAGTTAAACACCATCTAGCGGCACCACATCAATTAGCAATGCACACTCATATGGTAATAACCGTCAGCATGCTCATGCCATCAGGATCACCGGGTAGTGCCCTCTTTGAAATACTATTCCAACAGAGTGCTTGAGATATCAGCACAAGGCCAATCTTAGATAATTGTGAATCCATCCCTTAGCAATCTACATATCTAACAAATATATGTATTTTTCTGTGTATACAGAAATTGTTTAATTACATGTACGTAAAACGTATTAAATGATGTATAAAACCTCTATTTCAACTGTACCAGAGCTTTAAGTCTTTCAGACTAATAAGCTTGATATCAGCAGCGTTTCGATTCGAACTTTTTGTATAACTAGTCAATCAAACTCGTTCCTGAACGTATATTTAATGCATACAATGCTTTTTTGTATCCCTCGGGCTAGCAATAAATTGAAACTCTGTAATCCCTACCGCTCCCAGTTTCAATAAATACACTTTGCATCGCCCTATTAGATGGGGCGGGCGCGCGGGGGAGCGCTCAGCTCGGCGGCGGCGGCGTATTTCGATGGTTTCCGTGCAACATTGTCCGGATTATTCGGGGTTTCAGCCGTCTGAATGGGGTACGCTCACGTTTCTCATTACTGCAAAAACCAATGCAGCGAAGAGAATACGCCGCCGACTTGGGAATACCCACCGCGCTTGAATAGTTGACATTCTAATGCTAACTGACTTACATTGCGGGGAAATTTTTTAAAGGGAGCCCACGTTTTATAACCCCCCCGAGCTACCCCCCAATGCTCCGCGGCGACGAGTCGAGTTTCTTACATTCTTATGCTCGGATTATATTGCAAATGTTGCGGAAAAAGGTGAATAATAATGATAATAATAATACGAATGAATGAAATGGTAATGTTGGAGTACTTATTGTAATTTGATTTTCTTTATATTGAATGTAGTTTCTTAACTCAAGTTTATTCTTTTAAATAATTTATATACTGCAGGATGTTTTCAACAAAAAATATCAGAATGGAAACTAGTGTGGTTTTTCTCACTTTAAGGCTTATTTCACACGGCCGGCAGTTTTGCCGGCCGGTGAGAAAACTGTTGCCATTTGATTTACATTGGGACCTGCACCGAGCCTAGCACCCGGTTGCCGGAACCGGGCGGCAGAATATATACGAGATATGAATGGTTTGTAATTAGTGCGGGATACAAACTTGCTATGTCCATGGTGAAGAATAGGTCTGAAAGTGGACAGATTTTTTAACCATGCCTGTTGGCATAGACGCCCTCTATCTATTGGTATAAGTATCATTCTTGTAGCTCTTGAAATAATACCGCTACAGTTTTTCAAGTTTTGTGCCAAAACGGCCTTATATTTTTGAATTTTTGTTGGCCTCGATGCCTTATATCCATTGGTATAAATACCATTCTTCCAGCTATACAAAAGAGCTGTTTCCCGAGGGCCAGGGTGGGTTTAGAAATGGAAAATGAACAATTTTTTTTTAGCCAGGCCTGTTGGCCTCGATGCCTTATATCCATTGGTATAAGTACCATTCTTCCAGCTATAGGAAAGAGCTGATTCACGTAGTACTGGAGTGCAAATGGAGGGTGTAAGCAGTGTTTGTGAACTTGAAAGCAACATACGACTAAGTTGCGTGGGAAAAGCTTGTGTGTTGTGTGTGGAAAGGTTAGAGATGGAAGATGCTGCTTTGGAATGGGTGAAAAGGGTCTACAAAGAAACGTGGGCAAGAGCTAGAGTGAGGTGTCGAAGTAGTTAAGTGCCTTTCGTTTATTACTCTGGGTTGGTACGAACTTATTCTTTCTTGTTCCATTTGCCGCTTCCGATGCGCATAATTCTACCTCGGCCGTTACAACCGGCCGCGCACGACCGCAAGACCTGAGCGATACTGCACGCCACGGGGGCGACTAGAATGTGGTTAGACAGGGATACCCGCCAAGTCCTCTCCTGTTGAATATTTACACAAGTGAGTTGGAGGAGTTGGTAATGAGAGGGCAAGTGGAAGAGGTTGTAGTAGGAAAAACGAAAGTGTGAATGCTACCGTATGCGGATGATGTGTTCAAAAGGGTGGAAGAGATGCATATGTTGAAGAGAATGGGCAGTACCTTGATAAGAGGAGGTTAGTTGTGAATGTGAAGAAAACCAAATGGATGTTGTTTCAGAATAGGGGGAGGATGGGTTGAGCGGAACAGTTGAAATGGATGGGTGTCATGAATGAGAGGGTACGAACGTACGTTTTCGACCACTTTCACGCCACTCCTGGCGTATGGGTCTCTTTCTCTGCCTATAGTGCTGGCAACTGGCACTACAGGTGGACCTACAGTTTAGCGTGGATTCCACCACTGGAGTACGTTTAGATGACTGATCTACCCCGATTCAGAGGGTGGTGGGTTTCAAATATCTAGGTTTTTAGGTTGACAATACAGGTGGGTATAGGAAACACTTGGGAATGGGTGAGATAGGCGTGGTGGATAGCGAGGAGAGAAACTAGGAAAGCGAGGTGTGGGTCAGTAGAAAACGGTGGCTGGGGCTAGAGTACACCGTGTGTGTGCGCGCTGTATAGCAAGGGGAGCGACACATGGTAACACTATAGCAATTAATGTAAAGATATAAAAGCAGAGTGAGTTGGAGATTGCAGGAAGACGGATAAATGGTTAGCAGAGGATGGAAAAGGCGTGAAAATATGCAAGAGACTGACGTGGGAAAGAAAAACGGCGAGGGCATAATGTAGAGCAGGAAGAGAGTATATAATGGTATACAAATGAATGTGTATCTTATTTTTATTTGTATATTTTAGTTTAGTCTATTGTATTTTGGGGAATTTGGTAGAATGAAGTTGTATGAACTATTACGCAGGCTATGCCTAATAAAGGTCCCTAATTTTTTATTTAAATCATCTTCATGGATATTTGAAAGGGTCATAGTGTAAATTTTCAATATTTCATTCGTTTTGTTAAAAAAAAACTTTATAGGGCTATGAGCCGTGAGATGATTCACGAAAATTCGCCCCGATGGGATTCCCAGTACGAGACGAACGACACCTCTAAATCACTCGGCCACTGGGCTGGGTGGTTTGTTAGATTTATATAGATTTACATATTTATCACGCTTCCACACAAAGAAAAATTTGATTATCTTCTATGCTATTAAAGGGAAGTTCAAGAAACATTCGAGATTTCTGGGTTATTACTAATATTGTCTGAAACCACAGCTTTTAATTTTAGTTTAGTTCTAAAATTCATTTCACAACCATTTCACAATAGAAATTCTTTGATGCAAATTTACATCAAAGAATTTCTATTGTGAAATGGTTTTATAAATATAATGGCTACAACACAGAAAACTTAGCTTAACTTTGATACAACAGAAGTACAACAGAAATGTATCAGTACCGTTTCGAATTACAACACCGACATTAATTTACAAATTTTAAATCTATGGCGATGTTAGGCCCAATTAACACATGTTTAGTTCTAAAATTCATACTATTAATTTAGTTACATATACTGTGAATAAGAAAAAATAAGCATCGTTTCATTCTATCGACTTATTTCATCATCATGTGACGGCGACCTATATATTTTCTAGCAACCCCCGCTAAAATAACGCCCTTTAAACTTTAATCTCACTCCACACAGGGCGCACCACGGAGTCGCATTAAAAATTGAACAGTTTCGCAAAGTTTTCCTTGCCGGTTTCCCCTTAACAAACTCAATTCATTCGTAATTATAGTTGGATATTGTTCGCAACAGTAAGAAATGGAAAATCATTACTGTGCGTTGATATTTTCTGCTTGTGATAGTCAGTATCTTTAGACAGGATTATGTATTTTCATCCCTATACTATAAAAATTAAGACAATGTTTTGAAACTGACGGACCTGTTATTTATGACTTTTGTGCTGTCAGTGTGTCTACAGTCAGTCACAAAAGTCTACATACACCCATCATATGTGCAATAATTCAGTAATATATATTTTTATAACAATAATATTAATACATATATCAACAGCATTTATAATATATATATATATATATATATATATATATATATATATATATATATATATATTTCTTTTCCAGCCATGTTTTTAAACTCAGAAATAGGTTAAAATATCTTAATTCTTGGTGAGTGAGAATCCTATGTCAATCCAAAAATATGTTGAAGTTGAAATACATAAATACAACCTGGCAACCAATTCAATTTTTTAGTGTTTACTGTATGTACACTTTTGTGATTTTTAAATTTAGCTTATGGCTGCTTTCTAAATATATATGTTGCAATTCTATTGATGTTATTTTTTTAAATGAACTCTGTTAATATCAGAAATATAGTGTAATAATAGAATTTTTATAAAAATATATATTACTGAGTTATTGCTAATTTGATGGGTGTATGTAGACTTTTGTGACTGAATGTATTTTAATTACTGACAGTTTTCTTCATCAAATGGGAACAAAAACTACGCGTTTAGTAGGTTAGTTGCGTCTATTATTATCTTAAAAGTTGCAACTGCATAGTTAGAATAAGAAGGGCGCTTGATGATGTTTTGAGAGGAAAAGTATACAAATAGTCCCACGGGCTCAGAGGATTTTGCGAGATAGTTGTTGATATATCATACATCGTCGCACGATGGAAATTGCACCTAGTTGCTATAATAATAATAATGATTTATTGCCCAACAGGACTAATCCTAGTTACAGGATAACAATAAATAATATTAAATGGTGTATATACAATACAAATAAAATTAACACGCACATTAATTAAATTAGTTAATAAGACCATTACAAAATTATATATAAGTGTGAATCCATCCCATAGTATTCTACATATCTAGATTTCGATCTTATTAGATCTTATCAGTGTAGCTCATACTAATATATGTTTTATAAGATTGTCCTTGTGCTGATATTTCAAGCACTCTGTATGGAATATTAATCCATAGAGGGCACTATAAGGTGATCCTAATGGCATGAGCATATTGACGGTTATTACCATATGGGTGTGCATTGCTAATTGATGTGGTGCCGCCAGATGGCGTTTAACTTTCCTCCTAGAGGGTTAGTTGTATCATTTTTATTACAAAATTACTAATCACCCTGTAAAAATATTTATTCAATATCAGATATTTCCACAACATAACGTCCGTCCTTTTATCGACCAAACATTTTTTATTCATGTTCCAAATTGTTGTTGTGCGCTTTTATTTCCATCCCGTGTTTGGATTATTTACCCAGCCATTTCCCCGCCCCCGCCCCGCGCCCTGCTGCTGCTGCCCGCCGTGTGCAACCAAATTGGACACAATTCCGATTTTTGTTTGTTTTCCGCATTTCGGGACGCGGGTATGCGGAAGGGAATAAAAAAGCAGTTAAAAGTTCGTCCATTGGCAAACTTTTTCCCCCGGGCACGGTCAATAACGCGCAATAAACCCCGAAATTGACCGTGCCCCGGAACAAATAGTATTAAGATGGAAACACAAGACAACAACAGCGGGGGGGGCTCATCAGTAATAACACGTGGATTGTATTTATTTGAGACTTTACAAAAGCGAATTTAGTTTCGGGAGAAAAAAACATATTTATTTGTTTACACCTTTTTAGAGAAAATAAAAGAACAATTTAAATCATGTCAATGTCAACGTAATAATACTACACCAATAGAAAGAAACTGATTACAAATGTTTTTTACAATACAAAACTTTCCAAAAGAAACGATCAACATTTCATTGTTAATTCAATAGGTGGCACTTTCTATACGGTGTAATAGGACAAGTAATATAACTCTGGCAACACGTATATTGTACCTTTTTAGGTTTTACACTGACAAATTAATTGACATACCTCATAAGGCAAATCTATTGTACCAAAGTTAAGGCGAATCTCGGAAAATGAAATATGGTTCAATGTTGACCCAATCGCGCGGTCTTTTCTAGTCAACATTTTATAATTTTCTGAAAATATGTTTGGATATTTCTCCAATCTAAGGATGATTTGATACTCTGTTAGGACGAAAAAGTTAATTTTTTGTCTCGAAATAGTTGTAAAAAATATGCAAAAGTAGTTAATATTTGCATCAGAAAAGTATATATTTACTCCGATTTATAATCAAAATTTAACAGAAATTCCTCTAAGAGATTGTAGTTTCAGATTTCAAGTTTTGATAAATACAATCTGATAATGCTTAAGTACAGTAGTATAGTTTATAGACATCCGTGCAATTATCACAAAATGCTTCATTATTTCGAAATAAATTTATTTCTTGATGCGCACCCCTCCAGTTTTTCCTGGGGCCACGGTTTATACACTCCGCAAAAGAAGTAGCAGCAGTTCCGTTAGTCTCACAACGCGTTTTTCGAATAGATTTTCAGCTCAAATCCTCGAACGAGATTTTCGAAGATTCGCCTTAAGCTAAGTTTTTGTAGCCATTATATTTACAAAACCATTTTACAATAGAAATTCTTTGATGCAAATTTACATCAAAGAATTTCTATTGTGAAATGGTTTTATAAATATAATGGCTACAACACAGAAAATTTAGCTTAACTTTGGTACAACAGAAGTAGACAGAAATGTATCAGTACCGTTTCGAATTACAACACCGAAATTAATTTACAAATTTTAAATCTATGGCGATGTTAGGCCCAATTCACACATAGGAGGCGAAGAGGCGAAGGCGCGGTGCGGGTGCGGTGAGAGGTACCCTCTATATACACATATGGTGCAATGCCCACTTAAGTGACGAGGCGCGGGCATTTGCCTCGTTATTACCATAAGGGTGTGCATTGCTAATTGATGTGGTGCCGCCAGATGGCGTTTAATTTTCCTCCTAGGGGGTTAGTTGTATCATTTTTGTATATAACCACTCGAGATATTGTGTGAATTCAACCTCACTAGCTGAGCTACACTGATCAGATCTAATAAGATCGAAATCTAGATATGTAGATTGCTAAGGGGTGGATTCACACTTATATATGTAATACATACTTAATTTTTTATGACACCATTTATTTATTTAGCATACAAAATGACTTTTATTGTAAGCATTCATAAAATTCGGGGGCACTTTTAAAAAACCTCGCGACCCACTAAAGTGCCGTGGCACCGCGGTTGAGAATCACTGCTTTAGTGTTTTGAAAATATTAGTATATCCCTGAATCATCCCTCTCTCTGTCGCGGCAGCTCCCAGATACAGATCTCCCGGCGTTATTAATGGAACCCTAATAGACGTCTTTGTTTCAATTTACGACCACCTTTGTGCTTCTCCCCGCATCGCTCATTCGCACAGTCCCTATCTCTCTCTTACTCTTAATACCGGGGAAAAAATGTTTGAGTGAGATGCCATTTGAGCGAGCCGGCCGCTATCTGTCGGCGACATGTCCATTATTTACACCATAATCACGTTTTAATATTTCAAAGCGAGCCCCTCGCCATTGTCCCCGGATTATACGCGCGTCTCGAAAACGGAAAATGTTTAATTGATTTTGAACAAACCTAAACCGCCCCAAACATATCCGAGCGCTGCACTGGAGGCAGACAGAGAAGAGGGAGGCGGCTGCAAGACAAGACAGTTAATTTCCTGTTATTAATTAGCCATTACTGGAGCGTTCAGAATTTAATTTACCAATATGAAATGTTTATTAATGAAAAAGAAAAACAAAGCAAAATAATCAATATCAATAACCTTAAGACACACGATGGCGTATCGCAAAGTGCTACATATTGTCAGTGCTACTCTACGACGTAGAAGGATATCCTCGATGAATCAACTGGAGGCGTTCGAGATGTGGATGTACCGCAGAATGTTGAAAATACCATCAGTGGACCCTGTCACCAACGAAGAAGTACAATATGAAATGTTTATTAATGAAAAAGAAAAACAAAGCAAAAAAATCAATATCAATAACCTTAAGAATCCTGATATTAGAAACAATTTCTCAGGTATTCTAAACAACAATATAGAGAGCATGATATTATCACCTGAATCAGATATTGAGGAAACGTGGAACAACCTAAAGAAAACAGTCATGGATACGGCAATAGACCAGCTTGACTTCCAAAAAAAATGAAACGAAACAAGAGTGGATGACTCGATTTAATGTAAGAACGAAGGAGAAACAAAAATGATGCAGCGGTCTATAAAAACATTCACCGAACAATAAGACGAAGAATTAGAGAAGCAAAGGAAACATGGATAAATACAAAGTGCCAAGAAATAGAAGAACTTGAAAACAAACCTGACAGTTTTAATATACATAAAAGAGTGAGAGAAGTAACGAATACTAACCGAAAACGAATTAACGCGAAACTGGCTGACAATGACAAGAAACTTATAGTGGAAATTGGAATTATGGAAGACCTACATCACAGAACTTTTCAGTGACGAGCCCTCAATTTCCGATGATATTAGTAAGGAACTGGAAGGTCCGGAAATGCTCAAAGAAAAAGTGAGAAAGGCTTTAAGCCAAGCAAGACCTGGCAAAGCAGTTGGTCCAGATCAAATCAATGCAGAACGGCTCAAACTAATTGACATCGATAAAAAAACATCCTCCTGAAGTTGTTCAACCACATATACAACACAGGTAATATACCTGCGGATTGGCTAAGATCCACTTCTATCAGCCTTCCCAAGAAACCTAACGCGAAACGTTGCAGTGATTATAGGTTGATTAGTCTCATGAGTCATGGACTGAAAGTGTTTCTAAGAATTCTTCACAATCGATTATGCAGAAAAATAGAAGCTAATATTGGGTAAACACAATTTTGATTTCGTAGCGGCTTAGGGACAAGGGATGCTTTGTTTTCGGTACAAATTCTAGTTCAGAAATGCCTTGACCAACAGACAAATGTCTTTGCATGCTTCATAGACTACGAAAAAGCATTTGATAACGTAAGACACGATAATCAGACAACTTAAACGCATTGGCCTGGATAGCAAAGACATCAACATCATCAAGAAACTGTACTGGAGCCAAACAGCTCAGATCAAGGTTGGAGACCTAGTCACGGAGGAAATTAAAATTTAAAAAAGGAGTGAGGCAAGGATGCATTTTGTCACCAACTCTCCTCAACCTGTACTCCGAAGAAATATTCCAAAATGACATAGGAATCAAGATCAATAGCAAACGACTCAACAATATTCGGTACGCAGATGATACCATGGTTCTCGCTGACAGTTTAGAAGACCTCCAGTTTCTCATGGACAGAATAAACCAAGAAAGCAAAGAGTTTGGACTCAGTATGAATATTCTGAAAACAAAAACAATTGTTATCAGCAAGCATAGGGTTAATAATGCTGTAATCACCTTAGATAGAAGCCAGATTGAGCAGGTGTCGCGCTTCAAGTACCTTGGTTGCTGGTTAAACGATAAATGGGACCCGGTTAATGAGATCAAAATCAGAATTGAAATTGCGAGAGGAAAATTTCAGAAGATCAACCAACTATTGTGCAATCGTGGTCTCAGATTTGACACACGATGGCGTATCGCAAAGTGCTACATATTGTCAGTGCTAATCTACGACGTAGAAGGATGGACTCTGAAAATATCCTCGATGAATCAACTGGAGGCCTCGATGAATCAACTGGAGGCGTTCGAGATGTGGATGTACCTCAGAATGTTGAAAATACCATCAGTAGACCCTGTCACCAACGAAGAAGTACTTCGGAGGGCCGGTAAATCACGCGAAGTGCTGACCATAGTGAAACAACGAAAAGCCGTCATATCTTCCGAAACGATAAGTACAATCTCTTGCAACTTATCATTGAAGGCAAGATGGAGGGAAATCGAGAAATTGGAGGAAAAAAATTTTCATGGACGCGTAACTTCAGTTAATGGTTTAACACTCGCGAGGTAGCTACACTGATTTGGTGCGCGCCAAATAAAGAACAGTACCACGTGATGGTCGTCAACCCTCTGTAAGGAGAGGGCACCAAAAGAAGAAGATTTCTTGGTTGTTCCTAGATCTATATTTCTTATAAATTCGGGGATATTTCGTTTGTGTTGATTTCTTTAAATTTAAGATTATCTAATATTATCCAGATTAGCTTCTTATAGGGCTAATCTGGATAATATAATATAATATTAGATTGTATGCAGTCAGATGAAACGAAAATATGCCCGAATTTATAAGAAATAGGAACACCGGGAGAGAAGTGCTCCTTAAAAAAACAGATTTCTTCTGACGCAGATTATAGCACGCTGCAAGAGCCCAAGATAACGGGAAAGCTGCTGCCTTGCAGGAAGATGTTTGCTCACCACAGGCTAGAAGAAGGATAGGTGGGCATAGGTGGAATCTGGTTGGTGTCGTAGCTACCCCCATGCTGTATATACGGGGCACAGCGGTGCTCAGATCGACATATATCCACTCAACATCGCCTTGACTACAAATCACCCAGGTTCTCCATGAATCGGGAGTTTAGGCTAAGGGTCTGCGACCCAATACTAATACAAACTGCACAGTACAAAAATTCCCAGCAGGAAGCCTCGGAATATGGACATACGAATACTAAACTGACAAAGGCAACGGAAATCGGAAATTAATTTAGGAATAAGTGTTCAAGGATGAAAACAGACAATGAGCAATATCCGTTGACAAATGGAAAAATTGGACTTAGGCCCAACTCACACATAGGTGGCAAAGAGGCGAAAGCGTGGTGCCGGCGCGGCAAGAGGCACGACCCTTTCAAGCCCCTTTAGGCCCAATTCACACATAAGCGGCGCCGGGCGCGACGTCGCACAGGCGATTGTGATGACCATATGCAGTGAAGGGGTGGACATTGCACCTTATGTTTACATAGACACGGCGTGGAAGAGTTATAGGCCATTCACAATAAGCGCGGTAGGGGTAGCGTAGTGGTAAGCCAAATTGCACACATCTATAAAAATGCGGGCGTTTACAGCAGTGCAGTAAAACTATGATAGAACATGGGTAATTATCTCTACCATAATTATCTCATAGCATTACTTTCCAATTCTGAACGTTTGAATTTTTGTTGCCATGCAACATATTTCTTACCACTACCGTGCTTATTGTGAATGGCCCATTATGCCTCTCGTCTCTTCTCCTACCGTGATTTAGGCGAAGAGGCGAAGTCGCGGTGCCGGCGCTGCGAGAGGCACGATGCTTCAAGCCTCCTCTATATAAACATGTGGTGCAATGCTTACTTGGGTGACGAGGCACGGGTATTTGCCTCGTGCCTCTCGCCGGCACCGCGTCTTCGCCTAAGACACGGTAGGCGAAGAGGCGAAACTCTTCCACGCCGCCTCTATGTAAACATAAGGTGCAATGTCCACCCGTTCACAGCATATGGACATCACAATCGCCTGTGCAAGGTCGCGCCTGCGCCTTGCCTACACCGCGCCTGCGCCCGACGCCGCTTATGTGTGAATTGGGCCTTATATAAACAAGTGGTGCAATGCCCACTTAGGTGACGAGGCGCGGGCATTTGCCTCGTGCCTCTCGCCGCGCCGGCTCCGCGTCTTCGCCTCTTTGCCTGAGACACAGTGCCTGCGAGAGGCACAACTCTTCCACGCCGTCTCTATGCAAACATATGCTGCAATGTCCACCCCTTCACTGCATAGGGACGTTACAATCGCCTGTGCGAGTTTCGCCTCTTCACCTACCGTCCCTTAGGCTGCTTAGGCCGTCTCTATGTAAACATAAGGTGCAATATCCACCCCTTCACTGCATATGGACATCACAATTGCCTGTGCGACGTCGGGCCTGCAACGCGCCTGCAACGCGCCTGCACCCGACGCCACTTATGTGTGAATTGGGCCTAAGACTGCATAGTACGGACCGAAACAAAGAAGACAGTGAAAAATACATATAGCGAGGTTTTCCGAAGTGCACGGGCCTCAAAAGGCGTACCAATAATAATAAAGAATAAGTTTAACGCAAATATAAGCAACTAGGATGCCATAAATGAAACTATAATTGCAACAAATATAAATCATCTTGGTCATAAACTCACGATCATAGGAATCAATCATATTTGATGGTTGTCTTCCAGTTATGAATCACACTGTACTACTGAAAATAATAAAATAGCAAAATATGTGAATTATGAAATTTATAGTGATTTTTTTAAATTTTTGTGTGCGTTAAGAATTTCATAGCTATGATTTTATTTTTAATTTGAATATTCACCAAACCAACAACCCGATCGATCATCCGATACTAATTATTATTGTGGCGCTGAAAGTTTCAACCCCATCAGAACGCGATCAATTAGCAGTGCGTGTGCATCACGGTTTTCCCCCCCTGCCCGCCAGCCTGTCAGGAACATGTGGATTTATGATGCGTTCCCGTTTCCAGTTTCGGGCGCGCGCGTTTGTGTGTATATTGCAATCCGAAAAATGGAATGCATGACAGAATATTATGAATATATTTGCTATTCGATACTGGGATAATTTGAATTCGCAACCGGATATTCGCGAGTGTATCTGGATGTGCTGTATGTTTATACAGAGTGTTATTTGGGTAGTTATATATTTAAAATTATAAATAACTAGAAATAGGTTCAAAAACACAAAAAAGAAGGGAATTTATGTGGGAATCGACGAGGAGGTGAAATAAAAGGTCCTGCCTGGAAGAAGGGGCATTCTTTGAGCAGGGCATCATACGCTTGTGCCACAACCTGCAGAGAACGGGAAGGCGACTATGTGGAGATGTCACTAACATATATCACTGGTGTTTGGGCAAAAGGGCTTAAGTCATAATTTTTACGAAAATAAGGTTTTTTATGTCTTTATAACCAAAAAAATCTGGTCTTCCATTAGTACAAACAGCTTGGAAATTTTACATTTCCTGACTTAAGCCCTTTTGCCCAAACACCAGTGATATAACAAAATGCTTTATTAAAAAAAATAAAAATTATACAACTAACCCCCCTAGGAGGAAAGTTAAACGCCATCTGGCGGCACCACATCAATTAGCAATGTACACCCATATGGTAACAACCGTCAACATGCTCATGCCATCAGGATCACCGGGTAGTGCCCTCTATGGAATAATATTCCAACAGAGTGCTTGAGATATCAGTACAAAGCCAATTTTGTAAAACATATATATGTTGATGGTTGTTACCATATGGGTGTGCATGTTTCATTGCAGTAATCTGGTATCAAAGTACTTACCTTTGAGACCAAATTACTGCAATAAAACAATATTACTCAATTCCAAATCACGTTCCCAAATACTGTTATATACATTTTTTCGTTTAAGAAATTAATCGAATGATCGAATCAAGTGGGTGGTACGTACGTACGTGTGTGGGGCCCCTCTAATTTTATTTATGTTAACCGATAGTTTGGCGCGACGCCAGCACGACTTCAGATAGCGCAAACCGAGTGGTATTGTCCAACAAAAAGAAGAGCGAAACAAAAAAGCGGCGTCAACCGTATCGTTCGATTCACGTTAATCGCGGTCAATTCGGCATCGCGATAAATCAATGTTTGTTATTGTGTAAATGAATAATGTGCACGCGATTCGATGGGTGGGGGGCGGTGGAGGGTCGTCATCTGTACTTGTCAGCGGCGACAATAATATAAAATCAGTTTAACGCCCGCGGGGGGCGGCGGTAGCGGCGCGGAATACGTGCTGGATTTGCAGCGCGTTCCCGGATCGTGCCCGTGATTAATTGCGAATATAATAAACGAGTGGTGGCGGGTGGATTTTTTTTTTCATTTCACGCCCGCGGTTGCAATTTGTCGCTATCGGGTTTTAGGATCGCGGCCCCCGGGGATTTCAACGCGATAAAAGTCCGCCGAGATGTAATTTCAACGCGACGTTTTATTTGCCCCACGATTGGAAAACGTAATTTTTAGAAATTCAACCCGCAAAAAAAATTATAACCCATTATTAGTAGTAGCCATTGAGTTTCGGGATGCCAAAATTTTCTTGATGAAATATGATTATATACCAATTTTCGTTTAAATTCTGTAACCGAAGAACTTTGTACATGGATTATACGAGCCTTTTGTAAAGCGAGGCGAGAAGTACAACTCTTCCACGCTGTCTCTATGTAAACATATGGTGCAATGACTGCATAGGGACATCACAATCGCCTGTGCTACGTCGCGAATGCACCTCCCATACACCGCCCGACGCCGCTTATGTGTGTATTGGGCCTAAGACTGTATAGTACGGACCGAAACAAAGAAGACAGTGATAAATACACATAGCGAGGTTCTCGAAAGTGCACGGGCCTCAAAAAACGTACTAAAAATAGCCTTTTATAAACAAATTTAAAGATTTCTCAAAAACTAGTGATAAATTAACTACTAACTAGTAATATTAATCAACTATCTTTCAATTTAAAGTTGAAACATGGGAATATATAATATCAATAGAAAATATATGAGATATGTCTATAAATTAGAACAACATTCATTCAAACGCCACTGATCATTCTTTCCATACCCGATACTAATGTAAATTAGATAGTTGCGGTTAAAACCCGCACACCCAATAAATTAATCCATTTAATAGCCTCCTGAAGCCGACGATCGCCGATAAATTCCGCTGCCATTAGTGAATTGAATGTGCGTATTAATAAACGCGAAACGGCAATCCAATTATTTCAGAATAACACTGCGCGGCGCCCGTTCCATCGTATGCAAATTAAATTAGATTAATGCCCCTTAGGGTATCGATAAATATCGGTTTATGGCTAGGGGGTGGCGGCGGCGGAGCCCGCATTCATAATTTGATCTTTTAATTACACCGCACTTTCGCCACCGCGTTTTAACGAGAGCTCGTAAATGCGAGCGACGCGAATTAACCTGTCACGCGGTGGTGGGGTGGAAAAAAAATATCGGAAACTAATTATGGAAGTTTATTGCGCATGTTTTCACGTTTATAGAAGTTTTTCGTGGTGGGAATTTAATGGAGTGTGGTATTTATCAAATAAACTTTGTTTTTCTTGAAATGTGGAATTGGATAACTGAGAGTTACATCAGATTTTCAATAACTGAAAATTAAAAAATTATCCAAAACTGCTTTTGAGAAACTTAACTTGTGGTAATTTTCATGTATAGTACGTTTGCTGCACTTCAGAATTGTATTAGGCTTCAAACATGAAATTATGTTTTATATTCCGTTTCATCAGATCATAGTTAGTGCTCCCCATCACTAACTATGATCTGATGAAACGGAATATAAAACATAATCGAGAACTTTTGAGAATCGAGAATTTCGTTCTCGAGAACATTCAGGGATCGAGAACTGGGAATCGAGTACTAGAAAACAAAAACCGAGAGCAGTTTTCTAAGGTATGGCGTTCCGAGAACCAAGAACCGAGAATCGAGACCTTTCATGATTATACCTAGGCATTAAATTCAAAATATGTGTTGCCTAGTCGGCGGAGAATCGAGAATCGACACAGAATCGAGAATCGACACCTTTCATGATTATACCAAGGTATTAAATATAAAATATGTGCCGCCTAGTCGGTTTTAACAGTGATATGTTTATTCCTGTACGACTTATTTTAAACGTTTACAATTCTCGGTTAATTACAGTTCTCGATTTTATGTTCTCGGTTAATTGTAGTTCTCGCTATTCTGTTCTCGGTTCTCGTTCAAATTCTCGAGAACTTTTAAGAATAGAGAACATCGACTCTTGGCAAGAATCGAGAACAGCTGTTCTCGGTTCTCGAAATCCCCCCATCACTAATCATAATAGACATATTTTTCAGATTTCTTCTAATTACAATTTTTTATATTTTTATATATAGCAGTCGTCTTAAACTACAGAATTTGATTAGTAATTGAGGCTTTTAGAATGGAAGTGGATTACATAAGATTTTTAATCATTATAAATCCTCCAAAACTACTTTTGCTAAAATACGATAACAAAAACTTGCTATTTCGAGCCTTCATCATCATTAAATGTAGGCTATGCTAAAATTGTTAAATTTGATGGCGACTATATTTTACGCCCACATCTTTACTGCGACACTAAAAACTTTGCTCACCACCCTACACACACACACATACATAGAAAGAAAAGTCAGAATAATTACGTGCCGCCTTAGGAAGGAAAAAAGTGCCGCCACCCCCAAACTTTATAGCTCATAAAATAAAGGGCGCTCGCATAAAAGACGGCAGCGGCCCAACAGAACATGTCAATTCGGTATCAAATTTGGCACGCACTGCTTCCTCCATCTGGACAACACAAAACAAAATAATTCCAAGTTTAAATTATAGCCCCATCCGCAACGGAAGCCGGTACACAATGGCGGGCGGTCCCCATGGCCAATTACATTTATTCGCTGAAATTTACGACGCCATTCCGCAAATTTCCAGCATTTAAACGACGACATAATTACGCGGAATAATGTTTCGATTTTTTTGTTTTGTTCGTACTATGTGTGTTGGCTGGCATGAGAATTAGGGCAATTAGGGCCGTTTGTCTGGAAAACGCATCAAAGGCACAACAATCGCGCATAAAACACCTTCATAATTTAACGGAGAGATGGGGGGGTGTTTTAATGCACCCCCGTCCGCCCACCTGCCGGTGTGGTCCCGCAGCTGTCACCCTTCTTTGCCATCAGCGTTAAGTATTTACCGGCGGGATATGTTCGGCGGGTAATTAATTAAAATTTCGCCGCGCGGAATTTACATATTACAATGTAAGTATGATGGAGGCTTAATTATAAGTATGAATAAAACACGTAATTAATTTTCCCCATGCCATGGTTGTTGTGATTAGCAACGAAGTTGATGTGACTTTAATAATTGGAATTGGGTTTTAATTAGATACTTTTAATGTAATTAATTGAATGAGGTGATTTGTATATTTAATATTAAATCAATATGACGAACGATTCGTTTCAAAATTCCATTTTAGGCTTTAAATCAAGATCAATAAAAAAACCTTACTATTTTCTTTGCTTCATGATTTACGTATTTATAATGATGTACAATATAGAATTTAGGCATTATTTAAAAAAAA
This sequence comes from Lordithon lunulatus, assembly GCA_963942505.1. NCBI lineage: Eukaryota > Metazoa > Arthropoda > Insecta > Coleoptera > Staphylinidae > Lordithon > Lordithon lunulatus. Next base: position 53,980,210 of record OZ012669.1, read on the forward strand.
ATATTTTAAAAATAAATTAAAAATTAAAAACAAAATTAAATACACCTCTAAGTACTCTATAGATCAGCTCACTAGCTGATCTATAGAGTACTTAGATGGAATCATCCAGACTAGAGGACTGGCCGCTGGAGGCCTTTGAGACAGTCTACACGATTAAGGGCGCGGACTTGAGACCGTCACCAGACACGCCGGTAATCCGGATGGTGGATGGCGACCTCTGCGGTAGGAAAACGGACAGGCTCGTTCCAGAGCTCACCGACAGAAGACTGGGCAGTAGGGAGTTCGCGACAACCACAAGAACGTTGGTGGGCCTCCAAAAACCACGTGGACGATCCACTACTACGTAGTATGCGACACAGAAGACGATGCGAACCTAAGAAAATCACAAAGCAAGCCCAGGCCGGCCGGAATCAGATCACAGGCAATAACCAGTATCACAACCAAGAGAGGAGCTGTGAACACCACAAAGGATTCGGGTCAGCGTGGTCTTGTGCAAAGCCACCGGAAGGGAAGAAGCCCTAAACGGATGTAGCCGGTCTTGGCTCGACGGCCACCGGGCTAATATAACCGGTACCGATCGACGCAAAATGTGCCTCAAATGTGGCTAGACCGGACACCAGGCCTGCGACTGCAAGCGCCCAACCAACTACTGTGCCATCTGTAACGAGGAAGGTCAAGGCGCAGCCAGATCAAAAGGGGCGCAATGGAAAGAAGGAAACGGAAGGCCGTCGGAGGAGGCCAACCAACCACCAGCAGATGACAAATGAAATCAAGGTCATCCAAGCCAACGTCGGGGGAGACAGGAACACACACCAGCTCGCCAGCGAGCCCAACCGCAAGAAACTAGATCCATCGTAGGTGACAAACGGACTTATGGGGGGTGTCGCCATGGAAGTTCTGGGCGACATTTATGGGTCATGTCCCATGCTCCACTCTCAAAGGGGATCACGTTGGTTAAACTACTGGGCCAAACCATCTTCTCCTGCTACCTCTCGCTAAACTGCAGTCGCGAAACGGCGCGAGGATGGTTCAGCGAGTTGGATCGAGCGATAAAGGCACATGGCGGACAGTTTGTCGTAGCGGGCGACCTCAACGCCAAATCCACTCCCTGAGGATCCCCAGCCACTGATGCACGAGGCGAAGAGCTCATGGTCCTGGCGGTGTGTAACGTGGAGAGGGGAGAGGGGGAAGCCGACATTTGTTCGAGGTGGGTCGGCGTCCCACATTGACATAACCCTCGCGACAGCACAATTATCGGAAAGGTTGCAGGACTGGCAGGTGCTGGAAGAGGAGTTGCTAAGCGACTACCTCTACATTCAAGCAGAAGACCCGCGGAACCCAAACCACGAGGCACGCACACATCACTTGCTCCCCACTGGCCAAGGCGATGGGCACCAGAAAAATAGAACCTAACAGACTATGGACAGCCCTGGCAGAACATGAGCCACTCCGGGACACTGACCCCAACCAAATGTCAGACGAAATAAACGAACCACTACAAGAAGCCTCTACCTGCGCCATCCCAACAAAAGCGATCGCCAATAACAGACGGCGAAAGGTCTATTGGTTGTGCGAAGTCTCGACAGCACGGCTAGAGGCAAACCGCTCTAGCCTCCTTGAGCGGTTTGCCTCTAGCCGGAGCCCCAATCGAGCAACTGCAGGCACAATACCGACAAGGGGGAAGAAGTACAGGGCGACCAATAGAGCAGAGCCAAACGAACTACTGGGTAAAACTATGAAGGGAGGTCGAGGAAGACTCGTGAGGCCTCCCCTAGGAAATAGTAATGCGAAAGATCAAAGATTCCTCGCCTGGACCGAAATCCTCGGTACCCGGAGGGGTAAGAGCGGTGGTCACCGCACTTTTCTCCCCGCCAGAAACATCCAATAAAACGAGAACGACACTACGCCAACAGACAAACGGCGAGACCTCATACTGGGAGGAGGAAGCAGTCCTAAATATAACAAACATCCTCCTAAACAGAAAGGCCCTAAATGAGGTCCTGAAGGCAGCAGCCAGTAAACTCGCTAGGGACGCCACTATACTAGCAAACAAGTGCCTGGAGACTGGGGTATTCCCGAAGCGCTATAAAACTGCCAAACTTAGGAGTCCACGAGTGCGATTCCTGAAACCAGTCGTTACGAACGTATTCGTTTATCTGTCAAAGTCGCTAGGCACAATACTGTTAATTCACGATATGACCTCATAAAAGTATGGAATTTCGGTTTACTAGCGTTAAAAAACACCAATAAACCAAAATTCCATCATTGATCGAATACATATCGTGAATTCTCCGTATTTTGCGAGGGGACAGTCTTCTTGAAACCATTCGTAACGAATAGGTTCGAAACGAGTGGTTTCAAGAATCAGATCCCTGAGGAGCCCATCTTGGACCTCGAGGCATCTGGGGGCCTACACACTAACCAATACGGTTTAAGGAAGGACCAATCTACAACGGACGACATCCTAGCCGCTAGGAGGCTAGTCCAAGAGGCCAACCAAGGGACATGGAGGTCGAGAAGGTACTGCATAATGGTCACCTATGCGCGTTAGAGACGTCCAGTTACCAACGCGTTCAACACGCTACCATGGGTGACCATCATGCGCGCACTACAACGACGGAGTGTCCCAACGGCGCTGATGCAGCTGGTGGATGACTACCTGGGTGACCGAGGGGTCATCCATGAGGGCACCGGAGGCACACCAACGTACCAGGCCCCTTGGAATGTAGCCTGCGACGATTCCCTCCGGATGGAGCTGCCCGACGACGAACGCCATCGCCTTCGCCGATAATATGGCGATCGTCGATCGTGGCTGTGATCTCAAGAAGACTAAGGGAAAAGCCAGGGATGCAGATGAGAAGATGGCGGAGTGGATGATACAGACAGAGCTAAGCATCGCTGCGGCCAAGACCGAGGTGGGCCTACTCTCAATCCGTAGGGCAGGAGTGGAGGAAAACTCCAGCGTCAGGTTACTAGGGCAGGACCATCCGATAAGGAGGAAAAATCAAGAACCTGAGGACAATGATGGAGGCACCACACCACCCTCGCCATCCAGATATTCGAGGCAATACGCAAGGCAGCCAGAACGGAGACGGCACTCGTCAGGCTGTCCCCAACGTTGGGGGCCCGAGAGAGGCCAAGAGACGACTGCTGGGCATAGTATCGAGAGCCCAGCTACTCTACGCGGCTGGTGCGAAACCTCCAAAACAAAAAGGATCGCGGACCGACTCCGAAAGGCGATACGAACCAGCGCGATGTATCACCCTTGCATGTAGAACGACCTCTACAGATGCAGTAGAAGTTCTGGCCGCATCTGTGCCAGCCGAGCTACTGCTGAAGGAGAGGGCCGGACTATACAAACAGACCAAGGGCGGAGAACCACCAAGGGCAGACCAGACTAGAAAAAGGAACGAGGCCACACCCTTACGAAGTGGCAGAGGAAGAGACCCAGAAGGCAAGTTGGACAAGGACGATCTTCCCCAAACTGGCACTCCTTGTGGAAAGAGTATACGGCGACATGGACCACTGACTAACACAGACGATGGCGGCACACGGGACGCTTTGAAACGTCCCGTGTGCCGCCATCGTCTGCGTTAGTCAGTGGTCCTGCACCGGATTGGCAAGGCGGCCAATCCAACGTGTAGGTACTGCAGAGACGATACTGACGACGCGACCCATACCGTATTCAGATGCCGCAGATGGCACAGGGAAAGGGCGCAGATGGAATTAGAGATGGACAGTGAGGCAATAAATACCCCAACACAGCTGGGGAAGGCAATGCTGCAGTTCGAATTTAACTGGCAGGCTGTGACCGCCTTCGCAAAAAACAATCATGCGGAGGAAATACAGTGACAATCTAAACAACAGCAACAACTGACGAACACGAGTAGACAAAAAAAGGTATGAATTCACTTTTTAACTATGTACAGATCTAGATTTCGATCATATTAGATCTCACCAGTGTAGCACAGCTAGTCTTTTTTTGTCTTGTGAGGTGGAATCTTCGAAAGACACCCCATGCCTCGGCACTCTCACTGAGGTGTCAACATAGGGTAGTGTCGGATGCACCCCGCGTTTTGTTCGGGGAGCCTACTAAACCAACACTCATGTTCTGTCCCTACAGGCTTGCCCACCTCAGAGGAACTCTAAGCACCCTAGTACGGTCTCTTGTCAGTTATTGAATCGTGTCTCTTGATTTAATAACTGAATCCGACACCCTATTGGAGGTGTCGAGGCATGGGGTGTCTAATTCACCCCGCGTCTTGTTCGGGGCGCCTACTAAACCAAAACTCATGTTCTGTCCCTATAGGCTTGCCCGCCTCAGAAGAACTCTAAGCACCCTAGTACCGTCTCGCGTCAGTTATTGAATCGTGTCTCTTGATTTAAAAAAACTGAATCCGACACCCTAGTGGGGTTGCCGGGGCATGGGGTGTCTTTCGAAGATTCCACCTCACAAGACAAAAAAAGACTACTGTGCTACACTGGTGAGATCTAATATGATCGAAATCTATATCTGTACATAGCTAAGCAGTGAATTCATGCTCATGTATTTTATAATAACAGACTGTTATATAGAAACTGATTTAACATTCCGATGTAATTTGTTCATTCATTTATTCATCTAGGTTTAAAATAGTGTTTATCAGCTACCTCAAATCTAAATCTCATCAATATTAGTTTGCTCTTAAAAATTCATAGTAGTTTATAGTTTATAGTAAATATCTTTAATATAAACAAGAAACTACATGCCATTAAATTTCCCGACTACAAACCGAGATCCTTCAGAGCGAAAAAACCTCGCCTTAATTATTTCACTGCATCCCCCTCAACGCGAAGTAGTTTGCCCGGGTAGTTTTTAATTATTTTTAAACTTCCCCATCCGCGCATCTCGATCATTTACCCCGGGACGCGAGAACTTCATAAACAGCGCCGGTTTGGAAAACTTAAAACGTAAAAATTACGATTACCGATAACGCGCAAAGTTCGTACAGTTTTCGCCCGGATTAATTCCAGCGGGTTAATTAAGACGTCGGTTCGACGTTTTTTTTTTAAATCGAGGTTGATTCATTCTGGTGCGATGTAATGAGCAGGGTGATTATAACTAACAAACGGCGCGCACGCACTCCTGGGCCTAATATATCACAACTGTAAGGCGGTTGTAATAAATTTGTGCATGATTTAGTAATGTCCGGTCATCGTTTGTAAATCATGTACGGGAAGAGTAAATCAGAATTGTAAATTGATAGGCTATAGTGGTTTGTAATGGTTTGTGATGATTGTAGTTTCTATAGAGAAGATTATTGTCCGTATACATAAATGTTTGTTAAAAATAAAGCATCCTATAATGGTAATTTTAGGGTTACCGATTAAATCCTTAATCGGTCGAAATTTGCAATGATTAAAATAATGGTACTACTAAATTAAATATTGAAATTAGTATAAATGATATACATAATCCAGCTTAGTGGTCGAGTGATTAGATGTTACCTTAAAACGTACCAGTAGTTCTTTGGGCTCATACCTCTCACAATAAGTACTTTGATATATCTAAATCATCTGTTCATATAAGCTTGCTAGCAAACCAAGGCGTTAGGAGGCTTTAACCCTTAACCACCTAAGTCCGGTCACTGAGATCTGTTGTAAAATAGCAAATAAATGTTTGCTTTGTTAAACAAATTAGTGTGTTAAAAAAAAAAAAACGTATTATGTGGTTTAATTACTCATACCAACCCTAATAGTTTAAGCTAGTTACAGCACATATATAATAATTTAATCTTTGTATATTTCTACAAGTAATGTTGCGGTATCAGTGACCGGTACCGAATACGAACGTTCGGGACACCTAGGCGGTTAAGGGTTAAAGAGATCGGGCTTATATGAACAGATAATTTAGATATAATAAAGTATATCGCCAAAGACTTAAGAATTATACATATGTATATAGACATGGACGTTAACATCGTACATATTTAAAAAAACTTCTGCGCTAGTCCTTAAATCTTTAATACTCCTTCAGTGCGCCATTAATTCAACAGTATACACTATTGAAAATTGCTACATTTTATCGTTTATGAATTCTTGCAACGAGTAGTAGCTTTTACATACTAAAAATAATTTTAACGTTTCCTGTAATGTCTTACATCCGGGATTATTTTAACACTAGCATGGAGATGGTTGCAAATTGTTAGAAAATTATAAAACGGGGACCTTTTAAATAACTTTGTGGTATGACTTATAACTCAGTGACCTAGTGGATTGTTCTCCAACGATTTTACTGAGCATTGAGGAGCGTGAGTTCAAACCCCATGAAAGCGAATTTTCATGAATCACCTTTCGCAGTTTTTCAATACCGGGTGATTAAACTTTAATGAGCTTCTTTCTTTACCGGCGGAAAAGCCTCTCGGTTGATAGCCCTATAAGGATAGAAGTTTTTTTGTTGTTGTGGTATGTTGGGTGTTTCGGATATTATAGGTGTCTAACATATGGTATAATATTTGATATAATAGTCGTGATTTTGCGATTATCAAAAAAGTACTGTTATATGTAAGATTAAACTGGCTATAGGGAATATGTTAGCTTGAACTCTGGCTTCTATAAATACATACTCAAATTCGATTTACTGCTCCTCACAACGGCGTCTTCTCTTGGGTGGTTATGTATACACGTATATAAAATAAAGCCATCACATGTGCGGTTCACATATTATGGTTGTTTACAACATAAAAATCGTGGAGTGAGCGAAGGGCCGGTGTTTACGTTGAACGCGCGAGTTTTCCAAATTTATAAGTAAATAAACCGTAAATAAACAATTTTATCGCCGCCGCCAGATTGACATGTAACCAGGAATAAACACAACACTCGGTTGCGAACACAAAAACAGGAAGACCGACTTGTATGTATGTAAACACTGCACACAAAACGTATGTTTGTATTCAAAATGTTTTTAGACGTTATGTGTATAATTTTTACATACGTGCATTGTTGCATCGAAAACGTATCAATAGTATATTTTAAAATCACCTGTGAAGCAGATAATAATAATAATAATAGATTATTTAGTGTCTACAGACTTACATCCATTTACAGAATAGCACAACAAATAAGTAGAAAACTATCGTAATAGATACATACGAGGCACGTCCAGAAAATGTAATGTAAGATAGATAATAATTGTATAAACATGGAGTACTCTTACTCGATTTTTATACAATTACATTATCCAGTCTTGTATATCCTCTCATCATCATATGGTAAATATTATATAATACTAACCAAACAACTAATAAAACATGATATACAAGAAATAAAAATAATAATACGGAAGCAACTGTATCACTCTTGCATAACATATTCAAACCAAACAGTATGCATTACATATGTACGCAAGCAACCTGTCTTTATTTGCAAGCGGGTATTTTTAATAAGGCCACCATGTAAATAACATAAAAATGATGTAAAATGCAAATGCCGCAAATGTAGCATGTGCACGCGCGCACATTTTATTTGCATATAATGAACAGCTCCTTTTGAGGACGACTGGTTGTCGCAAGCCCTATAATTGGGGGGTTGTTGCGCGCTCCCCCCCTCATTCATCGAGCGAACTGTATCCACTCCAGTCAACAGTCGCTGCAATTATTTAAATAATACACTTGTTCCGCACGTGTGTTTCGCTAAAATTAAATGCAATTACGTTCTTTTATTGCGCTCGTCCGGGCGAACGTTTCATGTAACCGACGAATGTCGGCGGGAGAATTTAATTAGGCGACGAAATGGCGAAACTTTTTCTAGGAAGTAACGTTGTTAGAGAGGGTTGGTTGGGTGGCCGCAAGGAAAGCAGAAATAATTTATTTGTTCCAGGCTATAACAATTACTTCTGGACAGAACTGTGCGGCGCTGAATTTACGATGGGTATAATTTTTATTCGATTCGGAACGGCAGGAAGTTTAATTTAAAATATTTTCTGCAAATAAACTGTGTGGAAATGCGATACGGCTGTGAAATAAGATTGCAGTTTCAGAAAGAAAATAATTTCAAAGTTATATGGGAATAAGATAGCACTGTACGTGATATGATTTGATAAAGTTGGAAATAATAACTTCAACAATTTGTTGCTTAAATAATGTAATAGTTATTAATTATTAGATATAAACCATGTTTCAAATATTGGATTGTTAAGGAGTCTACTTTGTTATAATTCATTTTACTGGATAAATAAAACGATTGTTTGCTTTACACTTTGCAACTAGTTTAGTTTAAAGATGCAGACCGCGAAGATCCTTCAGGACGTAGACGAGACCATGGAAAGAAGACTACAGACCGTGAGGATCCTTCAGAAAGTAGACGAGACCATGAAAAGAAGACTACAGGACGCCTCGAATGAAGATGATGTTTGAGAAAAGGAAGACAACCCTAGTAGCTACGTAAAGTCAAAATACACGTATATTGTTATGATAAACAAAATTAAATTAAATTAGTTTTTGTTGCGAATCCGCGATTGAAACGAGAGGGCGAACATATTGCAAGCAAAGATAACGACACCATTATTAGTTGCCAACTCCGTCGTCCTCACTCTCCTTTGCATTATAAAAATGTAAAATACCCTCCCGATGCTGGTGCTCGAAAGCTATGTAAATTGAAATTCGCTCCCCGGAGGGCTGTACTCCTTTATACATTCGCTCGTGTTATTTTAGAATATTACGCTCGGTTTCAGTTTAAATCGGGTCTGTTTTAATGCAACGATAACATTGAGGGCCGTCGTCCCGCTATCTGCCGACAATTATCGGATGCATATTTGATTAAAAATATAAAAAAAGGAGGAGAGAGAAAAAACGTGCTGCACGAAAAGTTTTTTTTCACCACCCCACACATTTAAATGCGACAGCAAGGCGGATAGAGAGATGTGTATCGCGAGCACGGCAACTAGTTCGGAAAAGAGTTATGGCGGTGAAAAGAATGCATACGGAGTTAGTATTTATGTGCGGTGTTTGTTCGAATTAACATATAAAATAGTTTTACGGAGGCTGGTTCACATTTTTTTATTCTCGTTCGCTCCTTTGGACACGATTCCGTTTCACCATGCTATACAAAATCGTAGCTAAAGTCTTTATAAGTTACTAAATATACTTAGTATGAAGTCTATTGTCTCTTTTGTCAATGGTTTTAGTCAATTAGTCAATTATTATATATCTTTGGTTTGACCACTTTGCTATTATTGCTTTTATTTACATTGCAGACGTAACGTAAAATAATTATCAATGTATCATGTTTTTTTTTCATAAAAAGAGGTTATATAATGACCATATCACCACTACAGCGCGAAAACGGTAAGAAGTAGAGAAAATCCTCCAGCCTCAATCTGTAGGGCTAGAAATACTCTACATTTTGACATATAAACCATTTGTTGAGTTTAAATAGGGAATAACAAGAAATTTGATCATATTCACATGTTCTTACCGATACAGCGCGAAAACAGTAAGAGGTATAGAAACTCCACTAGCCTCAATCTGTAGTGCTAGAAATTCTCTACATTTAGATATATAAACCATCTCCCTAGCATTTAAAATGGAGACGATATAGAGTTTAAACAGGGGGAAAACATGAAATTTCATCATAATCTCATTTTCTGACCGTTACACAGTGAAAACGCTAAGAAGTAGAAAAATCCTCTATACTCAGTCTGTAGGGGTATAAATACTCTACATTTTGACATATAAACCATATTTCTAGAATTTGAAATAGAGACGCTACAGAGCTTAAACCAGGGAAAACATGAAATTTCATCATATTCACATTTTCTGATCGCTACAGCGCGAAAACGGTAACAGGTAGAGAAAATCCTCTGGCCTCAATCTGTAGGGCTAGAAATACTCTACGTTTTGACATATGAACTATTTCATTTGCAGCATTTGAAATAGAGGCGGCACAGAGTTTAAATCGGGAATAACACAAAATTTGATCATATTCACATTTTCTTACCGCTACAGCGCGACAACGGTAACAGGTAGAGAAAATCCGCTCTCCTCAATCTGTGGGGCTAAAAATTCTGTACATTTTGACATATAAACCATCTCTCTAGCATTTGAAATAGAGACGATAGAGAGTTTAAACAGAGGAAAAACATGAAATTTCATCATAATCCCGTTTTCTGACCGCTAGAACAGTGAAAGCGGTAAGAAGTAGAGAAAATCCTCTATTCTCAGTCTGTAGGAGTATAAATACTCTATATTTTGACATATAAATAATCTTTCTAGAATTTGAAATAGAGGCGCCACAGAGCTTAAACCAGGGGAAACATGAAATTTCATCATATTCACATTTTCTAATCGCTACAGCCTGAAAACGGTAACAGGTAGAGAGAATCCTCTAGCCTCAATCTGTAGGGCTAGAAATACTCTACATTTTCACATATAAAACATTTGTCTAGCATTTGAAATAGAGGCGGCACAGAATTTAAATCGGGAATAACACTAAATTCGTTCATATTCACATTTTCTCACCGCTACAACGCTAGAACGGCAACAGGTAGAGAAAATCTGCTATCCTCAATCTGTGGGGCTAAATATTCTGTACATTTTGACATATAAACCATCTCTCTATCATTTGAAATAGAGACGATAGAGAGTTTAAACAGGGGAAAACATGAAATTTCATCATAATCCCGTTCTGTGACCGCTATACAGTGAAAGCGGTAAGAAGTAGAGAAAATCCTATATCCTCAGTCTATAGGGGTATAAATACTCTACATTTTGACATATAAATCATCTTTCTAGAATTTGAAGTAGAGACGCTACAGAACTTAAACCAGGGAAAACATGGAATTTCATCACATCACATTTTGTGATCGCTACAGCGCGAAAACGGTAACAGGCAGAGAAAATCCTCTAGCCTCAATCTGTAGGGCTGGACATTCATAATCCATCTCTCTAGCATTTGAAATAGATACGCTACAGAGTTTAAACCGGGGAGAAACATGAAATTTCATCATATTCACATTTTCTCACCGTTACGGCGCGAAAACGGTATGAAATATAGAAAATCCTGTAGAAATCTTAGATATTTTCTACAGTTAGACATATAATATCTTTCTGGCATTAGTAATAGAGACGATTCAGAGTTTAAACCGGGGAAAACATGAAATTTCATAAATTTCCATTTTCTAACCGCTACAGCACGAAAACGGTAAGATGTAGGAAAAATCTAGCCTCAATCTGTAGGGCTAGTTATTCTCTAAATGTTGACATATAAACCATCTCTCTAGCAATTGAAATAGAGACGATATATACTTTAAACCGGGGAAAAACATGAAATTTCATCATATTCACATTTACTGACCGCAACAGCGTAAAAACGGTAACAAGTAGAGAAAATCTCTAGCCTAGATCTGTAGGGCTAGAAATACTATACATTTTGACACATAAACCATCTCTCTAGCATTTGAAATAGAGACGTTACAGAGTTTAAACCGGGGAAAATCATGAAACTTCATCATATTCACAGATTCACACCGCTACAGCACGAAAACGGTAAGAACTAGAGAAAATCATTTAGCCTCAATCGGTAGGGCTAGATATACTCTATATTTTGACCCATAAACCATCTCTCTAGCATTTGAAATAGAGACGGTACAGAGCTTAAACCGGGGAGAAACATGAAATTTCATCATATTCACATGTTTGACCGCTACAGCGTGAAAACGGTAACAAGTAGAGAAAATCCTGTAGCCTGCGTATATACTCTACATTTAGACATATAAACCATCTCTCTATCATTTGAAATAGATACCCTACAGAGTTTAAACCGAGAAAAAAACATGAAATTTCATCATATTCTCATTTTCTTACCGCTACAGCACTAAAACGGTAACAGCCACAGAAAAGTGTCTAGCCTCAATATGTAGGGCTCTACATTTTCCCACACTCACATACACATACACTACCATACGGTCGAAGGACCTAAGGGTCGATAGCTAGTTACAAAATGTAGCAAATACAGTAACTAGTAATAAAACAAATTTAATTTAATTTATCCATTAAAATTAATTATTACAGTGTAGATAAACAACACATATTTAAAAAATACACAAGCGCTTGTGCAGTTAATATTGCAGTTCATATTTTGGCCAGTCGAGAGTGAAAATAGCTTCCTTTTTGTTGTTTCTTTCATACTCGTGCACTTTTAAAGTGTAAGCCATGCATTTCGGGCAGGAGGCTGCGAGCTGCGAAACTGATTTATGCGCACGAATGCTTGAATTAAAACTAAAATATGGCCACGTTATGGAAGAATAATACACCTGCTCCCCCTTCTTGGATGCAGTTGCGAAAACTTTACGAACTACACGATAACTTACGTGAGAGAAACAAAAGGAAAGAGGGATGGCGCTGGGGAATTTGATAAGGCTATATGGCAAAACGTAGCGGAATTTTAGTGCACCTGATAACGCAAGGTTTTTGTTTCGTAGTTTAATACTGGTATAATTAGATTTTCATGATTTCGCAAACTATATTCGACTTATAAATTGCAAAACCTTCTAAAATTCTACAACTTTATCATATATTTTTCTTACTTGCACGAGAACCTAACCACAGGGCTGAATAACCCTGTGGTGCAAGCCTTTCGTGGGTGCAATTTGATCACTTATTCAATAACTAGTCAGTCATCCCATGTATTTTTTAGTTTCCCAATACATCATAGATGTAAAGGAAGGTTATGGCATCGTCTTCACGTTTTCTAACTAAGATTGTGAAAATATGCTATAATTTTCTGGGAAATTTTGTTCGTTAAATTTTATGCCTATATAGTCTTCACGTTTTCTAATTAAGATTGTGAAAATATACTACAATTTTCTGGCAAATTTTTTTCGTTAAATTTTATACCTAAAATAGTCGAAATAAACCCAATTTGTGTGTGTGTGTCGTCTGTCTGGATGCCTGTTTGTTTGTCTGTGAACAAAATTCCGGGAAAACGGCACACCAGATTACGATCAAATTTGGCAATTAGCTGAGTATACTATCTGCGACGATCCAGTAAAAATGGAAGGGGAAGAAAATCGGTCTAACAGACAGTGACATGCGAGCAAAGTTGGGGTGGGCGGGCGTCCCCCACCAACTAAACTATGCCCGTCCACTATTCCAAATGATTTGCAATCTGAATTACACTATTATCCATTACTTTCTAAGAGCCAATTAATTTCTTTTATTAAATTATACCTAATTCGTTGAAAAAATGTGAGATATAATGTAGTGCATAGTTCAAGTCATTTGAAATGGTGGACGGGCATAGTCAGGTAGGTGTGTCAAAATGCAAAATGTCATAATGAGAAAATGTCGAAATGTCAAAATATGCCAAAACGAGAAAATATCTAATTGTCAATATGTCGAAATGTCATGTCAAAATCTCATGTCGAAATGTCATGTCTAAATGCCAAGGTGTCATGTCTAAATGCCAAGATGTCATGTCTAAATGCAAAAATGTCATGTCTAAATGACAAAATGTCATGAGAAAATGTCGAAATGTCATATATTTCACACAAATTGTTTTTCTGTCCACCACCACACCGCTCCACTCACACAACCTATCGATTGCGCTGGTACAAAGCGGTTTTTGAATTGTAAATTATGCAACGCGAATAATTTATTAACCCAGCGAAACCACCGCGGGGCGGCGGGTGGAGGGCCTCGGTGCATTGTAATTAATAAAGGAAAACGAGCCCGCGCGCCTGATAAGACGTTAATGATTAATCGCCGTCTCGCCCGTATACAGGGTTGACACAATTATTTTTATCGACCCGGCCCGAATTCATTTCGCCACTGAAAGAAAGCGCACACGGAAAAAAAACACAACCGCAGGGGGAGGCAGCTCATTAAAATTTCTCCAGTGGCGCATAATAAAAAGTTGTTAATGGGGTAAGCATTCGGCGCTGCTACGCTGCATTCGCGCGTTCTAAAGAACACAAATTGAATTCATTGTGAATCAACTGCAATTATAAATCTGCTACCAGTGGCAGTGAAGAGATGAAGAACTAAAATTGTGTTTGAATTGCTAAGAGTTTTATAAAATTTATTAAATACTACTATATAGCTACTCTTATTCCAGAAATTGTGTCATTTCTTACAAATTCATCAAGTAAACAAGCTAATATATTAATTCATTTTTTGAACAACTTTTGTTTCAAAAAATTGTATTGTCTAAAAGGACTTTCAAGTTCCTCTTAGCATAGCATAACATGTTAAACATGTAAATAGATGGGAAAGCTAAGATGTTCTTGCTTTTTAAAGATCTTTGTGATAAAATCATGTGACTGTATATCAAATATTGTATATTATGTGCAATAAATATGTCTTTAAAAAAAAAATTGTTATGTGAGACATTTGTCTCTTCCGCCTCAAAAGTTTTTCAACACATGTTCTAAACTTATTATTATAGTTATATTATGTATAACCTATGTATTTAATATTTAATATCACCTTATACCTCATACTTATAATCATCGTTGCATATACCATCCGTTTCAACCACAAGTCGATTCCACCAGACCCAATATAATTGAGTCCTATTCGCTGTAGCTTCCGCCCTATTCATTCATGTTAATATATACATAAATTCATTGTGATACGCGGGTGAATTGATAATGACATATGCAATTTCATGTGTATAAATGTATTAAATTCACACCTGGTTAATTGTCACGCACCGGGCACCGCCGCTCGCGCTATTAGGCGCTGTTTATTCTGCATTGTGGCAAACGAGAACAAAAAAAAAACTAAATAACCACGCACGTTGGGAGATCGTGGTGATAATGGATGTGGAATAATATAACAATAACGACATATTTTTCAGACACAAAGGTGATAACATGCATTATTCAGTATGTTAATTACGTTAGGTTTTTTACAATAATGGTGGTTTATTACAGCTCTGTTTAATTAACACCAGCGGAAATGGATTTTTAACAACATTCTCACTTTACCATAGGTCGAAAATTATATTAGACTAGGTAATCAAAAATGTTTCTTACAAAAATTGAGAAATTTAATTTAATTATTACATGTTTTACCAAACAGTATAATAAGATAGATTTATGGTGTCAAATAAATCGAGTAAATCAAATAATATAAGCAAATCAAGTAAAAGTAGTAATTGTCTAGTAAAAGTCTGATAAATCCTAAGTAGTGGATTATTTAGTATATCTAGTAAGTCATGTACAAGTAGTAGTTGAAATAATTCTAGTAAATCCAGTATATTAAGTAGGTCAAGTTAATTAAGTAGTTCCAGCATCATCTAGTTTAGTCCAGTTTACTGCCTAGTCCATCCTACTGTCCCTACAGTCCAGTTTAGAGTCAAGTCTACAGTTCAGTCTAGTCTGCATTCTCCTGTCCATAGATTCCTGCCCACAGTATCATCCAGTCAGTAGTCAGCAATTCAGTCCTCAGTTCAGTCTAAGGTCCACTCCATTCTACAGTCCAGTCGACAGTGAATCCCAGCGTGGTGTCCTTACAAAACACAGTGTCATCCACAGTTCAGTCAACAATCCAGTCCTCAGTCCAGTCTAAGGTCCATTCCATTCTACAGTCCAGTTCACAGTCCAGCCCAGTGTAGTATCCTTATAATACAAGTATAAGTCAAGTAAAACTACTAATTGACATAAGTATAGTAAATCCCATAAGTCAAGTAAATCTAGTAAGCCAAATATGTTAAGTAAGTAATGCTAATCAAGTAAATCCAGCAAAACATCTAGTCTAGTCCAGTCAACAGTCTAGTCGAGTCTAGAGTCTAATCCATTATACTGTCCCTACAGTCCAGTTTACAGTCTTAATGTGTTGTCCAGTCCAGTCTGCATTTTACCGTCCATAGAGTCCAGAGCACAGTAATATCTATATTCCAGTCTGCAGCCCAGCCTAAAAGTCTGAGGTTTGCTCCATTCCAGTCTAGTCCAGTCTACTGTCCTTACGTAAGTATATAAGGCAAGTAAATCTAGTACATGTAGTCATTGAAAAAAGTCCACTAAGTATGGTAAGTAGATCATGCTAATCAAGTAGATCTAGCAAAGCATCTAGCCTAGGCATATCTACAATCTACTCCATCCTACTCTCCTTACAGTCCAGTTTACAGTCTAGCCTACAGTCCAGTCTAGTCAGCATTCTTCTGTCCATAGAATCCTGCTCACAATATCATTCACAGTCCAGTGTATAGTCCAGTCTACAGCCCAATGTATAGTCCAGTGTATAGTCCAGTGTATAGTTCAGTGTATAGTCCAGTGTATAGTCCAGTGTATAGTCCAGTGAATAGTCAAGTCTATAGTCCAGTGTATAGTCCAGTCTACAGTCCATTAAATCCACTAAGATCTAACTATAGAATATTGTAAAGTCTAGACAAAGGTCCATAAAAAAAATATGGTAAGTACGTCATGCTAATCCAGTAGATCCAGCAAATCCTCTAGTGTATTCTAGTCTACAGTCTAGTCCATCCTAGAGTCCCTACAGTCCAGTCTAGTCTGCATTCTTCTGTCCATAAAGTCCTACCCACAATCTCATCAACAGCCCAGTCTATAGTCCAGTCTGCAGTCCAGTAAATCCTCTAAGAACTAACTATATACTATTGGACAGTCCAGTCAAAGGTCCACTCCATTCCCCACTCCATTCCACAATCCAGTCCACATTCCAGTTCGTTGTACTGTCCATACATTACCAGTAAAGCTAATTAGGTAGATTCAGTAAATCGCCTAGTTGAGTCCAGTGTACAATGTAGTCCAATCTACTGTTCTTACCGTCCAGTTTACAAACTATTCTATCAGTCTAGTCTGCATTCTAGTGTCCATAGAGTCCAGTGCACCATATCATCCACAGTCCAGTCTATAGTCCAGTGCACATTATCATCCACAGTCTAGTCTACAGTCCAGTCAAAGGTCCATCCAATCTAGAATCCAGTCCATAGTCCAGCACAGTATACTGTGCTTACATTACAAACTCATAAGTCAAGTAAAGAAATCCAGTAAGTCAAGTACAACTAGTAATTGAAATAAGTCTAGTAAATCAACGAAGTCAAGTAAATCTAGTAAGTTAAGTAAGTTAGGCTAATCAGGTAGATCCAGCAAATCATCTAGTCAAGTCCAGTCTACAGTCTAGTCATCCAACTAACTCTACAATCCAGTCTGGTCAGCATACTAATAGCCATAGAGTCCTGCCCATAGTATCATCCACAGTCCAGTCTATTGGCGATTCAAACGTTAATTGTTTTTTTCCAAGTTCGTAGGTAAACAGTTGATCTTTATTATTGTTTGAACAGCTGATTGCATTAAAATTACACGATATCGGTCACTTTTATACAATAAGGTGTGATATGTATTTCTAAGGTATAAATAGCAAAACCTTGGGTATATAGTTATATATATATATATATATATATATATATATATATATATATATATATATATATATATATATATATATATATGATCAAAAAATAAATGTTATGCAAACAGATTCCCTACTAAATATAGTTCATTTTCTGCTACCAGATAGAATATCCGCCCGCTTGAATCGCGTATAGTTTAGTTTGCAGTCCAGTCTAAGCTCCAGTACACTCTACAGTCCAATCTACAATCCTTTCAGTACCAGTAAATAAGGCAAGTAAATTTAGTAAGTCAAGTACAACAAATAATTGATATAATTCTAGTAAATCTAGTAAGTCATGTAAATCAAGTATGTTAAGTAGGTCATGTTAATCAAGTAGAACCTGCAAATCTTCTGGCCTTGACCAATCGACAGCATAGTCCATTCTACAGTCCAGTTTATAGTCTAGTCTACATTCTACTGTACAGATAGTCCTGCCCATAGTATCATCCATAATCTAGTCTATAGTCCAGTCTACGTTACAGTCTAAAATCCACTCCATTTTACAGTTTGTCCAAAGTCCAGCACAGTTTACTGTCCTTACATGACAAGTATATGTCAAGTAAATTAAGTAAGTCAAGTACAACCAGTATTTGAACTAGTAAATCTACTAAGTCAAGTAAATCAGTATATCAAGTATGTTAAGTACGTTAAGCTAAATAGCGAGATTCAGCAAATAGTTTAGTTGAGCCGACAGTCCGGTCCATCCTACTGACCCTACAGTCCAATTTACAGTCTAGTCTATAGTCCAGTCTGGTCTGCATTCTCCTATCCATAGAGTCCTGCCCACAGTACCATTCACAATCTATTATACGGTTCAGTCTATGGTTCACTCCATTCTACAGTGCAGTCCACAGTCCGGATCAGTCTACTGTCTTTACAGTAAAAGCACATAAGGCAAGAAAACATAGTAAGTCAAGTAAAACTAGTAATTGAAATAAGTCCAGTAAATCCAGTTAGTCAAGTAAAGCTAGTAAATTAAGTAAATCAAGTATGTTAAGTAGCTCAAGCTATTCAAGTAGATCTAGAAAATCATCTAGTCTAGTCCAGTCCACAGTCTAGTCCAGTCTATAGTCTTGTCCAGTCCACAGTCTAGTCCACTCTACAGTATAATCCAGTCTACAGTCTAGTCCAGTCTACAGTCTAGTCCAGTCTACAGTCAAGTCCAGACTACAGTCTAGTCCAGCCTACAGTCTAGTCCATCCTATTGACCCTACAGTCCAATCTAGTCTATAGTTCAGTCTGATCTGCATTCTCTCGTCCTGCCCGTAGTATCATCCACAGTCCACTACACGGTCCAGTCATGCAATCTAGAAAGTTAAGTTCAACTAGTAATTACAATGAGTCTAGTAGAAAAGTCAAGTAAAGCTAGTAAGTTAAGTAAAAAAAAAGACCTTTATTAGCATTTCCCTCACTGCTCCTCCACATCACAAACCTCGTAAGTTAAGTAAATTAAATATGTTAAGTAGGTCAAGCTAATCAGGTGGATCCAGTGAATCGTTTAGTCCAACCTGGCCCATCCTACTGCTCCTACAGTCCCGTACACAGACCAGGCTATAGTCCAGTCTGGTGTGCATTCTCCTCTCCATTGAGTCCTGCCCAAAGTTTCATTCATAGTCCAGTATATAGTCTAGTCTGTCCAGGCCCACTCCAATCTACAGTCCAGTCCAGTTGACTATCCTTACAGTACAAGTACTTTAGGCAAGTAAATCTATTAAGTCAAGTATAACTAGTAATTGGAGTAAGTCTAGTAGATTCACTAAGTCAAGTAAATTTAGTAAGTTAAGTAAATCAAGTATGATAAATATTTCAAGCTAATCAGGTAGATCCTGAAAGTCGTCTATTCTAATACACTACAGTCTCACCCATCCTACTACAGTTCAGTCTATAGTCCAGTCTAAAATCCACTCCATTCTGCAGTGCCATCCACAGTCCAGTCCAGTCTATTGTTCTTACAGACAAGTAGTAGTAAGTATAGAACAACTAGTAATTGAAATAAGCCAAGTAAATCTAGTAAAGTCAAGTAAATCTACTAAGTAGTAAGTAAATCAAGTATGTTAAGTAGGTCAAGCTAATCAAGTAGATCCAGCAAATCGTGTGGTCTAGTCCAGTCGATCCGACTGATCTTACAGTCCAGTTTACAATCTAGTCTATAGTCCAGTCTGGTCAGCATTCTGCATTCATGCATAGAGTCCTGTACACAGTATTATCCACAGTCTAGAGTATAGTCTAGTCTGCAGTCCACTCCATACTACAGTTCAGTCCACAGTCCTGCCACAAGTAAATCTAGTAAGTCAAGTGCAACTAGTAATTGAAATATATCTAGTAAATTTTGTTAGTCCAGTCTGGACATCATTCTTCTGTCCATAGAGTCCTGTCCAAAGTATCATCCACAGTCCAGTCTATAGCCCAGTCTGCAATACACTCTAAGGTCCACTTCATTCTGCAGTGCAGTCCATAGTCCAGTCGACTGTCCTTACAGTACAAGTACATAAGGCAAGTATATCTAGTAAGTTAAGTTCAACCAGTAATTGAAATGAATCTAGTAAGTCAAGTAAATCAAGTATGGTAAGTAGGTCATGCTAACCAAGTAGAACCAGCAAATCATCTAGTGTAGTCCAGTCTACAGTATAGTCCATCCTACTGACCCTACAGTCCAGTTTACAGTCTAGTCTATAATCCAGTCAGCATTATTCTATCCATAGCGTTCTCTCCATAGTATCATACACAGTCTACAGTTCTTACAGTACCAGTACATAAGCAAGTACAATTATTAATTGAAATAAGTTTAGTCATATCCCAATCTACTGTGCTCACAGTACACAAACATAAATCGCATCAGGAAAAGAGAGCAAGTCAAATTCGGAAAACATACTTGAAAAACTGATGAGAGAATATGTAGGAAACTATAATAATTAAAGTGGGAAAGCACTAAACACCCTTGCTAACGTGTTGAAATGAGTCTGATGGATCCTGCGAGAATGAGGACTGTAATTTAGTTGACAGGCTGACAGAACAGTACCAGAGATTGTAGTAAAGTGATGGAAAGCTAAGTAAAAAGTGCATTCACGTGGAGTCAAGTGGAGTGCACTAAAGTGGAATAAAGTTGAATAAGATCAAGATAATATGAAGTTCTGTCAAGTAATTTCAAAGCAATGTTGAGTAACTATTAACTAATATGGAAAAAATATAAAAATATTGTCTAGTAATGTCGAGTAATTACGAATTAATGTTGAGAAATTACTAAGTATTGTCTAAAGTCAAGTAAAATTGACTAAAGTCGAGTAAAGTGGAATAATGTCGTGTAATTTGAAAGTAGTGTCGAGTAAATAAAGTTCTATAAAGTCGTGAAGTAATTCTAGTAAGCTGAAATCGAGTAATATCGAGTACATAAAAGTAAAGCCAAGTAAGGTAGAGTAACGATAAAGAGTCCATCAAAGAGTAACGATAAAGAGTCCATCAAGTAACTGGGCATCAGGATTGACCGTAGCAAAGGCGGCCAAAAGGGAAAGTCAGGTCACAATGATTATTGGCCGTCTTTTACTGAACAACCCAGGGCCGCGGAAGGAGAAGCAAAAGATACTGGCGCCAGTAGCCGACAGCATAATGCTATAATATGGAATTCCAGTCAGGGCCCAGAAAGGATGAAAGGGTTCATGGCTCATTGCGTCTACACGACCACGTTAAGGGATGAAACGCTCGTAGTGACCAGTATCGTTTCTAACGAGCACCACGGAGAACAGTAAGCGAAACTGCACGCGAGGACAACTAACAAGTTGACATTCGATAACAGGACGGAGGAGAGAATCAAAACCCAAAGGCTATGACAGGAGCGGTGGGACGAGCAGAGCAACGCTCATCCGGAGGCCGATCCTGGCGTTATATATATATATATATATATATATATATATATATAAAGCCACACTATAACTGTTCTATCTATATATCCCACGCTGGCGTTTATTAAACTTTTTAGAGCATGCTGTGCCGTTTTACGACGAAGCCGCCGACGAGGACGACAGCAAGAAAGCTCTAGGATATCAACCTAATTTTTTTTTAACAGCCATTGTCCTTCCGGCCATTGTGCGACTCCGTCGCGTACGACCCTTCTTTTTCTAAATTTTATTTCCGTACGAGACGCGCGTCTTCCGATGGCAAAGTTAGCGTCCGCAGGCAGCGCAAAAAAATCTTATTGTAAAAGAAAAATTAATACAGAAGCAAGGCGGGGAACGGGGGAAGTTTGGTAATTACTCAATCCCTTAGTATTTCGTCCGGCAAGTTAAGGCGAGAATGCCTCAATATTCAAACAATTATAGACACTCGCACTTGCAATTGAATAATAGAAAACACACTCGGAAAAAAGTAACGAAAGAAAATCGTCAATGCAGTTAATATTTGAGGTTTATATTTCAGTTACTTTCATGGTTATTTACTTAGTGTCTCTATAGGATGCAATAAATTTGTTACATTGTAAGACGTAATTGGAATGATATATGATGATATAAGGTGATGTGTACATTTTCAAATATTTTTTTAAATTGCTTAGAGATTGAAATTAATAAAAGGTTACTAAGGATGACTAACAAATTTCGGAGTTACGCCGCACTTTACTCGAATTACTTCACTACAATGGATTTTACACGACTTTAGCTCTGAATTTAAATTGTTGTTCAAGCATAATACAATACATATTTTTTATATGTAAGAATTTTCTTCGATCACTAGGTGGTGGCAGCGAAACTCATTTGTCGTCACCCGCTGATACCAAAATTATGGTGTTTTCACCTTTCCACATCAAGTTACACAACTATTTGTTACAATGAATCTTTCGATCGAACCTTTTCAGCATAACAAAAATAATAGTTTATATCATCTCTAATAGCCTGTTGACAAAATTGACTCGTAGTAGTACTAGTGTTGACAAAAGTGACTCGTAGTAGTACTAGTGTTGACAAAAGTGACTTGTAGTAGTACTAGTGTTAACAAAAGTGACTTGTAGTAGTACTAGTGTTAACAAAAGTGACTCGTAGTAGTACTAGTGTTAACAAAAGTGACTGGTAGTAGTACTAGTGTTGACAAAAGTGACTCGTAGAAGTACTAGTGTTAACAAAAGTGACTTGTAGTAATACCAGTGTTGACAAAAGTGACTCGTAGTAGTACTAGTGTTGATAAAAGTGGCTCGTAGTAGTACTAGTGTTAACAAAAGTGACTTGTAGTAGTACTAGTGTTAACAAAAGTGACTCGTAGTAGTACTAGTGTTGACAAAAGTGACTGGTAGTAGTACTAGTGTTGACAAAAGTGGCTCGTAGTAGTACTAGTGTTAACAAAAGTGACTCGTAGTAGTACTAGTGTTGACAAAAGTGACTTGTAGTAGTACTATTGTTGACAAAAGTGACTCGTAGTAGTACTAGTGTTGACAAAAGTGACTGGTAGTAGTACTAGTGTTGACAAAAGTGACTCGTAGTAGTACTAGTGTTGACAAAAGTGACTCGTAGTAGTACTAGTGTCGACAAAAGTGGCTCGTAGTAGTACTAGTGTTAACAAAAGTGACTTGTAGCAGTACTAGTGTTAACAAAAGTGACTCGTAGTAGTACTAGTGTTGACAAAAGTGACTGGTAGTAGTACTAGTCTTGTAACGTACGCCCAATTGTTTCCGAACACAATCCGCTCCGTCGGGCGCGCTCTTATTTGCGAAACGAAAATTGCACAGAAAGGGAGGACGAGGAAGAAAAGTGCGACTACTGCGGGGGTGTACGGGCCCGCACTCCTAATCCCCCGGATTACTCAGTTCAGTTCGAAATACGCGAGGATATTAATTCGACGGGAGGGATGTGAAGTTGCTTTTGTTGTCTGCAAGATGCAACGCGGTGTGGCGCAATAGGTGACAATAATTACTTTGGAAAGGTGTATTTTATAGCTTTTACACATTTTTTTCTATTGCTGATAAACTAAATGTTACTGATGGGTCATCTTCCATCCTTAACTTCTCAATATTCCGTAAAAAATTATAGATACTCGCACTTGCAATTGAATAATAGAAACATACTCGGAAAAAATAACGAAAGAAAATCATTAATGCAGTTAATATTTGAGGTTTTTTTTTAGTAACTTTCATGGTTATTTCTTGAAGTATAAACAAGTTTTGATAGCTCTACTTGAGCCAAAATTGTAGTTGCGTCACTGCTTATTATTATATTATTTGTCGATTTAATTTGAATGATTCAGAAAATAATAATGTTGTTTGTTTCGTGTATAATTTAGCCGCGTTATCAGATACCGTGTTATGAGTAATTAGGGAGTGCTAGGAAAATGTGTGTAATTTAGATAAAACCGTCAAATTCGGTGTAATTATCGACGGATATATATCATTGTGGACATAATGTCGCTTTTTATGTAGATAACAATATTCAATTCCATTGAAAAAAATAATAATAACGGTCTACACCTAAATTTACCATATTTCTACTACATTCTTAATGTTGACCTCAATTTTCCATTTTACGGTTTTAGTCGCATCATAAAATAAGCTATAAAATTAATTACTTCACGAATAGCCGTGTGAAAATTTAGAAAATAACATTTTTAAACTTGGAGAGTACAGAAATAATAATAATAATAATGATGAACTTTATTTGTACAACAGCCTAAAATTGTTCATATAATATACACTGTTCACTGGGGCGGTTCAAAAATACCCAATTTTTTTTTAATGCAACTACAGATAGCGTGCCAGACTGGTCCGACCTAGCACAGCTAAGAAAATAGCAACGTACTGGTGGTGCCAAGAACCGCGAGGCCAACAGGGCGAGAAGGAGTAAGCTAAGACGGAACACTCACCGAGCACCTCCAGGACTGCTACCCGACACTACGTAGGGAGTTCAGGCGGACGATCGAGAGGAGCCACTACGAATGCTGGCGGAAGCTATACAGGGAGGTCATGAAAAAGCCACAGTTCCTGGAGAGATTAAATCAGTGATTGCGGCCCTCTAGGACAGTACAATGATGACGCGACAAACCCCCAATAAGACGAACAAGAAATGCCACCTGAAAGAGACTGAAAGGAGAAGGATGTACTAGCAGTTCTAGGAACTTCCAAGAAAGACGGACTGCCCAATGAGGAAATTACGGCCGCATTAATTACCTCATTGAGTACCGGAACACTAACAGAACTCGACAATAGATGCCTATGGAGAGAAATCTTTCCCAAACGATAGAAGATGGCCCATCTAGTCCTACTCCCAAAGCCCGGAAAGCCGCCGAAAAACAACAACAATAAGCCTCTACTTCTCGGAATGGGCTGGCAAAAACCATCGAGAGACTGATTACGGATCGTCTTTCTGGGGATATCAATGCTGCCGGAGGCTTACACGTCCGGCAGTATAGTTTCAGAAAGGGCAGGTCCACAACTGACGGCATCTTCACCGTAAGACGGCTGGTAGCGGAGGCCAATAAGGGACACTCGAGGAAAAGACGACACCGCATGATGGTCATCCTAGACATTGCGAATGCCTTTAACATGCTGCCATGGACGACCATCATGCAAGCATTGAGAAGTAACGGCATACGAACAGCCCTAACGAACTTAGTAAGAGGATCCCTCAAGAGCAACAAGGCAGGAGGTGATGGGAGGGGTACCACAGGGCTCAGTCTATAAGGCCCTTCCTATGAAACATATCCTATGAAGGCGCACTAGACGCACACATGCTTCAGACAACAACCGCCATTGTGGTTGGTTTTGGAAAAAATAATGAAAAACAAACATTATTTACTCATTATAAATTATAATTACAACCGTCTCAGTTTATATATCTAACACTCCACCACTGCACAAATATAATAAAGGGAGGTTTCACAATGGGTCCATTTTGAGTGCCTGTAACTCCAGGTAACTATCCAAAACTATCCAGAACTGCACATATATGCATTTAACGATTTTAGAATGAAAATATCAACACACGCATCCTCATACACGAACATTTTTATATATTGACATAATAAATACCCTTCCTTTAAATATTTAATTTCTCTATTTCTCCCTAGCCGGATGTATAAATTAAGCTTGTCGGCTTAATGTGAGAGCTGCCCCCGGACAGCGCACTCGTATCGCCCAATAACAGTAAATTCGCCCTTTAGGCTCTGAAAGAAACCCACCCCCTACATAAAATTCAACGTCATCCGGCCCGGCTTTCACCAGGCGCAGCCCTATGGCAAACGAAATAAAAAAAAAGTAGGCGCTTTTATTTCCGCTATGGACTGACTGGCCCGAATTGAAATCTTAATTCCACTTCCACCCGATTCGGAGAAACGCTCCTAATGGGAAGGAGGATAAAACTTTTCGGGATAACTTTTTATGTGGGCATCGCTCTATATAAAACGCCGATGATAATTTTGATTATTATCCTATTCAGCACACTTGAGCCAACAGAAACGAATACTAAACTGAAATATGGCTACAACTAAATATAATTAACCATAGTTAAAAACTAGCGCGTAAAATTGACCCCTAAAGCCCTGGTTTCCTAGGAAGCGATTTTTTTTTTACAATAACTCCTCAAATTCACATACCGTGTGTGCACATATTCGTATTTCACCGCGCGCCGCGGCCAATAACTATGCAATTACAGCACAGCTCGACTGCAGCGATGCGAGCACTACTCGAACTAAAACTAATGTTCATAATCAGGGGTAATTTGTCCACTATACGGTACAGGTTTCCTCGTTTCCGAGAAAAGAGTGGAAACGCTAACGAGCACTGTTCCAAGCACAAATGGCACTACAGACCAACGTTCGCAAATGAGTGAGAACAGTACTGGCACTGTGCTGTACAATGCGTACAAAAACGAGCTTTATCAGTGGAAATTATTGATAAATACATACAGTTTAGATGAATAGAAATGTAAATTTTACAACCCCATTTTTTATAATTGAAAGATGGAAAATTATACGAGTAAATAATCATTATAATAGATGCACATACATTTTTGGAGTAACACAAACATATTAGCTTATAATATCTTTATAATATAAAAATGAAGACATTTTTTTGAGGCTGGACGACCTATTATGTTTTTGTACTGTCAGTTCAAAAGTAGACTCGTACCCCATTTAGGTAATATTTTTATTTCTTTATTTTAATAGATCTTTTAAATAACGGTTTGGTTTTTTTTCACAATCAAAATTAATTTGCTCATTATCCTTCGAGCAATAAGCATTTCACCCTTTGGCAACTGATTCACGATACCTCGTCTAACGACTAGAATTTCACCTAGTAATAATAATAAACAATAATACTTTCAGTATTATTCAATTTATGAATTTTAAGTTGTTTATAGATTATTGTTTTTCCTAAAAAAATATTTTTTAAAAGGGTAACTTGCTTAAGAAGGCGGTATACCCCCACCACGATTATATGTTACAATGTGTTGCTTATGGGGCGACAAGCATCAATTATTTTGTACACATCTTAAGTTACAGCAAAGTAATATTTTCAAAATATATACCATTTTCATAAAGATATAACGCGCTAGACTACTCATATTTTGTTTTATTGTTATTACCTTTTTGATATTTGTTTTTATTCTGCAGCGATTACTTGTAGTAGAGAAAACTCACCTGAAACAAAAAAAAATCAAAATAAGTACAAATATAATCAATTATCAAAATATCAAGTACATAATATGTTTATACTGGAAGCTTTTACTTTTTTTTATACATTGTACATATAAGTTATTTTAAATATTGGATTGTTAAGGCGTCTACTTTGTGATAATTCATTTTAAAGGATAAATAAAACGATTTTTTACTTTGTTTTTTATCACACTTCAGTTACACTTTGCAACTAGTTTCGGCTAAGCTCCAAGTCATCGGAGGAGCTCGAAAATGGCTAGAGCTTAGCCGAAACTAGTTGCAAAGTGTAACTGAAGTATGATAAAAAAAAATCGTTTTATTTATCCATTAAATTATTTTATTTTATTTAATCATGTGCCTTGTACCGTAAGGTGTAGGCGTCTATATAAATTAATAAAACACAATTACTTTACAGCTCTGTTTTTGATAACAAGTACCAAAATACAACCAAATTCTTGGATATAATAATAAGTAGTAGTAGTAGTTACTATAGGTCAAACATTAAGACGGCAGAACTCATGGACAAAAGAGCTAAGACGTTGGTATGCAAGCACATAGTTCGAGCAGCTGTTTCACGTGTAACCATCATAAACTAGATCGACAACCTCTGATAAGAGACGGCGTCATTAGAAGATGTTAACGCCAACGAATCTTATTTAGTTTAAGACTTAATAATAAAATGGTCTTAAAGCGTTACACAAAACAAAAATCGGATCTTAAAACGATAAGACAGTCTTACATTATAAGACTAAGTAAGATCTACATATGTTTGGTGCAACAGAATAAAAATTTAAGACGTGATTATATATAAGACAAGTTTATATAAGACGAGCTTTAAGATTCGTTGGAGAAACCGGGCGTAAGCATTTTGCCATTTTTGGGCTATATTGCCGCGGCGTCACATGAAGAAGTAATTTTATATTTATTACAATTTATGTAACTGACTATCGATCTTCTGTTCGTCTTCTACCCTGTACTAGTGTATGTTTATTAGCTGTTTCAACTTGCCCCTTTTTAAGTAAAGCATCATGCACACATAAGAACACTATATTAAGTCATCAAACTGCATTGTGTATCACATTGGGGTAGGTTAATCGCACGTAAACATACGCTAGTAAATGGTAGTAGCTGGGAATGGTTTCGTTGGTTGCACCTGTGGTTGTCCAGGGAGATAAATGCGCCCTCAGGTCGGGCAGGATTTATCCGGCAAGGACAATCGATTGGCGGGCGCTTGTAAATCAGGGGCAAGAGCGTGAACTCAGGACAGAGTAGCTGCGGCATGTGACATGCTCAGAGCTCCACCGAATAGCCGTTAGTACAAATGAAATGAGGCAAAATGTGTAAAGGTCGTTTTAGAAAAGACAATTTCTTGACTCAAAAGTCAATTTAGATTGTAAAATTGTCTCGTATCATACAGCAAATTATTTGAAATATTGAATTGGATGGTAGATAGAATGAAAAATATAACGCTATTTGTTAAGGACAAATTGTATGAGAGAAGGATATATGAATTCATTTCTTGAATAACTTTTGAGCTAAGAAATTGTCTTGTCTAAAACGTCCTTAACACATGTTTCCCATTTTGAAACTTGGCAATTATTTAATAAATCTGGTATGCTAGTTCGTTTAAAAAAACATATGAACTCAGATTTTTTTTAATTTACCATTATTACCAATTTTTTGTTATACACATTATTAATAACAAAAACCTTGCTCTTTTCTTCATCTATATATTAAAATGTATATTTATGGCCACAAAATAATCTTTTTGTATAGATGAAAAGTGTTGTGTCTTCCAAATGCTTCTGTTTTTGCACATTCTTAAGAGAAGTGTTGTGCTTTTGCTTCTCTCATTCTCCTTCTTATTTGCATATTTATTTGTTTGTGTCCTTATTTCCCCGAATTTTCTGTGATCTTATTTTTTCCATAAGCTCCAAAATTGCTTCCATCATTCATGTTTTCTTTCTGATTTTTGTATTCGGTTTCAATTTCCTTGTTATTGCATCCTTCTTAGACATGCCAAACTTTTTCCACTGTTCTTCTACAGAAGTTTCATGCTCTTTAGTTCCTCTAGCGATATCAGTATGTGGTATGTAATATATTTCATGGAAAAATACGTTTATAGGCATTGTCGCTGGAATGATAATCAAGTGATCACCACAACAACTAGATATCAGGATCTTTTTCACATTAACCAACAGCTACGCCAATGTAGAACTTTTTCCATTAATCTACGGCTATGCCATACTTTAAGGTCGTTTTAGACAAGACAATTTCTTGACTCAAAAGTTAGTCAAGATGCGAGACAATCTAAATTGTCTCGTATCATACAGCAAATTATTTGAAATATTGAATTGGATGGTAGATCGAATGGATAAATATAATTATTTGTCAAGGACAAATTGTATGGGAGGATATATGAATTCATTTCTTGAACAACTTTTGAGCTAAGAAATTGTCTTGTCTAAAACGACCTTTACACACTAGCCGGCGATGAAACGTCCTTTTTTCCCAGATTTCTTGGGGGTCTAGTGAGGGTATGAGAACTGGTATGACCCTAGGTTTAGATTAATTTAGTCGTGCACTACATATAATATCATATGAAAACGATCCAACAACCCTGAAGTGATTTCCTTATTGGCTGCTGAGTGTGCTTTAACACTCCCGCATTAACAACTTCATCCCAGAGCGTTTAGCGGCCAAATCGATAACTCCCTGTACGCATTGCGTCTGCCGGATAAGGCCTAACGGCCGCGATAATTCCACCGCCGTTTCTGCGTGCCGCGCCTCCATTCCATTGTGTCATTAAGCGTTGATTTGGAAGAATGCGGAGCGAAGAAAAAAAAGAGGATTTTATGTGCCGGAAAGATCTCCGGCAGGCGATAGTTAAATTACCGATGTCGGCGCTGTTTGTTTTACG
This sequence comes from Lordithon lunulatus, assembly GCA_963942505.1. Classification (NCBI taxonomy): domain Eukaryota; kingdom Metazoa; phylum Arthropoda; class Insecta; order Coleoptera; family Staphylinidae; genus Lordithon; species Lordithon lunulatus. Next base: position 54,010,144 of record OZ012669.1, read on the forward strand.
ACACTCTCGGAGAGGACTTTATTAATTTCTCGTGCCGCGGGCGTGCACTGTGCAATTTTCGCCGCCCCCGAAAAGTTGTATCGGATTTTCGGTTTGCAACTTCCGGCGAGATCGGTTATGATAGTAGGAGGAGAGAGGGCTGACGTCGACAGTTGTTAACATGATCGGTTTCGCTTGAAACTTTCCAGAAGTTAACCACCCACCGTCTCTGGGTTTGTATCTTATTACCGAGAAGTTGTATTTAGTTTACCTTTTTTTTTGCGATAAGGTAGATGAGTGGTTTTGTTTGTTTGGTTATTCTACTGATTAATGAGTGTGATAGTATGGAGCTTTAAATATCGTTAATATCCTTGATAACATTCCAGAGGTGCACTAGACATTTTGAACACTAACAAAAAGCGAGCAATTATGTAAAGGGTCATTCATAATATGCTTGATAAATATAATATATTACACTTGTATAAAAATTCAGGCATTTACAGCATGGCGGTAAAACTGTGACAGAACATTGGTAATTACCTCTACCTTAATTATCACACACTTTTCATGCCCAATTCTGAACGTTTCGATTTTTATAGGCATGCAAAACATGTCGGTAAGTACGTTACCACCACCGCACTTATTTTGAATGGCTCTTAAAGTAGGGAGGTTAAAATACGGGGTTCCAACTTCACACAGTTGGAACCCCGAATATTCTCATATCATTTATTTCTTCACGATTTGTAAGAATAGTGTAGTTAAAGTCAGTATATATTATTTAATTGATTTATATCTCCGTTAGGTAGTGGTGAAATTATTGACCAACATCCTAACTGGCCACTGCCGGCTAAACAAACACACGATGGGTCTGGTAGACAGCCCGTTATGTAGAGGGTGCAATGAAGAGCTAGAAACAGCAGAGCATGTAATATGCCTCTCCCCAGCTCTTGTAAACACTAGGCATCTAACACTAGGGCAGTGCTGGCCTAGTATAGCCCGCATTGGCAACTCCTTACTCGCCAAAGTTTTGCAGCTCGCACGCAAAATTGACGAATGGGACGAGTGAGCAGCCTTAAGGCGAATCTTCGAAAATCTCGTTCGAGGATTCGAGCTGAAAATCTATTCGAAAAACGCGTTGTGAGACTAACGGAACTGCTGCTACTTCTTTAGCAGAGTGTACAAACCGTGGTCCCAGGAAGAACTGGAGGCGTGTGCACCGAGAAATAAATTTATTTCGAAATAATAAAGCATTTTGTGATAATTGCACGGATGTCTATAAACTATACTACTGTACTTAAGAGCATTATCAGATTGTATTTACCAAAACTTGAAATATGAAGCTGCAATCTCTTAGAGGAATTTCTGTCGAATTTTGATTACAAATCAGAGTAAACATATACGTTTCTGATGCAAATATGGACTACTTTTGCATATTTTTTACAACTATTTCGAGACAAAAAATGAACTTTTTTGTCCTAACAAAGTATCAAATCATCCTTAGACTAGAGAAATATCCAAACATATTTTCAGAAAATTATAAAATGTTGACTAGAAAAGACCGCGCGATTAGGTCAACATTGAACCGTATTTCATCTTCCGAGATTCGCCTTAAAGGGAGGTTTCACAATGGTCCCATTTTGAGGCATAAGTATCTGTAGCTATGCTACCCTCCAGCCAACTATCCAGAACTATAGGTAGTGATGCAAATTTCATTGATTTGTATCTCCGTTAGGCCGTTAGATTTAATTGATTTATATCTTCCGTATGTGCGAGGGTGGACATCCCAATTGTTTTTAGCTTAAAAAATATAACATCGTTAAATTTATGAGCTCCCACAGTTTTTCTTCTCACTATATAATTGTATTCCGATTAGATCTTGAAGATGTCAACAGCAAACCATCAAGCAGAAATAAAACATAATAACGAGTAATTAAATACAAAAAAAATGCTGCAGTTATGCAGTTTGTTTTAAAATAAATACACTTAATCTATTCTTCATTGTCGCATCCGGTATGTGTGTGTGTCGGGTGAATAATGCGTTTTCTTTTTTTTGTGTAGAGACAATAAAAAGAAAATGGCCCGCATATTGCGGTACTTTTGTCGCCGTTCGTAATACAAATGTGAAAGTTTTGTGAAAGGATCGCGGCGCGATGATTTCTTCCTGCCCATTGCAGGCGACTCGCTGCTCGTTTGTTGTTCGTCCATTATTCTTTGAGTTGGAATTGTTATATGCTTAACCACAAATGTATTTAATAACTTCTTGACCAATCCTAGTCAATTTATGAATATTATTTTAAATGATAATTTTAAGTTTCACATTTTCTAAATATGCTGTATGGTTTTAGTTGCTACGAATCTATTAAAACTCGAGTTATCATCCCATAAATAACGAAATTGATTTATAAAACACGCGGGTTTGATGAATTAAAAATTCACCAAACATTCTGTTTCAATATTGTCTGAACATTTTTTTAAATTAATTAATTAATTTATTTTTTTGTCTATACATACACAACACAATCATAATTATATAAAATGTAAAATTATAATTAATTATATATCTACAAAAAAAAAGATAATTTGATGCTACTTCCCTCGGTCCTCGCCGCGAGGTTTATGGTTGTGATTCCTCCCACAGCCCGACCAAGGATCACAAGAAGTTTGTGTTTAATATATTCTGTGTCTATGTCTAAGTTATTTGTTGCGCTGTTACTTCTTCTACTATAAGCGCTTTCGTTTAGCATGGTTTATCATTGCTAGTCGTCCCGTAGCGTGCAGTATCGCTCAGCTCTGGCGGTCGTGCGTCGCCGGCTGCAAGGGCCGAGGTAGAATTATGCGCATCGGAAGCGGCAAATAGAACAAGAAACAATAAGCCCGTACCAGCCCAGAGTGATAAACGAAAGGAATTCAGGCTCGCGTGCCTCAACGATCAACCGAGCTGTGCCGGCGGTATCATAGCTACTGGCATGTCTAACCATGCCGGAGAGGTCAAAGAGGAGAGAACAAAGGCCCAATTCGGACGGACACACGGTAACGACACGGCGCCACAGCGGCAAAAGGGAGAGGACTCTACATACACATGATAGTTTATAATGTTGAAATAAGGAGCAAAGAGGGTCGGTACCTCAGTACCGGCGTCGATGATGTCAGAGACGGGCACTACGACGTCGTCAATCAATAATTGACTTGTACGATAATGAAGATATCGTGTTTGTCTATTGAAAATTCAATTCCTCACTTGTTTCTAAGTAGGAATTAACTATGTTTATAATTATTATAATATATTCACTCTTAACTAACTGAAGAAGTTTCTTCAAAAGTATAATTTTCTACTTAACAGACATGTATCTTTGAAGATAATGAAGATATTATGTTTGTCTATTGAAAATTTGATTCCTCACTTGTTTTAAAGTAGGAATTAACTATGTTTATAATTATTACAACATAATTAACTCTTAACTAATCGAAGTTTATTTAGAAATATAATTATCAACTTGACAGGCATGTATCTTTGAAGATAATGAAGTTATATTTTTTTGATTCTCACTTGTTTTTAAGTAGGAATTAACTGTGTTTATAATTATTACAACATAATTAACTCTTAACTAATCGAAGATGTTTCTTTAGAAATATTTCAGCTTGATAGGCATGTATCTTTGAAGATAATGAAGTTATCATATTAACTCTAACTAATCGAAGAAGTTTTTCCAGAAGTGGAATTTTCAACTTGACAGTCATGTATCTCTGAAGATAATGAAGATATCTTGTTTGTCTACGAAACATTTAATTCCTCACTTGTTTTCTAAGTAGGAATTAACTATGTTTATAATTATTACAACATATTAGCTCTAGCTAATCAAAGAAGTTTCTTCAGAAATACAATTTTCAACTTAACAGGCATGTATCTTTGAAGATAATGAAGATATCTTGTTTCTCTATTGAAAATTCAATTCCTCACTTGTTTCTAAGTAGAAATTAACTATGTTTATAATTATTACATCATATTAGCTCCAACTAATCGAAGAAGTTTTATCAGAAGTAGAATTTTCAACTTGATGGTCATGTATCTCTTAAGATAATGAAGATATCGTGTTTGTCTATTGAAAATTTGATTCCTCACTTGTTTTAAAGTAGGAATTCACTATGTTTATAATTATTACAACATAATTAACTCTAACTAATCGAAGAAGTTTCTTTAGAAATATAATTTTCAATTTGACAGGCGTGTATCTTTGAAGATAATGAAGTTATCTTCTTTGTCTATTGAAAATTTGTTTCCTCACTTGTTTTTAAATAGGAATAACTATGTTTATAATTATTACAAAATATTAACTCTTAACTAACTGAAAAAGTTTCATTACGGTAGATTTTTCTACTTAACAGGCATGTATCCTTGAAGATAATGAAGTTATCTTCTTAATCTATTGAAAATTAAATTCCTCACTTGTTTCTAAGAAAGAATTAACCATGTTTATAATTATTACAACATAGTAACTCTGACTAATCGAGGAAGTTTCGTCAGAAGTATAGTATTTTACTTAACAGGCATGTATCTTTGAAGATAATGATCTTATTTGCCTATTGAAAATAAATTTCTCACTTGTTTCTAAGTAGAAATTAACTATGTTTATAATTAATGCAACATAATAACTCTTAACTAATAGAAGAAGTTTATTTAAAAGTATAATTTTCAACTTGACAGGCATGTATCTTTAAAGATAATGAAGATATCATGTTTGTCTATTGAAAATTTAATTCCTCGTTTGTTTCTAATTCCGGTGGTGCAGCTAACAAAGAGATGGACGAAAATAACCAGGAGGCTCACGTGCGGATGAACTGCTGGCCCTCTCCGCCTGAGGTTTAACACGTCGTCATACATAATACTCCACAGGGTGGGCCCCAGCGCCGACCCCCGTTGAACACAGGCGCCCACTTTGTGGAGTATTATGTATGACGATGTGTTAAACCTCAGGTGGAGAGGGCCAGCATCATGACTGACACTGATGGTCATGTCGTGGGATGCGTCGTCAATTCAGGCACTGGCGAATGAGAGCCTCGCCAGAGTAAGTGAATGTCTGATGGGAAGTCGCCACAGCATGGGCGCGGAGAAGACGGTCATGCTGGTAGGCAGAAGATGAATGGGGCAAGTCACCTTCACGGTTCAGGGGAAGACTATCAACATAAACCCCCCCCACCAAATGTGTTAAATAGCTTATAATCGATCAAGGGACGACCGTGTACATGGCGGAGGCGGCCACGAGGGAAAATCTGTGACGGCAATGGGACGGCTAATGCCAAGCATACCGGGACCTCGGGAAAGAAAGCACAGGATGCTGGCACGGGTTGCGGACATCACGACATACGGAACACAAATGAGGGCCCACCATATGACAATTGAACGAACCAAATTGATGATAGGGGCAGCCCAAAGGTGAGCCAGCGCATAGAGGGCCGCGGCATGGGAAGCAGTCTTCGTGGTAACCAGTGTCATTCCTATTGGACTCCAGGTCACTGAGATCACCAGGATCTAGAAGGGGAGATCTTAATACACAGTTAGCACCAGGGAGGAAGAGAAAGCCAAGACTTGAAGACCATTGCGAGGGTGGTGGAGAGGTGTGTTCCCCGAACCAGTGGCACGGACACGAAGGCTGATCCCGGACATCGACGCATGGACGGGCAGGAGATATGGTGATATCTACAAGGGGAGATCTTAATATACAGTTAGCACCAGGGAGGAAGAGAAGGCCAAGACTTCAAGACTATGGCGAGAGCGGTGGAGAGGTGTGTTCCCCGAACAAGCGACATGGACACGGAGGCTGATTCCGGACATCGACGCATGGACGGGCAGGAGATATGGTGATATCAACTACCACATCACCCAGGTCTTCAAGGGACATGGTTGCTTACGGACATACCTCCACAGGATGAGCTGGGCTGATAAGAAAGGGTGCGGCTACTGTAACAACCAGAGGGACTATCGTTTTCGTGTACCAACAATGGAAGAACCAACGGGCGGCTCCGAGTCGGAAGATAGGCACAACGATAACACCGGAAACCATGTTACCGTTGATGCTGGCGGATGAGGCTAAATGGGAAGCCATTGTCCAGTATGCTAGGGAAGTAAAAATCCTGAAGGAGGAGAGATAGAGCGGATACCTGCCCAGGCCTAAAGTAATGCGAGATCGGGACGAGGTGGGATTTAGTTGGTAGGTCGGTCCAAGAAGATCGGAATCCAGCACTACCCGGGGGACAATACCAAACGCGAGGGGTGTCTTAAGATTCCCCACCTTAAGCCGAAACAAAGATAGTTTAATTGGTTCATATTGTGTTGTTTAGCATTCGGGGGACAATGCCAAACGCGAGGGGTGTCTTAGGATTTCCCACTTTAAGCCGAAACAAAGATAGTTTAATCTGTTCATATTGTGTTTTTTAGCATTCGGAGAACAATGCCAAACGCGAGGGGTGTCTTAAGACTCCCCACCTTTAGCCGAAACAAAGATAGTTTAATTTGTTCATATTGTGTTGTTTAGCATTCGGGGACAATGCCAAACGCGAGGAGTGTCTTAAGATTTCCCACTTTAAGCCGAAACAAAGATAGTTTAATTGGTTCATATTGTGTTGTTTAGCATTCGGGGGACGCGAGGGGTGTCTTAAGATTTCCCACCTTAAGCCGAAACAAAGATAGTTTAATTTGTTGATATTGTGTTGTTTAGCATTCGGGGGACAATGCCAAACGCGAGGGGTGTCTTAAGATGATTCCCCACCTTAAGCCGAAACAAAGATAGTTTAATCTGTTCATATTGTGTTTTTTAGCATTCGGAGGACAATGCCAAACGCGAGGGGTCTCTTAAGACTCCCCACCTTAAGCCGAAACAAAGATAGTTTAATTTGTTCATATTGTGTTTTTAGCATTCGTAGGACAATGTCAAACGCGAGGGGTGTCTTAAGACTCCCCACCTTAAGCCGAAACAAAGATAGTTTAATTTGTTCAGATTGTGTTGTTTAACATTCGGGGGACAATGCCAAACGCGAGGAGTGTCTTAAGATTTCCCCCTTTAAGCCGAAACAAAGATAGTTTAATTGGTTCATATTGTGTTGTTTAGCATTCGGGGGACGCGAGGGGTGTCTTAAGATTTCCCACCTTAAGCCGAAACAAAGATAGTTTAATTTGTTCATATTGTGTTGTTTAGCATTCAATTTTGAATTTGAATACAGTATATTTTACTTAGGTAGTTGTAATCTCGGATTTAGTATTGGCACGGAGTTATAACAATAACCATCCTTAATACAGTTGTATTAAGTTTTAATTGTTTGCCATTTTTACTTTCCGAATACAGCACAAAATAAGAAAAATATTGTTTAACCGAAAACGTCTTCACGTTTTCTAACTAAGATTGCGGAAATATGCCATAACTTTCCGGAAAAAAAATAACACTAGAAAGAAGGTATTGTTATCGCTAATAATTTACAAAAAAAAACAATTTTCGTTAAGTTTTATGCCCAAAATAGTCGAAATAAACCCGATTTTTGCGATGTGTGTATGTATGTATGTATGTATGTATGTATGTCTGTCTGTCTGTGAACAAAATTCCGTGACAACGGCAAAACAGATTGTGACCAAATTTCACAATTAGCTGAGAACACTTCCGGGGGAAAATGCACTAGAAGGAAGGTATTATTGTCGCTATTAATTTAGAAAACAAAATCAATTTTCGTTGCGTTTTATGCCTAAAATAGTCGAAATAAACCTGATTTTTGCGCTGTGTGTATGTCTGTTTGTATGTGATAAAAATTCCGGGAAAACGGCAATTAGCTGAGAACACTACCTACTACGATCCAGTGAAAATTTGAACACGATCGATCCACTAACCGAGAAGATATCTCAATAAAACCGATTAGTTGTAGCAAAAAAGGAACGATCGCGCTGCAACAACAAGTGACGTCATCGGTTTTTAATAGAAGTACATCGCACGGGGAAATAGCGAAAATGTCAAAATGTGGGAAAATTAGAGAAAATGTGGCAAAACGTGACAAAATACTCAACATTTTGGAAAAATGTGGGAAAAAGTGAGGAAATGTGATGAAATTTGACGAAATGTGATAAAATGTGAGAATATGTGAAAAAATGTGAGAAAAAAATGAGGAAAAATATGTTCTCTTATTTTTCCCTCATTTTTTTTCTCATATTTTCCCACATTTTATCATATTTCGTCAAATTTTATCATATTTCCTCATTTTTTCCCAAATTGTTCAGCATTTTGCCAAGTTTTGCCATATTTTCTCTCATTTTCCCACATTTTCATTACTGCATTTAACATTTAACCATTTTCGATAACTGCCCGCGAGATTTACGTGCCAAAAATGTGTCAAAAGTGTTAAAAAAGTAGAAAAAGTTGAAAATGTAATTCGAAATAGCCCGATATTTATTTCTATCACTACTACTATTAACTCGAGTTAACCATATTTTTAAATAGGACCATATCCATTAACCATTAAATAGGACAATAAACAAATGTTTTATGATTATAATTCTTCATAAAAATGGAATGGTATTTTTTAAGAAAGTAGCAACTTTGTGTCCGATAAATTGAATAGATATAATTCCAGGGTTATAAAAGCAGAAACGAAAATATCTATTGAAACATGTCCACCACTCAGCGTATTTCATTTCTATCCGCGGCGTGAATAATTCATGTCAACGTTAACAATATAAATTCTATTTTTGCCCCGGCACATAAAAGGCGGTCCCGCGTTTAATGACCGAGAGATCCTTGAATGGGCGCGCTGCTACTTTAAGGGCTCATCGTATGCGCATTCATGTCCTGCTGCCGCGAACGATGTTTAGTCCGCGGCACGTCTTCAGTTCAACCAGATCCGATCGGATGCAATTTTACAACTTGAAATCTCATATATTTTATTATTACATTTCGATTTCGTATTAAGAGGTGGAAAATCGAATTTTGTTTGTATCGAGCTCGGGCTGGGGAGCGAGTTTAATAAGCTGATAATTACACTAGTTCGGTGGTAGTTGAATTTTGGGCGCAACTTGCGTAATCATTGTGGGAATTCGAAGGGTTGAAACTTGACGGCGCGGCATCGTGTGCAAATTTCGATAACGCACCCTCGCATCTTACAATTAGCATTATTACAAGCGGAACGCGTGTCGCCTCACCCCACTCCGTCGCTCTTGTGTAAATATAATTATACGATGTTATATTTCTTGTAAAGCTAGTCATGTCATGATTATAGGCGTGCAAACCAGATACAATTCTTGCATTAAGGTCGTTTTAGACAAGACAATTTCTTGACTAAAAAGTTAAGGTCGTTTTAGACCAGACAATTTCTTAGATCAAAAGTTGTTCAAGAAATATATTCATATATCCTCCTCCCATACAATATGTTCTTGACAAATAGAACGCGTTATATTTTTACATTCGATCTACTATCCAATTCATTATTTCAAATAATTTGCTGTATGATATCAGATAATATAGATTGTCTCGCATCTTGACTTAAGGTCGTTTTAGACAAGACAATTTTTTAGCTCAAAAGTTGTTCAAGAAATGAATTCATATATCCTGCTCCCATACAATTTGTCCTTGACAAATAGAACGCGTTATATTTTTCCATTCGATCTACCATCCAATTCAATATTTCAAATAATTTGCTATATGATACGAGACAATTTAGATTGTGTCACATCTTGACTAACTTTTGAGTCAAGAAATTGTCTTGTCTAAAACGACCTTAACTTTTCAGTCAAGAAATTGTTTTGTCTAAAACGACCTTTAGTCAAGATGCGAGACAATCTAAATTGTCTCGTATCATACAGTAAATTATTTGAAATATTGAATTGGATGGTAGATCGAATGGAAAATATAACAAAAACAAATTGTATGGAAGGAGGATATATGAATTCATTTCTTGAACAACTTTTGAGCTATGAAATTGTCTTGTCTAAAACGACCTTAACTGATTTTTTTCTAATACAATTTAACAGATTTACCTCCGCCGCCACAATATTACAATCAATTTTACACGCGCGACTGCATTTATTTACAACATCGATGCATCGGTGTGCGCCGCCAAATAAATTTCGAATTTCCATAAATAATGGCGGACATAAATTATTGCGAGCGGGCGCGCACCGTCGGTCGTCGATTATTTATGCAATTTCTTTTCGGAGAATCAATACGCCGTTTATGCAAATCCGCGGAGATGAAGTCGCGTCCCGTCGACTGGAAACGTTAACGTCGCGAATCTTTTCTTCGTAATGCGCCAATTTACAGGGGGGGGCGATTTATATTTAAATGTAATTCCCGTGCAATTACAGCCGCTGCTTATCAATTAGAATTTCGAGCGGGATTGTTGCGTTAAAGACTGGAAACGGTATGGTGATTAGTCGATGTAATCAAATAAAAATGTATATTTTGCAGTAAATTTTAACAGAAGCGATTAATTAGAAATTATACATCAATATCTTTTAAGTAGTATTGAGAAATTAAATAAAAAATTTATTATTATTATTAATGTTACCAAAAGACTGATCGTAACTGAAACTTATATAATTTTTTTGTACCGCTATAGTCAGAAATTGTCGATAGCCAACGTTCGTTTTATTTTCGTACACTTTTAAATTGAACATTTGCATGTGGCCGATTTGGCAATCGGCTCGCCGGGAATTTATTAATAAGATAAACGGACTTTTATTTTCTAACGTGAGTTACTGCCAAGATGCTGCCATCGCCACGTCACACACACATAGAGGCACACTTTGTATACGTGCAACAAGGTCGCGGGGGGAAACGTATCGAGTAACGTTTTATGTAATTCGAGGAAATTTCCGCGTTGTTTTTACAACTGCGTTGCGTCTAAATGGACGGCCCACACAGTACGTGTGTAACGTGATTTTAGTATCTAGTGCATTACGTTGTGGGTAATCGTTAAACGATTATTTGTTACATAAGTTCATTAAAGAAGTTACAGGAATGAAAATGAAGGCGTGTCTAGTGACATTTTTATAGGACTACAAAATCCTATTTATATGAAATACCTTCACATTAAATAGTTCAAGCAGCTTTATTAAATAGACTCTATAGAACAGAGGTAGGTAACAAGTCGATCATGATCGAACGGTCGATATAAATAAATTAAATACTTATTTCAGAATAATAAATATTAAAGCTCTTTGCGAAATTCAATTTAGTAAGTAAATGCACTTTTTTAAAAACCTCTTAGACAGGATAATACAGCCACCTGCCATTATTTAATTTTCTCGGAATGCAATTCATTTATATCACTATGCATTTATCGCACACACATTCGCACTACATTGTTAAATACTGCAGCGTAACGATTGAAAAATTAATAGTGGATGATTTATATTATGCCACGTCATCTCGGCTACTGACGTTCCGCGAATCCTGTCGTTACGGCATGCGAGACAATCGCCCCGTACGCAAATCGAACCAATTCAGGACGACAGCAAGAGGGCATTGTAACGTGGGGCCCCTCCACCAGAGGAGATTCGTGTTGTGGACTCGTTATTCAGACGCAACAATAAATATAAACGCAGCATACACAGGTGGTATCGAAGTACCGGGAAAGCGTTAGTTCTCGTTAAAAGTAGCTTTTCAGGGAAACGAAATATTTTATTGAACAGTAAACTTATTTCATTATAAACTTCTATGTGTATAAAGTGTATGCATTTTAATTGTTCTCAATATTATTTCAATTGATATCCGAGAGAACTTATAAATTAATATTCATACGTCATGGCTATTAATTTTGATTTGATTGCATATTATTTCAGTGACATATTTATGATCTTGATATACACGGTGAGTACAAAATAACGCATCATTTTTTCAGCAGGTTATAGAGGAACGTTCATAGAGTCGGCTCGTGCTATAAACTCATTCGCTCATTCGGCAAACTTGCCTTCCTGCACTAATAATGTAAATTACTATATTCATTATCCTTTGTACAACGAGCTTTTTTCAATGAAACTGGTGTTACAGCAAGTGCACAATATCACGTTTGGAAATATTTTCAGAAATATATATTGTTTCATAAATAGTTTTCATTTGAAAATTGATTTTGATTCATCATCCCCATCGAGCGACGGGAATTTCACCCATTTGCATTATTCTCCCTAACAGATTTGATATTCATATAATGTTAGATTTTAGTAGTAGTTGATATCAAAAATATTATGAGATATCATAAATATAAAAGAGATATTACTTGTGAAACTTTCCACATCAAGTAAATTTAGTACACCAAGCCTAATCTCCACTCCAAACAATCTAAAGCTACACGCACTCTATTACCATCGAGTTTAATCATCCGAGCGTGTAATCGGCTTCTCGAAGGGTTGCTTCAGTAGTAGCACGTTCTACCCTACGCATCTTAAAATTAGTATAATAACCCCCAAATTTCAATCAGGCCCGCGGCCGCGGTGACGGCTGCATGCATCATCATCAACCTCACCCCTCAACCCCTCAACCCCTGTTTGCTTGAAACATTGATTTCGTTTCATACCGTAAATACTGGGACTCTAAAGTTAGGTAGAAGAAAAAATCGCTAATGAGTATGTACCAAGATTTGTAGCGGGCCGACAAATGAGGGGACGCACATAAAAAATGGTTCATTCGCGTGGCTACCCTAATGATCTTTGCGTGAAGGGGGGTGTAATTTGAATAAAGCATCATCCACGCCATATATTTCTATAAAAACTCAGTTTTTTTGTAATTTTTGATTCAAAAATAATACACACTTTTTCGAACATTAATTAAAAAAAAAATTATATGTATGTTCTTGTAACCACTCGTTTTGAACGTATACGTTTACGTATACGGTTAGACATGTGTCGTCATCGGGTCAGTCTACGTGTGCTATTCTTGAATACGTTTCGAACGTATACGTTTAACTGTCAAAGTCGCCCTACAAAATACGGACATTTAACGATTTGGGTGCGTTTATTGATGTAATTTTGGTTTATTAGTGACAATTCACGATGTGAGCTTGTAAAGTTAAGGAATTTCGGTTTACTACTCTTTAAAAAAACACTAATAAACCAAAATTCCATCAATAAACGCACCCAAATCGTGAATTGTCCGTATTTTGTAGGGCGACTTTGACAGTTAAACGTATACGTTCGAAACGTATTCAAGAATAGCACACGTAGACTGACCCGATGACGACATATGCCTGACCATGGATAGGGAATTCCATTGAACGAATGACGAAACCTTGTCGATCTCAGACACCAGATAAGGACTAGAGCACTACGGAACCCCGAGAACTAAGGCAAGTAGTTCTGGATAGTTGGCTGGAGGGTAGCATAGCTACAGACACTTAGGCCTCAAAGTGGGCCCATTGTGAAACCTCCCTTTAAGGCTGCTCACTCGTCCCACCAGTCAATTTTGCGTGCAAGCTGCAAAACTCTGGCGGTTGAGGAGCTGCCAATGCTGGGGCAAGTAACCAAGAGCCCAAACTTGAAAAAAGAGAAGGAGAGTGGAGGCAACCACTAAGTGAAAACCCCACGATAACAAACACAGCACACAACCATGGAAGGGCACTAGGTTTACGCAAAATAAAAGGACCAAATCGACAAACCGAACACCGTGCAGAGGGAAACCTCAGCACTAGTCGGTCGGTGAGTGCCCCCCCCCCCCGACTGTCATCCGCAAACCAGCCAGTAGCAGAAGAAGCGAACACGGGATCAGAGTCCGCGAAAAACATCAACCCGTTTGGAGGAGACGGAAAACACCGTTTGGAGGAGGCGGTATAACACGAAGGAATCCAACGACCAAAAGCCAAATGGAAATAGACTCGAGCAAAAACCGCCGAAGGAACCGTAAGGAATTGCTAATGACAAGGGCCGAAATCTCAGACGCATAAGATGAAGGTCACCAAACCCAGTCAGCCAAGAGGACAGCCAACTCACCTCCGGACCGAAGATACCACAATCAGGAGCAAAGAAAAAGCTGCCGAAGCACCGCAAAACAGACAGGACGAGGACGAAGGTCAGGACGCCTACATACAGTTGGCAGAACTTAGAAACATAGTGTTAAGACTAACGGAGACGGCAGTAACAACAAGGAACATACACAAGGACGCGAAAGTTGACGCGGCGATTGTTCGCTGTGGACAACCAGAACCCCGTTAGAAGCCCCCGAAAGCGCCAAAGCGAAAGGCCCCAAGCGCCAGTTGGAAGCCTTAAAAGCGGAAAAGCACAATGGGACAGGAAGATGTACACAGTAAGAGCACAGATGACGGACATACAGGCACTTCTGAACCAACTGACCAGCTAAGCATGCCAAATGGCACCAAACTCAACGCCAGAACTAGGAAAGGCCATTGCCAGAATACGGAGCACTTGCGGTAAGACAAAGATCTATATCGAAGCAGTTGAAACACTGATCGAAAGCGGCAAGCGGCCGGAAGAGAAAAACCGGTCGCCTTATCGAGGAACTATCAAACCTGAATATACAGGTGGGTGAAGTGGGTACAATAGCCCACAAATCCCCGCAGGCCCAACGGGAAAAAGCGAGCGGTTCCCACACTATATCGTGTGATACCACCCGCAAACAGAAGATGAATAATAGCATCCAACACATATGGGATAATCGCAGAGGCAAATGAGACAGAGGCGGTTGCTGTTGAGGCGCTAAGGCTGACCTCAGTGGACATGAGGAAAAGCGAATACCTCTTGGTAGATTGAAGCAACCATCAGGGACCTGGGGAACATCACGCAACTGAAAATCCCCAGGGAACTACTACAGTCATAACAATATCCAAGACAAATAAACCAGGAATACAGAGCAATGGCACGCGGCCTGAAGAGAAAAATCGGACGCCTTATGGAGGAACTCTCAAACCTGAATATACAGGTGGGTGAAGTGGCTACAATAGCCCACACATTGGTGGGGCACATCCCCGCAGGCCCAACGGGGAAAAGCGAGCGGTTCACACACTATATCGTGCGACACCACCGGCAAGCAGAAGATGAATTAGAGCATCCAACGCATATATATGCGATAATCGCAGAGTCGAACGAGGCAGAGGCTGCCCAGAGAGGTCATAAGGAAAATCAGATTCAAGCAACCATCAGGAACCTGGGGAACATCATGCAACTGAAAATCCCCAGGGAACTACTACAGTGATAACAAAACTACAAGACAAATAAACGAGGAATACAGAGCAATGGCACGCGGCCGGAAGAGAAAAAACGGACGCCTTATCGAGGAACTCTTAAACCTGAATATACAGGTGGGTGAAGTGGCTACAATAGCCCACACATTGGTGGGGCACATCCACGCAGGCCCAACGGGGAAAAGCGAGCGGTTCACAAACTATATCGTGTGACACCACCGGCAAGCAGAAGATTAATTAGAGCATCCAACACATATAGGATAAGCGCAGAAGCGAACGAGACAGATGTCTGGATAGTTGGCTGGAGGGTAGCATAGCTACAGACACTTACACCTCAAAATGGGCCCATTGTAAAATACGAGACAGAGGTGGTTGCTGTTGAGACGCTAAGGCTGACCCCAGTGAACGTAAGGAAATGCGAATACCTCTTTGCAGATTCAAGCAACAATCAGGAACCTGGGGAACATCACGCAACTGAAAATCCCCAAGGAACTACCACTGTGATAATAAAGCCCAAGAAAAATAATTAGTCAATACTGATTAAAGCGACTGAGCGACAAACGTATTCGGACCTAGTCCGGAAGATTGACAACGGGGACAAAAATGTCGCCCGGTTCGAAAGACAGACAACGGACACCTCCGGATTAGGATGAGGGGCAGTGCCAAAGTAGACGCACTGTGTGAGGCCATTAGCGCGAAGGAACCGAACCCAGAGGCAGGCGGACCAAAGTAACCATGCACATAAAGGGCCTAGATCTACAGACGATGAGAGAACCAAGGTTGAGACGGCCATCACGGCGGCAACGAAGAGTGGAAGACACTATAGAGTAGGTAAGTCGAGACCGGTCCGAAACGGAATGCAAAACATCACGGTTGTAAACAACCGAGAAATAGGCGGGCGACCTTGCAGCAACACGGCGTAAAGTAGGTATGATTAAAAGTAGAGCCACCAGAAGGAAAGAGCTGCAACAAGGCTGCAGCCGTTGTTGGTTACATGGCCCATGACTGTAGTGGGGAGGACAAAAGACAGACAACGGACACCTCCGGATTAGGGTGAGGGGCAGTAGTGCCAAAGTAGACGCACTGTGTGAGGCCATTAGCGCGAAGGAACCGAACCCAGAGTCAGGAGGACCAAAGTAACCATGCACATAAAGGGTCTAGATCTACAGACGATGAGAGAACCAAGGTTGAGACGGCCATCACGGCGGCAACGAAGAGTGGAAGATACTATAGGGTAGGTGAGTCGAGACCGGTCCGAAAGGGGACGCAAAACATCACGGTTGTAAACAACCGAGAAAGAGGCGGGCGACCTTGCAGCAACAAGGCGGAAAGTAGGTATGATTAAAAGTAGAGCCACCAGAAGGAAATAGCTGCCACAAGACTGCAGCCGTTGTTGGTTAGATGGACCATGACTGTAGAGGACAAAAGAAATATATGCCTCAGATGTGGCGAGGAAGGCCACCAGGCCGGATAGTGCAGGAGGCAGACTGTCCACTGCACACTATGCACTATAAATATCATGGCCAGAGGTGAAGACAAAGAATTTCGGACCAGAAAAAAAAGTTCAAAGGACTAGGAACCCTGAAGACCCAGCCCAAGGCCCAGGCAACGTGCAAAGAGCTAAGTGTTTCTTGAGGCGCTTTTGTTTAGCATGGTTTAGCATGATATAGCATGGTTTAGCATGATATAGCATGGTTTAGCATAATATAGCATGGTTTAGCATGATATCGCATGGTTTAGCATGATATAGCATGGTTTAGCATGATATAGCATGGTTTAGCATGATATAGCATGGTTTAGCATGGTTTAGCATTGCTAGTCGTTCCCGTGGCGTGCAGTATCGCTCAGGTTTTACGGTCGTGCGCCGCCGGTTCGAGGGCCGAGGTAGAATTGTGCGCAACGGATGCAGCAAATATAACAAGAGACAATAAGCCCGTACCAGCCCAGAGTGATAAACGAAAGCGGCTTTGATGGCGACCAAGGCTCCCGCGTGTGATGTGAGGAATGTGTTCAGAATGCGGGGTGAATCCGACACTGCCGATACTCATCTATCAGAGCATGGATGCCTTTAGAAGATTCCTCCTGGCAGAAATACAAAACGGAGTTATGCGACAAAACCGCAAACAATTGATGTCCTGAAAATCAACATAACCAACGCGATCCAGTAAATTCAGTCAGGACTCATGCAGCAGCCGCGGTAGACATTTAAACAACGTCATATTCATATTTTTTCATTATTTTATTCATTCATATTCATATATACTCATTGCCATTAAATGTTCTTTCATATAAAGAAAATTTGAGTGGATGTCTCACATACAACTTGTTTTATTTACACCTAAACATTGAGTATCCTTATTGAAAGACCCTTTATCTATTATATCGTCTTTCGCTGTTGTTCGATGCCTAACTTCCATGTTCTTCTGTCGTAACTGAAGTCTTTAGGTCTCATTCTATTAACATTTTATATACAAAGGCTTTTAAATGTACTGAATCTTCTCATTTAAAGTTAGCACGTATATAAAAGAGAGACAGTTCTTAATTTATAAAACAATTAAAATACGAATTTCGAACGATGTAGTCATTAAATATGACTATTTATAGACATACAGTCAATATATAGAATTATGTGACTTATAAGCTTCTTTGTACATGACTGATGTTGGATTGCATAATTTTCGAATTTATCACCTCTGATGTAATTGTTTTATACAATAATCGTCAATTCGTTCAATCTTTCAATTTTCTTCCTTCCACTTCTTGTCAGTCGCCATTTCTCCTTTTCCACTAACTTTCAACTCCAAAAAACAGAATTTAAATTTATATGATGTATTTCTTATTGGAAAAGATCCATCCTATGAATAATATGAAATTAATTTTTTTATTTAATATCATCTGGTAAGTACTTGTCATTTTTAACACGTTGGGTAACTTTGCACCACAATATGGGGAGACGTTGCACCAACGTCAAACTGTGTTACAACTGGAGAAATATTTTTTTTTTAAATCTAAAAAAAATATAAAAGGCAATAGGATGATATATCAGAAAAGACAAAGCGATCCAGCGGAGATGATGATACTGATGGTCCAGTATTGCAGGACTCTTTAGATGAAGAATATCCAAATTTTCAAATATACTCGGAGCAAATGTTAAAAGAAGTGGAATGGGAAGAAGAAGCTGCATTAATGATCGAAATCTCCAGCAGATGTTCTCAGCATAATTGCTGCAAAGAAAGTTGTAGGAGAATAGGTAATTTTTAAATACGAAGGGGAATTATTTTCTGGTAAAATAATATCATTTGGAGTTGTAATTTCTTCTATGGTTAAATCTATCAAGTAGTGAAAATGGCCTAAAAATTCAGATGTTTCAAACTATGATTGGGAGCGTGTACGACCACATAAACCCCTCTACTATGAATAGAAGAGGATTGTATCGAATTCCAGAAATGTAAAAGTTGGGTTGGCTGTAAATAATTAATTTGCAATGTGTCGTTTACGATTTTTGAAAAAAAAATCAGTTCCAAGAACAATTTTTTTTGTGCTCTATTGATTTATGTTTTTAACTTTGCACCTTTCCTATATACAATTGATTTTCGATCAAAATGGTGTGCAAAGTATCCTGCTCAAAGGGGTAACTTTGCATCAAATTTATACAATATATAATGCATAATAGATTACTCACATTACATACATTTTAAATTTTTATTAAATAGCAACTAATAACATCAAAGAACGAAATGCGATTCAAAAAATATTTCTGTTCAATTAAAGACAAAAAAACCTGAAAAATTGTGCAAAGTAACCTCATTTTACGGTAATTGCGAAAATTTAGGGCCTCATATTTTGAAACACTGATACAAAAAAAAGTTGTATAAAATCAAAATAAAACTGTTAAAACTGTGAATGCAATGTTTCAAATAAAAAATTACCATTACGATTTCTGTCTATTAATTCGCCCTCCGAATTGCACGGGGGCTCGTCACGTGACGTTACATAAATCGCCGTAAATATATTATGAGCTTGTTCGCTCGCAGAGAGGGTTGCGGGGGTTAGGAACTTGCGAACCTATCACGATATTAAAATAAATGGGAAAAAGGTAAACCGCGGGGCGCAAAGTTTTTTGGATCGATAGTCTGTGCGGTGTCGGTGGTCGGGGGGGTGGCCTCCGCGAAATTAATATCGACGAACACACGGGCGGGTGGTGGTGTGGCGTGGTGTTTTGTATCCCATTTGATATATGTATGGCTACGTATGTATGTGTGTGCCAGCAGCCATTGTTCACTATTGAAAAATTGAATGGCATACACACATTAATCTCGAATAATGTAATATATGGCTGTGTTATCGTATTAGTTAGTTGCACGCTAATAATATAGCACACAAGTGTATCACATTTTAATACAAAAAAAACTTTTTACAACGTAAATATCGACTTTTAAAGGATACATAAAACGATTTTGATTTTGATTTTTTATCACGTTTTAGTAACTATTTTCGGCTAATCTTAGCCCAGTGATTCTCAAGCACGGTGTCGCCAGGGGTGTCGCGGCGCTTTAGTGTCCCGCAAGATTCCTGAAGTGTGCCTCCAAATTGTCTTGTCTAAAACGACCTTAAGTTATGTATAAACGAATTCAATAAATAATAAATAACAATTGGTATTTGAAGCGACAAATTACCATCATAAAAGTATTTTCGTAAATTGCTCAAACTAACCCGTCACGAATCTGTTTTATTTACAATAACTTTGATCATCGTTTCATTAAATTTAATTAACAACACACACGTACTCATACAAAAAGCACGCCCTCATTATCCCATTGTAGTAATTCCGCAAAAAAAAAATGTGCCCGCAATTTCGTAACGACCATGCCATTTTAACCGATGACGTTCCCAAACGGTATATAATTTCCCCCCGAAAATAAATATGTTTGCCGTGATGTTAGCAAGGTCGCTCGGCGTAATTACGGTTATATAAATAATGATGATTGCATGTTGTCACACACACACAACACACCCAACAGCAGTGCCCATCCGAATGTGCCCATCCGCGACATTTCTTAAATTATAGCCGGCCCCTGCGAGCCGAGCCGACCCGGGCGCGCTGGTGGTGCCGCAGCGTGAATTATTAATAATAATAGATACGGGGGGTGCAATCAATATGAGGCCGGGGTTACTGAGATTATATATGGGAAATATAAATTAGGCGAGCCCGAGCTTTCCGCCGCACGACATGCATTTTAATGTAATTGTTAATAATGCGTTGCAAGTGTTTGTCTTTGCGACAGAAGCGAGGTTTGGCGTTAAAAGGTTTTAGTCTAATAAGTAGTTTCTGCATTATGAATTTATCAGGAACAATTTAGGTTGTCGTTAGAAATTATTTACTAAGATTTAAGGTTGGAATCCCGTCTATACCTTTCTTATGGTGCGAAATATAATATTGTATTTAGCTTTTAACAAAACCTACAGAACTTAATCGCATCCAATTGTAAAAACTTAATAAAAATACTTTTCTTTAGGGTGTGAAACTAATTTTGTTAGAATTATTTATCAGGAACAATATAAGTTGTCGTTAGAAATTATTTACTGAGATTTTAAGGTTGGGATCATGTCTATACCTTTCATGATCGAATTATAATATTGTATTTAGCCAAAAAATAAAGTATTTTTTTAAATTTGTTACAGTTGGATGTGATTCCGTTCTTTAGGTTTTGTCTAAAGAACGGAATCGCATTCAATTGTAACAAATTAATAAAAATACTTTATTTTTGGGTGTGAAACTAATTGTGTTAGAATTGATGACTTCTTACACTTTATAAGTATAAATTATAGTAATAAATTCTTACAAAATAAGTTTCAGAGCCAACAACAAAGTGTTTTTATTAACTTGCATAAATTGCATGACATTTGCGTGCATAGTTTTCGCTAAAAATTCACTTCCAGCACTCGCGCCCGGACTCATAGACCAGGAGCATATATATGCTCCGGGTCTATGAGACTGGAAGGTTAAGTTTATTAATTGTACACGTTTTTTATTAGGGTCGTTTTAGACAAGACAATTTCTTAGCTCAAAAGTTGTTCAAGAAATGAATTCATATATCCTCCTCCCATACAATTTGTCCTTGACATATAGAACGCGTTATATTTTTCCATTAGATCTACCATCCAATTCAATATTTCAAATAATTTGCTGTATGATACGAGACAATTTAAATTGTCTCGCATCTTGACTAACTTTTGAGTCAAGAAATTGTCTTGTCTAAAACGACCTTTAGACAAGACAATTATTTGCTCAAAAGTTGTTCAAGAAATGAATTCATATATCCTCCTCCCATACAATTTGTCCTTGGCATATATAACGCATTATATTTTTCCATTAGATCTATCATCCAATTCAATATTTCAAATAATTTGCTGTATGATACGAGACAATTTAGATTGTCTCGCATCTTGATTAACTTTTGAGTCAAGAAATTGTCCTATCTAAAACGACCTTTATTATTATAGTAATAGGTATACATATCTGCACCTTATTACCATTATTATCATTTTGTTTTGGCCCGTAGCCATACTAAATTGTTCTATTCAGCCGCTTATAGAAAATGGTTTAAATCGTACATAGTTTCAAAATTTGTATTTCACTCCCCATCGCCAGACTGCACATCAATTATTCACGCGCGTCCATTTTCACGCGCGATTGCCTTGCCTTTTCGCCGTCCGCCTGCATGCGAGACCGTCACTTGGCATATTTTCAAACACGCCAAAGGTTTCACTCCGCTCGCGGATATAATAAATTTGTTATGTAAGTGATTGACGTGAGGCTGTGCCCTCTGCAGCACGGGCGAACACGCAAAAAACTACGCGCGCGCGCGTCTAATAAATATGCTGATGGATGCCCGCCGTCGCGCCGAGGGGGATATTTCGGGGTGGATTGGATTACGCCGATGTATTTATTTTTAACAAGATATCGACGGCGTGTGGATGATTTGAATTTTTATAGAGCGGGCACGCGGGCTTTGCTCTATTTATAGATTGCGTATCTGTCGCGCGCGACATAAAAAATCCCCATGTGGCGAAAAATGATCTTGTAGAAATTTCTATCAATATTAATTCTTAAATTAACTTCTATCTTTATGGGGATAATAGGCATAAGACTCTTCCGACAGTAAACTTAGGAAAATTTCTATCAATATTAATTCTTACATATTATTTACAATAGTAAGAAAAAACTTCTATCTTTATAGGGCTAATAGGCAAAAGACTCTTCCGACAGTAAAATTAGGAAGCCAAGAGAAATTTAATCACCCGGTAAATACCTTAACATCACAGAAAAATGTTCAAAAACAGTGAAAGATGATTTGCAAAAATTTACCTGCGATGAGGTTTGTAATACTAGATATAATTATTTATAAACACATTTGGGTAGTTTTATAAGAATTTGGATAGTTTACGAAGAAATTATACCACTTTTTGATACCGACCAAGTGTACGATATATAAATTTCAAATGAGACATCCCACAAAGTATATAAGAAGTTGAGATACAATTTATATTATCCTTATATACCCATCAGTGTAGAATTTGCAAATTTCGAGTTTAACATCCCAGAATGTATAAAAAGATTGAGATTCGAATCACTCCCCAGTGCTAATTATGAGATAAACTACACTAGACCACTGAGGTAGGTATATACCCACCAGTGTAGAATTTGCAAATTTCCAGTTTGACATCCCAGAAAGTATAAAAAGGTTGAGATACGAATCACTCCCAGTGCTCATTATGAGATAGATGACACTAGACCAGTGAGGTAGGTGTTACAACAGTAATTTCCCCCATTAAACTGCATAAGTTTTGCTTACCTATTTGTGATTGTAAGTAATACCGTTCTAGACATCGAATAACTCACCTGAAACAAACAAAAATATATTAATTCATGAATTTTGACCTGTAAAACAAAAAATTGATATGGCCAATGCACATTACTTCATACACAATACATACATTAAAATGTTACAACTAACCCCCTAGAAGAAAAGTGAAACGCCATCTGGCGGCACCACATCAATTAGCAATGCACACTCATGGTGGTGCCTCACTAGCTGAGCTACACTGATGAGATCTAATAGGATCGAAATCTAGATATGTAGATTGCTAAGAGGTGGATTCACACTTATATATGTGTTATAAATTTTAGTTCATGGAATTGAAAGATTTGTTATTTAGGCTAATTTTAGTACATATATTTTGTAGAAGGTTCTTAATATTCCAATAAATGTCAAAATTTCACAATCAGATAGAACTAGAACCTTCGTCTCCCGCAATCGCGTGATATTTTTGTTAGATGGACACTTTTTTATATTAATACAACCTTATACTCCAAATAATGAATGAAAATCACAATTTTCATATATTATTTGGAGTATATTATACAATATTTTATAAAAATTCACTTAATACTACGTAAAAAGGTAAAAAAAAAAACGTTTACTACGAAATATGCCGAGGCCTAGGTTCGACTTGAACTGAACCACCATTGATGATGATGATCATTATAACACAGTCATACATATATAACAGAGGTTGACTAGTTAGTAGCATTTGTATGTCGTCCCTATGTTATTATTTCTATGGATAGATTACATACATTTATAATTTTTCACTGAAGACTGTTTACTACTTATCATAGTCCTGAAACATGTAGACTCTAAACCGAACTTGATCCAAGAGCGCATACATTTTTTTTACAGCCGCCGGTTAAATCATCCTTTTGCTTTTATCCGCTAAAAGCAGTATAAATCACAACCTCGTATCGCCCGTTTTTTGCCGCCCATAAATATGACATTGACGCCAAATAGATATTTACGGCCGCCCCCGATACCGGTGCACACGCATCCATCTTGCAATGGGGGGGCAAAATCGTTATATTCGCGAGAATTTCTGGACAACGGTCTATAATAACCGGGGACACCCCGATTTATCGATTCGAGCCCAAAACGTGTATGTGTTGTGTGCAGATATATCCCCCCCTGTGCTGTTGGGGAGCCGCTCCCCGCATGTTGCAAACAAAGGCGGATGCGACACGCGATCGACTGATTTTATTGTTTGGTGGCTCTATAAATAACGCTTTTTCTATTCATGGGCATTCATAAGTAATGGGCGTAATTAAATTGACACACGGTGGGGGAGGTAGGGTGGAAATTGGGTCAAGCTGGATGCGGACTAATTGTTGTTCTTTAATAAATCAATGACTGTTGTTATTAGGGCTATGTTTTGTTGTTACATTATTAAAGAACAAACACTGGTGGAAAAACAAACACTGCAGCATGAAAACCGTTTAATTAGTTGGCAGGCAGACGGTAGAAAAATTATTAGATGCAGATTTTAGAGGGCTAGAACATGAGAATGGATAATAAAGCTAAGGAGGTTAGGTTATTAGGTACTGCTTGCTATTCTGTAACAGCGCCACAACCACTGCATTAACCATTAATGGTAAACCAATCGAACAGGTTCAACACTTTAAGTATCTGGGCAATTGTTTCAATGAACAATGGGATCCAGAACACGAATTGCAATAACCAGACACATTTTACAAAAACTCCGAGTATGTATGTAACAGGGATCTTAGTATGTAACAGGGATTTTAATATGTAACAGGGATCTTAGTATGTAACAGGGATCTTAATATGTAACAGCAACCTTAGTATATAACAGGGTTCATAGTATGAAACACGGATCTTAGTATGTAACAGGGATCTCTCAATAAACATCAGATGTAAAATTGTTGAATGTTACGTTTTTATTGTACTAGTCGAAAGCTGGACATTAAAAATATCTTTGCCTTTAGGCATATGACTGTACCGGAGGGATGTGTCCCAAAAACTATCACTATCGTTGTACATTTTATAACTAACGATGGTAATGGTTTTTGGGACACAACATGAGGATGTTGAAACACGTACTCAGGAGAATAGACAAGGAGAGGGAATTGCTTGCGATGGTGAAACACAGAAAAGCTGTGTACTTTGGACACACCTTCCGAAACAATAAATTCCTGCAATATGTAGTTTTTAATAAAGGTATTATATATTATAGCAGCCAGATGAATTAAGGTCGTTTTAGACAAGACAATTTCTTGACTAAAATGTTAGTCAAGATGCGAGACAATCTTAATTGTCTCGTATAATACAGCAAATTATTTGAAATATTGAATTGGATGGTAGATCGAGTGGAAAAATATAACGAGTTTAAGGACAAATAGTATGAGAGGAGGATATATGAATTCACTTCTTGAACAACTTTTGAGCTAAGAAATTGTCTTGTCTAAAACGACCTTTAGAAGTAAAACCAATTTGTTGAATGTTTTAACACAAATGAAACAATTAAATAATTATCACTCATAAACATAGGAAAATTAAACTTCCTTTTTCTATATTTATAATGAAATACCACATAGCAAAGGAAGTAACAATATTATTTATTAAGTTTTAAGTTATGTTGAACATATAGAAACTGGACGTATATAAAGAAAGGTAATATCCGCATCCGGATTATAAATTAGTCTAGTGTCTGTGTTGACGTTTCCTTGAGATAGTTGTGCAACCAGTGAACCAACTGCGTGGGCGCTGATGGAATTACAACCTGAACTTTTGTTGCGTAAAACCGCGCGGCGCTGCTGCGTCTACGTGTTTTTGCCAATCGTATGCGTTTGCAACGTGTTTGCCGCAATGTCGCCGCTGTTATCAAGGTTAGTCTATTTTAATAGCGAGCTATAAATGAATGAACGGCGTGCAAAATTAAATGTTGTCGTGGTCGGCGTATTATTTATTGATACCGCACACAATTAGCATTTAAAGTACACATACAATTCACATTTATACAACTTGTTAGTGATTTTCTTGCTAGGATAATATTGTAGAATAATTGTGGCCTGATAAGGCGCATTAAAAATTATAATTATATTTAAAGGTGGGTTTATGGTGACGTGCAATAATAAATAAAATAATAAATCAATTTCACAGGATTCATTCCTATAATATTGTTTATTGTGACGAAATAAGTTCATACTAAATGTGGTGCAGTGGCAACGACTGTATACAAGAGGACGTCGCATGTGTCCTCGACCAATCCGGCGAAAGGAAACAATTGTCTTCATCAAATATCGATATTTGGCGGTAAATTTAAATATCATTACGGCCGCGCTTGTATATTGGGCAGCATGCCACGATCGGGTGGGGAATTAGCGGCACATTTAAATCTGATGTAGTGTTGATAAACTCCCCCCAATTGTGTCGTGCTTTTATATTGGCCACAATATACAAGCCCGATCGCAATGATATTTAAATTTACCGCCAAATATCCCTGCCAGATCACAGTTCCATGGCGACAACTGTTTTCCTTTGCCGGATTGGTCATTCCGCAAACCAATTTGACGAAGTAAAACATTTGATATGCGACGTCCTGTTATATACAGTCCTTGGTGTAGTCGTTGGTTACAGAGACGTACCTAGGGTAAATGGCGTCTAGTCTAGGGCAAACACCGATCTTGCGCCCCTGTCCCACCGTCCACCGACAGGTTTCTTAAGTTTAAAAGAAACTTCTATCTTTATAAGGCTATCAGCCGCGAGACTTTCCCGCCGGTCAAGGGAGAAGCTCAGAGGAGTTTAATCACCCGGTATTTACCTTAACTTCACATAAAACTTTTAAAGGTGATTCGCGAAAATTCGCGCTCCCATCAGTGGCGCCCGTGGCACATGCCATACCTTAGTTACGCCTCTGGTTGGTAGACACCCCTGCTTTATGAATCTCGGCACGTACTTGGTATCATTTGTCGTTGGGCTACAATTACCAACCCTTTAGAAACCTCGGGGACGATTTTCTGAACTAGCAAGCTAACACTCACATACATATACACTACCTAACCCGGTCTCTGATTGGCTAACGCAACAACGGACACGCAAAAACGGGGAGCAAAAGTATGGGCATTAGGTTTAACGCGAAAAAGCAATCATCGAGATGACAGCTGCACTCAACTTGTCAGTGTGCAACGCAGAAGGGATGCCGACCTTCGTAAAGGGCAACCTTCATAGAAGTCATCTTCGCATCAAATCCGCTGATGGGTAGTGTGCAGGGCTGAACGGTCCTAGGTAGCGAAAAGACACTCAGTGACCACAAACACATTCAGAACAAGCAGGAATGGAGTGGCCATACACCCACGGAACGGAAACCGGACATAGTCCCCGCAAATCAAGAGGTGGGCGATAGAGAGAGAGAGCGGATACGGAGGCGCTGATCACAGCACTGCAGGGCGCCACCCATCGGCAGCAAGTCCGATGATCTGGATCCGCAGAGGGGGTGCAGACTAGGCTAACTAAGACCAAAAGAAGATCTAAGTATTGGTGCTGCTCGAAGGTGTCAGAAGCTAGGAAAACAGCGAACAGAGCAAGGAGACAGGTATAGGTGGCACGAGCGACAGGGGCTCATATCGACCACCTCGCCTATAAAATAGTTACCAATAAACTGAAACTGCGAACATAAACTGCACTGGCCGATGAAGAAATGCAAGCCTAAATAAATAAACTATTTCCTGCACACCCACTCCGGAAGTGGCAGGAAATCCCAGTAGATAAGGAGGACATACCACTTTTCGACGTCTCCAGGACCTATACCGTGAGCGACGGAAGAAATTCAGGCGAGTGTCGGAGCGAAGCCAGGAGGCATGTTTTGTAGGGAGGCCGGGAACGACCCGTGGGACGTCCCCTACAAAGATGAAAAAGATAGGCGCTCATCCGCCTGGGTCGGAGGCCGCAGTAGTCGAAAGGGTCATAGTGGTGACGACAGCCTATTAACCATAGGACCCAAGCGTACAACCGGAACTAAAGCCAAAGTACCAGGACGAGAAGGAAACCCCCACAATGGGGAGAATACAACGCGAGGGCAGCCATCAACAAGCTACGTGACAGGAAGGCGCCAGGACCTGATGGTCTACACAACAAACTGCTAAAGGTAACCGCTCCGGCGGTAGCGGGTAAGATTGCACAAATCGCCAATACGAAGAGGAGCCTTCTCCAAGAAGTGGAAATCGGCCAGGCTCGTACTATTGCCAAAGCCCGGAAACCCCGGGGTCTGCGGTCCGTAGTGCCTACCGCCCGCTCTGTCTGTTGCACGTGGTACCTAAAACGGTGGAGAGGATGATAGTGGATAGCCCACTAAGGCCATCGAAGTTGCAGGAGGCCTACATGCCAATGGTTTGGCTTCAAGAAAAAACGATACACGACCGACGCTGAGGAACCTGATCACCGAAGCAAACATGGGGTCCACCAGAGCATAAAAAAACTGCGTGATGATTACTTTAGACGTGGCCAATGGTTTCAATACCCTACCATGGCCGACCATTGTACAGGCGTTGAGGAGGAATGGAGTACCAAAAGCCCGCGTCGGGCGAATTGAAAGCTACTTCAATTATAGGGAGGTGACCTATGCTGAAAGCGACGGACGGGTAAGAAATTAAAGGTCCCACAGGGCTCTGTCCTGGGATCCCTCCTGTGAAACATCGCATACGACTGTCACTGGAGATTCCACAACCGGAAGACGCAACGGCCATAGCCTTCGCGGACGACCTGGCATTAGTCTTCCACAGAAAGGCGATACCTTAGCTAAAACCAAAACAGCCACAGAAAAGATGGCGGTCTGGATAACGAACAAAAGTCGCCCTGTTCTCGTCCAAGAGATCTGTACCCAGGCCGCCACCGAGGTTTGTGTGCTCGGGGAAAACATCAAAATCAAAAGAGAATTGAAGTAACTCGGCATAATCTTGAAGGCGAACCGAAACCAATCGGCTCCATATAGGACCTACAGGCGATGATGCTGTTGAGTCGATATGTGTCGATCTGAGTACCGCGATGGACCGTACATACAGCAAGGAGGTAGCTCCGACAGCAGCACATCGCAACCCATATAGGATCGGGGCAGCGTAGCGCAGCGGTATGGCATCGGACTGCTGCGCTGAAGATCGTGAATTCAAATCTCACACAGCGAAATACTTTTCAGCTTGCACCCGCCTCCCACTCCCCAACCCGCTTTGATAGCTTAGGGTTTCACGGCTAAAACACCTTTCTCTGGTCCGGAGTAGATAATATTCTCATCTAAAACGTAGTCCAGTGGTTCGGATTCCACGCTAAACTGTATGTCCACCTGTAGTGCCAGTTGCCAGCAATATAGGCAGAGAAAGAGACCCATACGCCAGGAGTGGCGTGGAAGTGGTTGAAAACGTAATAGGATCTACAAGCGATGGTCTTGAGTCGATACGTGTAGATCTGAGCACCACGATGGACCGTCCATACACAAAGGGAGTAGCTCTGACACCAGCCAGGTGCAACCCGTGTCCATATAGGATCTACAAGCGATGCTCTTAAGTCGATAAGTGTCGATCTGAGCACTGCGATGCACATACAGCAAGGCGGTAGCTCTGACACCGTGCTGCAGGCGACTACAAAGGCAGCGAAAGCCGAGGCTAACCTGGCCAGAACACCACATAAGTGGGACAGGGTACAGAAAGAAATTTGCCCACGCCGGGACCACGTATAGTAGCTGGGCTCTCTCTCTACTATAGCTAGCAGGCTTAGCTACAGTAGAGAGAGAGCCCAGCTACTGTACGTGGTCCCAGCGTGGGCAAATGCTACAAGAACAAGCCAAAACTCTAACACACGAAGGACCAGTGCCCTGCGGATCATCTACACGTACCGAACTGTCACCTCAGACATTGACCCAAACAACACCTTCTAGTGGAAAACGGGTCCACACATACCGGAGGCTCAAAGAGGGGGTAAAAGCCAAGACGGCGAAGGAGGAGGCCAGGACCCAGATATTGACGAGGAGGCAAGACAGATGGTTTTTTTCACCAGTTGGAGCGACTGGTGGAGAGGAGACACGGGCAGGCAGACCACTGGATGACGCAGGTGCTAACGGGACACAGCGTCTTCCAGTCCTATCTGTACCGCATTGGAAGGCGGCAAACCCGTACCGACATTGCGACCGGACGGACGGCCCAGCCCACACATATCACAACTGTGTCAGATGACACCGGGAATAACTAACATGTGGAGCTGGGAGAGGAGGACCCGACGACTGGACAAATTGGCAGATTAATGCTAATGCTGGAGACAAATTGGGGTGCTGTCGTTAATTTCGTAAAACAAGCCTTGACGCAAAAGTTCGAGATCGACTTGCAGGACGGACACTAAATAGAAAAGCACGCCAGTACAACAGACAAGAATGACCCACCGACATATACGCGAGACAGTGCCTCCGAGGCGGGCAAGCCACTATCTAGTGTGCACCAGATATAGCGTCGAAACACACGAAATGCATCCACACCAGAAGGAAAGCTTGCAGATGCAATAAAAACCCTATTAACCAACACCTACAACTCTCAGCAAGGGAAGAATATGAGAAGGCAAAAACAGATCTCAAGAGGGGAATCTGACCAGAGAAAAGACGCGTCTGGAGAGAACTCTGCGATGAATTGGAAAATGACATCTGGGGAAAGACGTATAAAATAGTTACGAATAAACTGAAACTGCGCCCGTAAACTGCACTGGCCGATGAAGAAATGCAAGCCTAAATAAAGAAACTATTCCCTGCACACCCACTCCGGAAGTGGCAGGACATCCCAGTAGATAAAGAGGACATACCACTTTTCGACGCCACAGAGATACTAGATGACTTCTGATGGTATTTGGTCCGGTCCTGGTGCTTACTTATCTTTATGCGAGTCAAGATTAATAAGCACCACGACCAGACCAAATACCACCAGAAGTCATCAAAGTTATCGTGAGGAAAAGACCTGAGATACTAGCTACGAACATGAAGTACTGCCTGACATATGGGAAATTCCCAACAGAGTGGAAAAAGTCCCAACTGGTACTCATAGAAAATCCAAAAAAGGACCGACTCACACCCAGCTCATACAGACCTATCTGCTTACTGGACGCTATGGGACAATTATTGGAAACCCTCGCTAAAGGGAGGCTAGAAGGAGAGTTGGAGGAAAAACAAGTGCTACACGATGACCACTGGACTTCTACATGATGCAGGCCCTAACCGGGCACAGCGTATTCAGGACGTACCGGCAGGAGTGAAAGCAGTGAGTGTTGGTACTGTGGGAATGAAGATTCCCAGGAACACACAATATTTAAAATTTAAATGAGACAGATAGGAGGAGTACAGATCAACAGCAAACCGGAATGTGGTACACAAGTAACACCAGAAAACATTGCAGGACTCATGGAGAGAAACTGGATAGCGATCACCGAGTGGAGGATGCGGACAAAGAAGACAGACGAAAGGACAATGCAGGAGGCAGAAAGTTGAACGCAATAATAAACGCTGACAGGGCCCAGCGGTACGATTTTTGACCTGATCGCTATTACCATGCGCTATATTGCGTACATATTTCATAGCGCGGAACTAATAGAATGAACACAAAATTTAATGTCAAAACATAACTACTTTCGAGCTGTCAGTTCTGTTAAAGACAGGCAGAACCTTTCGCGAAGCTTGAGGTCACAAATCTGCACCATTTGCAATAATAGCGTATGTGTTTCGATCGCTATATTTATAGCGATTGCTCAAAAATACACCGCCAGGGGTGCGATTTTTGATCGATCACTATTACCATACGCTATAATGCCAATATGTTTCATAGTACTCAACTAATAGAATGAACTCAAAAATTAACGTCATAACATAACTACTATCTAGCTTTCAATTCTTTCAAAGATAAGCTGCAATTTTAAGAAGTGAAGGGTCAGAATTCGACACCATTCGCAATAATAGCGAAGGTCTGTCGATCGGTATATTCATTGCGATGGCTCAAAAATCCACCCCCAGGTCTGAAGAAATGTTTAAAGTAAAGGCGGATACCAGGATAGAGCGCAGAGACGTGGGGTTTAGATGGTAGGTCGGCCCTAGATCGGTTGAAATTCAGCACACTTCGGGGGAGAATGCTATGAATGCCTGGCGTCAAGAAAGATACCTCACCTCAAGCCAAAAAAAGCCCCTAGCTACAGAACGTGAGTTTTCGCCTCACAGGATAAAAAAAGTTGAACTATACAACGGAGAGTTAACTGTACCTCGTGATTAGTTAAGGTCGTTTTAGACTAAACAATTTCTTAGATCAAAAGTTGTTCAAGAAATGAGTTCATTTATCCTCCTCCATTTCGTTTTGAAGAGCATGTCATGTGAGTCATGTGGAATACTAGTGAATTTTGAGGAAAACATACAGGAGTTGAGAGAAGCGAGACTGGCGCGGGAGGTATGGAAGAGATGTAAGATGTAGGGCAGAGATAAGATAGAGAAAAGATAGAGAAAGGATTTGGGTATATTCTTAATTTCATATTTTACCTCTTTAAAAATGTTACTACACGTTTGAGGAATTATTATATATTAAAGAAATAAATAAATAAATGTATGAAAGAGTAGGGTATGACTGAAGTGCAGGAGGAGGAAAAGTTGATAGAAATAGGAAGTCTAGGAACTGATGTCAAGGAGATAATGAAGGATGTTGAGTGGCAACAAAGGCAGGTGATAATGAGACTGGGCGATCTGACACCGCTGGCTATGTGGAGTGGCAAGTGAAAAGAAAAGCCCAAAGATATATAACCTAGGGAGGGTGGAGCAGGGAGGAAAAGGGATGTATGGCAAGGTTTAGAATAAAGTACGTGTGTACGTGTAGTAAGAGTGACATTTAAGCAACGAATGTGAGGGTATGCAAGCATAGTGGTTTCTGCACTCCCCACAAAGGTGAGTGAATGGTTAAGAGAGGTTCAGAAAGGCGTGGAAATCTGGAAAAGACCATCCAATTCAATATTTCAAATAATTTGCTGTATGATACGAGACAATTTAGATTGTCTCGCATCTTGACTAACTTTTGAGTTAAGAAATTGTCTTGTCTAAAACGACCTTAAGATATGTTGCATAGGCTTTTATTAAATTTGCATTTTATACCCCACGTACCTGTTTTTATGTAAGGCAGACTTTATTTATTAAAATTGAAAAAGTGACACTTGAATCATGGATTATATATTGACGATCCAACCTTAATTTTCCATTAGCCCGAGTCTTAATCATTTACTGTTTAAACCATCGAGCATTAT
The DNA here is from genome assembly GCA_963942505.1 of Lordithon lunulatus. Classification (NCBI taxonomy): domain Eukaryota; kingdom Metazoa; phylum Arthropoda; class Insecta; order Coleoptera; family Staphylinidae; genus Lordithon; species Lordithon lunulatus. Next base: position 54,043,431 of record OZ012669.1, read on the forward strand.
TGATACAGGTTGGCATGTTTATTAAAAAGGTGAGCTATTTAATTTTTTTGAGTCTGCTCGTGCGTTCATTCGCCATGGCGATGGTGTAACTCGATATATCTATGCGAGTGTTGAATATGGGTGCATGTGCAGACGGGGGGGGTTCGCGTGCAAGCCATGGAAACGGACACAGCGCGCGCTCGGGCATTAGGTAAATACTCAATCACCTGACAATCAATTACCGGGGCATTAGCGAAGCAGACCGTGATGTTTGCTTGCGGGAACACGGGCACAGAAACATGGCGAACGCACCAAGTTGCACACAGGTACAATTTCCCATGCAACAATGTGTTGTGGGGCTTTACAAACTTTGTAGATGTGCCTGATGTACTAGTGTAGAATAATGCGTTCGGTATTTACCTCTGTTACCTCTCCTATAGGAGGGTTGGAAATTAACATAGCAATTTTTACTTTATTTTGTGCTGTTCTAAATACTTAATTACCTAACCCGTTTCTGTCCTTTGTATTATGTTTTCTAATAAAACAGAATACATTCGAAATGGTAGATAAATGGGAGATAAATAGATCAATATGGCTATTGAATTTCAAATATTATATATTTTAATATTCTTCCAGTATTTATTTCATTTCTTTAAATTTAGGGTAAATACCGGGTGATTAAACTCCCTTGACGGGCGGAAAAGCCTCACGCCCGATAGCCCTATAAAGATAGAAGTTTCATTTGTACCTTCAGTCATCGGGAAAAACTTGATAATGCCTAGAGCTTACGCGTGTTTCATGTTAATTACTGTTAGTGTATTTGAAAGATATGATTATTATTATTGTTTCCAAATTAAATTTTAAATTCTCCATAAACTTGTTTTCGCATATATGCGCCCTACATATTCATTACAGCACAATAGAATATTGAGCTATGTAAAAGCCTACGGCGGTATAAACATATTAAAATACAATGTGTCTACGTGTATTGTAATCATGTTATTTTCTACAAAAGCTACAGAATACAGGTTTTATTTTTGAATCACAATAGTGACTGTTAATTTGACATTGTTATGTCTAACGAACAAATTGCGTTTTTGTGATAGCTGTGATTCAACATATATGGAAATTCACAATAGATATTCCTAAATGTAATAGTATACGTTTATTCAGATTTGTATTATAGTTTTACATTATCATACATTGAAATCAAGAATAATTAGTTATTATAGTTATTACTGCGCCTTATTTCCCATATTTCTATTTTGTATTATTTTCGTAGTTACTGTGTTGATATAGTTTTTATATGTATAGAATTATGTATTTAAAGGGAAATAAAAGTCATTATTATTATTATTATTATATTTCGTCACCTAACCAGCAAGACGACACATCTAAAATGTTAGGTTGACAGAATGGAGAAAAACTGATCATAAATTTGTATTGAAGTTTTTTTACTATTTATATTTATTTTTATTTTATTGCTTATATTTTATTTAGTTGTTGTTAACTGCCATATGTATGATTTTGATTACACACACAATAATAACGTTTTGTTTTGTTTTCGGTATTGCAAATTCATGACCATGATTTTCTTGATTTCATTGATAACATATATTACGCCGCATGTATGTAATAGCCGCACGGAAATAATAGGTAGAAAAATTACAAAGCAATAATAAAATGTATTAAAAAATCCCCTTTACTAAAAATGACCGCGGCAATGAATGTGTTAAATGCTACAAGAAACATTTTATAATCAGTTTTTCTCTCTCCTGTTAACCTCAAATAAAATTTTAGATGTGTGGTGTTGCTGCTTAGGCGACGATTTGTAAACAGTTAGGTAGGAATAGAGAAACATAGAACAGCTACATATACGCATTTCTACGACCCAGCAATGATAATAATAAAATGCGCATATTCAGAGAGCTCAACATAGAACATGTAACATGTACAAGCAAAAACCATTCCAATAAAATCACTTACCTGCATAATTATATCCGCAATGTCTGTTACAGTAATTCTGCATGCCATCCGTCAACACTAGCACATATATAATAGTCCACTAAAAAATAAAACTGTTAAAACACAATTTTCACAATGTTCTTTGTTCGCAGCATCAACGCGCAACGATTTGGTTGGGAACGCGCACTCGACTGGCCGCTTGCGGCCGAGTGATTCATGCGCTTCAGCACGATGATACAAAAAAATGTCGAAAGAAATAATGACATGCATTTATCAATCGCATCAGTGAATTTATATTTAAACAACAATCCGACATATAAATTCAAACTAAACTTACTTACTAAATAAGATCATAATATACAAATAATACAGGAAAAACTTTACAAACTAAAAACTGCTAATGTAATTTATCTTTCGTTGAGATACAATAAACGACGATTTTCTGAAGTTGAAAGTTCACACTCACATACACATACACTAAAACATACGATTGAGGGACCCACAATAGCCACAGAATTGTAACAAATACAGTAACTACCAATTTATATCGATTTTCAGTAATATAGTAAAGAAAAATTGCATTGAAGAAATAGGAAAAGAAGTACAGAGTGCAGGGTTTAAAATCACTGATGTCACTAATAGAATAAAAAAATTATGTGTAAATTTAAAAAGATATTTTCTATTATACTATTTCTGTTATAAAAAAATAACTTCTATCTTTATAGGGCTATCAGCCGTCAGGCTTTTTCTGTTATATTTAATGTATATTTTCTATTTGAATTTTAGATAATTTGAAATAAAATATTTTATATCAAATATATACATAGTAGTAGCACCAGTTGCTAATAAAGAACCATTATTATTATTATTATTATTATTATTATTAAAGAAGAGTAGTATAAATAGGAAACTGAAGGAAGCTAAATTGCCATTCTCAATAAAGGAGATGAATAAAACTACTATGTTTTTTACCACTTGTTTAATTGTTTAAAACAACTAGTTTTACCTAAGCTCTAGGCATTATCAGTTTTTCCGATGACAATTAAACAAGTGGTAAAAAACATAGTAGTTTTATTCATCTCCTTTATTGAAAATGAATCACCACGTAGTAGACGCCAAAACCATTCAATTTCTAAATTGCCATTATTTATGCTAACATTCGAACACTCAGAAGACAAACATCTAAACTCTTACTTTCACAATTTTCGCACATCACAATAGATATTGCATCAGTAAGCAACAGAAATTTCCGTTCGGGCGTGTTAATAATCATGCATAGGTCATTAAAACGAAAACGCCTTGGGCAAATTAAAATTCCGCGCGTACACATTGCGCTGTGTAAACGTTGCAAACTTTAATTACTAAATTGCGCAACCGCACGTCCCTAATGAATATAATATTTTCATATATTTATATAATTTCGTACTGGTTGGTACGTGTCAGTAAAAGGAATATATATGGGCAAACCTTGATATTTAAATTTCAATGTTGGCGAGTGTCGTGCAAAACTGGGAGAGGCTGCTCCACAAAAAAAAACGAAAAACACGAAAAATGTTTAATATTTTTGTAAATATTTAAAAAATTCTTCGATGGATATTGTATAAACTTCGTGAATGCATTATCAATAAATTAGTATACCCTTCAAAGACATAATCAAAAAGTATAGGGTTGTTCGTTTCATGCTATTTAATATCAAGCGAAGATGTTACGATTTTGAATGTTTGAACCACAAATTTGGAAATTTTTCAAAAATCCCTCAATGGATATTTATTAAACTTCAATAATCTAGTCATTTATCTATTAATTTATATCACTACAGCGTCAGTCGCAGGTGGGGCGGCTGTAGAGAGGGCACTTTCTTGCCCCTAGGACTAGAGATTTCAATAAAGACAGAAGCAGAGAAACAACCAATCCATTCAAAACACAACTAACAATGGAAACGTGCAGAGTATGTACCAGACGGGGAAAACTAAATACATTATACAGGGAATGGAATGACTGCAAATAGACATTATGGCAATGGCAATGTCAAGTAGAAAACTATAATAGATATTATGCAGACGAAGACAGTACATATCGTTGAAACGGTACGGGGATCATAACCAATGAACGAATAACAAGTACAATGCTAGGATATTTACCCATGCCAGAGAGAGTGGTAATGCTGAAGATCAGATCAGTATCATGCAACTTGAAAGGAAAAGCGATATATGCACCAACAACCCAAAGTACAGAGGAGGAAACGGAGATTTTCTACAAATATCTAAAGAATGCACTCCAAAATACTAGAAACAAAGAAGTCACCATTGTAATGGACAATTAAATAGGACAACGATGTGATTCGTAAAGGTCTAGGCTGCCGAAATGAAAGGGGAGACAGATTGACGCAATTCTGTAAAGACAATAGATTGGCAGTCATGAATACATTATTCCAACAACCCACCCGAAGACTGCATACATGGCAAGCTTCAGGAATTGAGAAAGGAATATCAGGAACCAAATTGATTTCATAATGGACAACAAAGGATTCCAGGGAGTCGAAATTAAAGAGTCATGAATACATTCTTCCAGCAACCCATCCGGAATATCAGGAACCCAAAATTGGCTTTATAACGGACAACAAAAGATTCCAGGGGATCGAAATTAAAGGGAAGACAGTAAAGGTCTAGGCTGCCGAAATGAAAGGGGAGACAGATTGACGCAATTCTGCAAAAAGAATAGATTGCCAGTCATGAATACATTCTTCCAACAACCCACCCGAAGGCTGTATACATGGCAATCTCCAGAAATTGAGAAAGGAATATCAGGAACCATATTGGTTTCATAATGGACAACAAAAGATTCCAGGGGGTCGAAATTAAAGGGGAGACAGATTGTTGCAATTCTGTAAAGATAGTAGATTGGCAGTCATTAATACATTCATTCTACAACCCACCCGAAGGCTGTATACATGGCAAGCTACAGGAATTGAGAAAGGAATATCAGGAACCAAATTGATTTCATAATGGACAACAAAAGATTCCAGGGGGTCGAAATTAAAGGGGAGACAGATTGGCGCAATTCTGCAAATAAAAGGATTGGCAGTCATGAATACATTCTTCCAACAACCCACCCGAAGGCTGTCTACATGACAAGCTCCAGGAATTGAGAAAGGAATATCAGGAATCAAATTGGCTTCATAATGGACAACAAAAGATTCCAGGTGGTCGAAATTAAAGGGAAGACGGATTGACGCAATTCTGCACAAAAAAATAGATTGGCAATCATGAATACATTCATTCAACAACCCACCCGAAGGCTGTATACATGGCAAGCTCCAGGAATTGAGAAAGGAATATCAGGAAACAAATTGGCTTCATAATTGACAACAAAAGATTCCAGGGGGTCGAAATTAAAGGGGAAACAGATTGGCGCAATTCTGTAAAGAGAATAGATTGGCAATCATGAATACATTCTTCCAACAACCTACCCGAAGGCTGTATACATGGCAAGCTCCAGGAAATGAGAAAGGAATATCAGGAACCAAATTGATTTCATAATGGACAACAAAAGATTCCAGGGGGTCGAAATTAAAGGGGAGACAGATTGGCGCAATTCTGCAAATAAAAAGATTGGCAGTCATGAATACATTCTTCCAACAACCCACCCGAAGGCTGTATACATGGCAAGCTCCAGGAATTGAGAACGGAATATCAGGAACCAAATTGACTTCATAATGATAGGTCAGATTGAAGTGGCCATATCCACGGAAGATGAGCTGGTAGCGGCAATCAGAAGACTCACCTGCAGAGGGCACCGGGGCCGGGCGGAGGGCGTGAAACTGGCGGATGCGATTTTGATAGATAGATGGATAGATAGATACATATATTTATTGATGTCAATATGCTATACAGCATTTACATAATGGGAAGGCGATGAACAGCGAACTAATAATGGAACATTTGAAAAAAATCGTCAAACCAGGGAAATCCCAGCACACACCAGCGGTTGTACATGCTCCATACCACGGGGAAGCTGCTGGAGTACCTAGTTTTGGGGAGGCCAACACCTGTCACTGGGGCACCCGGAGGACTTGCGAACCGAAAATACGGTTTCAGGTCTGGCAGGCCCACCATGCAGGCGATGGAGGTGGCAATGGAGTGGCAAAGCAAGCAAGAAATGGGTCGTGGAGAAGGCGGATGCACTGATAATAATTGAAGTACGCAATGCCCACCCGGAGAGGACCCTGGAATGGTGCAGGGCTATGGGCCTCCCGGTGGATACCATGAAACTCGTTAGAAGCTGCCTAGGAAACCGAAAGCTGATTGTGGAGAGCGAGGATGGATATGGGAGCATGAGGTTAGGATGAGTTCGAAAGTACTCGGCTCGACCATGTGGAAAATAACGTATGGTTACCCCTCCTTGAGAGCTCAAAGTTGATAGGGTACACGGACGATGTGGCCCTCGTGGCGACAGGGCGTAGCGAAGAAGAGGGGTCAAATGCGACTTGCGACAGTAAACTCATTAAAAATAGAAGAAGACGGAGACGGTGTTACTAATAGGCGGGATAAACATGCGTAGGTCAGGTTTACCATCGCAGGGACCGAAATAATCCCGAGAAAGGGGGTCAAAAGTATGTGGGGGTTGTCGTGGATCAGACTTTGAAATTCAGGAAACATGTGGAGGCGGAGGTGTGCAACAGTGCTGTCTGCGATCATACCGAACACGAAAGTCCCGGGCCAGTATAAAAAGAGGATGCTGGCCCGTGTCTCGGAGAGCATACTGCTGTACGAAGTTCCGATCTGCCGACATCAGTTGGAGTACCAAAGCACCTGGCAAATCCTGGCGAGGGAGAAAGAGTACTCTCAGGGTGGCAAGGGGGTACCGGACGGTGTCCAGGTCATCGCCGGTATGGGCAAATATCGCTCTATCCCACTGAGAGATACAAGGATGGCCTAAGCAGCCTAAGTGTGAGGGTTGTAAGAGCCAGTGTTATCGATGCTCGGCGTCGACGGGGTTGGTGAAGGAAGCTACAGTCCGTCGCCGGGGTCAGCTCTTCGTAAGGCACAATTCACACATAAGCGGTGTAGCCGAGGCGAAGGCGCGACGTCGCACAGGCGATTGTGATGTCCATATGCAATGAAGGGGTGGACATTGTACCTTATGTTTACATAGACGCTACGTGGAAGAGTTATGCCTCTCGCCTCTTCGCCTACCGTGTCTTAGGCGAAGAGGCGAAGACGCGGTGCCGGCGGTGCGAGAGGCACGACGCTTCAAGCCCCCTCTATATAAACATATGGTGCAATGCACACTTACGCGACGAGGCACGGGCATTTGCCTTGTGTCTCCCGCCGTGCCGGCACCGCGTCTTCGCCTCTTCGCCTAAGACACGGTAGGCGAAACTCTCCCACGCCGCCTCTATGTAAACATAAGGTGCAATGTCTACCCCTTCACTGCATATGGATATCACAATCGCCTTTTGAAGTCGCGCCTGCGCCTCGCCTACACCGCGCCTGCGCCCGACACCGCTTATGTGTGAATTGGGCCTAAGACAGGCGCGGGGAGGGTTAAAAACCGTCAGGCCGCCTTACGGGGAAGATAGGATCAACTCTCGGCGTCCTGGAAGTTCTTGAAACGGTTCTCTGAGTCGTGGTGAGGGAGAACGTCACAAGAGAAATATGGCACACTTATCAGTGTAAGCTGATAGCTGCAAGGAAATAAATAGATCCTCTGAATTTTGGTGAGGGAGGATGGATTTACCAAAGGTAAAAAGTTAAACTCAAATATCGGTTTCAAAGCGATAGTCGGGTAATGTGAATCAGTCCTCTGTGGCTTGGTGAGGGAGAACTGACTGCCGTTTAGGGGTGCGTGCACCTTATTTATAGGGGTAAGCTGGCCCCCTACTCTTAGCATCCGCTAAACAGGAGCACACAGCCCGGGTTTTCCTACCCTACTGAGCGTGGAGTAGGGGTAAGCGGCATGTTCGCCGAAACGGTAACACCAGGATGGTGGTAAGATGACAGACAAAGTGGGAAAAACTGGTGGACAATGCCAACTGGACCCATAAACTCATCCCACAGCTCGATAGAACACATGGCGAAGTGGACCACGCACTAACAAAAGTGTTCTCGGGGCATTGCTGTTTCAAGGCATACGTGCAACGGATGTGCCTGGAGCAGTCAGAGAAGTGTCCCCTATGCGGGACCGCCACGGATTCGACTGAGGACGCCATTTTTGACGGCCCCCGAACGTGCGGAGATGGAGCAACAAGTAGGGGCCATATTGACCCCGGAAACATGATTGGCAGCCGTAGAGCCGGGTACACACCTACGTATCCACGATCATGGAGGAACGGGCCCGGGAGGAGCCGGACAGGCAGTAGCCCCACGAAGGCAATCTGTCGGGTAGTAGCTTGATAGTCCCTCCTGAACGATAGTCAGAGTTTTTAGCATGGCTTCCTCCCGGAACGAATAACGATTTATTTTATTTATTATCTTTTATTTATTTTTTCTTGGACCTCCTTTTTAACCTGTGATGCGTTTAATCTTAGTCTTAAGTTACACACAATCTGTGTTGCCTCCTCACTACAACACGGATCCCCTTGGGGGTCCCCGATGAAAGTCAGGGCACAGCAATTCAATAATCTAGTCTTTTATTTATTTATTTTATTTGTATCTTCCTTTTTTAAGTATTTATCCATTTATTTATACACTCGTCCAGGTTTTAGGACATACTGCATACTTCTAATCTGAAATTATTGACCAACATCCTAACTGGCCACTGTCGGCTAAACAAACACCTAAACACAATGAGTCTGTTAGATAGCCCGTTATATAGAGAGTGCAATGAAGAGCTAGAAACAGCAGAGCATGTAATATGCCTCTTCCCAGCTCTAGTAAACACTAGGCAGCTAGTACTCGGCCTAGTATGGCCAACATAGGCAACTCCTCACCCGCCAGGGTTCTGCAGCTTGCACGCAGAATTGACTGATGGGACGAGTGAGTAGCCTTAAAGGGAGATTTCACAATGAGGCCTAAGTGTCTATAGCTATGCTACCCTTCAGCCAACTATTCAAAACTATCCAGAACTAAGGAATACTGGGAAAATTAATTACGGCTAACTCTTATCTTCTTTTTTTTTCGTCGAGAAAAGACTAATGACGACCACAGGTCTAGATGCCCCAGCCCGAAGGCGAATGAGAAATCAGTTCTATACGCTCCAGTCCGAAGGCGAATGAGAAATCAGTTCTATACGCTCCAGCCCGAAGGCGAATGAGAAATCAATTCTAGACGCTCCAGCCCGAAGGCGAATGAGAAATCAATTCTAGACGCTCCAGCCCGAGGGCGAATGAGAAATCAGTTCTAGGCTGGGGACTCAGCTCAAGTTCAGGTTTAGTGGGAATTGTATCGAACTATAAGGCGAGTCCCACGCTACCCGATGAGACGCACAAACGCGTTGCGTTGCTTGTTGTCATTTAATGCCACAATCACTATTTCATGCAAATGCAATTTTGTATGTTTGAACCAACTAAAATAGCCCCTGGTTACTACAGTGACTATTGATTAGTTGATATATTAATTACTTCTGTTACTATTATTATTGTTAATTAGTTGATATATCAATTAATCAACTAAAACATACTCTTCCTACGAGTGATCTTGTTTATTAGTATCAATTGCTATGGTTACTACTATTAGCGTTGATGAGTTGATATATCAACTAATTCATCAATCAACTAACATAGCTCTTGTTATATATAATTATGCATTTTATACATACTTACACCCCACGAGCCGCCACTGTCAGCTACTATAACTTACACAACACACAAATTAATTAACAGCTCTAAGCACAGTAGCGAGCAATAAATCTCACTACCCAGCTTCCAAACAACACAATTAAACCTAATTATAACCAACTGCCCTGTTATTAATAATCGTGCCATATATATATATATTTTTAAATCTGCCGGTATTATTCTGCGACCTTGCGTGCAGCACGGCGGCGGCCTTGTCTTCCAGAACGCATTGTGGAACCTGTTCGGGGTTTTGTGTCCGAAACGCAATCTCCCCGCAGACCCGTTCGTTTTCCTAATGTCATTATACCCGCTTCAAAGTTCAAAGTAATTTTCGTGATGCGAGGATAAGGGCGGCCACGATATCGCGGCGGGGCGGGAGCGCGGCGAGGGCCTGCGGCGGATGAAATTGGCTACCACGATAAACCGTTCAAATTTAAAATTGCTAGAAATCAACGACCGCGTAGGAAACGAATCGAAAGAGTTGATAAAAAGTTCGCCGGTTCAGCTGGAAAAATGTAAAAAAAAAACCACCGGGATATGGCACTCTTTCGTGGGATTGGAATAAATGTGTGGAGAAACAGATCTGCTATAATTTATGAATATCATAAATAAATTATATTAAAGTGTTCTATGTATATGATAATATCCACAAATTTCGGTTTAATTGGTCAATAGATTAGTTGATATATAAGATACATAATTCAAGAATTATTTTGATTTTAATTTATACTATTATATAGGATAATATCCATAAATTTTGATTTAGTTGATCAATTGATTAGTTGATATATAAAATACATAATTCAAGAATTGTTTTGATTTTAATTTATATTATTATATAAAATAATATCCACAAATTTCGATTTAATTGATCAATTGATTAGTTGATATATAAGACACATAATTCAAGAATTATTTTGATTTAATTTATACTTACAAAATGTCCATTTAGATTTGATTATTTTAAAATCAGTCGTTTCAGCTACACTTACCTAGAACAAATAGAAATAACAATTAGTTTATAACATACTATACTTGGTAGAATTATATAAGTTTCAAAACTAAAAATGGCCACCAAAATTAAACTGTATAAAGTCGAGCTAACATGGCGCGTGATTGCTAGCAATCCACAAATAGTCGAAATTGATATTGACTTTACATTTAATACCCCCAAAATGCAAGGCCGGATTAATCTATTTTGGGACCCTAGACATATTTTTCAAGTCCCACAAGAAATAGACCACACAAAAAACTAATTTCCTAAGTATGTGTTACAGTGTCACCAACGAAACAGTAATGAGTCGAATGGGTAAAACAAATACATACAAATTGTATCCAATTCCAGTGCATAGTGTTTGTTAAAAGCTTAATACAGCTCCACAATAAGCGCCATACGAATAGTATAGATGTAATCCCACCCTAAAGCATGATTTACTTTGTATTAGGTTCGTCAAGAAACTTGAACGCGTTTCAATTATTGATGTGCTATGTTCAGTTCGTACTATCACCAATCGCGTCTTGAATAAAAGTCACGCAGAACGTAATTGGCTATAGTATGAACTGAATATAGCACATGAATAATTAAAACTAGAAACTTGTTCAAAGTTTTTGACGAATGTAATTCACGCTTTGATATAGGAATTACTCAGTATATAGTTAAAATCATGAGATTGAGTATTGAATTTATCATCCCAGTGAGATTTTTTCCTATGATTTCTCAGAACTTAAACCAGAAGCCTGATACATATTGCGCCCGCCGCCCACCGCCATCCCACGTAATACCAACCCGGATCCTTCGCCTCTTTTATACATTTGTTGATTTTCCCGTCCAATAACCCACATTTCGCTCGTAATAATTCTTAATCCGGCGTTCGGAAATGAGAGTCCCGGAATCAATCTAACCGCCTCTGTGTGCGAGAGCGAGTGAACGTGCGGGGGGGCAACAACCGGCCACCACCGCCCCCCACACCAGCGTTTCTATTTCGGGCTCGATATGTTGCACCGACGGCATTAATGGACCCGCTGTGTCAGTGATATGACCTTGACCTTACCCTCGCGCTGCGCTTGCGCCGGGCAGGTAAACCCCACGAGGTTTCGATCAATATCCGACGTCTGTTCCCATCTTGGCAGCAATCCGTTAGCATCCGTGATGCGCATTCGGATGACTGGGGGGAGCTCAGCTGATGCATGATTACAAATCCATTAAAAACACGAGTAGGTCAATAAAATCCCAACCCCCTTACACCGCAAGGTAGTACGCAAACAAAACTCTTTTTCGTCGCGGTTGGTTTGTACTTTATCGAAAGTTGCTCGGGCGCGTGTAATCCGCCTGGTGCATAAACTACTTTTATTATGGGTCGTTTGCGAAAGTTTCGAGTATACAACTCCGGAATGAAAACAACGTGAGCAAATACGCGAGGGCTACTAAATAACAAGGCTCTATTTTTAAGACTATTACCTCTTTACATGCGCATTAGTTTATAGACTCGTCGGGGGCTTTATGCCCGCAATTAAATTAATCCGTTCCGTTGCGAAAGTTGAGTGAAATTTTAATTAGCCGCCTCTTTTACATTTCAGCTGCGCCCAATCAAAATAATCCCCGGGCAATTACAAGCCCCCCCTTCAAAGACATAAAACAATAGACATTCAGTATTTATAGTTTATGTTAATAATACTCAATTAAAATTTATTTGCAATACGTCTGCTGAGTAGAGTAAACAGGTCGTGAAAGGTAAATATTTTTTTTCTGTTGTAATGTGGCGCGGGCTGATAATGAGTAAACAGTGATTAGATAACGTTGCTTGTTTATATCCTTCTAACCTTAACCTATCCAATTCATAATGCGATAAACTCGGGACTTGCATTTTACTGGAATGCAGTGTGTTACTGTGCAGTTTTGAAATTATTACACATTATATATATATATATATATATATATATATATATATATATATATATATATATATATATAAATATATATATATATATATATAAATATATATATATATAAATATATATATATATAAATGTGAATAAATAGTATAATAATGGTTATTACTAATGCCATCCCAATGAGTAATGGGACATTATTGTAGGTGCTTTCGTTTAACATTACTAGTCGCCCTGTGTCGTGCTGTATTACCCCAAGTTTTGCGGTCATGCACCGGGACGAATTGGGAAAGCTCGAGCTGTCTTCAATACAATGAATAACCTCTTCAAAAATCACGAACTCCATCTTGTTACCAAAGTACGCATGTTGAGGTGCTACATATTACTTTACGAAGTCGACTCCTCGATACTAAATGAAGCAACAACAAAAAAGGTTGAAGCCTTTGAGTTGTGGCTATATCGACGTATATTGTGGATATCTTGGAAAGACCGAGTAACAAACATAGAGGTCCTACACGGGTTGAAGAAAGAGAAGGAGATCATGGACACCATCAAAACCCGCAAGCTCCAATATCTAGGTCGTATCATGCGGAACGAGGATGGCTTGTAACAGGGTGTATCTGCCCTGTTACAAGCCATCATTCAAGGCAAGATACACGGCAAACGAAGGCCGGGATAGAGGAGAATTTCATGGTTGTAGAATCTCAGGGCCTGGTACGGGAAGACGTCGACCGAGCTCTTCAGAATAGCAACCAATAAAGTGAAGATAGTCATGCTCATCATAAACATCCGAAATCGGATAAGCACATAAAGAAGAAGAGAAGACCGGGACGAGGTAGAAATGTGCGCATTCGGAACGGCTTGAAGGCCAAATAGAATAAGAGACAATAAGCCCAGAGCATGACACAGTGATAAACGAACACAGCTAGTGTTAATGCTAAAAATATTCATCGACGGATGTTTCAAAGACATACAAATTTGAGGTATAGCATACAAAATCGTATTTTTATTAAATATACAAAGTGGTCGGAAGTAGAAAACCGGGGAGGAGACGAATATCTTGGCTCAAAAACCTTAGAACGTGCTACGGCACAACAACAACAGCTCTCTTCAGGGCAGCCGTCAATAAAGTAATGATCGCCAACACTCGATAACGCCAAGGCACGAGAAGAAGAAAATTAAAACTAGCAATCCTGTAATTATCGGCAAATATCACGTATTATGTTTTCGGCAAGAAAGTTGCGAGAAAACAGTGGTTAATTAAATAAAGCATGTTACACCACTAAAATATGGCGAAACACTTTCTTTTTTACCACCTATCACTCAGGTTGATGGGCATACGAGCGTCCCGGACCCTGAAGAGCATGACGGACAAGTATTTGCTTCCTCCTTGATTTGTTGCCGATTTAACGCTTTCATCAGCATGCCCTATGACCTCTATTGCCCCAGTGCACGTAATGATCTAGAAAAGAGATGCTGCAGTACATGCGCTATGTACGTCTCATCCATTACAAGAGCTGTACAGCATTTGCAGCTCCTCACCCGCCAGAGTTTTGCAGCTTGCACGCAAAATTGACTGGTGGGACGAGTGAGCAGCCTTAAAGGGAGGTTTCACAATGAGCCCATTTTGAGGCCTAAGTGTCTGTAGCTATTATACCCTCCAGCCAACTATCCAGAACTATTCAGAACCGGCGTGCGGTCACAATGCACCAATTGCACCATCTCGCAATGTTAGACCCTCCTACCATGAGAAAGGCGGGCATGAGAGCCTCTGCACCCCCTTGGTGGAGTGCAGAGATCAACTGCCTTCGATCCAAGGCCAGGAAAACTTTCAACAAGGCCAAAAACAGTAATAAGTAGTTCTATGGGAAACCTTTAGGGAAGCCCGTAGACAATTCAAAAGTGAAGTCAGGAAGCGACAAAGAAATACATGGAGCAGAAGCATTGAATCCACAGCAGCAGCTGCTCGTTTAAAGAGAGTATTCACTAAAGACCCTGTTCAACAACTCAACTCGCTAAAACGGGAGGATGGCACCTTCACGGTTACACCCTCCCAAACTATCGAGGTACTCCTAGACACCCACTTTCCTGGCAATCAACCTGGAGGTCCCAACATAGTAACTGATCCCCATCTACCTGTTGAGGAAGATTAGCTGCTAGCTGACCAAATGATAAGTATAACTAAAATAGAATGGGTAATATCTAGGCTATTCATCTTTTAAGTCTCCAGGACTAGATGGAATATTCCCAGCACTGCTACAATGGGGGTTAACCTACATTATAAACACATTGGTATATATATATATTTAAAGGTTGCATTTTAGGTACATACTCAATACATGGAGAGAGGTCAAAGTGACCTTTATACCCAAACCAGGCAAAGTAGATTGCCAAGTCATTCAGGCCCATCAGCCTAACCTCATTTCTATTGAAGACGTTAGAAAGGCTCTGTGATCGTGAAATCAGGGAGGGGCCGCTGAGAACGTACCCTATACATCCGAAATGCTGTTTCGGATGTATAGGGCCTACAAACCAGGTCACTCAACCGAATCAGCCCTACATCTGGTGACTTCTAGAATAGAAGAAACACTGGAACATAAAACTTTGTTGCTTAACCACCTTCATTGATATTGAAGGTGCTTTTGACAAAACAACATTTAAGAGCATAAATAATGCTCTAACATCTCACGGAATTCACCCCACTATGAGGGGCTAGATAAAAAATATGCTTGGTCTAAGAACAATCCTAGTAACACTAGATGACGTAACATCAAAAAAAGTTGCAGGAAGAGGCTGTTCTTAAGGTGGAGTCCTCTCACCGCTTTTGTGGGACCTTGTAGTTGATAGCCTCCTCCTGGAATTAAACAACTCAGGATACTATGCCGTTGGCTATGCTGAAGACATAGTGATCATGATAAATGGCAGTTTTAAAGGTGTACTCTGCAATCTCATGCGGAGTGTCCTAAAGATTGTCGAGAACTGTTGCGATAGCCATTTGCTAACCGTAAATCCAAAAAAGACAGAGCTGATATTGTTTACGAGGAAGAGGAAACGCGAGCTCATGAACATGCCAACTATCTTTAATGTCCCTCTGACACTCACAGATAAAGTAAAATATCTAGGATTAATCATGGATACAAAACTGCACTGGAATGAGCATATAACATCCACGCTGGAAAAAGCCTGCATCTCATTTTGGTAATACCGCAGGGCGGTTGGTAAAACATGAGGCCTATCTCCCAAGATCACCCAATGGATATATACCGCGATCATAAGACCAACTATCGCATATGGTGCAATAGTCTGGTGGTCGAAAACCAAACAAGCCACAACAATCTCAAAGCTATGTGTCTTGCCATCACCGGCGCTATAAGAACAACACCCACAGCAGCTCTTGAAGCAATGTTATGTCTACAACCACTCGACCTTCTTATAAGGAAGGCTGCAGCAAAAACAGCATTAAGGCTATCTTCACTCAACCTGTGGCATGATAAAGGTAGAATCATTGGACACAGGAGCATACTGAGTGAAGCTATCAAACTAGACCGCCTCATAGAAGGTGCGACAGAATTCTACCCAAATACAGTTTTGTCAAACATTTTCAGACCATCATTATACTGGATGGTATCCCACAAGGCGCCAACATAATCATGTATACTGATGGATCTAAAACTAAGACGAGAGCTGGCTATGGAATATTCTCACCAAAACTCGATCTTAAGATAAGTGCACCACTTGGAAGACTCACTTCAGTCTTCCAAGCTGAATTAACAGGAATACTAAAGTGTGTTTAAATTTTAGCTCAACGAAATATTAAGGATAAACATATCCAAATACTTACCGACAGCGAAGCAGCTCTAAATGCACTAAATGCCAACACATTTGTGTCGAAAGAGCTATATTCATGTCTACACAGCCTGGAGGAGTTAGCTAAATATAACAAACTGCTGGATCAAAGGACATAGTGGCATCAGGTGGAACGAAATAGCAGATGAACTTGCGAAGAAGGGATCCTTACATCCTCTAACAACCCAAGAGGGTAAAATACTTTCTGCGGGTACTCTGAAAAAAATAATAGAGCATAGGACACATGCTCTTCAAAAGGTAAGATGGCGTGAAACGCCGGGCTGCAAGCAATCAAAGGTGGCAATTAGGCAACATTGTAAAATTGCAGCCTTAACTTATCTAGAACTAAGCTGAAATTACTGACCAACATCTGGACACTGCCGGCTAAACAAATGGGTCTGGTAGACAGCCCGTTATATAGAGGGTGCAATGAAGAACTAGAAACAGCAGAGCATGTAATGTGCCTCTGCCCAGCTCTAGTAAACACTAGGCATCGAATACTAGAAGAGTGCTGTCGTAGTATGAACAGAATTGGCAAATCCTCATCCGCCAGAGTTTTGCAGCTCGCACGCAAAATTGACTGGTGGGACGAGTGACTAGCCTTAAAGGGAGGTTTCACAATGGGCCCATTTTGCGGCCTAAGTGCCTGTAGCTATGCTACCCTCCAGCCAACTATCCAGATCACAGGAGCTGCAGAGCACCGGCGTGCGGTCACAGTGCACCAATTGCACCATCTCGCAAAATAAGACCCTCGCGGATTATCACACGTCGAACTACTGAGCTTCTGTGTGCAATCTACAACTATTTAAGAGTGGCAAAATCAGAGCGAGGTTGAAGGAGCCAATGATTAAACTGAAAATCACATGGATATGTTGGTTCCAGTAGTCACTCTTCAGACCACAAATGAGTCCCCGTGGACTGAATTGAAATGTGTATTCATTTATGAAGTTTAGTACTACCCCATATCTCGAGGCGAGGACCGAGGGAAGAAACCACGATTCATCATTTTTTTTAGTAGTCCCTATTTCAGTATTTTATTGTTTTCTTACTGTGATTCTAGACTGTTCTTAGTAGTCGAAAAATCGCCAAAAACGCCTCACGTAATTAATGGACGCCTAACTACTACTACATGAAAACTAGCATTAGCATAATTTTTGATTATGGATGTCACAAAATCCACGTTATAACCTGAAGTAATGTACAACCAAAATCAAATTGAGTTAAAATCTACGTTTTTCAGATATTGACCTAGTAGTATACACGTGCACCAAAAAATATGTCTCACCCTCATTACATAGTAATCACTTTCGAATGACTATAACTCACTCACGCATGTTGTTTTTATGTAAACACTTAATAATTATTATTAAACCATTACGTCCGATCCCTCCCATCTACTTTTTTTTTCTACCTCTCTGTCCATCATCATGAAACTCCATCGAATTAGGCCAACTCGACACACACCGTAATTTATATACAAAAAAAAAAGAACTGAAGGGTGCTGATTATTCCGGGCACTCCATGCCGCGCAGCAAATGACAAATTAATAACACCACTTTCGAGCCGATTACTACGGGCCCCGCTAATGCATGTAATTTTTTTTTCGGCTTCAGGTAAGCGCTCCGCCCTTATTGAACGGGCGTAATTTCGTGGGGGGGCACCATTATTGCGCGGACGCAAATCAATCGGCGGGACAAATCGGCTATTTGGACAAGGTAAACACCGCCTAAATATCGGGTAATGATTTATTTGCCCCCGTGTGCGCGGCTGGCCGAATGGGGGAACATGTAAATGTTTGAGGGGGGCAAATATGAGCGTTTTTATATGTCCTGTGTGCGAGTTTTAAAAAAAATATATATGTGGGTCGATTTTGGATGTTAATGTTTGTATTATGAGGAGGGTTCGTTTTTAATTAAGAATATGAGATTGAATTAATTATAATTATATTTTATATAACGGCGTTCTATAGCTATGGAGGGATTAGGAAAATGCCTCTCGTCCTAATCTCAATGAAGGACAAATTCGAACCTAAAGGTCGTTTTAGACAACACAATTTCTTAGCTTAAAAGTTGTTGAAGAAATGAATTCATATATCCTCCTCCCATACAATTTATCCTTGACAAATAGAACGCGTTATATTTTTCCATTCGATATACCATCCAATTCAATATTTCAAATAATTTGCTGAGTGATACCGTTGATTGAAGTATTTATACTTCAATCAACGGTGATACCGAGACAATTAAAACATTATTTTTGTAATACCGCCAAAAGTAGATGTGAATGCGATTGAAATGGTCAAAACGGTTCAAAACACATACTTGTATGCATGATCCAAATTTGAAAGAGTTGCCCCTTCAATTATTTTACAATCATCATCTATATAGCTATCAGCCCAAACATTTATCCGCTGGTAAAGAGAAAGCTCAGAGAAGTAAATTGATTGATGGACTTTACAAAAAAATACCTGTAAGGCCCAATTCACAAATAGGAGGTGAAGAGGCGAAGGCGCGGTGCCGGCGCGGCTAGAGGCACAACGCTTTCACGCCCCCTCTATATGGTGCAATGCTCATTTAGGTGAAGAGGTGCGTGAATTTGCCTCGTGCCTCTCGCCGTGCCGGCACCGCGTCTTGGCCTCTTCGCCTGATAGACGGTGGCTGCGAGGCGAGAGGCACAACTCTTCCACGCCGCCTCTATGTAAACATATGATTCAATATCCACCCCTTCACTGCATATGGACATCACAATCGCCTGTGCGACGTGGCGCCTGCACCTCGCCTACACCGCGCCTCCGCCCGACGCCGCTTATGTGTGAATTGGGCCTCAAGGCTGTGAAAGGCGATTCGCGAAATTTCAGGGTTTGAACTCACTCTAAGCATTGGGGAGTGAGTTGAAACCGTAAAGTAATGTAATTTATTTCAGCCTAATATATACAGCTATTGTCATAAACATGATTATATAATAACTAAATAATACTAACGTACGAGATATTATAATTATTATCTAGAGGTGTAGAGGTCTAGAGGTGAAGAGAATAAATCTTTATTAAGGCTATACCAGGACTATACGATTTATAAGTCTATTTACATAGTAAACAAACTCCCCATAAAACTTAATTTTCTGTGTTCCATCTCTCAGTTAATCAATAGGGAACCGTATTTTTGTTGTTATTGTAGCATAATATTGGACCGGGAGTCTCGAAATTGCATTTGCAGCCCGCCCCCCGGTAAATACGGCCGCGGAATTAATTCAACATGGCGCCCGTGTGCGCGCGGAAATTTATACGATTCCGTTTCCAAACGCGAATAAATATATTTATTCGCTCCCTCTACTTTTAACGCCTCGCCGCACACCGCCTCCAAGAGCGCATTCGTACTACACAATTCACAAGACCTCAGCACAGCAATTATTGTTATCTTATTACATAGCGCCGGCTGCTATTACGATTATGCATTTTGTAGGAGCCGGGCATTCATTTTCCAGATGGCATTTACATAAATTGGTTGCCGTTGTTGGTTTGCTCGCGACTACTAAATCATTGGAGTTATAACTGGATGCCCTTCAGCAAGAATCGTCATCGTCATTTATTATAAAATCAAATAAAGAAACAGAAATTAGATGGTTGGGGCGTCTACTAAGTGCTAATTTATTTTCAATGAAGGAGATGAATACATAACATAAGCTGCTTTCGTTCATCGGTCATAGCTGGCTTAGAATAGCCCGGAATAGCTCATCCCAGAAGGAGGGTGCAAACGTTGTGAACCTTACTCACAACGTTTGCACCTTCCGAGTAAGCACAGACGAACTCAAAACCGAAACAATAACTAAGAGCAGTGTAAACCACCTCCGGGTGTGTCAGAGAGCAATAGTGATAAGGTTATCAGGGATGAGCATTAGCGACGGTATCAAAAACGAGGTGATTTGATTCTGATCTCCTCGTTTTTGATACCATCGCTAATGCTCATCTCCGATAACCTTATCACTATTGTTCTCTCACGACACACCCGGACGTTATGGAACAGATTGCCAAAAGCAAATGGAGATGGGCGGGTCATGTCGCTAAGGATGACGAAAAATACATGTGTGACCACAATAATCAAAACAACGCGACCAAAAATAATATGTAGGCGCGACATCCAATGCTATGCGGAAAACAGCTGCATACAAAGAAAACAATTATGCAGACAGCGTAGCGCAGAGGTTAAGACATGTGACGACCCAACAGCCATCACCTTCGCGGACGAAATGGCGATATTCGTCCGCGGCAGGGACCTATCTGAAACACTAGATAGGACCGCCAGAGCCACGGAGGACATGGCGGACTGGATGACAAGCAACGGCCTTGGTATATCCGTTGCCAAGACCTAAGTCGCCCTGCTCTCCACTAAGAGAGCAGGTATCCAGGCCGCCATGGATATCAGGATGATGGGAACTACCTTCCCTACAGCCAGACAACTCAAGTATCTGGGGAGAATCCTTGAGGCGAACACCAGGCATGCCTCCCAGGTACTCCAGACAACTCTAGTACCTGGGAATAATCCTTAAGGCGAACACCAGCCATGCCGCCCAGGTACTCCAGGCAACGAGAAAGGCGGCACGAACCGAGGCAACCCTAGCCAGGATACTGCTTAACCTGGATGGCCCTAGCGAAAAAAGGCGCAGGCTCCAAGCGACAGTATCCCGCGCGCAACGCCTTTACGCGGTGCCGGCGTGGAACTAGAAGGAACGTAGACAGACTTAGGATGACCCTGCGTACCAGTGCCCTGTGAATTATTCAGGCTCAGTCTTGTTCAGGACCCCAAAAAGCTAATTTCTCGGCCCTGTCTGTGAGAATCCTATTGTGGGGAAAACTAACTGCAGTGTTCGATGTTTATGCGTATGTGTAGTTGTCTGGTGGTTATAGGTAAACAGGATGAGGTATCTCGGGGCGGTTATCCATTTTTTATAGCAAAATGTTCCCGACGACAGTATTAAACGCCTTACTGATGTTTAGAAGAAGCGCTGCGGTTAGTTAATTTACAAGGTATCTCAATTGTAAGAATGTATGGTAGTATCCGCCGGGGTTTAAATCCAAATTGGAATTTGAAAATTTCATTTCCTACGAGTGCCCATAATCTAATTTGTACATATTCTAGGTTTTTTTCTTCAGGTACTGGGAGGAGTATGATTGATCGGTAAATTTGTGGTATTATTTTGTCTTGTGTATTGTTTGAAGGCGTCTTTTTGCATGGGATTGGGTAGGGTGGTGTATGTCCATATTTTTCACTTTAATGATTTTTTTTATAAAGAACCTTTTTTTGCCAGTCGATTAAGGTAGATTATAATAGACATCGAACTATATATTTAGGAACATAATGTATTCAATCAGAACTCTAATCGACCTCAGACTGTAATAATTTGCACACAATCTCCGAACGAGATTTGTTTGGATCGCCGCTTACAAGTAGATTTTGCCTCGTAAAGCAAGCCCCCTAGGGCGCGCGCGGTTTGGCATGTTTTACCCCTCCGGTTGCGTACCTCATCGTCCAGTTTCGGATCCCTAGAGGGTTAACCGCCCGTACATCGACCCCCTGACCAGAGTGTCTCTCCGCTCCCGCAGAAGGGGGTGAATCACTAGAGCCACCGACTGCAATTAACGCCGCGCGCACGCGAGCAGGTTTTTGCCACCGCCCCCGCGCGGGTGTCTTAATTATGCATACGCGGCCGAATATCGTGTTGCGCTTTAATCAGGCGAACTGGGGGTGTGTATATTTGTGTGTGTGTGTGTTTATGAGCGCGTGCCTTTTGGAAATCGAAGCGCGATTTTTCAAATTATTCTCACGTTATATTGTGAGTGGGTTACGTAATGATGATTGTCATGAATTTTTTTAATTAACAAAAAAAACATGGAATCATAACAAAAATATATATAATTATGAATATGTGTGTACTATTCTGCGTTATTGATGGATATATTTCAAACTTTGCTAATGCAATGGACTAGTCTATCCATTAAAAATATAACCAACAATTAGGGGATTTCCATGCTATTTAATTAGAAAGTTAAGATTTCATAAAAATACGATTTTGTATGTATTAACCATGGATTTGTAAATTTTGAGTATTTAAAAAAATATGATTTTGTATGTTTTAACCGCAAATTTGTAAATTTTTCAAAAATACCTCGATGAATATTTTTTAAACTTCTTTAATGCATTAGCAATATACTAGTTTACTCATTAGACTCATAATCAAAAATGACGGTATTGCAAGTTTTCATGTTATTTAACGTCAAAATGAGTATTTAAAAAAATATATGATTTTGTATGTTTTAACCGCAAATTTTTCAAAAATCCCTCTATGAATATTTTATAAACTTCTCTAATGCATTAACAATATACTAGTCTACTCATTAGACTCATAATCAAAAATGACGGTATTGTTAGTTTTCATGCTATTTAACGTCAAAATGAGTATTTAAAAAAAATATGATTTTGTATGTTTTACCCGCAAATTTGTAAATTTTTCAAAAATCCATCTATGAATATTATTTATACTTCTCTAATGCATTAGCAATATACTAGTCTACTCATTAGACTCATAATCAAAAATGACGGTATTGCTTGTTTTCATGCTATTTAACGTCAAAATGAGTATTTAAAAAAATAAGATTTTGTATGTTTTAACCGCAAATTTGTAAATTTTTCAAAAATCCATCGATGAATCTTTTTTAAACTTCTCTAATGCATTAGCAATATACTAGTCTACCCATTAGACTCATAATCAAAAATGACGGTATTGCTAGTTTTCATGCTATTTAACGTCAAAATGAGTATTTAAAAAAAATACGATTTTGTATTTTTAACCGCGAATTTGAAATTTTTTCAAAAACCAATCGATGAATATTTTTTAAACTTCTCTAATGCATGAGCAATATACTAGTCTACTCATTAGACTCATAATAAAAAATGACGGTATTGCTAGTTTTTATGCTATTTAACGTTAAAATGAGTATTTAATAAAATATGATTTTGTATGTTTTAACCGCAAATTTGTAAATTTTTCAAAAATCCCTCGATGAATATTTTTTAAACTTCTCTAATGCATTAGCAATATACTAGACTATCCATTAAACTTATAAACAAAAATTACGGGGTTGCTAGCTTTCATGCTATTTAACGTCAAATTAGTTTTTACCGCGATTTTGTAATTTTTTCAATATTCCTCGATACATATTTTTCAAACTTTGCTAAGGTCTTTTCTAAATATTTTTGTACAGTTTAATGAAATATCGTCAATGATAGCAAAGCAAATTTACGTACGTACGTATATAGTTGTAGCTTTATAAAAACAAATAAATTGCATCAAGAAGAAATAAAGCTCGATACGGCTCGAAAATTAGATACAACATAAAGACTACGGAAGTATGATCTATTTTGGATTATAATTTGAATAAACTTAATATCGTTTCCATGTACATGATTCCCTTATTTGTAAGCATACAATGTCAATTGGTGATTATTCCTCTCCTAAACCACTTAAAAAGTTGTATCCACATCCTCTATTTATTACAATAAGTTGCATCGACAAGAAAGACAGCCCGATACAGCAGAAAAGAAAGAAACAGAGCAGACAAAAAAATAATAAAAACAGGACAGCAAACTGGTAACATAATTTGCAGCGGCGGACATTTGGCGCATTTGTTCGGAGCTCCTCGAGCGGGCAATCCGTTTCATCGGTTTCCAGTTCGTGCACCCGATGGCGAAAACAAATAAAACTGATCGTTTTAAAAATACGCCGTGACATAAACGGGAATACTGGCAAGCGGTGCCGGCGGCGGAACGAACGCCCGGGGAAGCGGCCCATAAATCACCCGGGCGCGTTCGAAATTTCGCCTCTTTGCGCTATTTAAACGCGCCGCCGGAGAGGAGCGCGCAAACACACGCATTTATTTATAAATTTGTTATCATCAACACACATACCACCAACAGCCAGCGATAAACAGGCATAATAAACGTCGAAAGCACATATTGTTTATCTGCTGTGCTGCAGTTGGACAGAATCGAAAGACAATGGAGATTATAGTGTATCAAATAGTTTATCTTGAATAATATCGCTTATAATATTTAATAACACAAGACATGATGTATGACTTTTTTTTAATGTCGGGATTAATAATTGCATGAAACTTTTCTCCAATAAAACCTTTTTATTTATTCAGAAAAATCATCGGATGATTTTTTAAATGGCAAGTACAAATTACGAGATAACTCGTAGTTAGACTGACCCCCGTTCCATAAATCTATCAATAGCTATTGAACCCATAAGTATTCGTTGTTATAGCAACAATAAATACATTATCCAGGGAATGTAGTAACTCTAGATTCTCTCTATTGCAAACACTGAATAATTAAACAAAAGGTGTCATCAAAGCTCCAATCGCAAGCGCTATTCAAGGTGTTTGACATTTGTTTTGGCATATTCTGTCACAATGATGTTTCAATTTATACATTCAATAGCTTATGGGACCTATAAAGTTTATGGGATGTTGGTGAATACGGGCATGAATGATTTTTTAACTATTACAATCTTCAAAATATTTTATATTTCAAAACATATTTTCTTACAATTTTTGAAACGTGAAAACATATATCAGGTGACTGTTTAACTTTTCTTCACTAAAACCTTAGTAATTCGAGTAAAAATACTAGGCAATAATGCAAGTTATCTCGTAGTTAGCTACCAACGCGTTAAATAGTATGAGAACTGTATGGTATTCTACATTTATTGTGCAACAAAAATGAAACTAAAATCAATTTTTTAATTCATTCATTGATGAATACGCGCATAAGACAACGAGGAGCATCAGCTCATTACTTTACAGAATATTTGTAGGTGTTAAAATTACTCCAAAACATAGTTCTTCTGTGAAATTAATAATAAAAACATTATTACATCCTCATGCAACATTACAGTCGGTTGTTGCATATAAGGAAATCGTGGCACATAGCGAGAGACAGATCGGCTATAAATTACCAAACTCGCCGCTATAAACATTGATTTGACGAGATGATTGTGGGCTCGGCCCGTTTCTAAAAAAAAAACCGGTGCGGATAAAAAAGAACTAACCTACACAACATCATAAATATAAACCGCCGTATCGTACGTTTCGTTAATAGAATGTTTATGACCTTGGCTGCCCGGCTGCGGGATAAGTTCAAGAACTGGCTTTACTTGAATGCGAGAAAAACTTAATTAGGACATCTAAAAATGACTTTATTACATCATTTTGGGTTTGTTTATTCGGTAATCTTTATGACATTATATATGTGCGCGCATAGCAACACAATGTGCAATAGAAAGTCAATCGGCGTGGCTTGTCAGGTTTATCTTGCGATTATTAGAATACGGCGCAACCTTCGCACCGCGTTTTTTTTTTATCTGCAAGTTTAGATAGGTAAATTTGTTACATTGCAATTAACACGTCGGTTCAAAAAATTTATTAAGCGAGTCCTTGCATACACGTTTCATATATTTGGAAAAACACTTCTATCTTTACATCAGCCGACCTCACTATAGGCGATTTCGTTTAGCATGGTTTAGCATGCTTTATCATTGCTAATCGCCCCCCCGTGGCGTGCAGTATCGCTCAGGTCGTGCGCCGCCCGTTGTAAGGGCCCAGGTAGAATTATGCATCGGAAGCGGCAAATAGGAACAAGAAACAATAAGCCCGTACCAGCCCAAAGTGATAACCGAAAGGCACTTATGTATATAACAACATTCAATAGCGTAATCTGTTTGTGCATCGTTTCTTAATCGCCCACTTTGATTTCTGGCATTTTCGACTCGCGGATTCGATCTGAATCCAGCTCAGATGGAGAAAATCGTGTATCGAGCAGTGAGAATGGCGGAGCGTGTGCTGGAGTATGGAGAATGTGTGCGGTATTTGTGGATCTGAAAGCAGCATATGATTCTAATTCAGTTTCTAGGGGTAAGCTAATAGAATGTGTGGAAAGTTTAGAGATAGAAGTAGAAAGCATGTACAAAAGTCGTGGGCAAAAACGAGGGAGAATGGAGAAGTTTCGTAGAAATGAATGTGGGAGTAATACAGGGATGTCCTCTAAGACCTTTCCTATTAAATCTGCATACAAGTGAATTGGAGGAGGTGTTAAGGAGAGGGTAAACGAGACGGACGGTGGTAGGAAGAACCAATGTATGGACGTTAGCATATGAGGATTATGAGTGGACAAGAGAGTGGAAGATATCTAAGATATGTTTGAATATGGGAACAAAAACAAATGGATGATATCTAGAAAGAAGGTTAGGATGACTGTGATAGATTTAAGGTGCTTTCGTTTAGCATGGTTTATCATTGTGGTCGTGCGCCGCCGGTTGTAAGGGCCGAGGTAGAATTATACGCATCGGAAGCGGCAAATAGAACAAGATACAATAAGCCCGTACCAGCCCAGAGTGATAAACGAAAGGCGGTGTAGGGAACGCCTTCAACACGACCCACTCCCCCAGTGGCCAAATCGCCCCGTATCTCTTCCCCCAAGAGATGCGGGGCGATTGGTCTCCCTGCAGATGCTATAAGGCTGATCAAAAGTTACCTCGCAGATCGAAAACTAATTGCTGACAAAGTCATAGCTCGGATGTGATGTTCCACAGGAGTCGGCGCTGGGGCCGTACATAATCTACGACAATGTACTAAGAATTCCCCAAGGGCACAAAATTAATTAGATTCGCGGACGACATGGCAATGGGATGCAACGACGAAGTTCTGAGGACCCGAGTTAATAGTAGCCTGGAGGGCACGCCGGATAACTTTCTGGAAGTGGTAGCGGAAAAGAAGAAAGTGTTACTCCCGATAGGAAGAATGAAATGCTAGGAGATCGGGTTCATCATCGGAGAGACCGAGATGATCCCAAAGAAGGTCAAGTACTTGGGGGAGGTCGCGGGCCTTTATAAAGCTATCTAAGGCCCAATTCACACATAAGCGGCGTCTGGCGGAGGCGCGGTGTAGACAAGGTGCAGGCGTACAGGCGATTGTGATGCCCATATGCAGTGGACATTGCACCTTAGGCCCAATTCACACATAGCGGCGTCGGGCGCAGGCGAGGCACAGGCGCGACGTTGCACAGGCAATTGTAATGTTCATATGCAGTGAAGGAGTGGACATTGCACCTTATGTTTACGTAGAGGCGGCGTGGAAGAGTTATGCCTTTCGCCTCTCCGCCTACCTTGTCTTAGGCGAAGAGGCAAGGACGCGATACCGGCGCTGCGAGAGGCACGACACTTTAAGCCCCCTCTATATAAACATGTGGTGCAATGCCCACTTAGGTGACGAGGGGCGGACATTTGCCTCGTGTATCTTGCCGCGCCGGCACCGCCTCTTCGCCTAAGACACGGTAGGCGAAGAGGCGAAAGGCATAACTCTTCCACGCCGCCTCTACGTAAACTTAAGGTACAATGTCCACCCCTTCACTGCATATGAACATCACAATCGCCTGTGCAATGTCGCGTCTGCGCCTCGCCTGCGCCCGACGCCGCTTATGTGTGAATTGGGCCTTATGTTTACATTGAGGCGGCGTGCTTGCACCGTGTCTCATGCGAAGCGGCGAATGCGCAGTGCCGGCGCAGCGAGAGGCACGACGCTTTCACGCCCCCTCTATATAAACATGTGGTGCAATGCCCACTTAGGTGACGAGGCGCGGGCATTTGCCTCGTGCCTCTCGCCGCGCCGGCACCGCATCTTCGCCTAAGACACGATAGGCGAAACTCTTCCACGCCGCCTCTATGTAAACATATGGTGCAATGTCCACCCCTTCACTGCATATTGACATCACAATCGCCTGTGCGACCTTCACTTCGCCTTCACCGCGCCTCCGCCCGACGCCGCTTATGTGTGAATTTGGCCTAAAATTATCATCGTCAACTTTATTCAATCACTAGTGGTCTTACTATTGTATATCAAAGTTCGACGCAAGCTCAAGACGAAGGATATTAAGAAGAAGGATGGCTATATGGTGTTGGGGGTGTATTCTATAAGTTCATACCCATTTTGTAAAAAAATCTACAACAGAAAAAAGTACCGCAGCAACACCAACAACACCTACAACCACAACAATTACAACAGAATTACCAAATGTAAGCACAGATTCTATGAAACCTGAACGAACAACTCGCATAGAGGAAGACAGTGTTAGAACCAAGCAACTACCACCTGTTGAAGATGAGGAAACTACTGGTACTACTAAACGATTACCTACACGTAGTTACACCACAACAGATTCAAATGAAATCACTACGCATGAAGTAAGTACCCGGACTGTAGATGCAACTAAATTGGAGGAAAACTCTGTTAGGCCTAACGAAGGAACTACTGTTGTGGAAATTCAAAGACGTAACGATGGCGATATAGGTACTATGATGGATGAGGATACAACTATAAACGATGATTTGCAATCAACTACAGTGATGACCACTAGTGCTCAAACGAGCCCTAATGAGAATAAAATAACAAACAACGATAAACCTATTGAGAATGATAGCAAAACAACTGTACCTAATAGAATAATTGATACTAGTCGGTTATACATGGCAACTAAATAAACAACTGTTGCATCATTGGTATGCCCCAGACTCCGCGAACGCTAGTGTAATAATGCCTTATGTCAAATGTCTTTGTCAAAATGACTTTAAAATAGTGAAAAATACTGTCACTCTTGACAAGTTTGTGACATTTGATATCAGGCAGTATTACACTAGCGTTCGCGGAGCGTAGGGCATACAAATGCCGAAACAGTTGTTTATTTGGTTGCCTGGGCAACATACCAGTCTGCTTTTTAACAAGAACGGTCTAAGCTTACAGAATAGATTCCCTGGAATCGCTGATTAACCAGTAAGTAGTTTAATAAACAATTTCTTTATTGCCTTGAATTTGTTGCTTTTGGTAATTTTTTGAATTTGTCTACTCTAGCTCAAAAAGTTATAAACCAATCATTTTAAAGATTTATTCTTCGATGGATATAATTAGTAATAATAAGGCCCAATTTACACATAAGCGGCGTCGGGCGGAGGCGCGGTGTAGGCGAGGTGTAGGCGCGACGTTGCACAGGCGATTGTGATGTCCATAGGAAGGGGTGGACATTGCACCTTATGTTTATATAGAGGCGGCGTGGAAGAGTTATGCCTTTCGCCTCGCAGGCACCGTGTCTCAGGCGAAGAGGCGAAGAGGCGAAGGCGCGGTGCGGCGAGAGGCACAACGGTTTCACGCCCCCTCTATATAAACATGTGTGCAATGCTCACCTAGGTGACGAGGCGCGGGCATTTGCCTCGTGCCTATCGCTCTATAACTCTTCCACGCCGCCTCTAGGTTAACATAAGGCCCAATTCACACATAAGCGGCGTCGGGCGCAGGCGCGGCGTAGACGAGGCGCAGGCGCGACATTGCACAGGCGATTGTGATGTCCATATGCAGTGAAGGGGTGGACATTGCACCTTATGTTTACATAGAGGCGGCGTGGAAGAGTTTCGCCTCTTTGCCTATCGTGTCTTAGGCGAAGAGGCGAAGACGCGGTGCCGACACGGCTAGAGGCACAATGCAAATGCCCGCGCCTCGTCACCTAAGTGGGTATTGCACCACATGTTTATATAGAGGGGGCTTAAAGCGTCGTGCCTCTCGCGTCTTCTCCTCTTCACCTAAGACAAGGTAGGTGAAGAGGCGAAAGGCATAACTCTTCCACGCCGCCTCTATGTAAACATAAGGTACAATGTCCACCCCTTCACTGCATATGGACATCACAATAGCCTGTGCGACGTCGTGCCTGCGCCTCGTCTACGCCGCGCATGCGCCCGTCGTTTATGTGTGAATTGGGCCTTACGTGCAATATGTACCCCTTCACTGCACATGAACATCACAATCGCCTGTGTGACGTCGCGCCTGCGCCACGCCTACACAGCGCCTGCGCCCGACGCCGCTTATGGTGAATTGGACCTTACACGGTCAATAATACTATCATTTCTAGTACTGTCTGTATTTGTTTCAATATTTATAAACCAATTATCCGGATTAACATCAGAATTCTGTTCAATCCATCAATACTACACCTTACACGTAGTGATCAGTAATACTGTCAATATTTTTTAAAAACTGACAGTATTATTGAACGTGTAAGGTGCCTTTTAATGAGCCTTAAAAGAGTAATGTCATTGTTTGAAGTATTTTTTATAAGTGTGAATCCACCCCTTAGCAATCTACATATCTAGATTTCGATCTTATTAGATCTCATCAGTGTAGCTCAGCTACTGGTTATTACCATATGAGTGTGCATTGCTAATTAATGTGGTACCGCCAGATGGCGTTTAACTTTCCTCCTAGGAGGTTAGTTGCATCATTTTTATTTTTTTTATTGTACAGTTTTTTGATAAAAAATGGAGGGAAATTATGGTCTTTTGTTTAAACACCTCTAAAAAATTGATTTTGGTCAAGTTAGATTCATATAGAAAAGACATGCCCTTAAAGTAAATTTGAATCCCTATTGATTTCAGATGAGAACTGTGGCCTCCAGAATGTACCCAAACAGCTACGTCTGGTGGTAACTTCCGATGAGTAGCAGCTGATATCTTCCATATTTTCGTAGGAAAATTACGATTTTTATTTGATTATATGTTTCAATAAATTATATACATTCCTTTCTTGCCAAAAAAATCACTTTTAAACAAACCGTATTCCTAAACCTATCTCTATAAACACCCCCTTAATAAATAAGTTTGCATTTTTTCTAGTTCTAGTTCTAAATTTAAAAGGCTATCTAAAATGTCATAGTCATTTTTGTAGGATTAAATAGGGAGAGCTAGCTGATGCTCTCCCTGTTTTATATACAAGTTCGAATATCATATTAGTTGGATTTTTCAATCGATTTTAAGAATTATCTTGTATTACCTTAATAATCGATCAAACAAAGCTAGTTACATAATACAGTAACCATACAGATACAATCAGTACTTATTTAGCATGAACTGTTCGAGTAGAATAAAGGAATATAATTGGATATGCCCGATGGGAGTAAATCGGGAAGAAAAGGGGATTGCAGCCGTGCACGTGTACCCCTTTGTTGGAGCGGTTGCAAACTGTATTTGTTCTAATTGAAGGGAAAATCAATATATCCGTCTACATCGCTGATTGCTCGATGATGATACACCCGTGTGTTTGTTGAATATGAATATTCACGGACGTTATCGGCTTATTTTCGTGCTCGCGTACTTATCGACGAATCAAGCGATAAGCGGCAGCCGCCAACCCCCCCGCGCGCACGGTCAATATTTACCGGCCGGGAGGAGGCGGCGGACACGTGCTACACTTAATTAAATTGTGTATGTGTGTAAAAACAACAAAATCGGATGATTAAAAAAACAATATCTAAAGGTAGGTGTACACTTCCAGAAACAACGCTGAACAAGTCTTGTTTTTGTTAAAAACTCAATACAATCTCTCAATTCACGTCATAAGAAAAGTGTAGATGTCCTTAAATTTTCCATAGACGTATTCTTGAATTTTATTTAGTTTTTATTAGAAATTACGTCCATTACAGCGCCATATATAATGAATCGGAACAAATGTTTCAGACAAATCCTTCGTACTTTTAGCCAACGAATCCGAATCCGCAATAAAAAATGATTTAGAATTTTAAAGTTAACCCCTCCCCACCCACAGCAACTGGGACTAGGGAACTAGTTTTAAAGCTAATGTAATTCCCACTCGAAATTCGATTGCTGGCATTTTTTTCGTAGAGTGCATATTTGTCAAAAATGATACAACCCCATAGGAGGAAAGATAAACGCGATTGCTAGGACATCCTTAATCCTTTTTTGAGGCGGCAAGCATTAAAATTCATATGGTGCATTTTCTAAGTCTGTATAACT
The DNA here is from genome assembly GCA_963942505.1 of Lordithon lunulatus. Taxonomy (NCBI): domain Eukaryota; kingdom Metazoa; phylum Arthropoda; class Insecta; order Coleoptera; family Staphylinidae; genus Lordithon; species Lordithon lunulatus. The sequence goes on from OZ012669.1 coordinate 54,075,790, forward strand.
TCTCCAATTTATTAATTTTGGTGTATACTACCACAATTAACACCATTTACCACTTACTAATATTACATGTCTTCATTGAAAACCTGAATACCAAAATTCCCTATTCTATAAAATAATTTACCCGCCGCTTTGCTCGTTCACCGTCAATATTGAACCCGAGCAAACAAAACGCGAGAATATTAAGTTTTAAAAACGATCAGGTTTTTTTTTAGTTGCCAGCATCAAAAGCACATTAAATTTTAACTATGTTGACATAATCGTATAACAAAACGCATATAGGAAACATTAAATCGGTCCGTTATTAAAATTTATTTCGCTCGCAGATAAACCGAGCGCGCGCGCACAAAACACACACACACATCCACATGCAGACAATAAAAGATAATAGAATTATTGATCAGGACTACAAACAGCGATATTAGCCTCGTGACGGGGACTTTTTTTATGCTGTACACAAGTAGAACAAAGAGGGATATCAATTGACAATTATCATTATCCACGTGACTGCTGATTGCGGCTTCAACCTGTCCGCTGCATATTTATAACGAATTGTGGGCCTAGTTTTTTTTTTAAATCTGCGTTATCGCGTTATGTTTACGAAACGTTCGCAGGACTATATGTCAGTGTCCTCCGCAACGTCATTACGCCGGGGCGGCCGAATAAATCACCGGGATGGCACACAAAAAAAGGAACTAATGGCCGATTTTGTACGAAAAAGTGTACACATTTGCGGTAATGGGGACTTTAATGCGTGCAGGTTGCACGTGGGGGAATGTTGGGGACAGTGGTGACAGATTGTGTGTAACGATTTGGTTAGATACAAGTCGAATTTATGCTGTATTTATGTACATATTTTTATATATTCATTTGAAAATTTCAAACAGGACATGAAATGATAAATGTAACACGAATCATTTTCAAGCTAATCCTTGTGATGGGATATAACTCATGTATTAGTAAACTCACAGGCAAATTAAATTTAACAGATATTTAAAACATAGGGTGCGTTCGAAAAAAAAACACCCACATTAAAAAGGAATGGTATGAGGTATTACCAAAAACTGTTTACTTATTAAATGTAAATATAATTTAAAATTTAAAAATCCACCAAATGATTGAAAAAATTTCAATTTCGTTTTCTCAGAAATAGTACATGTACATAAATGTTTTTTACATATTTTGGTAAAAATTGCCCAAAATCGGCCCACGTTTTAATGGCTTTTTGATTTTTTTAGGGATTGAAAACCGCAATGTTTGTATATTTATTGAGTTTAAAAAATCACCAAAAAATGAATTTACAAATTTTTCATTTGGTTTTCTCAGAAATAGTACCTGCATATATTTTACATATCTTGGTCAAAATTGGTCAAAATGGACCCATGTTTTAATGACTTTTGAGTGTTTTAATGATGGAAAAAAGCTCTGTTAGTACATTTATTGCGTTTAAAAAATCACCAAAAAATTAATTTACAAATTTTTCATTTGGTTTTCTCAGAAATAGTACATGCATGTGATTTACATATTTTGGTAAAACTTGTTCAAAATCGGCATACGTTTTAATGATTTTTTGAGTGTTTTAATGATTGAAAGTGGCAATGTTGGTACATTTATTGCGTTTAGAAATTCACCAAAAATAGAATTTACAAAATTTTCATTTGGTTTTCTCAAAAATATTATATACATATGTTTTACATATTTTAGCCAAACTTGGTGAAAATCGGCCCAAGCTATAATGATTTTTTTGCGGGATTTAAGGATTGAAAACCGCATTATTATTTACATTTATCGCGTTTGAAAATTCACCAAAACTTCAATTTACAAAATTTTCATTTGGGTTTCTCAGAAATAGTACCTGCATATATTTTACATATTTTGGTCAAAATTGGTCAAAATGGACACTTGTTTTAATGACTTTTTGAGTGTTTTAATGATGGAAAAAAGCTCTGTTAGTACATTTATTGCGTTTAAAAAATCACCAAAAAATTAATTTACAAATTTTTCATTTGGTTTTCTCAGAAATAGTACATGCATGTGATTTACATATTTTGGTAAAACTTGTTCAAAATCGGCATACGTTTTAATGATTTTTTGAGTGTTTTAATGATTGAAAGTGGCAATGTTGGTACATTTATTGCGTTTAGAAATTCACCAAAAATAGAATTTACAAAATGTTCATTTGGTTTTCTCAAAAATATTATATACATATGTTTTACATATTTTAGCAAAACTTGGTCAAAATCGGCCCAAGCTATAATGATATTTTGCGGCATTTAAGGATTGAGAGCCGCATTATTATTTACATTTATCGCGTTTGAAAATTCACCAAAAATTCAATTTACAAAATTTTCATTTGGTTTTCTCAGAAATAGTACCTGCATATATTTTACATATTTTGGTCAAAATTGGTCAAAATGGACCCTTGTTTTAATGACTTTTTGAGTGTTTTAATAATGAAAAAAAGCTCTGTTAGTACATTTATTGCGTTTAAAAATTCACCAAAAAATTAATTTACAAATTTTTCATTTGGTTTTCTCAGAAATAGTACATGCATGTGATTTACATATTTTGGTAAAACTTGTTCAAAATCGGCATACGTTTTAATGATTTTTTGAGTGTTTTAATGATTGAAAGTGGCAATGTTGGTACATTTATTGCGTTTAGAAATTCACCAACAATAGAATTTACAAAATGTTCATTTGGTTTTCTCAAAAATATTATATACATATGTTTTACATATTTTAGCAAAACTTGGTCAAAATCGGCCCAAGCTATAATGATATTTTGCGGGATTTAAGGATTGAAAGCCGCATTATTATTTACATTTATCGCGTTTGAAAATTCACCAAAAAATCAATTTACAAAATTTTCATTTGGTTTTCTCAGAAATAGTACCTGTATATATTTTACATATTTTGGTCAAAATTGGTCAAAATGGACCCTTGTTTTAATGACTTTTTGAGTGTTTTAATAATGAAAAAAAGCTCTGTTAGTACATTTATTGCGTTTAAAAATTCACCAAAAAATTAATTTACAAATTTTTCATTTGATTTTCTCAGAAATAGTACATGCATGTGTTTTACATATTTTGGTATAACTTGTTCAAAATCGGCATACGTTTTAATGATTTTTTGAGTGTTTTAATGATTGAAAGTAGCAATGTTGGTACATTTATTGCGTTTAGAAATTCACCAAAAATAGAATTTACAAAATTTTCATTTGGTTTTCTCAAAAATATTATATAACTATGTTTTACATATTTTAGCAAAACTTGGTCAAAATCGGCCCAAGCTATAATGATTTTTTGCGGGATTTAAGGATTGAAAGCCGCATTATTATTTACATTTATCGCGTTTGAAAATTCACCAAAAATTCAATTTACAAAATTTTCATTTGGTTTTCTCAGAAATAGTACCTGCATATATTTTACATATTTTGGTCAAAATTGGTCAAAATGGACACTTGTTTTAATGACTTTTTGAGTGTTTTAATAATGAAAAAAAGCTCTGTTAGTACATTTATTGCGTTTAAAAATTCACCAAAAAATTAATTTACAAATTTTTCATTTGATTTTCTCAGAAATAGTACATGCATGAGTTTTACATATTTTGGTAAAACTTGTTGAAAATCGGCATACGTTTTAATGATTTTTTGAGTGTTTTAATGATTGAAAGTAGCAATGTTGGTACATTTATTGCGTTTAGAAATTCACCAAAAATAGAATTTACAAAATTTTCATTTGGTTTTCTCAAAAATATTATATAACTATGTTTTACATATTTTAGCAAAACTTGGTCAAAATCGGCCCAAGCTATAATGATTTTTTGCGGGATTTAAGGATTGAAAGCCGCATTATTATTTACATTTATCGTGTTTGAAAATTCACCAAAAATTCAATTTACAAAATTTTTATTTGGTTTTCTCAGAAATAGTACCTGCATATATTTTACATATTTTGGTCAAAATTGGTCAAAATGGACCCTTGTTTTAATGACTTTTTGAGTGTTTTAATGATGGAAAAAAGCTCTGTTAGTACATTTATTGCGTTTAAAAAAACACCAAAAAATTAATTTACAAATTTTTCATTTGGTTTTCTCAGAAATAGTACATGCATGTGATTTACATATTTTGGTAAAACTTGTTCAAAATCGGCATACGTTTTAATGATTTTTTGAGTGTTTTAATGATTGAAAGTGGCAATGTTGGTACATTTATTGTGTTTAGAAATTCACCAAAAATAGAATTTACAAAATGTTCATTTGGTTTTCTCAAAAATATTATATACATATGTTTTACATATTTTAGCAAAACTTGGTCAAAATCGGCCCAAGCTATAATGATATTTTGCGGGATTTAAGGATTGAGAGCCGCATTATTATTTACATTTATCGCGTTTGAAAATTCACCAAAAATTCAATTTACAAAATTTTCATTTGGTTTTCTCAGAAATAGTACCTGCATATATTTTACATATTTTGGTCAAAATTGGTCAAAATGGACCCTTGTTTTAATGACTTTTTGAGTGTTTTAATAATGAAAAAAAGCTCTGTTAGTACATTTATTGCGTTTAAAAATTCACCAAAAAATTAATTTACAAATTTTTCATTTGGTTTTCTCAGAAATAGTACATGCATGTGATTTACATATTTTGGTAAAACTTGTTCAAAATCGGCATACGTTTTAATGATTTTTTGAGTGTTTTAATGATTGAAAGTGGCAATGTTGGTACATTTATTGCGTTTAGAAATTCACCAAAAATAGAATTTACAAAATGTTCATTTGGTTTTCTCAAAAATATTATATACATATGTTTTACATATTTTAGCAAAACTTGGTCAAAATCGGCCCAAGCTATTTATTTATTTATTTATTTATTTATTTATTTATTTCCCAACAGGACAAGCCCAAAAAAGGGAAATTTCACATTAATGATACAAATAAGAACTAAGACTAAGAACAAAAATTTAAAACTATTTAAAACTATACCATTAATATATACATTTACATCATATCATAACAGTCTTTAAGACACTTTTTGAAGTTACTGAGCTTATTTGTAAAAATATCGATATCGTATTGCACATGACGATACACGGATAACATGTTGTTAACAGGTGAATTGGCGAAATGAGTGGTACGTGGGCAATCCTGACAAAACGTTAGCGGATTACGTGTTCTGTATAGTGGAGCATGTATTTTCAGAAGGTGCAGAATAAATGAGTTGTCTAAATGATAATGTATGTGCTTATAAAGTGTTATGACTAGTATATACCTATGCCGCTGAAGCATAGAAGGCAGCTCAAACTCAGTCAGTAAAGTGTTATACGTCATATCAATAGGCGGATAAAACCCATGTTTGAAGAAAAACAAGTACTTCACAAATTTTTTCTGCACCCTTTCTAAAAGATTTATATATTTAACATAACTCGGACTCCAAACAGGCGCACAATAGTTTAACTTACTCAGGATAAAAGAATTATATAAGTTTACAATACTTTTAATTGATTTAAAATGTTTACAATTCCTGATTATAAAGCCAAGCATTTTGAAGCATGATTGCACAGTAGCCGTTATATGTGGCAAAAACGATAACTTGTGATCAAAAATAATACCTAGATCTCTAATTTCATTAACCCTGGTGATACAAGTGTTTCGTATCCGGTAGTCAAAAAGTATGGGACTAAATATACGGTGGTATGTTATAACATTGCATTTCTCTATATTTATACTAAGACCTTGATCTGAACACCAGCTTACCAGCTGATTAATATCGTTTTGTAAATCCATGCAATGATTTGCGCACTTAATTATCTTAAACAGCTTAATATCATCGGCATACATTAGGTATTCACAATTGAGGATAGTTGAAACACGATTAATAAATAACACAAATAGAATTGGTCCCAAGTTAGAACCCTGGGGAACCCCACTTGTTGCAATATATGGCAATGATTTACAGCCATCAATTTCAACTATCTGCTGGCGGTTACTTAGATAGGAAGCAAGAACATTCACAATATTGGCACTAATATCTAGAGCGTGCAGGGTCTCAATTAAAATATCGTGTGGCATTCTATCAAAAGCCTTTGAAATGTCCGTATAGATGACATCCACTTGTGTCTGATTATCCAGTGCATGCGCAATTGTATGTGTGGCATTAATTAAATTTGTCATTGTATTACGTTTTCTCACAAAACCATGCTGCTCACTTACAATGATTGACGAGACACAAGCATATATATGATCGGCAATAATACTTTCAAATACTTTTGACAGATTGCTAATCAGAGAAATGGGGCGGTAATTTGTTACAATGTGGCGATCAGCTGACTTAAATATAGGTACCACTCTCACTATCTTCCAGCAGTCTGGAAACGTTCCGTATTTTAAAATGAGGTTATAGATCCGAGTGATAGGAGCGGCAAGCACTTCAGCTAAATCGTGAATCAGGAAGGCTGGAAGTGAGTCGTCACCCATCGTTAAATTCGGCTTCAGTTTCTTCATATACCGAACCACAGTCTCTTCAGAGATTCTGTAGTCACCCAAACATTCCGGACGATAAGTAGCACTAATTAAATTATTCGGCGCACACTTATTATAACTACCGGCAAAGTGCTTTGCAAACACAGCAACAACAGTTGACGGCTCAGAGAATGACATATTCTCATGGAATACTTCCCCAGGAATCTTCGAAGATTTGCGCTTTTTGTTAACGAATGTCCAGAAATGTCTTGGCTCTTCTATTATAAGATTTTCAGATTTGGCAATGTAGTCATTGTATGCCTTTCTAGCTTCTGTCTTTAATGATTTCTGCAAATTACTCAGGCGTAACTTGTTAAATTGTGAAGGATGCCTTTTATAACGTGATCTATACCTCTTCTTTAATTTGACCTTTTGGATTATGCTACTATTAAACCAACTTGGATAACTACTTTTTGGAATTTTAAATTTGGGAGCAAACTTGTCAAAAATACCGTGAGTAATATTTAAAAAGTTACAGCAGATACTATCTACATTAGTATAATTCTCGAATAAAGACGTCCAGTCGTAGGTACACATATCCATGTAGATTTTACTCAGGTCTGCTTTCTTGAAGTTATATCTACTCGAGATGTTACCAGCAAAATTCGGGGCAGGTCGTCCAGTCGCAACAGTTATATCAAGCGCAGGATGGTAACAATCCTCCGATACAGCGGGATTATCGGACTTATGCACTAGACAGTCCAAATCCGACGATGTGAGGACCAGATCCAGTATTTTGTTGTTCTGATTACGAATGTAATTATGTTGAATTAAACCAGAATAATTAACGAAATTAACTAGCGTTCGAGTTATTCCCGAATACTTATCGTTTACGCTAATGCTGGTGTATTCTGATATATTAAAGTCGCCTAAAATTAATGTATTTGCCATAGGAAGTTTGGTCTCAAAGCACTCAAAAAGTATGATATAATTATCTACAGAAGTATTTGGAGGAACATAGCAACATACGATGTAGTAGCATTTGGCATTAATAGTAATTTTAGCAGCAACCGCTTCAATATTTGTAGTTGAGTGCAGTTGCAGGTCCATACGTTCAAATTGAATTGAAGTATGTAATGCTAAAAGTACGCCGCCACCTCTACGGCGAGGCCTATCACATCGTAGGACAAAGTAACACTCAGGAAATAATTCCATACTAAGAAAACCATCCTGTATCCAAGTTTCAGTAATAGCAATAATATCGTAAATATTAGTTTCCATATGGATGTAAAAATCATGCGATTTTGTATTCAACCCTCGAGTATTTTGATAATAAATGTTTATTGATGTTGATAAGTTTAATGGATTATAGGAGTGATCATCATGTTGGGAATCTATTGGTTTTCCGGATCCGTAATTTTAATAATTTTAGGCATACCGTTGGTGTATTTTAGTTTCAACCCATTTTCACCATTAGCCTGCCTAGTTTTTATATCAGAAATTACCTTATTAAACAAATTTCTCTGCATTACTGTGAGATCTGATTTAATAAGCCATTGTGGAAACAACGATTTATTTTTAAAAACTTTTATTGTTGCATCTTTCGATTGCAGAAGAACCCGCAATGGACGTGAATTCCCAGTTACTTTACCCAGACGATAAGCATTCTTGATATCGATCGACGCATCAACTTTTTTAAGTTCTTTATTCACGAGGTCAATCTCGTGTTTGCTTTTGCTCTGGTTATCAACTGCATTAGACTCAGGTATATTGTAAATTATAATATTTGATTCTCTAAATTTCCGTTCATTGGTTTCCGCAATAATATCATTATAATGGGACGAATCGTTATAATTGTTGTTTGACGCCTGAAAATTCAAATTATTGATGGTAGTTGTTAATTGCTCAATTTCCAATTTCATCTTAACATTTTCAGCTTTCAGGTTTAGTACTTCAGTAATAAGCGACTTTAACTCCGTATTTTCTTTACAAAGGTTATCACACTTCTTCGATAAAATGTCAACCGATTTCTGTAATTCCCGTACTACATCCATAAACATATTTTTATCATCGCTGTCACTATGAACTACGCACGTGTGGTTGCCTATACATGAAGGGTGGCAATATTTACCACATTTAGGGCAAGTAGTTTTATTGCCCACGGCTTTGCCACATACACCCGCACATGCTAGGTCAATGGAAGGACACTTTTGTTTACCATTATTAGCTTTATCAGGTGACATGATGAGATAAAATGATTAATCAGACAAGACACAGGATGCTTCACACTAGCGAGGCCCTTCGCAGTGACTGATAAAATAACAAACTAGACTGGGCCGATGGAATAGGATAACATAAGAGAACAGTGGAGAAACTTACACAATCGTTTTGATATTTAAACGTCACGTCTAATTGAGGTTAGGGAAACATAATAAATAATACAATATTACTTACAGCGATAGGGGTATAGTGAATAGCCTCGAAAGGGCATCAACGCCTTGCTGGGTATGAATTGTTGTATGTAACAGTAATAACACAAATGATTCTATTACAATTCTTATTATTAATGGTATTGTTTTTAGCGATCTGCTCTGCTGGCGGTCGTACCGTGTACCCTTTATAAACTATGAAATATTTTCATAATATAATAACGATAACAATTGTAGAGGATTGGTTCAGTTTATTAAAACAATTGAAAGTCCTTTAATTGTTTCAATTACATCCAACGTCGCCAACTATGTTACTATTGATAGCTTTTTATTGAATTTTCTCCTATAATGATATTTTGCGGGATTTAAGGATTGAAAGCCGCATTATTATTTACATTTATCGCGTTTGAAAATTCACCAAAAATTCAATTTACAAAATTTTCATTTGGTTTTCTCAGAAATAGTACCTGTATAAATTTTACATATTTTGGTCAAAATTGGTCAAAATGGACCCTTGTTTTAATGACTTTTTGAGTGTTTTAATAATGAAAAAAAGCTCTGTTAGTACATTTATTGCGTTTAAAAATTCACCAAAAAATTAATTTACAAATTTTTCATTTGATTTTCTCAGAAATAGTACATGCATGTGTTTTACATATTTTGGTAAAACTTGTTCAAAATCGGCATACGTTTTAATGATTTTTTGAGTGTTTTAATGATTGAAAGTAGCAATGTTGGTACATTTATTGCGTTTAGAAATTCACCAAAAATAGAATTTACAAAATTTTCATTTGGTTTTCTCAAAAATATTATATAACTATGTTTTACATATTTTAGCAAAACTTGGTCAAAATCGGCCCAAGCTATAATGATATTTTGCGGGATTTAAGGATTGAAAGCCGCATTATTATTTACTTTTATCGCGTTTGAAAATTCACCAAAAATTCAATTTACAAAATTTTCATTTGGTTTTCTCAGAAATAGTACCTGCATATATTTTACATATTTTGGTCAAAATTGGTCAAAATGGACCCTTGTTTTAATGACTTTTTGAGTGTTTTAATAATGAAAAAAAGCTCTGTTAGTACATTTATTGCGTTTAAAAATTCACCAAAAAATTAATTTACAAATTTTTCATTTGATTTTCTCAGAAATAGTACATGCATGTGTTTTACATATTTTGGTAAAACTTGTTCAAAATCGGCATACGTTTTAATGATTTTTTGAGTGTTTTAATGATTGAAAGTAGCAATGTTGGTACATTTATTGCGTTTAGAAATTCACCAAAAATAGAATTTACAAAATTTTCATTTGGTTTTCTCAAAAATATTATATAACTATGTTTTACATATTTTAGCAAAACTTGGTCAAAATCGGCCCAAGCTATAATGATTTTTTGCGGGATTTAAGGATTGAAAGCCGCATTATTATTTACATTTATCGCGTTTGAAAATTCACCAAAAATTCAATTTACAAAATTTTCATTTGGTTTTCTCAGAAATAGTACCTGCATATATTTTACATATTTTGGTCAAAATTGGTCAAAATGGACCCTTGTTTTAATGACTTTTTGAGTGTTTTAATGATGGAAAAAAGCTCTGTTAGTACATTTATTGCGTTTAAAAAATCACCAAAAAATTAATTTACAAATTTTTCATTTGGTTTTCTCAGAAATAGTACATGTATGTGTTTTACATATTTTGGTAAAACTTGTTCAAAATCGGCATACGTTTTAATGATTTTTTGAGTGTTTTAATGATTGAAAGTGGCAATGTTGGTACATTTATTGCGTTTAAAAATTCATCAAAAGTTGAATTTACAAAATTTTCTTTTGGTTTTCTCAGAAATAGTACATGCCTGTGTTTTATATATTTTGATAAAACTTGTTCAAAATCGGACCATGTTTTACTGACTTTTTGAGGGTGTTCATGAGAGAAAACTGCTATGTTAGTACATTTATCGCGTTTAGAAATTCACCAAAAATTTAGTTTACATAAGTTTTATTTGGGTTTTTCAGAAATAATACATACATACGTTTTACAGATTTTGGTAAAAATTGGTCAAAATCGACCCATGTTTTAATGACTTTTAGCGGGTTTTAAGGGTTGAAAACCGCATTGTTAGTACATTTATCGCGTTTAAAATTCACCAAAAATTCAATTTACAAAATTTTCATTTGATTTTCTCAGAAATAGTACATGCATGTGTTTTACATATTTTGGTCAAAATTGGTCAAAATCGGCCCTTGTTTTAATGACTTTTTGAGTATTTTAATGATTGAAAAAAGCTCTGTTAGTACATTTATTGCGTTTAAAAATTCACCAAAAATTGAATTTACAAAATTTTCATTTGGTTTTTTTCAGAAATCGAACATGCATGTGTTTTACATATATTTGTAAAAATTGGTCAAAATCGGCCCAGTATATTTATTAAATTTAAAAATTCACCAAAAAATTAATTTAAAAAATTTTCATTTGGTTTTCTCAGTAATAGTACATGCATGTGTTTTACATATTTTGGTAAAACTTGGCCAAAATCGGCTCACGTTTTAAAAACGTATTGAGTGTTTTAATGATTGAAAGCCGCAATGTTTGGTACATTTATTGCGTTTAGAAATTCACCGAAAATTGAATTTACAAATTTTCATTTGGTTTTCTCAAAAATAGTACATACATGTGTTATACATATTTTGCTAAAACTTAGTGAGAATCGGTCTATGTTTTATTGATTTTTTGAGGGTATTAATGATTGAAAACCGATATGATATTGCGTTTAAAAATTCACCAAAAATTGAATTTAAATTTTTTTAATTTGGTTTTCTCAGAAATAGTACATGTATGTGTTATACATATCTTTGAAATCTTTGAAAATCAGCCTACATTTTAATGATTTTTTTAAGTGATTTAATGATTCGAAACCCGTAATGTTGCTACATTTAGTGCGTTTAAAAATTCACCTAAAATCTTTTTATTTGTTTTTATGTATCTTGAATTTTCCTACATTTTCCTACATTATTTATTGACCAAAATAAACAAATAATACTTAGTTTTAACTCTAAATATTCTATTTTTAATTCTGCCCCTACAAATTTCCCACACAAAAAATCTGAGACCCAAATATGTGTGTTGAGTAAGAGTTTTTAGAACGAGTTCAACATTTTAAACATGAAAATTTCATGGCCTACCGCAAATAATTTTTTGTTGAACTCCACATATATTTCTTATAGCCATGAATTGACCCTGAACAACTAATAATCAAGCAAAATTATACTGTTTGTTACGCATAAAAGCTGCATATATTCATGAGGCGTGCTCATAGCCTTTACAATGAAACCCGTTTACTTTCGCCTCTCGCGAAAAACAAAAATCAGTTCAAACTTAATTGCAATCCGGTTCCTTGTTGTTTTTTTTTTCTTCTGTCGTGTGGGCGCTTTGCAGAAAAATACTCGCAACAAAAGTGAAACCCGTATGCGCGCGCGTAACTGGTTTAACGGCACCAAGGCCGAAACAATAACGAACCGAGATTTGTTTGGGCCAAACAACCAAATGCACCGTTCCTTTCCCAAACCGGTTCCGCGCGTCAACGTCCGATCCAGTCGTTATTAGGATATTACACTTGAATCTACAAGATGTTTTCAATTGAAAAAGGGATCCATTAGGAACAAGCCGTTTGTTGTTCCGGGGGGTGGAGAAGTCTCAGGGCGCGCATTTGCGCTGAAGTGGCGCGGCCCTATCCGTCTCTGTCAGCCCGCGGAACGCGGCCGTGATATATTCGGGCAAAAATGTCGAAGGGACACACACACACACACACACACACACACACACACAGGGGAAATGTATTGAACGCGATATCGCATGGCCGCGCGTAATTATTTTCCTGTTCGTTTTGTTTGGCCGCGGGTGATTCGTCTTGGGCGAGTGAAAGCCGCCGAAAATAACGATTCAATCGCTCGCTAACGATGCGCGATGGGAATACATGACATGAGTGCTCGTTAAAAATAAATGAGTGTCTAATCATTGAGTGATTTTTATGTACTGGCGTTTTTATAAGAAATTTTGAAGAAAACTTATATATTTCAATGGATTTGAATGACTTACAGCGAAAATACGTACACATATGCTGCTTTCGTGTATCACTCTAAGCTACTCGGGGTTGATTGTCTCGTGTTCGATATTCCGTGCGAGCCGCTCCTGGAACGCACAATTTTATCTCGTTTCTTACGTAGGTTAACGGTAATGACATAGCGAGAACAAGGAAAAACGAAGATGAATATCGCAAGTACTACGAATTGCGTGCTGGAATATAAATGTTGTGGAACTAAAAGGGCCAAGAGATAATAATAAAATTAACCAAACACGCAATTGACATCTGCTCAGTCTCAAAAACCACCCTTCATCCCCCTTCTCCTCGTGCGAGGTAGTGGAAGCTGGACGTCAACTCCTTACGAAAACATTGGAAAACTAAGAACAACCAACCCAGACCAGATGGCTAGCAAAAGAACTTAACGAGAGACTACAAGAGGCGTGCCTGCAGTGCTATCCGGGACCACAAACAGTGGGTAGAGAAAAAAGACTTATTGGTGGAACCAAGAGGTGACAGAAGGATGAACAATGCGCGCGTGCAGAGTGCCAGAGCGGCTGGAACTCCAACCGAGCTCTGCCAGGACCAGTACTGCACCAGAGAAAGAAGTACAGGCTGTGTGCTGGCAAAAACTACGTAGGAAAGCCGACGAAGACTCGTGGGGCCTCCCGTATAGGATAGTTATGAAGAATATGGATTGAACTACCTGGCGGAGTGAGTTTTAAAAAAACATAAAACGGGCGTTTCTCTTCCCGATATTTGTATTAATTTCATAGTTTATGTATAAAACAGTATAGCTCAGTTTGAGTATAATATTACACCAACATTCATTTCGCTGCAACTACAATAAAAAAAACTATAATATACACAACCCATTTCCTAGGTATATTACACAAACTTGTACATATTCCCCGTGTGGTGATTATCGTTCCCAGAAAATGGAAAACTAATTATTTTTTAATTCATCGCTCGTCGATTGTTCCTAATGACTCCGGGCCACCGGCACCCCCGGCAGCGATAAAAAAACCGCCGCGGACGTGCGGTTTTGGTCGCGTTGCCGCCTCCGACCTTCGGGGGAGAGGTTAACAAACTTGATTAGATAATGCAGCCTGCGTTTCGCCAGATAAATGGCGTGTTTGGAAAACAATCCAGGCGACAGCAATACACACACACGCGGTTTAGGTCAAGCGTAAGTGGGTGCATACAGGAGGAAGGAGCGGCGAAGGGGCGGCGGGAAGTATTGTCGTGTGATGCGATTACGGGGACAATGCAGACGTTTGTTGCTTGATATTTATTGCTGTGCTATACAGAGTGATTTTGAATTGATACAAAAGTTTACGATATATTTAGGTTGAAATTTGCACCAACTCTATATAGCAATTAAAAATTTATATTCACCCTTCAGTACTCACGCGGGCCATTTAAATGTCCCAGATAAAATATATGGTTGCGTTACGAAATGTAAATACAAATTTTTTTCAAATATTTACTATCGTATTGCTTGTGAAAGACATAACTTTTGAGTAACCTCTGGAAAATGAGGAGGTTTTAAACAAGATATCTTGCTCAACAAGGTAAGCAGGAGGTTAGAAGCAGGAGGAGAGTCTTAAAATTCCCCCAACTCCTTCAATAAGCTTAGAATTTTATATATAATTTGACCTTATTCCGATTTTCCAGTAGCCATATATTTTCCTAATGATTTTCACATACAATATTTTTATAGGCACGGTCATGTGGTAGCATAAACTCATATAATTTACAAGTTTGAACAGAGCAACCAATTAAAACGCACTCAGCAATACACGAAACCGCACCGCGTCCGTTTATTTTTAGCCACTATCTTTTATGATACGAGCCCGGGCTTTGATATACGTATGCAATCTACACAAACAGTCCTCTATTTATCCCACAACTGCACACAATACGTTCTGATTATTTATTGTTTAAAAAAAAAATCAAGTAACAGATATACGTATATTGTGTTGTATATACACAGAGATAGATTACATGTCAGTAGGAAATTGTATAATCTCTTTTATTGCAAGTTGTTTTAAGAAGATACGTAAAGTGAAAATATATTTATTGGTTGTATATAAAAACCCAGAGGCTCATTTAACTCACGTTATATACAATAATCTGTTGTCACACTTTGACTCTATTGTAAAAAAAGACCTTTATTTGGCATTTCCCTCACAAAAAATGCTCTTCAACATCAACAACCACAACAAAAATACATAAAAATACATAAAAATAAAAATACAAATAGAAATAAAAGTAACACTCCGCAAAAATTACAAATTAACATCATACTCTATTGTAAATAACGTGAGTTAAATGGAGCATCTGCGTACAGGTTCATTCACTTGTTATTGTTGATGAGATCTAACAAGATCGAAATCTAGATACGTGCTAAGAGGTAAATTCACACTTATATATAAAAAAGCTTTAGGAAATAAGAAATATTCTTGCCGCCTCAAAAAGGGATTAAGGAAGTTCTTGCAAAAATACGGCCAAAGCCCTCTAGTGCTGTGGAGCAAACTAAAGAAAAATAACCAACCCTTATGTTGTATGTAAATTGAAAAATACAAAACATTGACTATGTTAATAAAGCACCTTACACGGTCAATAATACTGTCAATCCTGGTACTATCAGTATTTGCTTCAATCCTCCTTTTATATTTATCAAGTAATCAATTACCTGGATATACATCAGTATTCTCTTCATTTCAACGTTACTATACCTTACACGATAAGTAATACTGTCAATTTTAGAATAATGCACATTTTAAACATATTATTATACAGTACTACTGTCATTATTCTAAATGTATGGAATAATTAATGTTATAACATGTTCTAATGTCGGGAAACCTACCGAAATAATTAATAATTAAGTATAATAGGCTATTCACAATAAGCGCGGTAGGGGTAGCGTAGCGGTAAGCGAAATTACACACATGTAAAAAAATGCGGGCGTTTACAGCAGTACACAGTAAAACTATGGCAGAACATGGGTAATTATCTCTATCATAATTATCGCATAGCACAATTTTTAACGTCTGAATTTTTATAACCATGCAAAATATTGCTTACTACCTTACCACTACCGCGCTTATTGTGAATGGCCCATAACTCAATTAAACTAATAAAAAAAGCATAACCATCAAGCTGATTACAACAAAAAAAACGATACAATTATAAAACTGATTGGTATATTTACCAACATAATCAAACACCATATAATTTCCCTACTAATATCCTTTTTAAATCCCTTACAAATACATTATTCAACCTCTCTATTGTTACCGAGGCGCTCGTTTCAAATTAAAATTACATTCTGTCCACAACAGATAAGTTTCAAACTGCACGATTATGCAACGTAATTACTTGCGCAAATATGAATTTTACGCAGAAATTAAAAGTCTAGAAAAGAAAAATGTAGGTCGAGCCCGGCGGCCCGATTGCGCCGCGGTCGCAACAACAAGATCGGCGAGCACACAAACCAATTACCGTGGGCCACGGTGTAATATCGTAACGCGACCCGCGCATGAAATATGAAATATCACATGCATAAATAACAATAATCACGGCTGTTGCATAATGCGTGGACTCCTAGAATGAAATAGAGGGGGGTCGCGCGGCGCTCTGTTGCCAGGACACCCAGCTGTTTTCAAAAGTCGGTCTATAAATATTAGGAGGCCCCGCGTTATTTACACACGCCTATAGGACAACGAAGTGCCTATAAACCGGGAACACATTTTTTTGTGTGTGAGATATAATTAAAGCTTATCAATGCGGAGGCGATATCTGGCGACAAAAGCGAGCGATTACGTTTTCAGGACGAGCGAGCGACCTTGCGGCGTGAGAAATATTCAGCGCGTTGCAATTAATTTAATTATTTGCGTGCATACTGGTAATGGATTTTTTTTGTAGTTTTTAAGGACGCGTGCTGGCGAATGCGAAAATGTTTTGGCATGCAGACATTGTAATTTAAATTCCGTAAAAAATATTCAAAACAATGAAAATTTTGCAGAAGTTTACAATTCAGTGATTTTACGTTGTCAGGCCTGTATAGCAATTCTCAATGAGATGCAAATGGTAAAAACCTAGTTTTTGTTTCCTGTAAAATACAGTTACCTAAACGAAGCCCGATCTGGAAAAAAAAGTTATCCATTTTTTTTTTAGAATTTGATTTTACACATTATGGCAATCCAGTTCCCAAATCCCTATATAAATTTGTTGTCATGCATATTTTATTTTATTTTATATATATATATATATATATATATATATATATATATATATCCTTTAGGGTCGGTCGCTTAAAAGCAGCCACCCCCGAGGTATATTTCTTCCTAATTAATGAAAAAGTTAGTAATTTCAAATAATTTCATTCGTTTTTGTTTAGTTCTGCTATATTAATTATCTATCTACTAACCCGAACCTAATCATTACCTCCGATATTTTTTGTTCATTTGTATAATATATACAAAGGAACAAAAAATACATTCATACAATATGTATGAATGTACTGGAGGTAATAAATAAATATAAATAAAATAAAAAATATGTTAATAATTTAGGGTCATGTATTTAATTACAATATATGCCATGGCTGAAATTTTCAATAATTTGTGTCCATTTTTGATTTTTAGCGCACCCCATTGCAAACACGGCCCTGTGTTTCACTTCGGGGTGCGCGTAGCAGTCGTAAGTAACTTTTTAAATGCCCTGCGTCTAAATTTTATTTGTAAAATAGAAAGGTTTACTCTACATATAAATAATATTTGAGATAATAAAGAATACTTACTATTTTAGAAACAGTGTATTGTAATTATGTTGAAGACTCACCTGAAAACAAAAACAAAACATTAATATTTGATAAGATAATATAATTTGGTAACTTATAATAATAATAGAATTTCATCCTTTCGAGGAAATGTATATGCCAAAACTAATGAAAGTGAGAGACATGTGGGTGAACAATATATGCTTATATGCCGAAGAAAAAAAAATGTTAGTTATGTTAAACAAATCCTTCACTAAAATATTTCTAATGTAGCAATATTTGAAACCTAAATGCAGGTATTTTTGAAATATTTACAAATTTCAACCAAAAAAATACTAATGAAATACCATCTTTGACATTATATAGCATTCAAAATAGCGAGGGTATGACTATGACTATAATAGGTAGAGCAGTACATTATTAAGTTTGAAAAATATCCATCCAGGGATTTTTGAAAGATTTATAAACTTGCTGTTAAAACATGCATAGTCACATCTTTATGAGTAGCTATTGGGAGACAATTGGGATACTTTGGCGTGGAAACTAAATCGTGACGGTGAGAAATTTCTTATCAGTAAAGATGTAATGTTATTTTTTCATCTGGAGGTGTTATCTAATTCCAATTAACACCAAAGAAAACATAAAAGGACCTTTCTAAACTTTCTTGGTGCCTTGTCTTATGTTTCTTGGTGCTTTTTTTATGTTTCCTAGCGTTATTTTCTGGGTAAACTGGAGTTTATCTGAGATGAATAGGTTTTTTGTGGTTAATTTGGATTTTTCTTAGATAAATTGCTTTTTTTCTGGGTTAAATGGCGACTTTCTGGAGTGAATTGGGCTTTTCTGGGGTTCATTGGGATTCCTCTAGAGTTAATTGGGGGGTTTCTGGTGTTAACTAGGAGTAGAAATTTACAGGGGTTTTCATGTTTTAAAATGGGGGATTGTAGGATTAATTTGAGTTGCCAGGTGAATTAATTAAGACTATACCCTTACTGAAAGAATCTTCCCACGGTCACGATTTAGATCCCACGCCAAAGTATCCCAATGCCTACTTTTATGAAGTACTGATTTTCGAATCAAATGGCATCATAAATAGCAGTAGATAATACTTTGGCGTGGGAACTAAATCCTGAACGTGAGAAAATTCATATCAGTAAAGGTATAATCTGAATTATTTCAACGGGCAGGAATAATCTAACCCCAATCAAGCCCAGAAAAAACGACTATACCCTTACTGAAAGAATCTTCTCACGGTCACGATTTAGATCTCACGCCAAAGTATCCCAATGCCTACATTTATGAAGTACTGATTTTCGAATCAAATGACATCATAAATAGCAGTAGATAATACTTTGGCGTGGGAACTAAATCCTGAACGTGAGAAAATTCATATCAGTAAAGGTATAATCTTAATTATTTCAACGGGCAGGAATAATCTAACCCCAGAAAAAACGGCAAGAAATATTTAAAAAAAAACAAGAAATATAAAAGGACCTTTCTTAATTTTCTTGTTCTTTTCTTTGATTTTTCTTAGTGATTTTTTATGTTTCTTGGTGAATTTTTAAATTTCCTGGCGTTTTGCTGGGGTTAATTGAGTGTTTTCTGGGCTTAATTTAGGTTTTCTAAGGGAAATTTGTTTTATCCTGGGGTTAATTGTGATTTTCTGGGGTTAATTGTGATTTTCTGGGATTAATTGTGGTTATCTCGGGGTACATTAAGAGTTTTCAAAGATTTTCATATTTTTATTGTGGGGAATCTGGGGTTAATTGGGGTTAGATGGCACCTGCCAGATGAGATAATTAAGAGTACACCTTTACTTTTAAGTATTTTCTCACGGTCTCAATTTAGTTCCCACGCCAAAGTATCCCACTTTTATGAAATACTGATTTTCGAATCAAATGGCAATTTAAGTAGCAGTAGGTATCGAGATACTTTGGCGTGAGAACTAAATCATGACCGTGAGAAAAGTAATATCAGTAAAGTTATAATCTTAATTATTTCAACGGGCAGGAATTATCTAACCCTAATTAACCTCACAAAAAAACGGCAAGAAACATAAAATACACCAAGAAACATAAAATACGCCAAGAAACATAAAATACACCAAGAAATATAAAATATACCAAGAAACATACATATAGGACCTTTTCAATGTTCTTGGTGTTATTTTTTTATTTCTTGGTATTTTTTTGTTTAATTTAGGTACTTTCTTATCTTTCCTGACGTTTTAATTTTTCTGGGGTTAGTAAACCCCCTGTCTAACCCCAGAAAAATGAAAACGCCAGAAAAAATACCAATAAACATAACAAATACTAAAAAACATATAAAATACCAAGAAATAAAAAGAACATTGAAAAGGTCCTTGTATGTTTCTTGGCGTTTTTGGTGTTCTCTAACCCCCAGAGACACCAATTAACCCATTAATTGGGGGTTTTCTGGGATTCATTCGGGTTTTTTTGGGGTTGATCTAGAGTTTTCTGAGATTAATTAGTATTTTAGTGATTTTCTATGTTTGTTGGTGAATTTTTATATTTCCTAGCGTTTTGCGGAGGTTAATTGAGGAATTTCTGGGGTTAATTGAGGAAGTTCTGGCGTTAATTTAGGTTTTCTGAGGTTAATTTGTTTTATCCTGGGGTTAATTGGGATTTTCTGGGGTTAATTGGGGTTATCCTAGGGTACATTGAGAGTTTTTCCGGATTTTCATATTTTTATTGGGGGGAATCTGAGGTTAATTGGAGTTAGAAGACACCTGCCAGATGAGATAATTAAGTTTACACCTTTACTGTTACCAAGAAGAATACAAGGACCTTTTCAATGCTCTTGGTGTTTTTTTAATTTCTTGGTAGTTTTTATGTTTCTTGGTAATTTTGTATGTTTCCTGACGTTTTCATTTTTCTGGGGTTAGTCAAACCCCCCTACTAACCCCAGAAAAATGAAAACGCCAGGAAAAAAATTCCAAGAAACTTAAAAAATACCAAGAATCAAAACAATACCAAGAACATTGAAAAGGTCCTTGTATGTTTCTTGGTGTATTTTATGTTTCTTGGCGTATTTGTTGAGGTTAATTGTGGTTAGAACTGAGGTTAAGAGTTTTCTGGTGTTAATTGGGGTGTATATGGGCTTAATTGAGGGTTTGCTGGGATTAATTTGGGGTTTTCTGGGGTTGGTACAGGGTTTTCTGAGGTTAATTAGGATTTTAGTGATTTCTTATGTTTGTTGGTAAATTTTTATATTTCCTACCGTTTTTCTCGTATTAATTCAGGAATTTCTAGGGTTTATTTAGGTTTTCTGAGGTTAATTTGTTTTATCCTTGGGTAATTGGGATTTTCTAGGGTTAATTGGAGTTAACCTGGGGTAAATTGAGAGTTTTTCGGGGTTTTCATATTTTTATTGGGGGTAAACTGGGGTGGTTATTTTTTATGTTTCTTGGTACTTTTTTTTGATCTAGGGTTTTCTGAGGTTAATTAGGATGTTAGTGATTTTTTATGTTTGTTGGTGAATTTTTATATTTTCTAGCGTTTTGCTGGGGTTATTTAAGAAATTGCTGGGGTTAATTTAGGTTTTCTGAGGTTAATTTGTTTTATCCTGGGGTTAATTGGGGTTATCCTAGGGTACATTGAGAGTTTTTCGGGGTTTTCATATTTTTATTGGGAGGAATCTTAGGTTAATTGGGGTTAGATGGCACCTGCCAGATGAGATAATTAAGTTTAAACCTTTACTGTTACATATTTTCTCACGATCTGAATTTAGTCAACACCAAATCGTAAATGAATACACCAAGAAAATTTAAAAAGGTTCTTATATGTTTCTTCAGAAAAATCCAAATTAACCTCAGAAAACCCTAGATCAACAGAAAAACCAGAATTAATCCCAGAAAAACAAAATTAACCCCAGAGAAACCCCAATTAACACCAGAAAAACACTTAACCTCATAAAAGCCCCTGATTAACCTTAAAAAAACAACAGGAAACATAAAAAAGGACCAAAAAACATAAGAAAGGACCAAGAAACATAAAAAATACCAAGAAACATAAAAACACCAAAAACATTGAAAAGGTCCTAGAATGTTTCTTGGTGTATTTTATGTTTAAAATACACCAAGAAACATCGGTCGAGACTTAGTTCCCACGTAAAAGTAAACTTTTCTGAAAAAAAAAAAACATGAAAAGACCTTTTAAAATGTCTTTGCTGTTTGCTTCTATGTTTCTTGGGACTTGTTTATGTTTCCTGGTGTTTTCTTCTAGGGTTAATTGGGGCTTTTTGACGTTCATTGGTTTTTTTGTGAGGCTAAATGGTTTTTTCCGGGGTTAAGTGGTTTTTTCTGGGGTTAATTGTTTTTTTTTTCTAGGGTTAATTGTTTTATTCTAGGGTTAATTACATTTCGATCTTATTAGATCTCATTAGTGTAGCTCAGCTAGTGAGGATGAATTCACACAATATCTCGATTGCTTATATACAAATATAATACAACTAACCCCCTAGGATGAAGTTAAACGCCATCTGGCGGCACCACATCAATTAGCAATGCACACCCATATGGTAATAAGTTTAATTCGTTTTTTTTTGTCTGGGATTAATTACTTTTTTTCTGGGGTTATTAGGGATTTTTCTGAGAAAAAAAACATAAGGACCTTCTAAAATTTCCTTGCTGTTTCGTTTTATATTTCTTGGGACTTGGGACTAACATAAAAGGACCTTCTAAAATGTCCTTGCTGTTTCGCTTTATATTTCTTGGGACTTATTTATGTTTCCTGGTGTTTTCTTCTAGGGTTAATTGGGGCTTTTTTGACGTGATTTTTTTTTCTGGGGTTAAGTGGATTTTCCGGGGCTAATTGTTTTCTTCTAGAGTTCATTGGGGCTATTTGAGGTTAATTGGTTTTTTTCTGGGGTTAATTGTTTTCTGGTGTTTCTTCTATGGTTAATTGGGGCCTTTTTGAGTTTAATTAATTTTCTTGTTGGGGTGAATTGCTTTTTTTCTGGCGTTAATTGGAATTCATCTGCTGTCAACTGGGAGATTTCTGGCGGTTTTCATATAGCAACACCCTAATTTTTGATTATGATTCTAATGGGAATAGTAGTTTTTCAAACTTTTCAAGCTATTGTATTAGCAATGTACTAATACAATAGCGAAGTTTAAAAAATATCTATCGAAGGATTTTTGAAATATTTACAAATTTGCGGTGGAAACATGTAAAATCACATCTTCATGTGGTACTGACTTTCGCATCAAATAACATGAAAAGTACAATGCCGTAATTTTTGATTATAACTTTAATTGGTGGATTAGTACATTCATAAAGCACTAGTGAAGTTTGAAAAATATCCATCAAGGGATTTTTGAAATATATATACAATTTTATTGGCAATTCAAATGTCAACAATTTTTGTCGAACTAGTGGGTAAACAGCTGTTTACCCACTAGTTCGACAAAAATCGTTATTATTGTTTGATCAGCTGATTAGATAAAAAATTACACGATTTTTATCACTTGCGCAATAATGCGTGATTTTTAATAAACTGTTAATATATAACTAGACAATCCTTGCACATATTGTCACATATATGATGAGAAAATACATCCTATACCCACTAGATTTGAGTTCATTTTCTGTCACCAGATAGACTCGCTTGAATTGCCCATAGTTGAGTACACTTTTATTACAATTCAATAATATTTTTTATGAGCTCACCGTCGTCCCATCCGCACGTTTCAATGCGCAAGCAAACAAAACGGTCGCGGGGCGAACGACCTCTTTGTCTTTTATTAACGCTATTGAGGTCAACAATATTTTTAAACCGCGAACGCGTTATTTCTATTGCTGAACCCAGAGGGGGAGCGGAGGATGGTCGCGAAAGTTGCGAATCGATTCGGCGCGATCGGCCTGACAGCGCAAAACGCACCGTTGTTACGTTGTCAGCCCGCCAATTACTGTACAACTTTGCTCATGTTGCAATTGCGCCCGTTATGCGGGTGCAAAAAAATATACAGCTTGCTGGTGCGAATTAATGTGGTTCCTTTCGAATATTTGTTTAATTAGCAATTAGCAATTCGCGAAAGTGTGTTTGTGGAAGTGCGAATAATAAGTCGGTCGCGTTATAACATAGTTAGCTCTTTCACTCAATAATTTATTTTTTTAAATATTTTAATAATAATAATTATATAATAATATTTTAATAATAATAATTATATAATAATATTTTAATAATAATAATTATATAATAATATTTTAATAATAATAATTATATAATAATATTTTAATAATAATAATTATATAATATTTTAATAATAATATTTTAATATAACCTCTGGATCAAAGTATGCCCTGCATTGTTTAATATTGTTAAATCAGGTTAAAATAAAAGAGTATAGCTGTAATAATCGAACTTAACAGTGAATTAAATGACAATATAATTAATTCAAGAACATTAGATGGGTTTGAATATAACCTCTGGATATTCCCTGCATGTTTTATATTGTAATGACGTTAAAATAAAAGAGCATAGTTGAAATAATCGAACCTAACAGTGATAATTGGCGCAGTCACTAGAATTTAATGACGATATAATTAATTCAAGAACATTAGTTAATCTCTGGATCAAAATATGTCCTGAATTGTTTAATATTGTTATAAAATTAAAATAAAAGAGCATAGCTGTAATAATAGAACCTAACAGTGATAATTAGCGCAGTCGGTAGAATTAAATGACGATATAATTAATTCAAGCACATTAGTTGGTTTTGAATATATCTCTGGATCAAAATATGTTCTGAATTGTTTAATATTGTTATAAAATTAAAATAAAAGAGCATAGCTGTAATAATAGAACCTAACAGTGATAATTAGCGCAGTCGGTAGAATTAAATGACGATATAATTAATTCAAGAACATTAGTTGGTTTTGAATATATCTCTGGATCAAAATATGTCCTGAATTGTTTAATATTGTTATAAAATTAAAATAAAAGAGCATAGCTGTAATAATAGAACCTAACAGTGATAATTGGTGCAGTCACTAGAATTAAATGACTATGTAATTCAAGAACATTAGTTGGTTTTAAATATATCTCTGGACCAAATTATGTTCTGAATTGTTTAATATTGTTATAACATTAAAATAAAAGAGCATAGCTGTAATAATAGAACCTAACAGTGATAATTGGCGCAGTCGGCAGAATTAAATGACGATATAATTAATTCAAGAACATTAGTTGGTTTTGAATATATCTCTGGATCAGAATATGTCCTGAATTGTTTAATATTGTTATAAAATTAAAATAAAAGAGCATAGCTATAATAATAGAACCTAACAGTGATAATTGGCGCAGTCGGTAGAATTAAATGACTATGTAATTCAAGAACATTAGTTGGTTTTAAATATATCTATGGATCAAATTATGTTCTGAATTGTTTAATCTTGTTATAACATTAAAATAAAAGAGTATAGCTGTAATAATAGAACCTAACAGTGATAATTGGCGCAGTCGGAAGAATTAAATGACGATATAATTAATTCAAGAACATTAGTTGGTTTTGAATATATCTCTGGATCAAAGTAAGTCCTGAATTGTTTAATATTGTTATAAAATTAAAATTAGTAATAATTAGCGCAGTTGATAGAATTAAATGATGATATAATTAATTCAAGAACATTAGTTGGATTTTAATATAATCTCTGGATCAAAGTATACCCTGCATTATTTAATATTATTATGAGGATAAAATAAAAGAGCATAGCTGTAATAATCGAATCTATCAGTGATAATTATCACTGATAGATTCGATTAATTCGCCAATTGGCGCAGTCGTTAGAATTAAATGACAATATAATTAATTCAAGAACATTAGATGGGTTTGAATATAACCTCTGGATCAAAGTATTCCCTGCATTGTTTTATATTGTTATGACGTTAAAATAAAAGAGCATAGTTGTAATAATTGAACCTAACAGTGATAATTGGTGCAATCGGAATTAAATCACGATATAATTAATTGAAGAATATTGGTTGGTTTTGAACACAATCTCTCAATAATAGTATGGCCTGTATTGTTTCATATTGTTATGAGGTGAAAATAAAATAGAATAGTAATAATTAAACCTAGCAGGGATAATTGGCGGAGAAGTTTATAAATCTCTATATATAATGAAAACACTGCGTTGCCCTCTCCAACCTCTTTGCAAACGTGCAATTTTCCTACTACATTTATCCAAGCCCACACACACTCACACAAACACACGCCCGTTAGAGCTCTGACTGCATTAAATAATAATGCGAAAGAACAATACTCGCAGAGTCAGTAAATTATATGACTTTGTTCAAGGACAGTGACCGCTCTCGGTGCCGAACCAGTCCTTTGTGTGTGAGTGTGTGCGTGAAAAAAATCGTACATGGATGATAAAAAAGGAAGAAAACGGAAAAAAAGAACGGCGAGAGCTCCATTTCTGAACCCTCGCGCTCGATTCCCCAGCCATTGTTGGGCCTGTGATGGCGGGACGGCAAAGAAACAAGAAATCGAGGTTGTCACATATAAAGGAGAAAATGCCGAGGGAGATGTTACAATTTAATTAAAAATTCATTTGTGATATTTTATTTATATATATTTGATCAAACATAAAAATGAATGAATTTGTTAGTTAACGAATTGAAATTGCCTGTCGTTCGACAATGATTTTTATTTACATAAAAATAACTTTAATCATTCAATTAAATTCATGGGGTATCATTCCGTGCAATTGCGCTAAATGGTGTAGTGCAGAGTTCGTGGGTATAGTTTGGTTGATCTTATTATTACTATGAAATGTTCTAACTTCCAATATAAAATAAAACAGAAAAAATCCTACCGACTACGCCAGTAAAGTTTGTCAATTGACTTAGTTAAAAAAAGATAGTATTGTATTTGTTTTCTAATATAATAATAATAAACCTTAACCTTCCGGCACTCGCGCCCAGTCTCATAGACCCGGAGCATATATATGATCCGTGTCTATGAGACCTTTTTACAACCTAGTGGCAAAAGTAATCCACAGCCGACTTGCACAAAACCACAACCTCGTCGAAAATCCTGCTCCTCAGTACAAATATGATGCACCAGTACTAGAATCGGATGGCTATCTTTTATACTGGGATACCCCGATCATAACAGACCATACCGTAAACCACAATAGGCCAGATATTGTACTACTGGGAAAAGTATCAAATAAAGCCTTTAAAATCGATATAGGCTGCTCACTCTCTCAAAACAGTCTACTAACTAAATCGGAAAAAATAACAAATATGAATATATATAATTATATCCGCAATCGATGTAGTATCAAACAACCTCACACAACAGCTAGAAGACTTTAGCATGCAGAAGAAGCTAATATATACCATCCAGAAGAATACTACAGACGTGCGAAACATTTTAGAGATAGGATGAAGTTCCTCCCGCCACAGAGCCAATCCCAACATGATCGGGATAGGTGAATGTCATCCAGGAAAATGCTGAAATTGTGTGTGGAAATTCAAATAATAGTAATTGACTTTAATATCCAAGAATGTAGTAGTAATAATACACATTAGATTTTTGTACTCGTATTTTTAAGATTATTATTATTATTAAATTGTAAATTGCAATTATAAATGTCCATAAGAAACATACAGGAAATATGGGACATTTCTTCTGCATTATTTGTTTTATGGATATTTAAAATAAATAATAATAGTTTATTATATTTTATAGTTCATTAGAAATAATTACGGAACTACGTTGATTTCTCTCCGCTCCACATTTACAATCCTTTATTCCACGCACACCGTTCTCGGGCATGAACAACACAAAATTATACATACACACACAAAAAACATCTCTCGCTTATAACAGTTTCTATGTACGCGCATTATTATTCCAACATTTCGTTAATTACTCGTTCCTTGTGGCCTGCGCGTCCCGATTCGCTTTGAAATGCATACGTGTGTATGTGTTGTATGTACCTAGTATGCGAAAGCTAACTGTAACTATGCCGCTGATGCGAAACGGAAGGTAATTTAAAATAAATTATTTTGCCCGCTTTGACTCGGCTGAACGAAATTGCCTTGCATTGTTTCTAATTTAGTGCCATGGAGCGCAAAAGGCGCACCGCGAAAGGCACACACACCAAATTACCCTTCTCTTCGTTTCCTTCAATTTTTTTTTGTGTGTGTGCACACTGTGTTGATGTTCGAGCTTCTATTGCACGCGCGTCCAAATAAAATTAATAAGTGAAATGCTTTTGTGGGAAGGACGACGAGTTATTTAATTACGTCAATCACGCGAACAGGAAAATACATGGTTTTAGTCACATGTCACAAAATGTATAAAGAGCAGTTGTTACTACTAAAAGGTGATTAAATTTTAATTCTCTTTATTTAATTATAGTTTCGTGATAGGATTTTGTTCTAAAAATGTAAATGTAATAACACTTGCTATATATATAGGGTGAGGAATATCCAATATTTCATATATTCATATATACAAATATACATATATACAATTCATTATTTTTATAAAAATTTTGTAGAGATATTATTGTTAACAGTCTGTTTTTTTAGTAAATCCTGATGAAGCTCTGGAGTCAGAGCGAAATATCGATATAAAGAGTAGAGGTTTCTTTCAGCCCTAGTCGCCGCAATCCCAACATTCTCCCTCTATCTATCTAATTATTTACATATATACATATATACGTATATACATATATACATATATACATATATACATATATACATATATACATATATACATATATACATATATACATATATACATATATACATATATACATATATACATATATACATATATACATATATACATATATACATATATACATATATACATATATACATATATACATATATACATATATACATATATACATATATACATATATACATATATACATATATACATATATACATATATACATATATACATATATACATATATACATATATACATATATACATATATACATATATACATATATACATATATACGTATAGAGATACAGCAAGTTGAAACAGCATGTATACCAACTATAAACTTATTTTTCAAGGTGTAGGCAGTAAAAACTTTAGATAATTATCTATGAATAAATTTTCATGAACGATGGAAAAGCTAACTATGTAACGTGTAAATGTCTACTCTATTTTTCCGCGGTGGCTGGGATTTAAAAGATGGCAAAATTAGGGATATGTTCACAGTGGTTTATATTTTTTAATATAATTTATATAAACCTAAAACCCTATTTTTTCTAGATAACTATTAAATCAATTATGTGCAAATAACGTTCGAATGTGTACATTTGTGGGCGGTTGAAAATGAATGGAGTATTCCCGCCAACTCAAGCCAAATAAATATCCTAACTGTACATTTTATGTGTTTAGTATGCTAATACTGTGCGCAAATCGCGCGGATGCGACTAAATTTAACAAGTCGTGCGCTTTTAAATAACAATTTGCATAAGTTCATCTGTCTAAAACCATTGACCGACTAGAACATTCGAGTATATAATTGAAACTTTAGATATAAAATAGAGAGAACAGTGATCTCATAAAGTTAAATACGACATTTTTAGATATTAGACAATTAAAAAAATTAGAACAATATAATAAAACGAATTTTTCTTTGTTTTTTATCAATTGTGATAAAAAACAAAGAAAAATTCGTTTTATTTATTTATTATAATGAATTATCACAAAGTAGATGCCGATTCAATTCAATATTAGAACAATATTATTTAAAAATCGAATAAATATCAAATTCGAACTTTGATGTTAAATGACGAGAAGTCTAGTGATCCCAAAATTACATATAGTATTCATTACGGGATGTTAGAAATTTTATAAAGATTTAAAGATCGAATTAGCATACACCGAAAAGTAAAAGGCAAAAAGATAGTACACTCGCTATAAAACTAGTCTTATGATTGAACATAAAGTTATATATGGCATTTTTAGGTTGCCCGAATTGATTGAGAACTAATTAGAACAATTACAAAAGTATGAATTAAATAATTATGATTTTAGAAATGTAGTAAAAAAATTAAAAACAACAATCAAATTAAATCTTTGATAAATAATAATTATAATAATAATTTATGAATTTTTTTAAAAATATCGTACACAGCAAATATACATTGTGTACAAATCAAAAAACGTCAGGACAAAAAACTATATATAGAATTCCTCGAGAATACATTTTTGTTAATAAAAATTCTTTGGCTTTTCCTTTAAAACAATAAATTGAAGAGCTTTCCTTTATATCCTGTGGTATATGATTATATATTTTACACCCATTAAATAGGAGACTTCTTTGATACACGGAGAGACAATGCATTGGCGGCCATATTTTTATTTCTAGTAGAATACACATGACTGATATTAAATAGAGAGATGTCTAGTGATCCCATAAGGCCCAATTCACACAAAAGCGGCGTCGGGGGGAGGCGCGGTGTAGGCGAGGTGCAGGCGCGACGTCGCACAGGCGATTATTATGTCCATATGCAGTGAAGGGGGTGGACATTGCACCTTATGTTTACATATAGGCGGCGTGGATGAGTTATGCCTCTCGCCTCGCAGGTACCGTGTCTCAGGCGAAGAAGCGAAGGCGCGGTGCCGGCGCGGCGTGAACGAGTTATACCTCTCGCCTCGCAGGCACCGTGTCTCAGGCGAAGAAGCGAAGGCGCGGTGCCGGCGCGGCGAGAGGCACGACGCTTTCACGCCCCCTCTATATAAACATATGGTGCAATGCCAACACCATCTGTGGTGCTGGCAACGCCCACTTAGGTGACGAGGCGCGGGCATTTGATTCGTGCCTCTCGCCGCGCCGGCACCGCGTCTTCGCTTCTTCGCCTAAGACACGGCAGGCGAAGAGGCGAAACTCTTCCACGCCGCCTCTATATAAACATATGGTGCAATGTCCACCCCTTCCTTGCATATGGACATCACAATCGCCTGTGCGACGTCGCGGCTGCACCTCGCCTACACCGCGCCTCCGCTCGACGCCACTTATGTGTGAATTGGGCCATTTTTAGTTAGCCTTATAAAATAAGAACTGGTTAGAAAATTTACAATAGTATTCATCAAGGATTTTTTTAGAATTTTAGAAATTTTATAAAAGATTTAAAAATATAAAATGGAACTTTGATATAAAATAGCGAGAAAACTAACGAATCCCATTGAGTCGAATATGACATTTTTGTTCTCTATTCCAAAGATAGAGAACAAATTTAAAAAAAAAGACAATTACTTTAACTTTATAGCTATCAGTGCTTTTCCACTAGTCAAGAAAGAAGCTAAGACTAGTGTAATCACCCGGTATTTACCTAACTTCACAGAAACCTTCAGGAAAACTGTGAAAGGTGATTCGCAAAATCTAAAACCGAAGACGGATGGCGCCTCTAACCACTAAGCCACTGATCTGGGTGAACATGTTATATTTATTTAAAAATAGAAAATAAACTAAAATCTGTATTACAGATTATTTTCAAAAGTATTTATGAAGGGATTTTAGAAATTTTATAAAAATATTAAAAATGTAACAAATATTAATTTCGACCCAGCTCAGTGGCCGAGTGGTTAAACGCCTCTAACCACTCGGTCACTGAGCTGGCCCGTCTCGTACTGAGTTCGATCCCCAGGAGGGAACGAAATTTCGCGAATCACCTTTCACAGTTATTCAGAGATTTTCTGTGAAGTTAAGGTAAATACCTTTAAGTTTCTCCCTTGACGGGCTGAAAAGCCTCACGGCTGATATAAACATAGATGTTTTTTATCAATTTTGGCCGAGGGTTAGAAGCGTTGTCCGTCTCGTACTGAGCATTGAGTTCGAACCCCATCGGGGCGAATTTTTGGCGAATCACCTTTCACAGTTTTTCAGAGGTTTTCTGTCAAAGTTAAAGTAATTACCGGGTGGTTAAACTCCTCTGAGCTTCTCCCTTGAACGGCGGAAAAGCCTTACGGCTGATCAAAGTTTTTTTTTTTAATATAAACTCCGCCCTAGTGCAGTTGGGTGATTAAGAAGCCCTAGGAAGATTCCCAGGCCAAGTTATCTACCTACCTGGGGTAAAAATGCATAAAAGCTTTCAGAACTGAAGATACTGCTTCGGAACACGGATTGATAACTGAGATGATGACGTACACTAAGAAAAATGACAAACGAGATTGGAAACATCGACAAACCATTACGAGAATTTCCTGCTCGAATATCAGATCGTGGAATGGAAAAGACCAGGAAACCATCTTAGAAGTAACCAAACACTATATATATATATATATATATATATATATATATATATAATAGATAACTGCGGATTATCCGAAACAAAAAAGAAGGGGAAAGGAACAACTAACTTTGCAGATTATGTAATTAGTATGTACTAATATACAATGGCAAGGAAAAACAGGATACAACTCACTCAGACGTAGGAATATTAATTCACAGAAAGTATGCAAAACATTAAATACACTGGCGCTGTCCGTTTGGCTACTACTAGTGACTAGTAATCACACATGCTGAGGTCAGGCTCATACAATAGTACAGCGTGACGTCAGCATGTGTCACTACTAGTCACTAGTAGTAGCCAAACGGACAGGGCCACTGTATATCACTTCGTAACCTATATGCACCAGATATCTCAAAACCTAGAGAAGAATCTGGGAACGTCTACGAAAAGCTACAAGATAGTGTAAATGAAATGAGAAACTAGGATAAACTTGTATTAGTCGGAAACTTCAATGCTCGTGTCGGAAATTAAATGATATCCAACGTTTTAATGAGCCTATCATCAATGAAAATTACCTAATCGATTTCTTCGCCAGAAATTAATTTACAACATATACTTCCTGTATAAAGATCTGCATAATTACTCCTGCAACAATACAAGAGGCCCAAAATCTAGGATTGACTTCATCGAAACCAAGAGAGGAATCAACCCAATACAAATACTAGAGGTGAGAGCTCTAAAGCCAGCTAACGAAGACTATCAATTAATAGTATGTAAAATGTTCATGTGAAGACCTATCAAAATCAAAAAAGATCCTGTGTACGAAGAGAAATATAATATTAAATATAATAGTATGTAAAATGTTCATGGGAAGACCTATCAAAATCAAAAAAGATCCTGTGTACGAAGAGTAATATAATATTAAATATAATAGTATGTAAAATGTTAATGGGAAGACCTATCAAAATCAAAAAAAGATCCTGTGTACGAAGAGAAATATAATCTCGAATCATTATCATTGGAGAGCATGAAAAGTCTACACGATGAGAGATTAACAAACAAATTAAAAGGAGACAACATAACTAACTGGGGTATAGAGAGATTAAAAAATGCATAGATTGGACTATCGAGCAATGGAAGAATGTTTTATTCACGAGTGAAATTCGAAATCAATTATAATAGCTAAGTGGACGAAACTATATCTATATAAGAGAAGAACAAACATACGCTAGTTGTAACCTTGTTAATTATTAGAGCATTAGATTTGGAGGTGGCGGAATCATGTTTGGGGTGGAATTAGTTGGGAGGGACGCACCGAACTTGTAGAAGTAATTGGACGAATGACAACGAACCAGTATATCGTATACCTATTGGCAGACTATGTTTTACCTTATATCGGCCATATCCGGTACGACAAATTTGTTCCTTCGAAATAAAATTTACAAAATTTCAAAAATTTGCCAAGGTCTTTTCAGGTTCAATTTGAAACAGTCTCGACATTTTCCTGCCATCTAGATTATATTTCCAATCAAATGACTTAGTTTGAGTGTCATGTCACTGCTATGACGACTCCTGCTTTGACGCAATGGAAGATAGTTTTGGCAATTTTACTGATTTTTATCACTTTTCAAATTAAATTCGTGACGGGTTTATCTTTTGTTTTAGAGAAAAATCGTACTAAGTTTTTTGATTTGGTTGAAAATTGTCTATCCAATGGGCTAAAGTTCATCTTGATTAGACATTTTTCATTTTTATTTTCTTCACTTCTTCGGCTTTACCGCCAAAACGGTACAATTTTTATAACAATATTTTTTCTTATTTTTCTTTGTAATTAAAAGACCTACAAAATTAGATCAACAACAACTTTCTAACATAAGATACAATTTTCTAAGTTCCACAAATTTGCCAAGCTCTACCGGTTCCATTTGAAACAATATCGACATTTTTCCCGTCATCTAGACTATATTTCAAATCAAATGACATAGTTTCAGTGTCATGCCACTACTATGACGACTCCTGCTCTGACGCTATGGAGGATAGTTTTGGCAATTTTACCGATTTTACGAAATTAAATTCGTGACAGGTTTATCTTTTGTTTTAGAGAAAAATCGTACCAAGAGTTTTGAATCGGTTAATAATTGTCTATCCAATGGGCTCAAGTTGATCTTGATTGGACAATTTTCATTTTAATTTTCTGCACTTCTTCGGATTTACCACGAAAACGGTGCACGTTTTATAACAATATTTTTTCTTGTTTTTCTTTGGAATTAAAAGACCTATAAAATGAGATCCCGCACAGCTTTCTGTCATGAAATAAAATTTTCCAAGTTCGGAAAATTTGCCAAGCCCTATATAATATTATACTATTTATAGTATAATATTTTTTCTTGTTTTTCTTTGGAATTAAAAGACCTATAAAATGAGATCCCGCACAGCTTTCTGTCATGAAATAAAATTTTCCAAGTTCGGAAAATTTGCCAAGCCCTTTTCCGCTTCAATTTGCAACAATATCGACATTTTTCTTGCCATATAGACTATATTTCCAATCAAATGACTTAGTTTCATCTAGTTGTCACCGCTAGGACGACCCCTGCTTTGACGCAACGGAGGATAGATTTGTGACGTTTGCGGAATTTTTTTGAAATTTTGCATTTTTGCAGCTTTATCTGTAACTTTGGAGCCATTATAATTGAACCTTCATCGATCAGTTTCGATTGCCTATCCAATGAGCATAAACTCGTTTTTTTTTCGGAAAATTTTCATTTTTTATTTTTCACTTTTCCGGCAGTACACGCCTACTAGTTGACATATATATATATATATATATATATATATATATATATATATATATATATATATATATATATATATATATATATATATATATATATATATATATATATATATATATATATATATATATATATATATATATATATATATATATATATATATATATATATATATATATATATATATATATATATATATATATATATATATATATATATATATATATATATATATATATATATCCGCTGGCCTTTTCTACCACAGTGTCGTGTAAAGTATACATTTTATAATAATTAATAACATTAACAATTTTGCCGAATATTGTTTATCCAACTTAAAGGTTTTGAGTCCTTTCTTTGTACCTTGTACTATCCATGGACAGCATTATCGCATATTTGAGATATGATTTTCTTAAAAAATCTATATAAATTAAGGAGAATATGAGCTCCTTCATTTATTTAGATTTTTTAAGAAAATCATATCACAAATATGCGATAATTTTGTCCATGGATGGTACAAGGAAGATATGGCGAAAGATTAATGAAAAAATTAAATGAAACAGTTTGCTAGGAAAATTTAAACAAGGCGGTGGATCAGTTATGGTTTGGAGTGCGATGTCGGCGACTGGTCTAGGAAACTTAGTATTTATTGATGGCACAATGGACAACGCAAAATCTCAGGATATTTTACGTGTCAATAATAAGTATCTTGGAAACCAATGGATAGCAATATATAGCAACAGGACAATGATCCAAAACATACTGTATTCGTTAAAAAAACGAATGCTACACAATGTACTGAAACAGCTACATTCTCCACCTCTTATCTCAACCCCAATTGAACATAGTTGGGCTGGAATAGAATGAAGAATTCGAAAATTACAAATAAAGTAACACTAATGGGCCATTCACAATAAGCGCGGTAGTGGTAAGGTAGCGGTAAGCAATATTTTGCATGGCTATAAAAATTCAGACGTTCAGAATTGGGCAGTAATGCTATGCGATAATTATGGTATAGATAATTACCCATGTTCTGTCATAGTTTTACTGCGCTGCTGTAAACGCCCGCATTTCTATACATGTGTGTAATTTCGCTTACCGCTACGCTACCCCTACCGCGCTTATTGGGAATGGCCCATAAGGCTACACCAGTGTTGGTCAGACGGATAAGTCCGCGACCCACTTTTGCGCTTAAAAAAAATCAAAGGACACCCTGATGTGTAGAAAAACATACCAAATGAGGTGTAATCAATTTTTTACTTGGGACCTCCCAAATATTTTATTTTATATTCTCCAAGTGGGACCTCCCACTTTAAAAATCACCAGGCTACACTACAGAATGTTATGCTGAAATTTCGTCAAATGTAGACTCTAGTGGAATGCCAAGATGACTGCAGGCAGATATTAATTTGAAAAAACAACCTACCAAATACTAATCTATCATCTAAGACCATTTTTTGTGTTACTAATCAAATATTTAGTTGTTTTCAATATTCTGTGTAGTGTATATAGACTTTTGTGACCTTTAAATTCTATATATTAAAGGGCTTTAGGATATTTATAATAGAATTCTACTGTTATTATCTTTTTAAATAAACTCTGCTGATATAAAATATTGATATTAATACAAAATACTTAATACTCCAATTAAACATTGAATAAAATAACATAGAAAATACTACCATCAATGGGATTAGAAGCTGCTACCCCAACTTTTATACTGCCAGCACTGTGCTGACAGTAAAAAACGAATATGAATTAATAAAGGAGATGAATAAAACTACTATGTTTTTTTATCACTTGTAAAACATAGAAGTTTTATTAATCTCCTTTATTAATGCATTACCAAGTAGTAGACGCTAAAACCATTCAATTTCTGAATATGAATTAAGCAATCCTATACTAGGAGTAGGAGTATCAATATCGTGTATTCCCTCCTGGAGCTCTAATCGGCCATTTACAATAAGCGCGGTAGTGGTAAGGTAGCGGTAAGCGATATTTTGCATGGCTATACAAATTCAGACATTCAGAATTGGGCAGTAATGCCATGCAATAATTATGGTAGAGATAATTACCCATGTTCTGTCATAGTTTTACTGCACTGCTGTTAATGCCCGCATTTTTATACATGTGTGCAATTTTGCTTACCACTACGTTACTCCTACCACACTTATTGTGAATGGCCCATAATAACTGCTTGCATCCGTCTAGGCATGCTACCAAGCAAATTTTGAATAATATCTTGACGAATTGCATTCCATTCCTTTTGTGCTGCAATTTTTAATTCGTTTCTGGCTTTTGGAACGGGATTACTTGGTCGTATGAGAAGGTTTAACTATCCCACATGTGTTAATAAGCTGTCACTATACATGGTAGTATTTTCTGTTTTTTTTTATTCAACTTTGATTTGGAGTATTAAGTATATTGTATTAATATCAATCTTTTAAGTAAGGGTTTGATTCGTTACATATCAAACATTAATTTATTCATTATCCGTCACACAATAACCATTTCACCCTTTGGCAATTAATTCAGGAAACCCCGTCGAACGACGAGAATTGTATCAATATTGCTTAATTATTGCACATTTGATGGGAGTATGTAGACATTTGTGACCGACTGTACACCATCAGCTGATCAAACAATAAGAAAGATCAGCTGTTCATGAACTGCAACGTTTAAATAGCGAATAAAATAACTAGCTATATAAGCGCATCGTAAACCCCAAAACAAGTAAACGTGAAATAAACACGTGAGAATAACTCGAATGACGTTTTAATTGTTTAGGTTTAGTGATGTAACTCCTATGCACGCGTTGATTTTACAATCAAGCTACTTTTCATGGGGCATACTTTGTTTCCGACCCGTTTTCACAATTAAGGGGCGTCATTATTCAATCAAGTCGCGAAACGTCCATGTAGGCCGTCGACTATTTTCGAGGTGGCAAATCGCGCGACGGCCCCCTCGCAGGGGCTCTAATTAGTAAACCAGCGCGCGAGGGGGGCACCGCGGCCACCAGGGACGAGAGCGCAGAGAAGAGGGCCGACGAATTAAAAAAGCATTTATACAAACTGTAACTGTGCAATGAAATGATTGCCTGTTGCCAAGCCGAGGCTCGGCCTTGTTTTACTGCACTAGACTGCACCGCGTCACCTTCATACGAACTTTGCACGTATACACACACAATTATTATTATTACACATTCACTGTTTTTTAAATTTAAATTGTAATCCAAAAAAAAAACTGTAATCCTGTGATTTTTTTGTTTGGGGGGGATGTGCTCACCTATTTTTCTCCAATTCGTTATGGGACGTCCTGCAACAATAGAAGTGATTTAATTATTAGTTCGAATAGTAGTGAGAACAAAGAAAGTTCGTGCGCGCCTCCAGCAATGCTCACCTGTTTCCCTGAGATTTTTTCGTCTTTGGCCTTTTCGCTGCGTTTCTGAGATCGTCGTGCATCGGCAGAGCCGCCGCGTACCCATGTTCCGCCTCTGCGAAAAAGAACACTAATAAAAAATCAGCTGATGCCTAAACATCGCGCATCCAGGGGGTTCACTCAACCACCCACCTCTGTCGCGCCTCTCCAGGTATTCCGCGGCGCGCAGCAGTTCGGCGATGCTCATGTCTGATTACTGCTTGTAATTGTTTAATAATTTCTGCTATTAGTTGGTTCTAAAATGGGGGGGTTGGTCGCGCGCACAGCAGACAAAGGTGACGATTTTTTCGGAAAACAACTAAACCGCAACACGCCCCGCGCGCACTCTCTGGCAACACACTGACTGGCGAATTTATCGAACTCGCGCTGCTCTCCGGGGCCCGCGACGCTCGTGCAACCTGCGCCTAGGCAAGTGCGCCGCCTCCGAGCTGCCACGACACCGGACTCGAGAGAGAAACAGCTGGCTTGTGTTTACAACACGTTCATAATGCGCCCGCACCACTGACAGCTCGCCGATACCACGCACACAGACCGACAATTTTTTTTATATAGAAACGAATCTGTGTGTGTGTGCATAGATTTTTTTAGGGCCACAATGAAGAATACGCGACTCCTCTAGCGTGAAAATTACCATTCTTCTTAGAGGGTAATTACACCACTCTTCTGCCGTCTGTAACGTCAGGGATTTAATTGTTTAAACACAATTCGATACAAGCCCACGCACATTAACATTTAACAGACTTCGTGCGGCGCGGTTTATTAATTTTATGATGTTTTGAAACCAAATAAGGATAATTCATTGCGCATTGTTCTTTAAGGAATCGTATAATACCTCATTTAGAATACACAGTCAGTGTTGCAGATATCCTACTGGGTCCAATAAGCTCATCCCACGTCATAAAAGTAAATTGCC
Source organism: Lordithon lunulatus (assembly GCA_963942505.1). Classification (NCBI taxonomy): domain Eukaryota; kingdom Metazoa; phylum Arthropoda; class Insecta; order Coleoptera; family Staphylinidae; genus Lordithon; species Lordithon lunulatus. The sequence continues at coordinate 54,114,930 of OZ012669.1, forward strand.
GTGTTATTTAATGCTAATTTTAATATTTCATAAAAATGTGATTTAATATCCAGCTCAATGGCCGAGGAGTTAAAGGTGTCGTGTGTCGTCTTGTACTGAGCATATTTACCTTAACTTCACAGAAAACCTCTGAAAATTGTGGTAGGTGATTCGCTCATACTCCCCGAGCTCGAATTTTCGCAAATCACCTTTCACAGTTTTCAGAGGTTTTCTGTGTGGTTAAGATTAATGATTAATGATCTTCTGAAATTTTCCTTTTACTGCCCGAAAAGCCTCAGGACTGATAGCCCTATCGAGATAGAAGCTATTTTTACGATTTTGTAGTTTTTAAAAGTAAATTTATAAATATTTCCATGGACATATTTCGAACTTTGCTAACACATTGGCAACGCTGTAAAACCAACTGGACTTGACTGAATATATAATTGAATACCGGTGTAAACTTTCTAATTACTGTTTTAGTATAATTATTTTAGTTCGTCCTGCATATTTTTAAGGGTAAATAAGTAAGCATAACTTAAAATTGTAGGCTATCTTGGCAATCTTGTCTCCGAGAGCAATTTTTAACCGACGATCCAGAATTAAGGAAATGTAATTCCACATACTGGGTAAACGCAACCCACCTACCAACCCGCACTTGCCAGCGTGGAAGGTCACCGGCTAAAAATCTTCTTATGAGAGACAACAACAGTAGAAGTCTTCCGATCACGGTAGAAACCGGCACAGACAGACAACAGAGGGTGCGAAAAATCCCCGGATTGGATCAGGCTACCACAAGAAAAGAAAATTGCAAATCGCCACATATAACACTCGAACACTGTCAACCAAAGAAAAATTACTAGAACTAGAGAAAGAACTTCTACACATTAAATGGGACGTAGTAGGTATTAGTGAATTCAGGAAGAAAGGTGAAGGCCAAATGACACTAAAATCAAGAAACATCATCTACTACAGAGGAGAAGAAGAGTCCACCCTAAGAGGAGTTGGTATGATCATCCACAAGAAACATGCCAAGAACATCACTGAGATTGGAAGCATAAGCTCGAGAGTCGCCTACTTAATACTTAAAATAAACCAAAGGTATAATCTTAGAATCGTGCAAGCATACGCCCCCACTACCAGCCACGCAGATGAAGAAGTCGAGTTTCTATGAAGACGTTTCCACAGCTATGAGCTACTTCAAGTATACAATACACACTTCTAATTGGCGATTTTAATGCCAAAATTGGTGGAAAACAACAAGAAGAAGACATTTCCATTGGAAACTACGGGCTTGGTCAAAGGAATGAAAGGGGAAATCTACTATTGGAATTCTGACTACAATATTGCCTCTACGCAATGAACACGTAAAAAGAAGAATAACACGGAAGTGGACCTGGAGGAGCCCAGATGGAGTCACAAAAAATGAACTAGACTACATCATAAGTGACCGGAAGAACATAATACAAGATGTCACAGTACTAAACAAGTGTTCAGTTGGCAGCGATCACCGTATGGTCAGGGCAAAGATACTGTTAAACATAAAAAAAGAAAGATCTGAACTAACCAAAAAAAACAAGAAACTAACAAATGGACATCTATCAACAACCAGATACATACAAACAAATGATACAAACAAACTTACAAGGACTAGCGAACATGAGGCTTGAAGAAGTAAATGATACCATCGTTTCTGCGCTAAAAGAGGCAGTAAGTAAATGCAAATCTAAAGTGGAAAAGGAGAGTGGACAATTAAGTACATACACAAAACAGATTATGAAACACCGAGGAGACCTAAAATATAAAGACTCACAAGAATATAGAAACTTAAATAAAGAAATATCTAAAGAGACGCGGAAAGATAAACGTTAATTCAACACCGAAAAGATCTCCGAAGTTATAGAAAGGAATAGAAGCATGAGGGTAATGAACCGAGAACTAGCTATTGGAAGAAACGACATCCATATATTAGCAGATGCAAATGGAATCATAACAATCAATAAACACAAGTTCATAGACATAGTTGAACATTTCTACAGAGAACTATATAAAATAACAGATAACCACCATGAATACCCTAAAATAGTTTAAATCAAGGATCTGATGATGTTCCTGACATCACAATAGAGGAAATTAAAATGAAAAATAGTAAGGCCCCGGGTGAATATGAAATAGTGATCGAAGCCATAAAAGAAGGCGGAGAAAAACTTATCCAAGCACTCCATACTCTGTTCAACAAGTGCCTCAGCGAGGAGAACATCCCGTCAAAATGGAACAATGCTTTGATTATCATCATGCATAAAAAAGAGAACCCAACAGACCTCGCAAACTACCGGCCTATCAGCCTCCTTTCACACTTTTGTAAGCTGTTTATGAAGATCATAACTAGGCGACTAACATAAAAGCTAGACTTTTATCAATCCAAGGAGCAGGCTTTGGCACACACGACCACCTACAGGTAGTCAAGTCACTCGTCTAAAAATGTGTCTAAGCCTCTAGTCCGCATATTCGTCGACTACGAAAAGGCGTTCGTCTACGAAAAGGCGTACGACTACGAAAAGGCGTACGACTACGAAAAGACGTTCGACTACGAAAAGGCGTTCGACTACGAAAAGGCGTTCGACTCCATCAACCAACGAAAACTAATTGAAGAACTAGCTGAATAACGTTTAGACCACAGATACTCCACACTAATCAATAACATATACAAACATACAACTGGATGCGTGAGACTGCACGAAGACACCAACAAATTCGGCATAGAGAGAGGGGTACGGCAGGGAGACAACATCTCGCCCAAACTATTTACTACACTGTTTGAATACATGTTTAAGAAGATGGACTTCGAACATTTGGGGGATAACATCGACGGAGAGAAACTAAGCCATCTGCATTTTGCCGACGATATTGTGCTTATAGCAGACTTTGTTGAAGAAGCTAGAAGTATGCTCGAGAAATTAAGCTCTGCCTCACACCAAGTTGGCCTAAAAACTACGCTACAACACAAATTATGACCAACCTGGTATTGCGTGAAACCATTTCAGTAGATAATGTAAAATTAGGGCAGACTGCCTCCTACAAATATCTTGGATACAAGATTCGAATTGGTAGTAGTAGTAACAAATGAACTCTACAGGCGAGTAGGACTAACCTGGGCCGCTTTTGGCAAACTGCGACACGTATTTAAAGCTGATATACCCATGTGCCTAAAAAGAAAGGTGTACGACCAATGCGTATTACCTGTCCGGAGCTGAAACGCTAACACTGATAAAAAAATCTATAAACAAAATCAAGGTAACAGCGAGCTATGGAGAGGTTCATGTTAGGAATAAAACTACGAGACAAAACACTATAATACGGCAGAAACTGGAGTCGCAGATGCTGTAGAGATGATTGCCAGCCTGAAGTGAAATTGGGCAGGCCACGTAGCACGAATGACGGATGACAGGTGGATAAAATGAATTGTCGAATAGAGGCCTAGACAAGAGGCCTATAGAAGCAGAGGCCGACCTCCTACGAGATGGAGCGACGATTTAAAACGTATCAAACCCAATTGGATACAAGCAGCGCAACAACGGGAAGAATGGATGAAACTAAGGGAGGCTTATGTCCAGCAGTGAACGCTACAGGCTGCTTGATGGTGATGATGATGATCCAAAAAATGATGAGAGACACACAAATACTATCAATCTTATGAAATTAAATACAAATATGCTCCGAGATGAAGAAACAAGACACAGCATGAAGACGGACATCAACGACAAGCTCCGGCAGATTGTAAAAAAAAAAATTAGAAGCAAATCTATATTTGCGTCTACATTTTTTTATACAATCTGCCGGAGACATGGAACAACATAAAGGAAGCGCTGATGGATGACAGCAAAGATAATTTGAGATTGAAAACTAACAACTCTCAATCTTCCAAAGAACAGTGGATGACAAATAAAATTTCGGCACTCATGGAAAACAGAAGACAATACTAAAACAAGGATATGAATAAATACAAAGAGATACAACAGACAATAAGAAGAAATATTATATACGCTAAAGAAACATTCATGGTAAATCGATGTGAATTGCTTCAACGGAGGTATGATTCCTTTAACCTTTATAAAAAAATCAAAGAATTCTGTAGCACGGGAAGGAAAAAACAAAATGGGATGATAAAAGACAACAACGAAAATATTATAATGAACATAGATAAAAAGATTAAAAGATGGAAAGAATACATACAAAAAACTATTAAACTATTTGAGGACACTAGAAATGAAACACACATAACGGAAACTTTCCACGGACCATTAATAACAGCTGAAAAAGTAATATATGCTATCAAAAATCAAAAGATAGAACGGCAGTAGAGCCAGATGAGATACCAGTAGATATTCTTAAAGTAATTGAGGAAGACAAAATTAACATCATGGTAAATCTGTATAATACCATCTATATGACCAGAATTATACCATAAGAATGGATAAAGTCCATACATATTCTACTACCAAAGAAACACAATGCAAGGGATTGTTCAGATTTTAGAACAATTAGTTTGATGAGCCACACGGTTGGCAAGGATGCATATTATCGCCGGGATAGTTCTGGATAGTTGGCTGGAGTGTAACATAGGTACAGACTCGTAGGCCTCAAAATGGGCCCATTGTGAAGGCTACTTACTCGTCCCATCAGCCAATTCTGCGTGCGAGCTGCAAAACTCAGGCGGGTGAGGAGGTGCCAATGCTGGCCATACTACGCCAGCTAGTATTAGATGCCTAGTGTTTACTAGAGCTGGGCAGAGGCATATTACATGCTCTGTTGTTTCTAAGTTCTAGTTCTTCATTGCATCCTCTACATAACGGGCTGTCCACCAGACCCATCGTGTGAAGGTGTTTGTTTAGCCGGCAGTGGCCAGTTAGGATGTTGGTCAATAATTTCAGATTAGTTATCGGCGGGACTATTTAATATGTAGTCAGAGTGCTTATTCAAAGAAGCCATTAACGAAGACTTCTGTGGAATAGTTTTAAAAGGGCAAACTATCAATAACATCCGATACACGGACGATACTGCGATAATATCAATAACCATCCACGATCTTCAGAAAATGCGTCAAGACATTAGTCAATCATATGGACTCAAAATGAATTTGAGTCAAACTAAAATTATGGTCGTCACAAAGAACAATGACAATATTATACCACCCATATTAATAAACAACATCATACTCGAAAGAGTTATGCTTAAAGCATCATTCACATAGAGATTAGTGCAGGGGTAGTGCAGTTGACAGTGTAGTTGGTAGTGTAGTTGGTAGTAGCGTTATAATTTGATGCGTTCAGATAGAATTAATATCATGAAAGCGTGGTGTAAAACTTCCAATACTTAGGGACTCGAATCGAAGACAACAGCGAACAAACCATAGAAGTTAACAAGCGTATAGAAATAGCAAGAGCCACCTTTGTCAGAATGAAAAAACTATTCGTAAATAAGAAGCTTTCGTTTAGCATGGTCTAGCATTATTAGTCGCCCCGTGGCGTGCGGTATCACAGTCGTGCGCCGCCGGTTGTAAGGGCCGAGGTAGAATTTTGCGCATCGGAAGCGGCAAATAGAACAAGAAATAATAAGCCCGTACCAGCCCAGAGTGATAAACGAAAGGCACTTTTGAGAACTCAACCTAACCTTGAGAGTGCGAATAATGCGTTGCTATATTTTTTTAACGTTATTATATGGGGTGGAATCGTGGACATAGCTAGAGTCGTTTGAGATGTGGATATACCGCTACATCCTCAAGATAAGGTCGTCCAGGGTCGAACCTAGTAAACAACGAAGAAGTCATTAGAAGGAAGAATGCATAAAGAAAACGAATTAATCCTCACGATTTAAAAATGAAAGCTAGAGTATTTGGGACACATTACCCGGGGAGATACTCGATTCTCCAACTAATTATGCAGGAAAACTCCAAGGAAGAAGAGCCGTAGGGCGTCGAAGAACCACATGGTTAAAGAACCTACGAGAATGGTATGGACAAACGACAATACAACTTTTTAGAGCAGCTGCGTCAAAAGCCGTGATGATTGCCAACTTCCGATAGACGGCACCACAAGAAGAAGACCAGTAAGAGTTAAGAGCTGACAAGTCCAGAGGTGATAAGAGTTGCGCTTGAGAATACAGTGAAGAATTTACAAGGAAGTGGCCACACCAAAATATCTGGTATGGACACCACACGACTTTCCGAATTACATTGACATTTAAGACATTTTGGACATTCTTGACATTATTGTATTTATTTATTTTCTCATATTTTTCCTAATTTTCCCTTTTCTCCAATTTTCCCACAATTCCTCAGATTTCGTCACATTTTCTCTCATTTGCCAACATTTTTCCAAATGTTTCAGGATTGCCCACATTTTGCCACGTTTGTCACCATGGGACACCACACGACTTTCCGAATTACAGTGACATTTTTGACATTTAAGACATTTTGGTCATTTTTGACATTATTGACATTTTCTCATATTTTTCCTAATTTTTCTTTTTCTCACATTTTCTCAGATTTCGTCACATTTTCTCTTATTTGCCAACATTTTTCCAAATTTTTCAGCATTGCCCACATGTTGCCACGTTTGTCACCATGGGGCACCACACGACTTTCCGAATTACATTGACATTTTTGACATTTAAGACATTTTGGTCATTTTTGACATTTTCTCATATTTTTCCTAATTTTTCTTTTTCTCACATTTTCCCACAATTCCTCAGATTTCGTCACATTTTCTCCCATTTGCCAAGATTTTTCAGCATTGCCCACATTTTGCCACGTTTGTCACAAAAAAACTTCTATCTTTATAGGGCTATCAGCCGTGAGGCTTTTCCATCGGTCAAGGGAGAAGCGCAGAGGAGTTTAATCACCCGGTATTTACCTTAACTTCACAAAAAAACCTCTGATATGTTGTGAAAAGTGATTCGCGAAAATTCAGTCCCCGCTGGGGATCGAACTCAGGCTCCCCAATGCTCAGTACGAGACGGACGACGCCTCTAACCACTCTGCCAGACCCAGCTCAGTGGCCGAGAGGTTAATCACATTTTCACATATAGTCATTACTTTTTGGATTAATAGCAATCCTTTAAGTAAGAGTTTAGTTATTTATATTAAAAATCCAATCATTCATTATCTGTCGTGCAATAAGCATTTCACGCTTTGGTAGGTGATTCACGAAATCCACCCAGTACCATTAATAAATGTAACTGTGGGTGCAGCGTCTTACCACCCCTTACACTGTCTATTATAACACACGGGTTGTAACACAGTTCTTCAGAATTACATACAACACCGACACAACCCAGCGATTTCCGCAACCATTACCCACGCCAAGCTACCAAATGACAAATGGCGGCCTAGTCCCCACGGAAATTTACAAAATTCATCTTACCTGCGCAATTCTGTACGGAATCCTCGCGGCCTCTGCTTGCACTTATTTAGTCGCCCCCGCTGCACCATTTCACACACACACATGCCCTCTTTAGAACCAGTTTTCTTAAAAATATTGAGAGACGCCGGCCAAAGACGTACAGACACGCGTCAAATGAAGAAAACACTACCAACCTAACAGGGGAATATGACGCGACGTAAACTGAAAATAATTGTAAACTAATATATGAATTGCAATTATTAAGCAAATTAATGTTTTAATATATGTAATTAAACATGTTTTAGTAGATAAATTAATTAATTATAGCTGATTTAAAGCAAATAATATCTAGTGACTTTATGTTTGTTATGTTGGCAGCACTGCAGAAACAGCTAAATGTCATATTTTTTTTTAAACAAAGTCGTGATGTGATGTGATTTAATTATTGTAAGTGTTGGCTGGGAATTATTGCTGTATATAATGGTGAGATTAAAGAGATGCAGGATATACCGGTGCGGGTAAATAATGTTGATTCTTATTATGATTATGTACACGATATCGGTAGCGTTATTGAATTGTCTCCGGGTAAATTATTATTATATAACCAAAATTCATCTCACCTGCGCAATTCTGTGTGGAATCCTCGCGGCTCCTAATAAATTATTATTATTAATAGTTAGTATAATACCAAAGAAAGTAGAGGAAATGGATTTTTGGAAGAAATTAGTGTTTCCTTTTTAATATTTTCAATACCATACACAAAAGTCATGCATAACCTATTTTCTGGTGAAATACGGAATATAATTTAAAATAACCAATCACGCTGCTTTTAACGATATTGTTTTAAACAATCAATCGTGAGACTTCTTCTCCGCAGACAAACATCATAAAAAACAAAATTGAGATTGCAAATTTGTGATTAGCCACGGATGCGTGACCGCACATTTAACCATAGCGTACCTGCTGGCAGAGCGTGGGCGAAGGGAGCGGCTAAACGTGTTTTATGGCAGTCGCTACCCCCACAGCGACAAGTGGTTTTGTAATCTGAGAGAAAACATCATCAATAATATATTTACAAAAAAAAAGTTTGTTTTGGGGGGAGGCCCAGCCCACCTGTTCCCTTTTAATTGCCAGGTGTGTGCATTCATTTTAATATTGATTCAGAATGAAAGAAAGATTTATCGCCTCAACAGCCCTATCGCTACGGCTGTAACTACAACGATTACTATTAATATTTATTCTTTCTTACTACAACATAACATTGACAGTATTATTGATGCCTTAGCACCTTAGGATCAATAATACTGTCAATTTGTGTGACAATTGTATAAGTACAATTGTCACACTATTTGAATTGTATGTAATACTATTAAATTAATTTCAAATCCTTTTAAGAGCCAATTTAAGCCATCGAAGTTTTTGTATAAACTTGTTTTATATATATATTTAAAACAAGTTTATACAAAAACTTCGATGGCTTAAAAGGATTTGAAATTAATTTAATAGTATTACATACAATTCAAATAGAAGTGTGACAATTGTATAAGGCACCTTACGATCAATAATACTGTCAATATTATGTTATATATATATATATATATTTATCCATATCCATACTCCACACTCAGTAGGGTAGGAAAACCCTGGCTGCCTGTGCCTCTTCAGCGGATGCTAAGAGTCCCCCTACTTGTAACAGCCCCCACTAGCTGTGTATTTTATACTTTCTGCTCCACTCACTTCTGGTTATGTTACTCAGGGCTTGCCACTCTACCACTCCACATACCAAAAGTTGTACAAGCTCTCAAGTAATATCCTGCTTATCTTGCCACAACTACAATTATACAGTTTTACATCTTTTTTAGAAACAAAACAAAAATGAGCAGCTGTTATTAATTGTAATACAAACATAGAGTAGGGTATGTTTGTAGATTACTCTGTTTCCACTATAGAATTTGTGGGCATGGGTCCCATCTCTATCTATTGGTGTTGAAGATTCTGTTTTTTTAGTTTATTGGTTAGTAATAAATTACTACAATAGTTAATATTTGTGCAACAACATATAGGACGATAGGTTTATATTAATATAAAGACCATAAAAATATCAAAACTATTAAATTTATTTATTTTATATTCAATTTATATATAACCTTTAAGTGCCCTCTGGGGTTAATATATAAAAAACTCACCCAATTGAACCCTTAAAAGATACATATAACTACAATTATTTATTCCGATTTCATTCAATTGATTAGTATACTATATACTATAGCCGCTCCAGTGCCATAATAGATTTTAAAATGTAACCAGTTTCGACTTCAACCTTCAACTGTAGGCTCCAGCACAGCGCCACTATATGCCAAGTCCCAGTAGTGCTCCACTTTGTGTTTTTTAAAATGCTCGCGAGCCATTTTTTCCGTTGGACACACCTTGAACTTTACCTCACCGAAATTACGCTGTTTGCTGGTACCCTCCCAGACTAGCGAACATTTGTTTGGCACCTCATTGCCATCTGGGTCTTTTACTATGTCTTCTTCCCATTTTATTCGATTCAACATCAATCTAAAAGTCACATACTTAAGTAAAACTACACCTAGGTATTTACAGTGCAAATGAAAATGGGTTTTACAAAACTAATATGATTTTATAGTGCTTTAAGCACTAATCAGTGGCTTTACAATTTTATAGTAACACAAACATAGTATTACTACTGATAGTGTTTATACAAATGAACTATTTGTATGTATGGATGTATGTTTGTAACCAAATTCTGAGAAAACGGTCAATAGATCGCGAGTCAACTCTCTATTTTTTAACTAGCAATGTAGTGGTCCAGGGCAGCAGTTGAAGCCTTGTACCACTGCACTGCCATGGACTGTCTCAATCCTTCCCCTTTCAATTGAACTATATTTGAGTAGTCTCAAAAGGACTTTTTGTATTATAAGTTTATCTCTATGTTGTTTTGGGAGAAAGAATATTATTATTATATATTTAGTGTACCTTTTATATCGTTTTTGTTGTTTTGGACCCCCCTCCACAACCACAACAGAACAATCAGGATATAACATAACACATCCAGTCATAAACAACTGTTTGGCATTCGTTTCAATTTTGAATTTTTTGGAAGCCAACTCGTGCAAGTCCCTGATCCTAAATATGGACACAAACACCCCACAACTTGTATCCTCCTTAATCTTCTTGATTTTCTTATCCCTCTTTTGTTCAACCGTCAATTGCCGTGCCGCATTCGCCTCCTCGTGCGCCTTCTGCCGTTTAGCCATCTGCTCGCGGACATGCGCTTCAATTTTTGTAGGGTCCTGCACCGCCTCAGTGCCTAATACCCTCATTAGATTTGATATCCGTAGTTTGGGTTCTGGGGGCGCTTCAAGACCTAATCGAATTTTCTCTTGTTCTTCTTTCCACATCTCGCGCCTGTTCTGTCTGCGCAGCTTCTTGCGCTCTTTTTTCGTGAGGAACACTGGCATATAGACGGGCTTGATTGGATCAGCTAATAACAAAAAATATTAACATATTCAGGGCCAGTTGATCAAGAGTTGGTTAAACTCAAGGACTATATACAACAGGACATCGAAATTGCATAAGCACATTGTAGACTAGTGACGCGCAATTTTTGCCGATTTCACACATACCGTGTTGCCATCCATATGTTTGTTCTGAAATAGGCAGCTTTATTTATATCTACCAGATGCGTACCACAGCAGATTTAAATTCCCCACCCTATTATGGGGTAATTTAAATTCGCTGCCCAATTTACAAGCCCGATTGCAAACGTATTTAAAGGTATTTATCGCCCCAAATATCCCTGGCAGACCATAGATCGATGACAAAGCATTTTTGCCGTCACCGGATTGGTCCACAGAAACTGCAACGTCCTCTTGTGTAGTCCTTGGGGTGAAACTCGGTTTAAATGAGTCAGATGTCGATGCGCAGTGTTTAAAGCGCATCCACACGTGACAACTTAAACTGAGTTTATTGTTAAACTCGGTTTAAGCTAGTTTACTGGCCCCATATTCACCAACGTTCCATAAATCTATCAATAACTATTGAACCCATAAGTATTCGTTGTTATAGCAACAAGAAATACATTACTTTAGATTCTCTCTATTGGAAACACTGAGAATTAAGCAAAATATGTCATTAAAGCTCTAATCACAAGCAATCTTCCAGGTTTTTGAGATTTGTTTTGACAATTTCTGTCACAATGACATTGTCAATTTATCCATTCAATAGCTTATGGGATCCATAAAGTTATGGGATGTTGGTGAATACAGGCATTAGTGGCTTATAATTTGTATATGAAATTTGGCATGAAGTACAAAAACTTACTTGGACATCTCATCTGAGTGGGATGCTCAACAAGATTATTAATAATATGCTTTTTAATCACAATTTTATTGTCACACATTGTATCCAAATTATCCTCCAAAATAACAGAATCCCACCACTCCATTTGTGGGATATCCTCACACAGTCCCTCTGATTTAGCAATCAGTGCCAACTTGGTGGCTGATGAAATTCCAGTTTTCTTTGCAATTTGTGAAATTTCGTTTTGCAACTTTTCTAATTGGGCCTAAAAAAATTAAAATTACTACTGACTGCATATTTTATATGAATATAATAATATTATGTATGTATGTCAGCACTACGAAACATTTTGAACTCCTTCTGCCATGTGTTAGTGAATGTGAAATTTGCTATTTCAGAAAATCATCTTTTGGAACTATGGATTAATACTGTAAAGTTGAGAATTTATGGGGTAAAATATTTTACCTTTCCACTGTTAATATGATACCTTTTTATCCACACTCTGACATATAATTGTTTCCCTAAATCTACTCACAGTATGATTATTATATAGTAGTAAGTAAAAAATATATTCATAAATCAATATAGTGAGGGTGGTATGGATTATTTTCATCAATACCACCCTCACTCTCATCCTCCTCCACACAAACAGTAGTAAGTAAATGTAAATAAAATATCAAGTAACAAGTAATTACCTTCATACGTAACCTCTCAGCAAGCTGTTGGAACTTTCCAGGTTCATGAAAACGTAACGCACGTTTGTTCCTCTGTGCTGGTTTAACACCAATTCTGCTATCGAAAAAGTTGGCCTCACCAGTCTCCTCATGATGCTTGTCACCTTGTGTCCGAAACTGTTCCCGCTTTTGGGCCCTAATGTTAGCCTTTAATGTAGGAGCCACATGAGTTAATTGGACAGCTTTACCACTTTTATCAACAGTCCTACCCTCCTCATCCAAAATTAAAGGTGTTGGTTTATCCGGTGCTGGTAGTTGCACTATTACATTCCCCAAAATCCCAGTTGATAGTTTATTTTTAATTTGTGCTTGTAACTGTGCAATTTTTCTAGCCTTATCTGCATCACCTCTGTTCAACAGGCCCATCGGAATGCCATAAATACTAGCTGGAGGTATTGGGATGTTTACTATGCTTGCAGCTGCAGCACTTTTGGGTGAAACATTATCTAGAGTTCGCTTGCGCTCCTCGATGTGCTTCTGTGCAGTCTCCATCATCTCCTTAATGCGATTACTGGAGAGGCGTTTATCATCGTCTCTACTGGATGGTTTCGCGCGTTTAGATTCCTTGTCGCGATCACGCTCGCGCTCCTTGGGCTCATCATGCGCCCGTTTTTTCGATCTGTGCCGCACATCATCAACCAGATCAAAAATTTTATCAGCCAACCTAGACGCTTTTTTGCCATCTACATAGGATGAAAGTTTATCAATAGTTTTGCGCCTATCGTAATTAGAATCTATACAGTCAATGGCTTTACTGACCAGTGAGGAGTCGCTCGTGCCCAGCAACTTGTACACCGCTTTGTCTATAGACGGCTTCAGCTCGTCGAGCTCTTTGCGCGACAGGTACGCCATTGCTGGGGAACACTGCGTTTTCGTAAAAATTCACACAATTATATCAACGCTCGCATAACGAAACTTGACGGTATTAAGTTTGGTTATGTTTTGCTTTTGAATTGAGTGAAGATAGTTGGGTTTGTTGTAAACAAGGTGGGCAACTTAAATCTAATAACATAAAAGCCTTTCATATTCATACGTGCGCCAATCAGAGGCCTGGTTTGGATCAGCTGTTCTACCACTTAACCAGGAATATAGAATTATAAGCCTATTAGTAGTAAAGTATTAATTGTAAACATTATAACAGGCATTTAATAATTATATATAATTTGCATGCACACGACCACCAATCAGAGATTTGGATCAGCTGTTCTATCTCTCTAACACTCAACCTAGGCAGTAATATAGACTTATACGCCTATTAGGGGTCAACTTAAATCTAATAACATAAAGTTTCATTAAGCTTAGCCTTTCACATTCATGCGTGCGCCAATCAGAGACCTGGTTTAGACCAGCTGTTCTATCCCTCAACCACTCAACCTAGGCAAGACTATAGATTTATGAGCCTATTAGTAGTAAAGTATTAATTGTAAAAAATATGCAGGCATCTAATAATTATATATAATTCGCATTCACACGTCTGCCAATCAGAGATTTGGATCAGCTGTTCTACCTCTCTAACACTCAACCTAGGCAGTAATATAAACTTATAAGCCTATTAGTAGTAAAGTCTTAATTGTAAACATTATGCAGGTATCTAATAATTATATATAATTCGCATTCATACGTCCGCCAATCAGAGGCATGTTTTGGATCAGCTGTTCTACCTCTCTACCACTCAACCTAGGCAGTAATATAGACTTATAAGCCTATTAGTAGTAACATCTTAATTGTAAACATTATGCAGGTATCTAATAATAATATATAATTCGCATTCATGCGTCCGCCAATCAGAGGCATGTTTTGGATCAGCTGTTCTACCTCTCTACCACTCAACCTAGGCAGTAATATAGACTTATAAGCCTATTAGTAGTAAAATCTTAATTGTAAACATTATGCAGGTATCTAATAATCATATATAATTCGCATTTATACGTCCGCCAATCAGAGCCATGCTTTGGATCAACTGTTCTACCTCTCTACCAATCAACCTAGGCAGTAATATAGACTTATAAGCCTATTAGTAGTAAAATCTTAATTGTAAACATTATGCAGGTGTCTAATAATCATATATAATTCGCATTCATACGTCCGTCACTCAGAGCCATGTTTTGGATCAGCTGTTCTACCTCTCTACCACTCAACCTAGGCAGTAATATAGACTTATAAGCCTATTAGTAGTAAAATCTTAATTGTAAACATTATGCAGGTATCTAATAATCATATATAATTCGCATTCATGCGTCCGCCAATCAGAGGCATGTTTTGGATCAGCTGTTCTACTTCTCTACCATTCAACCTAGGCAGTAATATAGACTTATAAGCCTATTAGTAGTAAAATCTTAATTGTAAACATTATGCAGGTATCTAATAATCATATATAATTCGCATTTATACGTCCGCCAATCAGAGCCATGCTTTGGATCAACTGTTCTACCTCTCTACCACTCAACCTAGGCAGTAATATAGACTTATAAGCCTATTAGTAGTAAAATCTTAATTTTAAACATTTTACAGGCATCTAATATAGGCAACTTTATTATCATATTGTCGAAACTTTTATGGTTATGTTATTAATTTTATTTATGGTTATGTTCCCCCATATACTTTAATACAAACATGTCTCTTCTAGAGCAGTTTATAAAAGATTTATACATTTTTCTAACCGGAAAAGACGCGCTGGACAACAACATTATTCGGAAACACACCCGCAAATTGGAATCATCAGGTGATCTCAGTTTTCCTTTGGATATAAACAGCTGGCACAGGTTGCTTTCGGAAAAATCTCTATCACACAAGACCATACTGGATAAATCCACTGAACTAAATAACAAACCAGTTGATTTAACCACACTAATCTCCCAAGAGTGGACTTTAAAGATACAACAATGCCTTGATATCAAAAATAATTGTATTATATACCTAAAGCGAGAAACTGCTTTCAAACAAAGTATACAGCAAGTGATTAAACATAAAAATAATTATGGGGCATTTGATTTGAATCTAGCTCTTCACACAACAGTTGCTGTTAGTGGTGCTGATATGAGCAAACTGAATTTGACTGAGTTAAGGCTGAAAATCACCAATGATGTTGTCAACAACCTTCTTTTATTTAATGGATGTGACATACATAGCACTAACAAGATACTTATTACGGATAAATCATCGGTTGTGGATAATAATGATGGACCAACAATTGTGTGTGGGGCTGTTTTAAATGGAAAAGGTTATAAAGATGTAACGGCTACTGCAGACGATTTTTATAGGTAAATCTTTTGACCCTATTTTATATGGCATTCTAAAAGGCACCTTACACGAACAATATTACTCTCAATATTTTAGAATAATGACAGTATTACTGTATGATAATATGTTTAAAATGTTTATTATTCTAAAATATTGCCAGAATTACTCATTGTGTAAGGTATATTAATGATGTAATGAAGAGAATACTGATCTTTATCTGGATAATTGATTAGTTGATAAATATAAAAGGAGGATTGTAGAAAATATTGACAGTACTAGGATTGACAGTATTATTGACCATGTAAGGTGCCTTATACTATAAAGGCACCTTACATCATTACTATACGTTACTTAATGAGTAATACTGGCAATATTTTAGAATAATGAACATTTTAAACATGTTATCGTACAGTAATACTGTCATTATTATAAAATATTGACAGTAATATTGATCGTGTAAGGTGCCTTATACTATAAAGGCACCTTACATGGTCAATAATACTGTCAATCCTAGTACTGTCAATATTTGCTTCAATCCTCCTTTTATATTTATCAACTAATCAATTATCTGGATAAAGATCAGTATTCTCTTCATTACATCATTACTATACGTTACTTGATGAGTAATACTGGCAATATTTTAGAATAATGAACATTTTAAACATGTTATCGTACAGTAATACTGTCATTATTCTAAAATATTGACAATATTATTGATTGTGTAAGGTGCCTTATAAGGTACCTTACAATACTGTCAATATTTTAGAATAATGACAGTATTACTGTATGATAACATTTTTAAAATATTCATTATTTTAAAATATTGATAGTATTACTTATCATGTAAGGTATAGTATATTGTGAAACCATTCTTTAAGGGTGCTCACTCATCCAACCAGTCAATTTTGTGTCTTATAAAACATTAACATAATACAGTTCTTATCAACTGTAGTTACATTTTTGAATCATAAATTATATGTGTATAAATTTATTATAATAGTGATGGTGATGTGTGATAGCAAATCTTATAATAACAAATAGAATAATCAATAATCTACATCCATTTCTATCATAATTCATCAAATCATACATGATATATTGATGAATGATAATGGATGGAGATGTTGGTCAATTAGTTGCATATTGTTTTTGATAATGAGTTTTTCATTTAATGTTTATAATTTCAGATTTATTGTAGTAATTTTGGATTTACCCAAGTTCTTATTATATCAATAAATCTCTGTTTTTTTAAATAACTTTATTTTTTTAGACAAAGAGCTGTTGACATGCAATTAATGGCTGAGCACAAGTATGGCTTACGAGTGACCTCAAGACCTGGCTGGCAATATTTTTTTAACAAACTTGGAGATGCAGCAGTTACAATTGAGCTTTTACAAAACAAACCTACCCACACAACCACTCTAGATGTCAATAATCATTACATTAAAAGTATTTGGTTACTCTATTTGTGGCATATGATTATTAATATGATACATTTTAGATGCGTCATTCATTCTATATAATTGTGCTCGATTGTCTACTTTATTCAAGGAGTTTGATAAGAAAATATCTGATGGATTGTACCCTGCATTGCCAGATTTTGAAGACATTGATTTTAGTCTTTTAGTGCAGCCTGAAGAATGGCATTTGCTGTTTGTTTATGTGCTGCAGTTTCCATTGATGATTAAGAGTTGTATTAAGGATGTTGAGCAGTGTAGAATCAATGTGCACAATTTGATTGCATTCTTGACAACTATGGCATCAATGTTTAGCGTTTATTACAGGAGAGTGCGGATATTGATAGTAAGTATTTATTTACTTAACAACTGCATTAAGCTGCTCTTGATTTAAATGGTTTGATTTAAATAACCATATAAAATAATATTTTATAAATCAAGTTTATTTATAAAATATTATTTTATATGGTTATTTAAATCAAACCATTTAAATCAAGAATCCTAAACTTATACAAAATTTAAGTTGACTGTTAAATTGGCAAATTTATTTATAAAATATTATTTTATATGGTTATTTAAATCAAACCATATTTGATTTTTCAATATAATACTATTATGCAATTGTTTTAGGATCCTCGTCCACATCTATTTCCAGTACTCTATGCTAGAATATACTTATTAAAAGCTCTTGATCAGGTAATGAAGAATAGTCTAGCTTTACTATATATTGAGCCAATTAAACAAATGTGATATGACAATTTATAATTTTATGTATTAAATTTATATAATTTTTTTTATTAAATATATAATTGCAGTAATTTTTATTTTCCATAAAATTATCATTATTCATTTGAGTACTGGTATGCCTTTAGTCTTCATTCGGCTGTTGGCCGGTGGCTTTTAGACCTATAAAAAAGGACCTTTATTGGCACTTTCTTCACAAAAAACTATATAAATATACCCAACCACAACAAAAATATATAAAAATACAAATAGAAATAAAAATACCACTCCACAAAAATTATAAATTCACATTATACATAACCACTCCTCTGCCTTCGCCACTTTCCTCTCCCACGTGAGCCTCGTGCAGATTTTCACGCCTTCCCCATCCTCGCTTAACCATTCATTCAGCTTTCTGCAGTCTCCCATCCACTCTGCTTTCACACCCCTACATCCTTCGCTAAGGTGCCACCACGTGTCGCTTCCCTTACTACACAGCGCACACGCGATGTACCCCAGACCCATCCACACTTTCCTCCCTCTCTCGTCTGACCCACACCTCGCTCTTGCCATGCATACTTTGTCCTTCCTGCTCCACTCACCCCTGACTAAGTAACTCGGGAGTTTTCCACGCACTTGCCACTCTACGTAGCCAGGGTTGTAGCAGCTCTCAGTCATTCTCACCTGCCTTTTTTGCTACTCAATATCCCTCAATCTCTCTTTTACCTCAGTTCCTAGGCTTCCCATTTCTCTCAACTTCTCCTCTACTCGCTCCTCAGACATCCTTTCTCCATCTACTCTCCGTCCTACTCTTACACCTCATCCATACCTCCCGCACCAGTCTTTCCTCACCCAATTCCTGCAATCTTTCTTCAAACTTCACCACCCTCACACACGACTCCCACAACATACTCATACGGTTCGTCTCCTGCAGCAGCACTGCTCTCGGTGTCGACCTTTCGAGACCTAGCAGACTCTTCAGGAACAAACCTTGCTCTCTATCTATCACATCCCACTCACGCAATCCCCACAATTCCACTCCATAAAACAGTATCGGTTTTACACACGCATCCCAGATCTTATACGCCATTACGAGGTTACCTCCCCACAAACTCTCCCATTTTCTTCTCGCTATCCCCTAAGCCATTCTCGTTTTCGCCTGCATACATTCCACATGCACCCTAAATCCTTCTCCGCTGTCAAACCAACAGCCCAGATATTTAAAGACACTCTCTTAATCATAATTCCCTTCCATTTCAGCTCTTCCACTCTACTTCTTTTACCCCTATTCCTAAACATCATCCATTTAGTCTTCTCTATATTCACCACTAGCCTTCTCTTATCCAGGTACCTTTCCATTCTGTCCAGCATCTCTTCCACTCTCTTGGAAACTAGCACTAAGTCATCCGCATACGCCAACATCCAGACCTTGGTTCGCACCACCACGACCCCTCCAGCCTGTCCTTTCCTCAGCACCTCCTCCAACTCGCTTGTGTATAGATTGAACAGGAGGGGGCTTAGTGGGCATCCCTGCCTTACTCCCACATTCACCCTAAATTTCTCTAACACTTCACCATTCACTCTTGCTTTTGCCCACGACTCATTATATAACTTTCTCACCCACTCCACATCTTCATCTTCCATGCCCAATCTATCCAAACACTCCACGAGTTTTCCTCTAGGAACTGAGTCATACGCCGCTTTCAGATCCACACACACCGCATACACTCTCCCTTCCATTCCAACGCTTCCTCCACCATTCTCACGAGCGTGAAAATTTGCTCCGTCGTCCCTCTTCCCTTTATAAAATCACCCTGGCATTCCGGCAGCAGCCCTTTTCTGTCCACTTCCCTCTCTAATTTGCTTTTCACCATTGTCATGATCACCTTATATCCCGTACTCATAACTGTAATACCCCTATAGTTCTGCACCTCCGAGGCCGCTCCCCCTTTATGAACCGGGACCACCACCTCCACACGCCACTCTTCCGGCACCTCTTCCTCATCTCTCCACACCCTATTGATAACCTGCAGCAACTTCTCTCTGCCTCTGCCTTCAGCACAACTTCCCCAGCCGCCTTTCCCAGTTTCAGCTGTTCTAGGGCCGCGTTCACCTCTTTCCTCGAAAACACCTCCCTTCCTACCACCGGTCTGGCACTCCCCAAATCCACGTCTGCCCCCGCCATCTCTCTGCAGCTCTTCTACCACTCTGCCAGCTCTATATTTACTTTGCCCTTTTTCCCACTTCATTTCCTTTCAGGATTTCCCACAGCCCTTTCTCTGACACACATTCCCTCATCCTCTTTTCTACCTTGTGCAATTCCTCTATTTTCTTCCTTTCGCACGTTCTCTCGAACACCCTCTTCGCTTGATTAGGCCTTTCCACTTCTCCTCTCCCATCCCTCCACTTCGCCATTTCCCTTCGCCAGCTCCTATTCTTCACCCTACATTCCTCGTCAAACCAACTCTTCCTCTGCCCCGCACTCTTCTTCTTCTCCAAAGCAGCTACCATCACTCTCTCCAGCTAAAGCATCGAATGCACCTCTTCCCAGTTCACGCTCTTTAGCCTTTTCGCATACGCATCCATATCAGGTTCACTCCATCCAAACCTCTGCTGCCCCTTCCTCTGTTCTCCCTTCATAACGTTCCTCATTCTAATGACCACCTCCACCGGTACATGATCCGACCCCCCTACGTTTTCCACCTTAAAACTCTCCAACTCTTCCCTTCCGATGCCTTTGAACACCACGTAGTCCAAAACCGATCCTCCTCCTTGTCCGCAGAACGTTTTATTTTCCTTCCCAGTCCCCTTCACAGCAATCATTGAGCACATCCCATCCTGACTTTTTCGTCCATTGCATCCATTCTCTACCCTCCTGGTTGGTCACTTTATCCTGGGAGCACCGTTCTCTCCATTCACCACCCTCTCCAATTCCTCCTTTCAACTCCCCTACCTTCACATTCCAGTCCCCCCCGATAATCCATGTATCTACTTCCGAATCCAGTTCGTCTAGTACCTCCGTTAGCTCCATCCGGTTTTAGTTACATCATTTTTTGGTAGCCCACCCTCACTTCTACACCTTTCGCTCTATCGTCTTTGACCTTATTTTCTTCTGGACTTCCCTCTCCGCTACGGTAAGGTCCCCTTTTCGACCTATACATGTAATGTTGTATAAAGGCGCGTCCAAATTATGCCGAATACTTTTATGGTCCATCCTTCCGTATCGTAGAGGAGCTTGTAGCACATTTTATTTAATTTAACCATATGCCTTATACCTTAACTATTTTCAAATATATGAACGACATTAGCGTGAACGATGTTTCAATGAAACTGCAAATTTGTGGACTGATCTTTTGATCCTGGAATATCTTCACGAATTACTCGTGGAGATCCAACACAAATAGACAATCTGCAAAAAACATATGCCTTATACCGTAAGGTGTAGCACATAGCATCTTACAAACCTTATCCTAAGGTTCAGATCAATTTTAATCCTGGAATTTCTTCACGAATTACTCGTGGAGATCCAACACAAATAGACAATCTGCAAAAAAAAAACATGTGGTGTAGCATGTAGCATCTTACAAACCTTATCCTAAGGTTCAGATCAAATTCTGTGTTGCTAAGGACCTTTTTGATTTCATGAATGCATTGTGTGCAGTTTTAATTCTTCATCTAACCTCGTTGTCTGAAGACGAGTGCTCTACTTACCTAATTATCTTTTACAGTGCTCACAGAAAATACTACGCCCTGTTCGTTTGGTTACTACTAGTGACTATTAGTGAGAAATGCTGATGTCACGCTATACTATTAGTATGAGCGTGAGGTCAGCATGTGTCACTACTAGTCACCAGTAGTAACCAAACGGACAGGGCCCCACTATGTACAACAAAAATTGAACCTATATTATAATAATTCAAAATAATGTGGGATACCCCATATAATTTTTCACTGACCAATGTACCTAAATTGAAAAATGTATTTTTTTTTCATTATATGTGCAATATAGATATATAAATTTTATAGACTGTCACGTAAATAAATGTATTATTATATTAATAATATAGACGATATGTTTTATTAAATTTTTCAGTTTATAAAATCCATTTTCTGCATAATAATTCACATCTGTAATATATAGGTAACAAATTACAATAACAAATAAGTCCTAAATTATAATATCACATGTCTTGCCTGTAGTAGTAGAGTTAGAGAATAGTTGCCAAAAAAAAAAATTAATAATTTCTTCCATCACACACAAATGAAAACAAAATTCAAATGAAAATAATAAAATATCACATGGTTTCATCGTAAATCGGCATTTTATGTACAATATGTTTCGGTTTCTCCTTCAAGTTTGTAGTGTTGCAGGTACTATGTAGCCTTTAAATGGCACTATACTATTTATATATTAAAAGTAGTTTATAATTGAAATGTTACAAAAGAATTTCAGTTTCAGATGAAATACAAATACAATAGTTATTATTAATAATAATAATAGTCAATAATTGACTTTATTGGATGTACAACCACGTAGGTTCCCAGGGGGTTTTTGATTTTATTATTTTCAATGACATATTATCCTTAAATTACGTGCCTATTGGTCCATTCCGTCCGCCACAGCAATATTGAAGGATATCGAGCAATATTAATGCGCGCGCGCTAACTTCTGATAAACTATGTATATGTAAAAAAACAAGAAATATTTAAAAACTAATTAAAGAGACGCTATGATTCGTCGAAGCTTTGGTAATTACTGTCTGAATCGAGCACTGATTCAATAAGGCCGATCAGCTTCTTGTACATGAAGCAATCACGGCCTGCCGGTTTGCAGATTTCTCGGTGATCGAGGGGCACCCCGCATAAGTCACCAAAACCAGGATCTAATAATAAAATAGTTTATAGCGGTTGGTTTATCAAACATTAACTAAATACAGTTCTTGTCAAATGAATATTGTTTCTGATAATGAGTTTTTCATTTAATGTTAGTAATTTCAGATTTATTGTAGTAATTTTCGATTTACCCAAAACCCCAAGTTCTTATTATATCAATAAATCTCTGTTGTTTAAATAACTTTAAAATAAATTTGTAAAATCAATAACATTACCTGCTGATTCAAACGCCACTATTTTCAAGTATATGAACGACATTAGCGTGAACGATGTTTCAATGAAACTGAAAATCTTTGGACTGAACTTTTGGTCCTGGAATATCTTCACGAATTGCTCGTGGAGATCCAACACAAATGGACAATCTGCAAAAATAATTATATTACAAATAAATCTTGCTGGTTGCCTTAGATTAATGGTTACTTCTTTGTATCTCTGTCAGTTCAACACTCCTCCTCAATAGTGGGAGGTTGAAGTCCGCAAAGATGGAACCGCGATGGGGTACGCTGAAAAATAATATCGCTTTGGTCTGTGCGTAGATTTCCCCAACAATTGGCTCCTCTTTCTTGTTCCGAGCTGTAAATTTGTATTAGAAAACGACTTATTTTAGAATCTGTAGAAATATATTTTTTAACAAGTACTAATTAAAGTAGGTGTTAACTCTATGGAAAAAACTCTTTCGAATAAGACTGCATTTAGGGTTTATAGTTTATTTCTCAGTTGATATCATTTAAGGAAGTGAATGTACCATATCTTATATGCGATATGTGTAAACATATCGCATGTTTTGTGGTGTAAACACATCTATGTTCGTCTATTATCTTTAAAGTTGAAATATCTTATGTGCGATATATGTAAACCCATCTATGTTAGTGTATTATCTTTAAAATTGACTCTCTAATGATTAGAGTTCAATGCCGGATACAGCTGTGAATGGCTATGAATCAAGCATACTTTCAAATGCGTGCATGAGTTCCGGTTTTAAATAAATATTACAAACATCGATATTAGTGCCATCTTATCAATGGACTCGTAGTAACATTGATTCATCATGATTCGTCATTAATCATGTGATGATTAATCATTAATCATGTGGTGATTAAACATAGTATAGCGTGACGTCAGAATGTGTCACTAGTCACTAGTAGTAACCAAACGGACAGGGCCTAGATCTATGAATTCCACCACCTTAACAATATTTATTTAAATATTTTTATTTACTTCTTTTCTAACGGCCCTATATAAGAAACATCCTTAAATAGTAAAGAATAAGTAAAGATTTAGTTGATGGCCCACCTTCATTTAAGGTCGCACTTGGCGTATTGTCTGTGATTACATTACAAACTACTACTCTACAAAGGATGATATCTTTACATGGCCCACTCTTGAAGATATGATTTGACTATATCAAATATCTTCTCACTCCCACTCTAAGATATTTGATCTCACGAAATCATTAAAAAAAATGAAGTTAGAAAATATATAGTTACAATTTATTATAATTTGTTTGATGAACAATCCTCCTTTGGAGTGCCCCACCCAGATTATTGGATGATTTCCGACACCAATTTCCTTCAAATGGCCGATCATCTCGTCACTTCTGTCGACCATATTCGTTCTAAAAATTAAAAGAATACGTTCACGTAGTGATGGGGAGAATCGAGAAGTTTTAAGAATCGAGGATATTCAGGAATCGATAACTAAAAAACGAGAACCGAGAACAATTTTCTAAGGTATCGAGTAGCGAGAACCAAGAACTGAGAACCGACACCCGAGACTCGCACACCGAGAAGTAAACCACGCACTGAGACCCCATCATAAATCTGTCATAAGTTGTGTTCTCGCTCAAGTTCTTAGTTCTTGGATAATGAAAGTTCTCTACCCAGCTCAGTGGCCGAATGGTTAGAGGCGTCGTCCGTCTCGTACTGAGCGTTGGGGAGCTTGACTTCGATCCCCTGCGGGGAGCGAATTTTCGTGTTTTATTTAAATTCAAATTTCTATATCTTGAAATAATAATTTTAATTTTTACTTACCTATTTCGTTTTTTAATCCACAATGGCCGCCACAAATAAGGATCAGTCGTGTAGTTGAGTGCGATCACTCGGACCCCCGGGCAATCCTTAGGAATCCACTCCATTGGCCAGCATGAGGAGTAATCCTCGCCGTGACATTTCTCTTCCTCATCAGCCATCAGGCTACTATTAATAGAATCATGAATGTTACTCCGAGCTATTTTGCTCGGCATATATGACTCATACGATACAGCTCTTTTGAGCGTACCATGGCCAGGTTTCACGGTTACTTCACCTATTATATTAAAAAAATATAATAAAATTCTAAATTAACAAAATACATTTGACATTTATAGATTTCCAGAAATCATTCGAATCGATAAAATCATGGTAATTCCGAAAAGAGATGGACCGAAGCAGAATACTCAAAGTACACAAGGATTCTGGAACCTATTTATAACAACGGCGTGATTCCATGTGGAAATAGTCCAACAAAATTCGAATCCAAAAAGGAGATAGACAGAGGAATCCTATTTCCCCATAATTATTTACCTAGGCACTAGAAGATATGTTTAAAATTGTAGCATGGGGACATACAAATAGATGGGATTTTACTTAAACCACCTTCATTTCTCGAACGAAATAATTTTGACCTCGACTGATATAGATGAATTGAAGACCATGTTACAAGAAGTGTACGATGTATACAAACATATCGGACTACAGATGAATTTGGGATAGACCATAATATATAAGCGCCAGCAAAGTGACGGTTCAGATTGACGGTCCTTCAATAAAAACGTCGTATACCTAGCCCACAACATCCAGCTAGGCAAGATAAACCAAATATCACAGGTGAAGAGAAGAATAGGTCTAAAGTGGCAATGGGCTAGACATGTTGCGTAGCAACAACGACAAAATGGGCAGAAAACATCAAACACATAGCAGGCAATAACTAGGGTACATTCAGAAACGAACCGAAAAAATGTTCCGACTAAAAACAGCGCAGTCTAGTTTTTAAAATATCAATCCAATGATGTCGAAAACATCAGCTGAAAGCATATAAGTGGCTTCTGCCCGTATTCACCAACATCCCATAAACTTTATGGTCCCATAAGCTATTGAATGTATAAATTGAAAATGTCATTATGACAGAAATGGTCAGAATAAATGTCAACACGTTGAATAGCGCTTGTGATTGGAGCTTTGATGACACATTTTCTTTATTTTTTTCTTGGTTCTGGTTTTCCTAATGGTCAACAAATTCATTATTTTATAATGTTAGACAATTACTGGCCATTATATTAAATTAAAAGTGATAATGAGACTTTCAACTTAATATAATGGCCATTAATTGTCAAAAATTATAAAACAATGAAAATGTTGACCATTTCAAAAACCAGAACCAATCTTAAAAAATGGGGTAAATATTCGGATTCAACGCACCAAATAACCTCAGAAACCACTTTTGATCATGTATACTTGTGTAATACATTAATAATTACCTGATGATGTAATTTGTCTCAAATTCTGATGAAAAATCTTATGCTTCTCATGCCGCCAGGATCCCTGCTTCCACGTCTTATCCAGCGACCCGTGCAGGCCGTGAATAAAAATCACATCCGCCTTGATAGGCCCCTCCGGAGAATTTAAGACAGTGCAATCCACACTTTTCTCAGGAGAGTCATCCATGGCATAATCGTTGTGGATTTCATTTTCCGATGCCCGCATTTGCCTCAGCGTGAGCGGAAAAGAGATTCCGCGTTGCACCGAAGAAAGTGAGCGAGACACATAATTAACCATAACGGCCAGCAGTGTGGGCCATAATTGGCGTCGTACATTTTCCACTACAGTTTTTTGGTTTCGCAAATAGGCGTAGTATACGTTTACTACGGTCGGGAATAATGTGTCTGCTAGTACTGCTACTGCGAGACGTAGTTTCCTGAAAATAAAATGTTAAAATTAGTACAATCGTTATTAATTTATTATTTTTATTATGTATGTATGTATGTATTATCTTTATTATCTGTTGTTGCCCTGTAATTGAAGAGGTTGGGTACATAAAGCTTATTATTATTATTATTAAAAACACAGAATTATTTAAAATAAAATGCAGACAATTTATTAGTCAAAATTTAGTCATGTTTGACCAATTAATGGGTAATCGATAAATGTTTCTCGGTAGTTTACATAGGCTAAATTTTTTCAAAAATCTTGTAAATGTAGAAATTAATGAATAGTTAATTTATAAATATAATACTAATAATAATACATTTTATTCTCCAAGAATTTAATAATACACAGATTTATAATTATTAATAAACAATACGGAGAAAAGGCAGACGGACATACAAGTGCCTAGGCACTTAGGTACATTAACAAGGCTAATATTAATAACTGCAAATGAATGAATAAATGAATAAATGAATAAATGAATAAATGAATAAATGAATAAATGAATAAATGAATAAATGAATAAATGAATAAATGAATAAATGAATAAATGAATAAATGAATAAATGAATAAATGAATAAATGAATAAATGAATAAATGAATAAATGAATAAATGAATAAATGAATAAATGAATAAATGAATAAATGAATAAATGAATAAATGAATAAATGAATAAATGAATAAATGAATAAATGAATAAATGAATAAATGAATAAATGAATAAATGAATAAATGAATAAATCTAGATTTCATAATTTTATAAATTTAACTAATCTATGCCTGTATGCCCGTATACCATTTGAAATAAATTGATACATTTTAGTTTGGAATATATTATTTGGATTTCGTTTTTTTTAAATTTTTACATTGAAAATCGTTGCAACTAAGTATTTTGACCCATATATTTTACCCGGAAATTTAATTAAAAAATTTAAGCACTTAAGAAACAATATTTCTTGGAGAAACATACTTCAACTTGGCGCTTACTTTGAATATCTTACGATAAGCGTGAAATGAAAAAACTGGCAGCGTATATAAAATATATGTGAAAATTTCTTAAGATTATTTAAACATCTCGAAGAGAAGAGAAAGCATACATAAAGCTTTTTTTCTCTTCTCTTCAAGAATTTAAAATAATCTTAAGAAATTTTCACCACTATTTGAACTTTATGAGGCATTATAATTCGCTTCAATATGCAACTGTGGTATTATCGCAGTTGAACGATAGTGGCTCGATATTTTTAACATAAGTGACTCCGTTTGATTAAAAAATCGAGTTGGTCTGCAGTTCTCAGATCTGCCGTAACTAGCTTTTTTGGGGGACTGTCTAATACATCAACAGGGGGCCCAGTGATAGACTTAATTTTATGAATTAAATAAAGCTACTTATTTCTCCAAAATAATAGTTTTAGCCAGTAGCACAACTAGAAAAATAAATTTTGAAGGTAGCTAATTTTTATTTTACTACTATGTTCGGACAGGTTCGTTCCTAAGAAGTTGTTGAAAGGCGTACAGTTTTTTTTTAATATAATGCGAGTTTGTTCGAGCTTTCTGTAGCCTTTCCCGGCGGGGGGCCTAGAGCCTAGAGTTTTAGTTTACCTTATAATAATTTCTGATCAAAAATAATATCTGATTGGCATGAAAGAGTTTTAGTTTGAGATAATATTTAAATTTTAACATTAATTTCTATTTTGGTCCCCTTGGTGTCCAGGGTCCAGACGGAAGAGGGTTCCGTCTGGGCCCTGGACACCTGCTCCTGTTGCCACTGCCTAGTTACGGTTCTGTCTACATATTTTTATTTTATATTTATTTATTTATTATATATTTTTATCAACTAGACTATTGGTCGACTGAAAATCGACTGTGTATGTCTAGTCTTATTGTGATTTTCGATCGCTCACTGTGTCTCGTTTTATCAATTCAACATTTCAAGGGGACCAAAATTGAAATTAATGTATAGAATTTAATTATTATCTCAAACTAAAACTCTCTGATACGAATCAGTCATTTTTATTTATCAGAAATTATTCTAAAATATTCCTGAACGCGTATATTTATCCTATTATAAGGTTTTATATATAGTTTATAGCTGATTTATTACAGTTACAAGTTGTGATAACTCAAATTACAATCGAAACAGATTCATTACATTTCCAAGAAACGTAATCGAACCGAATAATAAATAACAAGAGCGCATATTCCGATAAGACAATCTCTGCGCAAAATAATTAAAATAAATCTGCTGCAGACGAAACAGACAATTATTTATGTGTCTTTGTTTGTCATATATTAGCGCGTATCAAAATATATTAATATATTTATGAGTCTTCAACCATATAAATTTAAACACATTAAATATATATATATATATATATATATATATATTAAAGAAAAATGTTGATATTGTGTTATTTGAACTATCCACCTTACGTTTCTTTGATTTTACACGGAAATGAGGATGTTTAGACTTCGCCAAAAAATCAAAAATTTAAATGCAATTAATTCTGTAAACTTATACGTATTGTAATATATTTAATTACTGTAATTGATTTAGAATTATACAGAGTGTTCTACAGCTAGGTATTTAAATTAAATTCAAAATTAATATAAAAAATAACTTTTTTCCGATCGGCCTTTATTTTCGAGATATCAAAGTTCGAACATCCAACAAGAGCGTCTTGATCTATCTATTACACGGAATGAAAATCAAAATATCACAAAAGTAATAGTAGGCTATAGAAAAATATTATTTTTTTATAACAACAATTGAATAACAAAGCAATATTATAATTATTATATATATATGATAATTTCTATATATTTCTATATATTTATATATATTTCTATATGAATGATGTTTTGTAGAAGCCAGTACTTTTTTCCTCACACCACATGACCGAAATACTACAATTTCCTCTTTTTAGCTATAATAGAATATTTATATTTATATATATTTCTATATATTTCTATGTATTTGTATATATTTCTATATAGATAGATAGATAGATAAATTTATTAAGTAACATTGTCATTACATGTGGTAGTTCCTATATATAATTATTATGTTACATGTCAAAATGCGAAACAAGAAAATCTTGTGATAAATTGAAGTAAAATATGCAGCCCCATGTACAACGGATACAGTATACGGTTTTGACATACATAAAAATACACACATATATTTCTATATATTTCTATATATTTCTATATATTTGTATATATTTCTATATATTTCTATATATTTCTAGTTATTTATATATATTTCTATATATTTCTATATATTTCTAGTTATTTATATATATATTTCTATATATTATATTGTATACTGCAGGGGTGGCCAAAGCGTCGACTGTGGTTGACCAGGCGACCGCGTAACTGTTCCTAGTCGCCCCTTGTCTATTATGTACACATATTGTTATTATTAATAATCTAATTAGTTTGGGAGAAGAAATCATAATTTTCTCTTAATAAAATAACTTGATATTGAATATGTATTACTATAATCTATGTTTGTTTTAATTTTAAACTAATTTTTGGTTTTAAATTACTAGTTTTATAATGACTACTTATTCCCAGCTTATACCACATAAAACGTTGGTTGACTCTCACATCTATACCCATATGACCCTCTATAAATTAAAATACAAGTCACCCGCAGTGATAAAAAGTTTAGCCACCTCTGGTATACTGAACGTTATTACTTTTTGTTACCTTTTTATAAGAATGTACCATTATTGTACATATATCTGGAAATAAAGTTAGAAAATTTATTTTAAATTAAAATACGTCAAGGTTAACGTCAATACAATTGCGTTTTATGGCACGCGTATCGCATGCATATGTAACTAATTAATCACTGGTATGCGAAATTAATTGTTTGCCTTCGTGTTTATTTTTCAAACAAAACCGTTCATCAGAATGCAGGCTATCTTTAATTTTGCTACGTAATTATTATCATTCCGATGATACATTTTTAATGTAGCTCAATTACGATAATGTTAGTATTTTAAATAAAACTAGAGTGACTAAGACTTTTTTGTATGGAATTTTTTATAAACTTATGATAGATAGTAAATGTCGGCTGACTCCCAATCTACTATCAATACAAATAAGTCGTGTGATAAGTTCTTGCGTCAGCCAAAATAAATGTGATTTCTTTCAATTTAGTAACTTGCATCATTATAATTAATCAATTTTATTATTAGGTGCCACTATTCAATAATATCTGCAATTATTTTTACGATTGTCAAACATCAAAATGTATAAATATGTTTCTGAAGAATATGTTGGTGGTAAATTTTTTACTTCAATCATAGGTAGATAGTATTGCCTTTAATCATAGGTAGATAGTATTACCTTTAATCATAGTTAGATAGTATTACCTTTAATAATAGGTAGATAGTATAACCTTTAATCATAGGTAGATAGTATTACCTTTAATAATAGGTAGATAGTATAACCTTTAATCATAGGTAGATAGTATTACCTTTAATAATAGGTAGATAGTATTACCTTTAATCATAGGTAGATAGTATAACCTTTAATCATAGGTAGATATTATTATATTTAATCATAGGTAGATAGTATTGCCTATGATTAAAGTATTGTGTATGATGAATACTTACTACAAATACTACGCTATAATAAAATCAAAGCTATAACTTAATTATTTTACAATATTAGCAGAAATTACTATTGGGGTTAATAATCTAATTTTCTATTTTATAAACGTACCAGAATTTTTACAAACCATTCTTTTAAAAATTAAATCCAACGTACAAGATATACGGGCCTTCTCATTCTCCACCTACTACGAATACTAAAATGTAAGTTCAAAGTTAAATTGCTCTTACATCAAAATACCTCAATTTATAACCAACATAAAACAACATTTTTCAAAAAGGGGAAATGATTTCAATAACATTATCTATTATTTGTCTATCATTATTTATTATTTTTCTGTACCTACGCTTATATAATCTCGACACCCGGAAGGGTATAAAGATATTTTAAAAGATGGTATATATATATATATATATCCGCTGGCCTTTTCTACCACAGTGTGTAAAGATAATATAATAATTACAAGACGAAATAATTATTTTAGGGTTTATTAGGATGTTAATACTTTTTTAATCGTAATAGAGAGATCATATTTTTATCATATGACTTTGTAAGGTGGAGGCGTTTTTTTTCTTTTATTATTTGTATTTGAATGCTTCTTTCCATTTTTTTAAATTCTGTGTTAATTGTTTAATTCCTTCCCATGGTATATCTTTTCTATCCTGATTCTTCTCCTGTAGTTTTTTCCCTTATACTCTTGTTTTGTATACTCTTTTTTGTCAATCGTTCCTCATTCATCCGGCACACATGTCAAGTCTATTCTATGTTTAACTTCAGCATATACGTCTCGTTATTTATTCTGCCTCTTCTTATTTTCCTTAGGAATCTTATTTCAATTCTTGATTTGTGTTTTTTCGTCATTTTCCATATTTCACTGCTGTATGCAATTGTCGGTCTTATAACTTTTTTCACTATTTCTTGTTTTATTTATTTTATTTTTATATTTTGCAGATATTTGGATGTTTTTTATTCGTAACACTTTTCAATAAGTAAAAGTTTTCTTCGTCAATTTATTAATAATGCTATATCTTTGTATAGATTGTCGCATGTTTTTAACACATATATAGACATCGATATTTTTAATATGCCGAACGCCTCTGTTGTAAATACTATTAAAAATATATAATTTGAATGTTCATTATATATCTTTGTGTTATGTTTTTTCTTTCTTTTATTTGTTATGTTGTTATTATATCATCTGTAATTGGTTTCTGTTAAACTGTAGATGTCTATATTAAATAAATAAATATCTCATTTTGTAGCTTAGATTCCAAAAACATGATTGTTAGAAATTGTGTAATGTAACCTTCTTCAAAAATATGTGACGTTTTTAAATTATCCTGAATAATAATATAAGTATTACATATTAATGATTTCCCTCTGCTGTTAATTTACAGGAAATACTCTCTGGAACTGGTCCAACCCGTTACCAATCGACGCAATAACGGGTAACTCTACCCAAACAAACACTCTCCATTTGTCATTATGTAATATTTCGTATTTATAAATATAAGCAGCCTTATAGCAGACTTCATTACGCCTCCGAAAGTCCAGCTCAGGATATGCGACAATGCAAGTGGTTAGGATCATAATTCGTAATTACATAAACGTTTTCCCCACTTTTTCATATCAGCGCGGCCGGGCTTATAAATACCCGCCGGTTATGCCTGATGCATCGCAGTAGTTGTTGCAGTCCGGTACTAAAAACAGCCCCAAAAATGCCTTCAATTCGTCTCGGTGATACCATCCCCAATTTCAAGGCGGCCAGCACCAAGGGCCCCATCCAGTTTTACGACTGGCAGGGAGATTCGTAAGTTATCTTCTGATACGTTGTTTATATAGATATACGACTGTATTAACCTTTGCTATTGCTATTATTTGTTTAATAACATCGTTATGTTCTATTTATAGGCTTTAGATTTTTTAAAACACTAACACAATTAAAAAAGTCAAAAGAATATATATATATATATATATATATATTCTTTTGACTATTTTAATTCTGTTAGTGTTTTTAAAAATCCTATAAATAGAACATAACGATTTTATTAAACAAATAATAGCAGAACAGCTGTTCTCGATTCTTAAAAGTTCTCGTGAACCGCAAACAGACAATCGAGAACATTAATTAACAGAGAACCGACATCGAAGTAGTTGTGGATATATATTATTATTATTATAACTACCGTGCCTTATGTATTGTTAGAAATACATTTGTTAGAAATACATTTGTTAGAAATACATTAGTTATAAATACATAATAATAAGGTTCCTGATGTGCGGGTATCGGTTCTCAGTCCTTAGGTATAGGTTCTTGATACTCGATACCTTAGAAAACTGTTTTATTCAGTACTTATCGAATACTGAAAAACGAAAACCGTTCTTGATATTTGAATGTTCTCAAGAACGAAGTTGTCGATTCTCAATAGTTTTCGATTCTCCCCATCACTAGTTAATACCGTGATTAAACTCCTTTGAGCTTCTCCCTTCTTTACTGGAGTAAAAATCCTTGCGACTGAGTTTTTTTTTTATTATGAGATGTTTAATATATTTAAAATTTAACTATTAAAATTAATATTTGTTTTATTTTATACTTAAAGTTTTTTTTATACTTAAAGTTTGCACAAGTAATGCATGTGAACTGTAGGTATGTAAATATTTGAGTTATTTGTGTAAAAACATGTAACGTAATAAATAGACAGTTATATAAATTGTAGCCAAGTTCTACAGTTAATAATAGTCCTGTTTACAAGAATAATTTCATACCTGATTTAAAAAATGATTGAGATGTTATAAATGTCGTTGCAATTTATTAATTTAATTATATTAATTAATTGATTAATTAATTGGTCTCATAAAGTGTAAAACTTTATATTCCTAATTATAATAATATATTAATGTAAGCTCAAAAATGCACACTTCGGTGGGACTCGAACTTATGTCTCCGACTATTGTGTCTCACCGGAGTGTGCAATTTTGAGCTTACATTAATTATATTTGATAAATCTGGTGATTATTCACTCAGATAGCTGTACAGCGGTGAAATTTTCTTCACTCTAAATTATAGTCATATAGTTTTGAGTAGATAATTATTTAGATAATAGGTGAAATATCCGTCATTTTTTAATTACAAAGATATACAAATTCTTACTTTATGTGAATAATCATTTCTAACAAAAATTACATTACAAAATATATAACTGTATAAACCATATTTTTGGATTTATAGAATTTTTGAAACATGTTATTATTATTTTTATTATCGCACATTGCAATTGTTTCTATATAGGTGATTATTATCATGTTAGACAACATTTACACTGAAAAAATCGTAATAAATCATGATTGCGGATTATCGGTAGAAAGTCCAAAAATATGATTTATTACATATTTGGAAGTGTAAAACATTTTCGAAAATAAATGAAATGCTATGAAGTTCACTTCATTAATTTATCAATAATGCATGAAAATAGTCATTGTTTAGCTTAGATTGTAGATTAATAAAAATAGAAACAAAAAATAGTCTCATTTATTTAGAAATCTACAAAATAATCTAAAACATGACCATTTTCTTGCATTATTGATAAATTAATGAAAAGCTTCATAGAATCTCACCTATTTCTGAAAATGTTTTGCTTTACAAAATAATGTAAATGTGTAAATCATATTTTTGGATTTATAGTAGGAATTTTTAAAACATATATTTTTATTATCGCATATTTTTTTATTCTATTCTATTCTATCTATTCTATTTTTACACGTTTATTACTCAGATATTATTATACAAAATATGTTTAAAGAGTTTTCTTCGAATTTTTTACTATATATTGCATTTTTTTTTCGATATACGTGACTATTATCACGTTATACAACTCCTAATCACATTTATATATTATGATGATAATAATATTTGTTGTTGAAATAAAACTACGTAATTGTAGCAGTCATAAACAATATAATCATTATTTAATCTGTAGCTTAATTTATGAACTGTTAAGTGCTATCTCTACACGTCATTTAATTGAAACGGATGTTTTGTATATTGCTTTTGCGCATGTAGTTCTACTGATATCATCGCTATTTACAATTTTTTTTTTCATTAAGACTAATTATAACAAAACCTTGTAATTGACCTAAAGTGCCATTCACAATAAGCGTGGTAGTAGTAATGTAGCGGCAAGCAAAATTTTATACAAATATAAAAATTCAGGCGTTTACAGCACCACCGTAAACCTGTGGCAGAACATGGGACATTATATCTACCTTTATTATCCCACACCATCCCAAATCTGAACGACTGGATGTTTAAGGACAAGCAAAACATTGCTTACCGCTACGTTATGACTACCGCGCTTATTGTGAATGGCCCTTAAGTTAAGATTGCTCAACACACATACATAGAAAAAAAACCAAATCGACCCTATACTGTCGATTTGAATGAGTTCTATGATTACAGTTGGAATGAATCAAATATTCTAATATTGTTTATGCCTGCTTTTCTAATCTGTTGTACATATGTATACAATTGTAATACATAAATTATATATTATATTATATTATATTATATTATTATCATTATTCATATTTTATTTGGATATCGATACTGTTTAGTCTATCGTTAACGATAGTTTTTGGTCGATATTTTTTACTGTAATTGTTAATTGAGGTATTAAATGGTACAATTCATTCCATATCCTTCATCACTACTATTAATATGCATTATATCTCCCCTATTTATCTGCCCGTATCTAATCAACGCCAACAACGGATGCTCTTAGGTCAACAGCCCTTTGAAGACTACATGACACATCTGCTTCTCACATTAAGTTTAATATATTTGTAGCTTAACTACAATTACATTTATATCCATATTAATATATTTTCAGTCATAATTAAAACACGCTTTTGGAGATCAAAAACAGCATCTACGTAAACATAATTTTCCCATTCCTCTTTATTCTAATATGCAGCTCTATATGTCAAAACACACACAAAAACGCGTATTCACATACTTAATTTTGAAAAAACATTTTAAAATATTATTGTATTCAGATTTTTGATTCAGTATTTTATGACTAACATGGCTACTTGAAGTCCTTTCGCCAATACACACACATATAGAATACGTAAATTTTTTTCATAAATTTCATAGTATAATTTTAGACGTCAAAAGTATTTCGAAAGAAAAATAATTACAAGGGAACATGGAGGTCGGGGGATGAAAGAATTGTGAACAAAATTGATCGAGAGAGATGTAGAAAAACGTATTTAACACATAAGAATATGATCAGAGGACCAAAAGCAGATTTCGATTACTTCTTGGTGGGAATTTAAATGAACTGTATATTATATAAATAATCCCAATCCGTAAAAAAAATTAAGAAACAATGTAGTGCATAGTTCAAGTTAATTGGAATAGTGGACGGGCAGCCTGGTTGGTATGGAAAGCCCGCCCACCCCACATCTGATCGTTTATTTTTCCCAATGGATACAGACGGTTTACATTGTTTAAACCATTCCAAGAAGAGTGTTATCCAATGGGAAAAACTATGCGAGCAAAGGTGGGGTGGGTGGACGGTCCCCACCAACCGGACTATACCCGTCCACTATTTCAAACGACTTGAACTATGCATTACATTATTTTTCACATATATTTTTTTAATTAGCCTTAAATTAATAAATGACATTAATTTAATCATAGAAGATAACATATATTAGTGTAGTGCATAGTTCACGTCGTTTGAAATAGTGGATGGGCATAGTTTGGTTGGTAGGGGCCGCCCGCCCACCCCACTTTCGTTTGCATAGTTTCTTCATAGGATATAGATGTTTTACATTGTTTAAACTATTCCAAGAAGAGTGTCATCCTATGGAAAAACTATGCGAACAAAGGTGGGGTGGGCGGGCGTCCCCTACCAACCAAACTAGGCCCGTCCACTATTTCAAACGACTTGAACTATGCATTACATTATTTTTCACATATATATTTTTTTAATTAGTCTTAAATTAATAAATTACATTAATTTTATCATAAAAGATAACGAATAATAGTGTAGTGCATAGTTCACGTCGTTTGAAATAGTGGACGGGCTAAGTTTGGTTGGTAATTAGTTGCAAAGTGTAACTGAAGTGTGATAAAAAAACAAAGTAAAATATTTTATTTATCCTTTAAATTGAATTATCACAAAGTAGACGCCTTAACAATCCAATATTTGAATATATTGTAATATTTGTTTTTATTATAACTTCTTAAAAGCTCTGTTTTCATCGGAAGCGGACATTTAAAAGTGATTTTGTAAGTATATGGCTTTAGTAAGTATAAAAACATATATTTCTATCCAGAGAAAATAGTATTACTCGACTCTATGTAGGCGTTAATGGGTTAACTAAGACAAATTCTATAACAATTCAAGTTTATTTATTTCAAATTGTACTATAATATGAGCTGTTTTCGTTTATCACTCTGGGCTGATACGGGCTTATTGTCTCTTGTTCTATTTGCTGCTTCCGATGCGCAAAATTCTACCTCGGCCCTTACAACCGGCGGCGGTCGTGCAAGACCTGAGCGATACTGCACGCCACGGGGGCGACTGATAATGCTAAACCATGCTAAACGAACGCGCCTATAATAATTCTACTTATTTTATATAATATTCGCACTTGCAATACATTATAATTAGTAGCTAACACATGCTAATCATAAACTCCACGTGTTCGAAATTACTATCTAAATAAGACAGTGGTAATCAAATATTAAATAACAATACGTAACATGTAAATAATATAGTAGTATTTTATATATCTCCAATTTCAATGTCATTCAATTATTCATGCGAGAACATTTACATTTGGACGACCATACATACGAGTAGGAGTCAAACGGAGTGAATCACAAATCACCGACATAAATATTGATCATTGTAATTTTATACAGATGTAAAATAAGTAGTTTATTATAGCTACTGTAAAGATTAAAACGCATTAGTAAATAAGTACTAATTACGCGAAATATTCAAATTTGCTTAGTAATTTCAAGTAATTCCACTCATGGTTATTATTATGTGATAATATTTCTGTGTACAATTTTGTTGTTATATTTAAAATTAACATGCTCTTAATTCATTAAGATAATAACATTCATTATAAATAATATATATATATATATATATATATATTTATATATAATATATATATATATATATATATATATATATATATATATATATATATATATATATATATTATTTATAATGAATGTTATTATCTTAATGAATTAAGAGCATGTTAATTTTAAATATAACAACAAAATTGTACACAGAAATATTATCACATAATAATAACCATGAGTGGAATTACTTGAAATTACTAAGCAAATTTGAATATTTCGCGTAATTAGTACTTATTTACTAATGCGTTTTAATCTTTACAGTAGCTATAATAAACTACTTATTTTACATCTGTATAAAATTACAATGATCAATATTTATGTCGGTGATTTGTGATTCACTCCGTTTGACTCCTACTCGTATGTATGGTCGTCCAAATGTAAATGTTCTCGCATGAATAATTGAATGACATTGAAATTGGAGATATATAAAATACTACTATATTATTTACATGTTACGTATTGTTATTTAATATTTGATTACCACTGTCTTATTTAGATAGTAATTTCGAACACGTGGAGTTTATGATTAGCATGTGTTAGCTACTAATTATAATGTATTGCAAG
This sequence comes from Lordithon lunulatus, assembly GCA_963942505.1. Classification (NCBI taxonomy): domain Eukaryota; kingdom Metazoa; phylum Arthropoda; class Insecta; order Coleoptera; family Staphylinidae; genus Lordithon; species Lordithon lunulatus. The sequence continues at coordinate 54,153,998 of OZ012669.1, forward strand.
TGCGAATATTATATAAAATAAGTAGAATTATTATAGGCGCGTTCGTTTAGCATGGTTTAGCATTATCAGTCGCCCCCGTGGCGTGCAGTATCGCTCAGGTCTTGCACGACCGCCGCCGGTTGTAAGGGCCGAGGTAGAATTTTGCGCATCGGAAGCAGCAAATAGAACAAGAGACAATAAGCCCGTATCAGCCCAGAGTGATAAACGAAAACAGCTCATATTATAGTACAATTTGAAATAAATAAACTTGAATTGTTATAGAATTTGTCTTAGTTAACCCATTAACGCCTTCATAGAGTCGAGTAATACTATTTTCTCTGGATAGAAATATATGTTTTTATACTTACTAAAGCCATATACTTACAAAATCACTTTTAAATGTCCGCTTCCGATGAAAACAGAGCTTTTAAGAAGTTATAATAAAAACAAATATTACAATATATTCAAATATTGGATTGTTAAGGCGTCTACTTTGTGATAATTCAATTTAAAGGATAAATAAAATATTTTACTTTGTTTTTTTATCACACTTCAGTTACACTTTGCAACTAGTTTCGCCTCCGATGACAGTCATCGGAGGAGCTCGAAAATGGATAGAGCTTAGCCGAAACTAGTTGCAAAGTGTAACTGAAGTGTGATAAATAAACAAAGTAAAAATCGTTTTATTTATCCTTTACAATTTATTCATTAAGAAATTATAAAAATTTACTACTTAAGCGTGGGATTACGTATATAATTTTCTTTAATGCGAATTTTGAAATTTGTATTGTGATTTTAGCAAAAACTTTGCCGCGCAATGTGTATAGTTTGTTTGTAATTAAAGAAATAAGTTAATTCCATGATAATAACTGTCCCTTTATTTGTCTAGATGGGTTGTCCTATTCTCCCACCCGGCTGACTTTACTCCAGTCTGCACAACTGAGCTGGGCCGCATTGCAGTCCACCAGCCTCTGTTTGAGAAGAGAAACGTCAAGTTGCTCGCTCATTCCTGCGACAAGCTCCAAAGCCATGTCGACTGGGTTAACGACATCAAGTCTTACTGCCGCGACATCCCCGGCGACTTCCCATACCCGATCATCTCAGATGAGACTCGTGAGCTGGCCGTCCAATTGGACATGATTGATGAGACCAACAGGGACAGCGAGGATCATGCTTTGACTGTTAGGGCTTTGTATGTGATCGACCCCAAGCATAAGTTGAGGCTGTCCATGCATTATCCAGCTTCAACTGGCAGGAATGTCGAGTGAGTTAAAATTTTACAGAAGTTATTTTAATAGTAAATGAAAATCCCTTCTAAAGCATAAATCGCGTATAACGATGCATTTAAATATTTTATAACTCACCTCAAGACGGGCATACCTTTAGTAGGTGTAGAAACTGACGGTATACCGATAGCCAACATTTTAATACAGATTCATTCATACATTCATCAGCGATCTTCAATTATATGAAGAATATATACTGAAAGCGCGATAAGAGTTAGTAGATGCAGGATAACATTATGCTATAAGTGTACAATATTTATATTTAAATCACAATAGTCAACTCATAGAGAAATTGCTGCTAAATTATATAATATATGGTATATCCCTGCTATAAGTATACAATATTCTGCTCTCCTATAATTCAGTGTAATTAAGAAAATAATAATAGTTTCTCTACGTAAATTATGCAGAAGTACACGTATTTAATATGATTTATTGTTGATGCGGGGTAGTTGAGTGGACGCACCGGGTAGTGCCCTCTATGGAATAATATTCCAACAGAGTGCCTGAGATATGAACATAAGACCAATCTTATAAAACATAAATAAGTGTGAATCCAGCTCTTGAGAAATTGCTGCTAAATTATATAATATATGGTATATCTCTGCTATAAGTGTACAATATTTTGCTGTCCTATAATTCAGTGTAATTAAGAAAATAATAATAGTTTCTCTACGTAAATTATGCAGAAGTACACGTATTCAACATGATTTATTGTTGAGTGGACGTTTCAAAAATCAATATCATTAAATTTTACATTAGATCCAGTATGATATAAGTTTATAAAACAGATATAGACACAAGTATGTATTGAAAAACATACAAGCATACTAGACAATTTGCTATGCAGAAATGTCTTGTTAGTAAGTAAATTATAGTAGTTATGTATTTGTTACAATATGTAACTGGATATGGACCTTCTGGGGGTCCTTCTGCTGTATTAGATTATATTTATGAGAATATTACAGAAATAAATTTTGTTTATTTTACAGTGAAATTCTACGTGTTGTGGACTCATTGCAATTGGTGGACAAGATGCCACATATCGCCACTCCGGCCAACTGGGTGGTAAGTGCTACGTATAGAAAGTACTCTAATAATATCAATCATAACATATATATATATATATATATATATATATATATATATATATATATATATATATATATGTGTGTGTGTGTGCATACGTTTTGTAAGTAATCTAATTAAAAAATAACTAATCATCAGATTTTACACTCTCCGCATATACGTACATAATTATTTGTTTCGCATTTGGCCACACATTGCTTTACTTTTACAAAAAGTTTTTGAGTAATACCAAAAAAAAAACAGTTATAGGCATGTGGACCTTATATAATCTAAAATGATGCATTGTAAACTATGAATACTTTTTACAAATTAAAAGTGTATAGTTTTTTGTTGGGGTGACAACAAAATTTTTGTTTATAAAATCATTTATTTTTTAATTTATTGATGCAATATTTTTGATTGAAAGATTAAATTAGCTTAGGGATAACAGCGTAAAACTTATGGATGTGTGTTTTATTTACGTTTTTTTCTTATTATAGGAAAGTCATACAATAAAACGTGAATAAATTTCTGTTTTATTCACGTTTTATTGTATGACTTTCCTATGATAAGAAAAACGTGAATAAAAAATAAATAAAAATGTTTTTAGAAACATTTAAAGTTAATAACTAAACAAACAATACCAATAACCAGCATCACCTACCAAATTACAGAATAGGATGGGGACCATTCCATACCAGCAATACATGCTGCTTTGGTACCTATACATAAACTGTAAAATCCTTGGGAAACTAAAACTAGTTTATTTATCTTTATTATTATCATAATTACAATTATAACTTATTAACTGTATTTTTCTTTTCTTTTGGAAATAAATTTATTTTATTATTATATAATAATAATAAAATAAATTTTTATATAATAATTATTGTATAATAATAATAAAATAAATTTATTTCCAAAAGAAAAGAAAAATACAGTTAATAAGTTATAATTGTAATTATGATAATAATTATAATAAGTGATGGACACATATTATTATTATTTTGTGTCTTGGTTTTAGACGCTGGGTTTTAGGTCAGTTGTTGATATTTCAAGCTCTTTATATTCGTATTATTTGATATAATAATTTTTGTTTTGTTTTAACCTGTTTAACCAATTTTGTTTTAGCCTGGTGAGAAGGTAATGGTTGTTCCATCCGTCCAGGACAACGAATTGGACAATTTGTTCCCGGGTGGTGTCGACAAGGTGTCTATGCCATCAGGTGTCTCTTACGTGCGCACCACCACCAATTACTAAATATATATGATTACTTTTGTTTAATCCTGACTGACTTTCTATATAAAAATTGCAATAATTTTGATTTGTAACTGAAATAATTTATATAAATGTAAAATTCGATTTGATGCATATAAAAATATATAATATTTAGAAATTTTTTTTTTTTAATATGTATATAATGTTTAGAACAAAACAGGTATGGGAAACAAGAACTGGAAATCAAAGAAAAAGAGGTAGACCAAGAAAAGCGTGGGACAACAGAATAGAGGAAATAATAATCAAGAAAGGAAAGATAGTTAAACAAGCAAGAGAACTGACGAAGAACAGAAAAGAGTGGAAAGCATTTACCAATGTATAAACAACAACAATAATTGTAAAGTATAATGTTAAGTAATGTAAATGTAATAGCCTACATCGAAAGGTAAAAGGCAAATAGATAATAGATAAATTATTTTTATAGAAAACTAAAGCAACTAAACATTATATATATATATATATATATATATATATATATATATATATAGATATATATATATATATATATATATATATATATATATAGATATATATATATATATATAATGTTTAGTTGCTTTAGTTTTCTTTTAAAATAATTTAGTTCGTAATTATTTTAATAGAAACTTATTATGGAAAATGGCGAAGGAGAAGGTGCGGCAGAGTATTAAGGTGTGGAGTGGAGAGGAGAAAGTGCCGGAAAGGTGGCGTGTGGGGGTGGTGGTCCTGGTGCACAAAGGAGGAGAGGCCTCGGACGTAAAAAACTATAGGGGGATCACCGAGTGCCGGTTATAAATTGATGATGACTATGGTGAAAAATAGAATGGATAGGGAAGCGCCGAAATGCCAGGGTGGGTTCAGAAGGGGAAGAGGGACGAGGGAGCAGATTTGCACGCTTGCGATAATGGTGGAGGAAGTGCTGGAATGCAAAGGGAGAGTGTATGCGGTGTTTGTGGATTTAAAAGCTGCGTATGAATCAGTTCCTAGGGGGAAACTGGTGGAATGTATGGATAGATTGGGTATGGAAGAGGAAGGAGTGGAGTGGGTGAGAAGGATGCATAAAGAGTCATGGGCGAAAGCAAGAGTGAATGGAGAAATATCTGAGAAATTTAGGGCGAATGTGGGAGTAAGGCAGGGGTGCCCGCTGAGCCCCCTCCTGTTTAATCTGTACACGAGCAAATTGGAGGAGGTGCTGAGGAGAGAACAGGCATGAGGGGTCGTGGTGGGTAGAAGTGTGGATGTTGGCGTATGCAGACGTGGTGCTGATGGCCAAGAGAGTGGAAGAGATACAAGAGATGTTGGATACAATGGGTAGGTACCTAGATAAGAGGGGGCTAGTGGTGAATGTGGAAAAGACCAAATGAATGTTGTTTAGGAATAGGGGCAGGAGGGGTAAGGACGAAGGGCTGAAATGGAAGGAAAGGCTGATTGAGAGAGTGAATGGCTTTAAATATTTGGGCTTTTGGTTTGACTGTGGAGGAGGGCTTAGGATGCATGTGGAGTGTATGCAGGCGAAAGCAAGAATGGCTTGGGGGATTGCGTGCAGAAAATGGGAGAGTTTGTGGGGTGGTAACCTCGTAATGGCGTGCAAGGTCTGGGATTCGTGTGTAAATCCTATATTGTTGTATGGAGTGGAAGTGTGGGGATTGCGTGAATGGGGGGTAATAGAAAGGGAGCAAGGTTGGTTTCTGAAGAATCTGCTAGGGCTCGAAAGGTCGACACCGAGGGCAGTGCTGTTGCAGGAGACAAGTCGTATGAGTATGTGGTGGGAGTCGTGTGTGAGGGTTGTGAAGTTTGAGGAAAGATTGCAGTATTTGGGCGAGGAAAGACTGGTGCGAGAGGTATGGATGAGGTGAAGAATAGAGAGTAGATGGAGGAAGGATAGAGAAAGGATGTATGAAAGAGTGGGTATGTCTGAGGTGTGGGTAGAGGAGAAGTTGAGAGAAAGGGGTAGCCTAGGAACTGAGAGATTGAGGGATATTGAGTGGCAAGAAAGGCAAGTGAGAATGGCTGAGAGCGCATACAACCCTGGCTACGTAGAGTAGCAAGTGCAGGGGAAACTCCCGAGCTACTTAGCCAGAGGAGAGTGGAGCAGAGAGGACAGAAGTATGCATGGCAAGAGCGAGGTGTGGTTCAGAAGAGCGAGGAAGAAAAGTGTGGATGGGGCTGGGGTACACCGCGTGTGCGCTGTGTAGGAAGGGGAGTGGCACGTGGTGACACCTTAGTAAATAATGTGAGGGAGTGAAAGAAGAGTGGGTTGGAGAAAGTTGAACGAATGGTTAGGAGAGGATGAGAAAGGCGTGAAAATCTGCAGGAGGCTGACATGGGAAAGGAAATTAGCGAGGGCAGAGGGGGTTTATTTTAGTGGATAGAAAAATGTATTTTATGTTAATTTGTATTCTTTTTTTGTGTGTCTTTTTTGATTTCTTTCTGTGAAAATACTGTTTTTTTTTCGGCTGGAATGTGTGGGTTGGATTGGGCTGATATGCCAAATAAAGGTCTTTTTTTATGGAAAATGGCCCATTGTGATTGATTTCTTATTATATGCCAGTATAATCCAACCTAAAGGTCGTTTTAGACAAGACAATTTCTTCACTCAAAAGTTAGTCAAGATGCGAGACAATCTAAATTGCCTCGTATCATACAGAAAATTATTTGAAATATTGAATTGGATGGTAAATCGATTGAAAAAATATAACTCGTTCTATTTGTCAAGGACAAATTGCATGGGAGGAGGATACATGAATTCAATTCTTGAACAACTTTTGAGCTAAGAAATTGTCTTGTCTAAAACGACCTTAAGTTGTATTAAAAAAAAACTATGGTAAATAGATGTAAGTAATGACAATTTAAATATTATTAAATATAATGGTAAAGGGTTAGTTTTATTTTGTACGCATAAAAAGTAAAAAAAATATTTCACTGATGTCTACTATCCTTCCTTATTTTATTTCATCATAAACCGACCTTTACTGCTGTAGAGAGTAGAGAAATTTATATATGTAGTGTTTGGTTGCCTATAGTAATATATTGTTTGTGATATAATATATATATATATATATATATATATATATATATATATATATATATATATATATATATATACAGCGGCTAAAATATGGAACAAATTCATTCAAATTTAAATATTTTTGGCGGGGAAATCCTGTCGATTTATATCTTCACAGGGTATAGTCGTGAAGCTTTTCCGCCGGTAAAGAGAAAAACTCATTTACCTTCACAAAACCTTTGAAAAACTGTGACAGGTGATTCGCGAAAATTTTCCCCGATGGGGTTTGAACTCACGTCCCCCAATGTTCAGTTCGAATGTTATTATTAAAATATATTATATAAAATTCAATTTTAAACCATCATTAGCTTTCGAGTAAAAATATCGTCGCTATATTTTTTTAATGGACGCCCTCGAATACTTTATTCTGATTGTGATGGATTCCTTTAATTCTCAAAATGATTGCATACACATACATTTTTTTTTTGACATTTTACATACCAAATTATTGTATGTAAAATGAATTACATAGATTTACGAAAGAGTGCCTTGTAGAACCAATTTTGTTCGAGACTCCTTTATTGTGGACATTCAAACTCTACCTGATTATATTGCGAATTGTGTCTATTATAAATAATATTTTTTTCTCAAAAATATTATTTATATCACACACAATTCGTAATATAACAAGTAAATCAAGGGATAAAGTTTGAATGTCCACAATAAATGTCGAGACTCCGTTATTGTGGACATCGCAAATATAAATATTACGAACGTAGTTTGATTAAAATCGCTATAACTGGAGTTATAATCATCAGAATTTTACAACAAATGCAGAGTTTTACTCAAAACTGTTGAAAGAGTGTTGGTAGAAATGTTCAATTGTATTTTAATAATAATTATATTTTTTAGGAATTTTTAAACCTGTAAATATAAATATTACGAATGTAGTTTGATTAAAATCGCTATAACTGGAGATATAATCATCAGAATTTTACAAAAACTGCAGCATTTTACTCAAAACTATTGAAAGAATGTTGGCAGAAATGTTCAATTGTTTTTTATTAATAATTATATTTTTTAGGATTTTTTAAACTTGTAAATATAAATATTACGAATGTAGTTTGATTAAAATCCCTATAACTAGAGTTGTAATCATCACAATTTTACAAAAACTGCAGCGTTTTACTCAAAACTGTTGAAAGAGTGTAGGTAAAAAATGTCAATTGTATTTTATTAATAATTATATTTTCTACGAATTTTAAACTTGTAAATATAACTATTACGAATGTAGCTTGATTAAAATCGCTGTAACTGCAGTTATAATCATCAGAATTTTACAAAAACTGCAGTGTTTTACTTAAAACTGTTGAAATAGTGTTGGTAGAAATATTCAATTATATATTATCAATAATTATATTTTTTTATGAATTTTTAAATTTGTAAATATAAATATTACGAATGTAGTTTGATTAAAATCGCTATAACTAGAGTTGTAATCATCAAAATTTTACAAAAACTACAGCATTTTACTCAAAACTATTGAAAGAATGTTGGCAGAAATGTTCAATTGTATTTTATTAATAATTATATTTTCTACGAATTTTTAAACTTGTAAATATAACTATTACGAATGTAGCTTGATTAAAATCACTGTAACTGGAGTTATAATCATCAGAATTTTACAAAAACTGCAGTGTTTTACTTAAAACTGTTGAAAGAGTATTGGTAGAAATGTTCAATTATATTTTATCAATAATTATATTTTTTACGAATTTTTAAACTTGTAAATATAAATATTATTAATGTAGTTTGATTAAAATCACTATAACTGGAGTTATAATCATCAGAATTTTACAAAAACTGCAGCATTTTACTCAAAACTATTGAAAGAATGTTGGCAGAAATGTTCAATTTTTTTTTATAAATAATTATATATTTTAGGAATTTTTAAACTTGTAAATATAAATATTACGAATGTAGTTTGATTAAAATCGCTATAACTGGAGTTATAATCATCAGAATTTTACAAAACTGCAGCATTTTACTCAAAACTATTGAAAGAATGTTGTCAGAAATGTTCAATTGTTTTTTATTAATAATTATATATTTTAGGAATTTTTAAACTTGTAAATATAAATATTACGAATGTAGTTTGATTAAAATCGCTATAACTAGAGTTGTAATTATCAGAATTTTACAAAAGCTGCAGAATTTTACTCAAAACTATTGAAAGAATGTTGGCAGAAATGTTCAATTGTTTTGTTATTAATAATTATATTTTTTCGGAATTTTTAAACTTGTAAATATAAATATTATTAATGTAGTTTGATTAAAATCACTATAACTGGAGTTATAATCATCAGAATTTTACAAAAACTGCAGCATTTTACTTAAAACTGTTGAAAGAGTGTTGGTAGAAATATTCAATTATATTTTATCAATAATTATATTTTTTACGAATTTTTAAACTTATATAAATATAAATATTACGAATGTAGTTTGATTAAAATCGCTATAACTAGAGTTGTAATCATCAGAATTTTACAAAAACTGCAGCGTTTTCCTCAAAACTGTTGAAAGAGTGTTGGCAGAAATGTTCAATTGTTTTTTATTAATAATTATATTTTTTCGGAATTTTTAAACTTGTAAATATAAATATTACGAATGTAGTTTGATTAAAATCGCTATAACTAGAGTTGTAATCATCAGAATTTTACAAAAACTGCAGCATTTTACTCAAAACTATTGAAAGAATGTTGGCAGAAATGTTCAATTGTTTTTTATTAATAATTATATTTTTTCGGAATTTTTAAACTTGTAAATATAAATATTATGAATGTAGCTTGATTAAAATCGCTGTAACTAGAATTATAATCATCAGAATTTTAGAAAAACTGCAGTGCTTTACTCAAAACTGTTGAAAGACTGTTGGTTGAAACATTCAATTGTATTTTATTAATAATTATATTTTTCATGAATTTTTAAACTTGTAAATATAAATACTCCGAATGTAGTTTGACTAAAATCGCTGTAACTCGAGTTATAATCATCAGAATTATACAAAAATTGCAGTGTTTTACTCAAAACTATTGCAAGAGTGTTTAGGAAATGTTCAACTGTATTTTATTAATAATTATATTTTTTACGAATTTTTAAACTTGTAAATATGAATATTACCAATGTAGTTTGATTAAAATTGCTATAACTGGAGTTAAAAATCATTAGAAATAACAATTATTGTAGGCTTTTGGTTTACATTTAGTGTTATGAAATTCTAATCAACCAATTTACATTAAAATAGACGTCATTTGTTCATTAATGCCAATGCCGCCTAACAACAGGTGATGGATTTTATCGCATTTGACCGGCACGTGTGATCGACATGGTTTCACGACTTTACCACGCTCTTTTCATTATTTTCCGTTCAGCGTTATGGTGAATTAGACATGTTTTATTACAATTGTATGCAAAATTCGGTTCATTATATCATATAACATGTGACTACAATGTGTTTTTATTGCTTGAAGCGTGAAGCGTGTACATTTAACCCTCTAGAAAAAACAATAGTTAACATATTGAAAGCATTTCCAATTAGTGTTAAAATCCTGCCATGGCATCTGAGCGTTTTGCGACTTATTACGTAAAATTAATATTAACTTTCCATGTACACTAAACACTATAATAACACTAAAAAATGTCAAGTTTGTTCATAGATTTAATTTTCTATACCTTTATTCAAACAAGAATCTATTTCATATGATAATATAATAATAATAATAGACTTTATTCTTCAAGAATTTATATAAGTGTGAATCCACCCCTTAGCAATCTACATATCTAGATTTCGATCTTATTAGATCTCCTCAGTGTAGCTTAGCTAGTGAGGGTGAATTCACATCATTCATCTCGATGGTTATACAGTTATATATAGTACATTGCTAATTGATGTGGTGCCGCCAGATGGCGTTTAACTTTCCTCCTAGGGGTTAGTTGTATCACTCCAAGAATTGAATGTTACACAGATTTATAATTATTAATAAACAGCACGGAGAAAAGGCGAGTTTCCGGTATAGAGGTGTTGACCATGTATAAATAGATACCCATTGTAGCGTCGAAAAAATGCGAATATGATGGAATTTCATGTTTTTCCCCCATATAAACTCTGTAGCGTCTCTATTTCAAATGCTCGAGATATGATATGTGAAAACGTAGTGTATTTTAATTTATTTAATTTTTTTAAAGTATAATAATTGAAAACGAGGTAAAATACATAAAAAGATTCTTAAATATTTCATCAAAGAACAAGAATGTTTTGTATTTATATCGTTTCTAGGATATACTCACACGTGACGACTGATTTGTTTATACACTTTCATCATACTCGCGCGGTATATTTAGTGCGGCACTATGCCAAAACTTGCTCAACAGGTTGAACTCGGCAAGGGTCAAATGTTTCATTAATAAATCACAAGGCATTGATTGCCCATTTGATTATCTTATATAATATTTGCACTCACCGTTTCTATGCAAGTAATAATTAACAACAATTCAACGTAATCAAACTGATATAACATAAAATCCTAGTCTCCTCATCAAATAATTAAAGTAAGTGTAATATAATGGAATTTATCCTTAACACCTAACGGTAATCAAGGTTTACTAATTATAATAATAATCAATGGTTAGAGAGGATGGGAAAGGCGTGAAAATCTACAGTAGGCTGATGTGGGAGAGGACATCAGCCCCTCCTGTAGATTTTCACGCATTTCCCAACCTCTCGTAACCATTAATTATTATTATAATTAGTAAACCTTGATTACCATTAGGTTTTGAGAATAAATTCTATTATATTACGCTTACTTTAATTATTTGACCAGTGTCTAGGATATGTTATAATGTCCTCTCCCACATCAGCCTCCTATAGATTTTCACGCCTTTACCATCCTCTCGTAATCATTCAATATTATTATAATTCACGCCTTTCCCATCCTCTCCTAACAATTTATTCAGCTAGAACTAGAAATAGAATAATTTCTATTGAACTGTCTTTACAGTCCCAGTAATTTCTGGTAGAGAATTATAATTTTATAATGCTTGCTTTGCACATAAATATATGCAAAATCGTAGTTTCTTTTTATAATTAAGATTATGTTTTTAGAATAGACCCCTATCTATTTTAAAAACATTTTAATTATAAAAAAAAAACTACGATTTTGCCATTGTTTGTCAAAACTCCATGTTATGACTATCTGAATTCATTCCCTGCTATATTTACTATAAACATATTAATCGGCGAAAGCGTAGCATCGTATGACCTTTCAGGTCAAGTGACATAATAAAACGATTTATTGTTGCAGACGTGTGATTGACCACATCTTCAAATTAGAATATACTATATATATATATATACAGTCCAGTGTCCCAGGAGATTGGGTTCATCCGGGGTCTACTTTTTGATCATTCATTTTAATTAACAAATAATTTTGACTGACATAAATATGAAAATAAATACGTACTAGTTGTGTTATAATTTCATAACGCAACTAGTAATGTTATATTCAACATTCCGGTATACATTAGAATGCGATATGGGTTACTTTCATACCATTTGTCGGGCTTTGCTTAGACTGCTATAAATCATATATATATATATATATATATATATCATATAAATCATATATCATTTAGCCTTTTCAGGTTCATGACTAGCATATAGCTTGTTTTTTTTTTGGTGTCTAACTCAATTTTTATGTTTTTGGCACTTTATTGATATCCAATCTTCAAGTCGATATGTTTGACTATATTTGACATATAAACTCAGACCTGTTGCGATTATCGAATAAAATCTAAATATCTTAATGCAGTTTTTCCTGCATGTTTATGTTGGTTAGCCATTTTTGATTTTGATTATCAAGTTTACTGCAATTGATTTTTAGCACTAAAAATAAACCTATTCGGCACTATATGCTATTTTATGGTATGTAACATCCTGTATTAATATTGAAGTAGGTAATTACTTTGAATATATTCTTGATAAGAATATTGAACCGATAAAACAAAGCTAGACAACAAACAGGACTAGTAAAACGGAAACGTACATACAACTGTAATGGAATGTGATAAAATTTCTATGGTTTATATAGATAACGGCTGAAGATAATATATATTACTCATAACGGCTGGAATGATTGTAAAAATATGTGCGTTTTCGACCTAGAAAGTTCGAGGCACCGCCGCTCAAGATCACAACAGTTTGTTTACACTTATAGACGGGTGAAAGTAAAAAACGGGTTTATTAGCATAATATACGATGCGTAGGACTATGATTAGATTAAATTTTAATATAAATACTAATATACACGCGTATGCAAAAGATCTATAATCAATTCAACTAAGAAAAATATAATAAACATAGTTAATTGGAAATTAAATTAAATCTATTGTTAATCATAACAAAGATAAAATGAATTTTAAAATTACCAATAAAATTAAATTTTATCTTCATTATGATAATAAATTTAATATTTCTGAGTAACAATGTTTATTATATTTTTCTGATATGGTTTGAATGTTTATACTACATATGCCATGCTGAATCCGCGTCAATTATCCGGATAAACATCAGTATTCTCTTCATTACATCATTACTATACCTTTTTTTATTTACGGTGAGTGCACCTAGACTGGGTGCACTGTGGCCCTTCACGGATCTGTGGTGCCTCATACAACATCCATGATATGCTAGCCGGGTCAACTATTTGTAGAAAAGTTTCCCGACTAGCGGTGGATTCGAACCACCAACGTTCCGTACGCAATGGCTTCAGACCGTCGCCTTAGACCACTGCGCCTCGGACCGCCTCATTATTATTACTATACCTTACACGATGAGTAATACTGGCAACATTTTTGAATAAGGAACACATTAAACGTATTATCGAACTGTAATACTGTCATTATTATAAAATATTTACAATAATATTGATCGTGTAAGGTGCCTTTAAGATGATTTCCACTTACGTTGCTGATATTGTGATTGTAGACCTCTTCGTTTGAAAATCGACATCGAGTTCCGTTGATATAATGACCTGATCACGCATTATATCTTCAACTTCGTGCATAGCTTCGTCGCTGTCCATCACAGCGCCACTGAAATGAAAGAAAGGATATTTAGTATTCATATTATCATACTTTTTGTTATATGCTAAAAGAGTTTACCCAATAAAAACCCTAAAATACGAGTAAACATAGCTTAATTTTTTTTTAGAAGAAACACATCTGTAAAATCTTCGGACCTACACAAAATGAAAATGGAAGCTGCCGTGTAAAAATTAAATATCCTCATCAATAAAGCAGACAAAGTCAGATTTATCAAAGCCCAGAGAATCAGATGGCTCGGGCACATCATCAGTATTGACGAAGATAGCAGCGCAAAATCAATAACGGAGTGGAGGTCTGTTGAAGCAAGGCCCAAATGGAGAGCGCGCAGAAAAAAGATACCAGCGGTGGAAGAAGAAACAGATGAGCATTGCCAATTGAAAAAGGGTTGCAGTAAACCGTAAGAGATGGAGCAGAGTCATAGAGGAAGCCAAAACCCACCTAGGGTTGATGCTCAAGGGAGAAGAGAATATTTATTACTGTGACCTCTACCACCAAGATCCTAATTACTTTAATCCCTCGTTATATATACTTCAGTATGCTGATCATAATTTCCCATTCGTTCTCTCTTTAAAAAGTACTCCACTCTGTGTACTAAGAGAGGACGAGTACATATAACGAGGGATTAAAGTAATTAGGATCTTGGTGGTATAGGTCACAGTAATAAATATTATATATGATCAGGAAGAGAGGGAGTCTTGTGGTTGTCTTTGCTCAGGTGTGAAAGATGATGACATCTGATTCATAAAGGCACCTTACACGATCAATATTACTGTCAATATTTTAGAATAATGACAGTATTACTGTACGATAATATGTTTAAAACGTTCATTATTCTAAAATGTTGCCAGTATTACTCGTCGTGTAAGGTTTAGTAATGATGTAATGAAGAGAATAATGCTATTTATCCAGATAATTGATTACGTGATAAATATAAAAGGAGGATTGAAGCAAATATTGACAGTGCTAGGATTGACAGTATTATTGACCGTGTAGGGTGCCTTTTACTCGTAGAGATAGTTTAGGAAATGTATTATCTGAATTAAATGTAGGGGAAGATTTAACAACAAAAAAAACAAGTATAACACGTGGTTTTAATTCATAAAATAACAAATATCTATGCCCGAGTTATATAAATTGAGCCACATCAAAAGTTGCCGAGAGCCATATGTAACTATGTATATGTAAGATCCTGGTTGGACTCCAGCAAAAAAGGTAAATTGCTTTGTATATAACCGCTTAAGATTTTGTAAATTCACTCTAGCGCTGACCAGAGCTAACAAAATCTAAATCTATATTTGTAGGTGAATTCAGATTTATAAACAAAGTATGTACAAAGTTTTCATTTCGTTAAAATGTTGCAGGTCAGGTTCATTAGAGAACAATTGTGCCAGTTGTGATGAATATTGAACATTCGTAGCCCTCAAAACATTTTACAATGGAAAATAAATAATCATTAAATTGAATTTTCACACAGAAACAACAAATTTATTCTTTTTGCACGAGGAATTTATACGAATACGATTGATATTCATGGAATATTATCGTAATATCGTAATAAACTAGCTCAGTAGTCGAGTGGTTAGAGGCAATACATAAAAGAACTTCGCATTTAAATAAAAAGAAGTTCCTTCTACGTAATAACATATGAACATAAAACAACAGGTTTGATAAAAAAACACACTACATCCCAATGCCAGCAGTCTGAGATGGAATAACTTCCAAATTACGTAAGGTCAAGAAAGAGGCATGAGAAAAAAAACAACCACATGGGAAATTTAGGATTATGCATTGTACATTATTAATAAACCGAATTCTTTAAAAAAATATTTAACTTTTTTCATAATTACTTTTATGTAACAGAAAATGTGGAAATTTTATGTTAACTAGAATTGGCATATCTGCTTTTGGCAAATAATCACAGAAATATAAACAATATCCACATCTAGAACGGATATATGAGAAAATATTATTTTTTTAATAAAGCACAGAAAAAGAAAATGTGGTAATTTAAAGTTAAGTAGAATATATTTTGGCAAATAGTCAAAGAAATATAAACAATATCGACATCCAGAACGGATATTAGAGAAAATATTAATTTTAATAAAAAGCACCAATTTTAGAAAAAGAAAAACACATTATTAAAATATAATTCATATTAGTTTTTGTTTGTAAACCTGCATTATTTATAAACAATATGTATTAAAATAGTATCTTTTAAAATAATTTAATAAACAACGCAACTGTTTTTAAATCACTACATTTAATTAAATATAATTTATCATAACATTGTCAGGCTGCAACTGCTCATTAGGGGACCTGATTCAACAACCGCGCGCATGCCCACCCCGCCAAATCAATTGCACGGGAAAACGATCGGGAAATGCAGCGTGCGTATGCTCACCTCTTCTCCAGCAACACATCCTGCTGGTTTTTATAGGCACACACCAATCGAGGGTGTACATAACGATCGTATGCGTGTGTGGGTGTGTGTGGGTAGATGCGGGGGTGTAAAAGTCTCTCAGGTAAAGCGCCGCACCCCTGACGATGTTGTTATCAACGCATACGCATTCACAATGAATCCACGTTGGAAAAGGGACTGTACAAAACGGCCGAACGCATGTCAAAAGAGAATGGTTGATAATGTGTTTAAAAACAGAGGTTTATACTTAATAATTACATTTTTCATTAGATTGCAAGAGAGAAAAAAGAAAACAGAAATGTCTAAATTGTGGAGAAAATAATCACAAAACATATATAAGTGTGAACCCACCTCTTAGCAATCTACATATCTAGATTTCGATCTTATTAGATCTCATCAGTGTAGCTTAATTTGTTAACAATTTTATACCATTGAGCTGTATTAAATGTATTTTTAACGTCTAAACTTAACAAAATAACATATTTTTTTATTTTTATATGAACCAATTTTAGCCACATTAACTTCTTTAACAATTTTATGCCATTGAACTGTATTAAATGCATTTTTAAAGTATAAACATAACAAAATACATAATTTTTTATTTTTATATGAACCAATTTTAGCCAAATTAACTTCATTAATGACGTTTTCTAGAGCATTCAGAGTTGATAAGTTTTTTCTAAAGTCAAATTGATTTTTTGACATACTTCTTTTATATTCAACTTCCTCTCTCAGTCTTTTTCCTATTAGTCTTTCTAAAAGTTTTGCTAAATTATTTAATAGACAAATTGGTCTAAATTTCAAAAGGAGCGCCTAAATTGTTTACAGGTTTTGGAACTAAGACTAATACAGCTTCTTTCCAAATAATTGGAAAAATTCCATCATGAATAATTTTGTTAAATACATTTAGGAAAATATCTGGAATTTCATCAACTCAAATTTTTGTTATTTCATTTGGAATTTTATCATTTCCTTATTTTTCAACCCTCTACTAGCATTTTTTAAATTCAACTATGTCATAATTTTAAAAATTTTGATTATTTCCAAAATTTTCTGAATTCCAAATAGTTGTATGGGGATCAGGAAATTTTGTAGCAATTTTGTATTGTTCATCAGATTCAATAAATATATTTTTCTTTTGAAATTTGTTGCGGAAAAGCAAAAGTATGTTTTGTGCGGAAAAGCATACAAAATAATGTATATGCTTTTCCCCATAAATTCTTGTCTAAATCATTACACAGAATTTTTCAGTTATTTTCCTATGATTTTAAAATCGAATATTTAAGAATTTTTTTTACTTGTATTATATTCTAGGTAATAATTATTTATTATATCTAAAATTTAATTTTTGTTTTGTTTTATGGAATTATTTTTTTTCTCTTGTAATTTTTCATCTTATTAGCTATAATGCCCTAGGAAAACTGACTTTTTTTCCAGCAAGACTTGCTCTTTCTCACTGCTGTCACCAGTCCACTGACCTGGACAGCCTGGTTTGAAGGAGTTCTTGGTGTTATTGTTGTTGTTCGTGGTTGTATTTTGTTTAGTGTTCTTGTGTTCCTTGTTCAGGATTAAAAGGTCTTTTAATTTTTGTTTAAATATTTTTAAGTTGTTATTATTTTTTTGATTTCTATAGTTTTATATTTGTGTTTAGTATCATTTTGTACGTTTCTGTTTGAATTAAGATTTTCCTCTTGTTTTATTTATTGGTACATATTAATGCGAGGGGTTTAGTTGGCTGGAGGGTAGCATAGCTACAGACAATTGTGAAAAAATGCGAGGGGTTACAAAAACTTAATTTTTATAAAAGTTGAAAAGGGAGTAACACAAATTCATAATCTCCTTGTATATTTCTTATATCAATATTTATAGTTATTTTCGCACTACTATCAAAGTTTGTACCTTTTGTGTTTCTATAGCCGCTTCGTTTTTCGTTCGAGAGCAATAGTTCTACGCTACAACAGTCCCGAACAGCTCATGAACAATAAAGCTAGCTAAGACCAGCCCAGAATAATGGGCTGTTCTTAGCTAGCTTTATTTTTCATGAGCTGTTCGGGGCTGTTATAGCCCCGAACAGCTCATGAACAATAAACGAAAGTAGCTCTTACCTTTTATAAAATTATAATAGATTATGCACTTATATACAAATTAAAACAATGCGGTACAACAGTGCACTGGTAATTAATTTCATTCAGTGTGAGAATAATTGTAATAAGTTGTGCGCAATACAATCGCGCGCGACAAGGATAACCGCTCTATCGGATTTAATTGGCGCGATTACAAGATTCCACTGAAATCATTATCGATTACATAAAAACGAATTATTCGCCGGCCGAGCGGAACTCAGTAAGTGGATTAATGGCGCGCGCATTGCAAAATTACAGCACAAATTTATATGATAATATTTGCGATATTAGAAATTATGTCAGTGGAAATAGGTAAATGTACAACTGTGTTATGCTGAACGCAAACGAATCTCAAATGTGTGTTAAATGGAAAGGATCTAACTCTGGTCGTTAATTTTGATTTAATTATTGTTAGAGTATTTTCTTTACCATTATGACAAGAATAACAATTAAAGGTCTGTCCACATTTGTAAATATTCACGCGTTTTATTGTACGAGGTTTTACGAGTGTTATTTCTTTTGCAATAAAAAAAATGCTATTATTTTAGAATTTTTGATTGCAAAAGAAATAATAGAGAGAGAAATCAATTTTTATTAGGCCATCGACCCTTCCGCCTAGAAATAATAATAATAATAATAATAAAAATAGTTAGTGATAGATTTATATTACATTACATAGCACAATGGGATAACGACCGGAGTCTTTCTGCCCTAGAAATAATATTTATGGGAGAATTTTATTTTTATCGAATTTCATTTAAAATTCTTCTATCGTGTTTAGTTGCATGGCAAATTGTAAGCTCCAAGCATGCACATTAATGAAACTCCTGCAAACACGGACCACATAAGTGGTTAATTTTTTTAGCTGTTATTGAACAATATCTTCAACAAAACAAATTACAATTTTTATTAAAGTTCCGCACACGATTTTTTGTTGTGACTTTCAAAATATTGTTTAGAATTTAACAACAATCATCAAACATATTTTCGAATACCCCGCCGGGCCTTAGTTTTTTTGAAAAATATTTTTGAATATAAACATGTAAGTAAAATATTTGTAAAATAATTTTTTATTTATAACAAATGTATATATGTATATATACCCTTACACCTAAGTTTTTATTTAACCATATTGTTTATAAGAGATCACTTTACTGGTTTTAAAAAAGAACAGTTAAACAAGTTGACAGCAAGTATTTTTTATAAGCCTGTCATTAAGTAATATGCAATAAAAGAAAAAGCAATTTTTTATAGTTCAGAGCAGGATTTTTGGTTGAGACTTTCAAAATATTGTTTAGAATTTAACGATTAAAGGAATATATATAGGAGAAGGGGTAACTCCAATGCTGGAGAAGCTAAGTATCTCAGTGCCAATACGCAAGGTAGCAGAGCTGGGGAAAAGAAGTGACTCCTGAGTCCTGATAGAATTAACCAGCTGGGACGACAAAATGGGCATTATGCGAGCAAAATATAAACTAAAGGGCACGAACATCTACATTGATAACGATCTAACCATAGAGGAGAGGGACGTACAAAGGAAAATTAGGGAAAGTGCTAAGGAAGAAAGAGCCAAAGGAGTGGAAGCTAGGGTGGGATATCGAAAACTAAAGATTGCGGACGTCTGGTGGGTCAGGCAGGGGGACTGCTTGTCAAAAAAGGAATTAAGGGGGAGAGGTCGACGAGTGGGACAAGTGCAGGGTGGATTTTTAGAATGTTGCGGGTCTAAGGAAAAAAGTGCTGGGGGGAGTGTGGGAAAAGGAACTGGAGAAGTGGTTCATCTCAAAGGACATAGTGGGGATACTGGAGACGTGGATGACAGAAGAGGAGTGGAAGCAGGTAGAAATCTGCATGCCGACAGGGTGGGACTGGGTGATGCAAGGTGCAACGAAAGAAGCGAGGATGGGGAGAGCCAAAGGAGGAATCTTGTTAGGAGTGGGGAAGTCAGTGGGACAATGGATCAGAGAGTCTGCGAGGGAAGCGGCGGGATTGGTAATAGGGAAGGTGGAAATGGATAGGAGGTCGGTGTGGGTAACAAAAACCGTTTAGAGCTAACGGAGATATTGGACGGGCTTGAGACAGAGTCAGATGAATGGATCGTCGGGGGTAACTGGAATGTGAGGGTGGGGGAGCTGGAAGGAGGGATCGGAGAGGGCGGTGAATGGAGAGAAAGACGATCGCAGGATAAAGTGACCAACCAGGAGGGTAGAGAATGGACCCAATGGGTGAGAAAGTCGGGGTGGGATGTATTGAATGGCTGCTGCGAAGAGGACTGGGAAGGGAAGAAGACTTTCTGTGGACACGGAGGAGGTTCGGTTTTGGACTACGTGGTGGTCAAAGGTATCGGAATTGGAGTGCTTCAAGGTGGAAAATGTGGGGGGGTCGAACCATGTGCCTGTGGAGGTGGTCTTGAGAATGACAAACGGTTTGAAGAGGGAGGAGAAAAAGGGGCAGCAAGGGTTTGCATGGAGCGAACTAGAAATAGCGGTGTATGAGAAAAACCTAAAGTGGGAAGAGGTACAGTCGATGCTCCAGTTGAAGAGAGTGATGGCGGCTGCGTTGGTGGTGAGGAAGAAGAGTGGAGACCAGAAGGAGTGTTGATTCGACGAGGAGTGTAAGATGAAGAAGACGAGGGAAATGACGAATTGGAGGTACGGCAGATGTGCAGTCGAAATGGTTAATCAGGCGAAGAGGGAATTTGAGAGCACGTGCGAGAGGAAAAAAATAGAGGAGTTGCAGAAAGTAGAAAGGAGGTTCACGGAGTGTGTGGTGGAGAAACGGATGTGGGAGATCTTGAAGGGAAGGGTGAATCAGGGCAAAGTGAACATAGAGCTAGCAGAGTGAGAGAGGAGTTGTAAACAGATGGCGGGGTCTGAGGTGGAGCTGGGCAGTTCGAGTGCGAGACAGGTGGTACGAAGGGAGGTGTTTTCGCGGAAAGAGGTGGAAGTGGCCCTGGCACAGTGAAAACTAGGAAAGGCAGCGGGGTAAGATGGGCTGAAGGCAGAGGCTTTCAAAAAGCTACCGGAGGAAGGAAGAGAGAAGGTGCGGCAGATTATTAACAAGGTGTGGAGTGGAGAGGAGGAAGTGCCGGAAGAGTGGCGTGTGGGGGTAGTGGTCCCGGTACAGGGTACAAGGGAGAGCGGCCTAGGACGTAAAAAACTATAGGGGATCATCGTTATGAGTGCCGGTTATAAATTGATGATGACTATAATGAAAAATAGAATGGATAGGGAAGTGGAACAAAAAGGGCTGCTGCCGGAATGCCTGAGTGGGTTCAGAACGGGAAGAGGGACGAGGGAGCAGATTTTCACGCTGGCAAGAATGGTGGAGGAAGCGCTGGAATGCAAAGGGAGAGTGTATGCGGTGTTTGTGGATTTAAAAGCGGCGTATGACTCCGTTCCTAGGGGGAAACTGGTGGAATGTATGGATAGATTTGGTATGGAAGAGGAAGGAGTGGAGTGGGTGAGAAGGATGTATAAAGAGTCATGGGCAAAAGCAAGAGTGAATGGAGAAATATCTGAGAAATTTAGGGTGAATGTGGAAGTAAGGCAGGGGTGCCCGCTGAGCCCCCTCCTGTTTAATCTGTACACGAGCGAGTTGGAGGAGGTGCTGAGTAGAAGACAGGCAGGAGGGGTCGTGGTGGGTAGATTCAAGGTGTGGATGGTGGCGTATGCAGATGACGTGGTGCTGGTGGCCAAGAGAGTGGAAGAGATGCAAGAGATGTTGGAAAGAATGGGTAGGTATCTGGATAAGAGGGTGAATATGGAAAAGACCAAATGGATGTTGTTTAGGAATAGGGGCAGGAGGGTCAAGGGAGAAGGGCTGAAATGGAAGGAAAGGCTGATTGAGAGAGTGAATGGCTTTAAATATTTGGGCTTTTGGTTTGACTGTGGAGGAGGGCTTAGGATGCATGTGGAGTGTATGCAGGCGAAAGCAAGAATGGATTGGGGGATTGCGTGCAGAAAATGGGGGAGTTTGTGGGGTGGTAACCTAGTAATGACGTGCAAGATCTGGGATGCGTATGTAAAACCCATATTTTTGTATGGAGTGGAAGTGTGGGGATTGCGTGAATGGGAGGTAATAGAAAGGGAGCAAAGTTGGTTCCTGAAGAATCTGCTAGGGCTCGAAAGGTCGACACCGAGGGCAGTGCTGTTGCAGGAGACAAGTCGTATGAGTATGTGGTGGGAGTCGTGTGTGAGGGTTGTGAAGTTTGAGGAAAGATTGCAGGATTTGGGCGAGGAAAGACTGGTACGGGAGATATGGATGAGGTGTAAGAGTAGAACAGAGAGTAGATGGAGGAAGGGTAAAAAAAGGATGTATGAAAGAGTGGGTATGTCTGATATGTGGGCAGAGGAGAAGCTGAGAGAAAGGGGTAGCCTAGGAACTGAGATAAGGGAGAGATTGAGGGATATTGAGTGGCAAGAAAGGCAAGTGAGAATGGCTAAGAGCTCATACAACCCGGGCTACGTAGAGTGGCAACTACAGGGGAAACTCCCGAGCTACTTAGCCAGGGGAGAGTGGAGCAGAGAGGACAAAGTATGCATGGCAAGAGCGAGGTGTGGATCAGAAGAGCGAGGAAGAAAAGTGTGGATGGGGCTGGGGTACACCGCGTGTGCTCTGTGTAGGAAGGGGACTGACACGTAGTGGCACCTTAGTTACGAATAGTTAGGAGAGGATGGGAAAGGCGTGAAAATCTGTAGGAGGCTGACGTGGGAAAGGAAATTGGCGAGGGCAGAGGGGGTTTATTTTAGTGGTTAGAAAAATGATCTATTTTATGTTAATTTGTATTTTTGTGGTTTCTTTTTTATTTCTTTCTGTGAAAGTATTGTTTTTTTCGGCTGGAATTTGTGTAAAAGGGATATATATATATATATATATATATATATATATATATAATTCTCCCTCTAATCTATATATATATATATATATATATATATATATATATATATATATATATATATATATATATATCAAGATTGTGTAAAGTGATTTGCAATTTTGTTTTTTCAGGTCAGAAAGGAGTTTACCAAGTGATATTGAAGAAAATTGAATTGCCCATTGTATCCCATGCGAACTGTCAAGATGCTCTTCGTACTACGCGACTGGGCAAGTTCTTCAACCTCCACGAATCGTTCACTTGTGCTGGTGGGGAATTAGGCAAAGATACTTGCACGGTAAGATAATTTAATTGATTTTTCTAACCACCTATCGTCCGTCTTGAGATTATTTCTTGAACATGTGAGTGAGAGATACTCAGATGAGTTTAATCATCTGGTATTTATTTTAACTTTCAAGAAAACATTTGAAATATATGAAAGGTGGTAGTAGGGATAAACAACGGTTTAAGCACCCCCAAGTAAGCCTGAGATTATTTTTTTGAGTTGTCATGCCAAATAAAGGTCTTTTTATAAATATAATATTGTATATAAAATGTTATGTATAAAAATGTAATATGGCAGAAAGACCTTCGGCCGATAGCCGAAATAAAGATTAATTATCTCTGTGAGATCTCATCAAAATCACTTACACATCCGACAGACCAATAAAACTTTAATTGAACACATCTGCCCAATTAAAATCAATATTGGCCTGAACTTTGCTAATAATAGATCCATTTTAGCAGAAATGAACTAAATTACTGCAAATTATACTACTAGAATTAGAAAATTATTCATATCACGAGATCATACTCGAGGGACGTGTTTTAGTAGTAGTAGTATGTGGGGTTCGTATTTTCCAATTGAACTAACACGCTAATGGTCACCGACAATTAGGTGTTGTTATATAAATGCAATTCATCCATTCGCCGAATTGCTCAGCACAGTGTTCTATATTCAGCTTTAATTGAACGATGAGCACCACTTGAGACATCAATAGCGACGATTTATGACCGCATATTTAAAATTGTCTGGCGAATAAATTAGTGTAGACTTAGGAGGAAATAATTATAGATTTAATTTCTCATTTCTGTTCCAGTTAAATAGGATTACATGCTGATGTTATACTTTTTTAATGTAATAACGGCAGATATATTTATAGTAGCATTTTTATTGAATTCGTTATTGATGCTTACAATCAACTAATTTATTTATTTATTTATTTATTTAATATAGACATCTACAGTTTAACAGAAACCAATTACAGATGAGAATAACTATCTATATGAGGAGATTTTTTGGACTTTATATATGATATTCCGTTTCTATTTCATGTATAAAGTTTAAAAAATCTCCTTGTAATATACAAGGAGATTTTTTAAACTTGGCTAATATATCTCAGTTATACTTACCATCATATAATATACAAGGAGATTTTTTAAACTTTATACTTGAAATAGAAAGGGAATATCATATATAAGGTTCAAAAAATCTCCTCATATAGTTCTTAGTTCATTTTAAGCATCAATAACTAATTCAATAAAAATGCTACTATAATATACTCAGCTCTCCATTTATATCTTTAATATATTTTTAATTAAATTATACTCAATATCATTAAACAAATATAAAGAAACAAACATTTATAAACAAGTGTTTAAGAAGAATTATCAAAATTTACCATCTGCAACGAAGAATTTTGGAAGATATGTAGCAATACCAATATAGCCAATACAAACCACAATTAAAAGAAGGGAATTGCAATGGATTGGTTACACGTTATGAAAAGAAAATACAGATATAATAAGGAACGTTCTTAAATACAGAGACAAAAAGGCGAAAGAGATGAAGATCCCAAAATATATGGTAAAAATATATAAGTAAAAGTACACCATGAGCATACAAAAATACGTAAAACGTTACGCTGATGACACAATCATTATTGTTGAAAGCCAGGAACAATTACAACGTCTTATTAGTAGTAGAATATCCGATGAGGGGGAGCAATTCGGATTAAAAATTAATATAGAAAAAATCAAAAGTCATGAGAACTAGTTCTGGGTGGGCGGTCCTTACCAACCTGACTATGCCCGTCCACTATTTCAAACGACTTGAACCATGCATTACATTATTTTTCACATATATTTTTTAATTAGTCTTAAATTAATTAATGACATTAATTTAATCATAGAAATTAACAAATAATAGTGTAGTGCATAGTTCAAGTCGTTTGAAATGGTGGACTGGCATCGGCCGGGCATCTAAATATTTCAACGACCAACAGATCTAGTAGATTTCTTAGTTTAAGTACCTCAGCAGCTGGATATCGGAGCTGTATATATATATATATATATATATATATATATATATATATATATATATATATATATAAATATATATACACCGATTAACCCAAATGAAACAGGATGGTTTTCCTATTTAGCAAGACCGTTGTCTGTTGCAAAATTGTCGTTTTGTAAGAACACACATCTCGTGCTTAGACTGGTGACCGACATTTAAAATTAATCACACAAATTGAGTATAATTATAGCGGAACAACAATTATTACAGCTGCAAAAATTACAGTATTCAAGATCTAAATCGTTGTAGTGAAAAAATTGAGGTCAACGTCTTTGGGACTCCAGCACGAGATTGATATAGCGTTTTTATTGCGTAGAGAATGAAAGTAATTTAATTTCGTCTAATAACAGTTATAAACTGAATTGTAGAAAAAGTATTTTTATAAAATTTAATTATGGCGAAAAGGCCATGGATTAATAGTCTAATAAATATTGATTTCTCTCTATATTTAATTATATTATCTACTTCTACGAAATTAATTTACCGAGTATCATTTATATTTTATGAATGTTTGATGTGTAAAAAGGTATTAAGGTCGTTTTAGACAAGACAATTTCTTAGCTCAAAAGTTGTTCAAGAAATGAATTCATATATCCTCCTCCCATACAATTAGTCCTTGAAATAGAACGCGTTATATTTTTCCATTCGATCTACCATCCAATTCAATATTTCAAATAATTTGTTGTATGATACGAGACAATTTAGATTGTCTCGCATCTTTTGAGTCAAGAAATGGCTTGTCTAAAACGACCTTAACAATGAAATATACCTTTTTACACATCAAACATTGATAAAATATTTTTTTAGTTTTTATTTGATTTTTTAAATATTTAAAAACATAGTACAATATGCGGAAGACAGGAAAGAATAGAAAAAATTTTATAAGCAATAATAATTGCCTGTACTTAAAATCCAATATAAATATAACATTCCCTTGATTTTAAAAACAATTGATCTTATATAAAATATGTATTTATCAACATAAGTTTGTTTGTGTATTCGTGGAATAAGTTATATAATGCGAATAAATAATACAAGAATAAGTTATTACCTAGAATATCTCAAACATATATATATATATATATATATATATATATATATATATATTATCAATTGCCTTTTACCTTTCGGTGTAGGCTATTACATTAACATTATTAACATTATTATAGTTTACAATTACTGTTGTTTATACATTTGTAAATTCGTTCCACTCCTTTCTGTTCTTCGCCAGTTCTCTTGCTTGCTTGACTGTTTTTCCTTTCTTGATTATTATGTCCTCTATTATGTTGTCCCACTCTTTTCTTGGTCTGCATCTTCTTCTTTTATTTTCAGTTCTTGCTTCCCATACCTGTTTTGTTTGATTATTTTTGTCCATCCTAATTAAATGACCCCGCCAGTTTAGTTGTTTCTTGTCTATATACTTATCTACAGCTTCAATTCCCAGTTCTTCTCTGATGTCCTCATTTCTTATTCTGTCTCTTCTCGTAACTTGTTTTACTCCTCTGAGATATTTCATTTCCATTGCCTGTATTCTACTTTTGTCCCTCTTCGTTAGCTTCCACGTCTCGCTTCCATATGTCAGTATATATGCTTTTATATATATTTATTTTTATCCTTCTGCTGATCTCTTTCTTGTTATTCAGTATATTGCTCAATGCGTGGTATGTTTTAGCTGTGTTGTTTATTCTATTACTAAGTTCGCCTTCCATTTTTCCGTCTTCTGTCAGTGCTACTCCCAGGTATTTGAATTCTTCTACTTGTTCTATTGTGTGTTGTTCTATCTTTATATTTATTTGTTCTTTCCGGTTTCCTATTACCATCACTTTTGTTTTGTTATAGTTCATTTTCATGTTATACTTGTGTCTGTTCCATACACTAAGGTTGTGCTGCAGATTCCTTCCTTCACTTTCTGCTATCACTACTACATCATCAGCGAATGCTCCTTCCGATATTTTTACAACTTGCTTGTTTTTGTACCCAATGTTTGCTTTTTTGGTTTCTGGTTTCATGCTCTTCATTATTTCATCCATGTATATGTTAAATAATGTAGGACTGTGCCCGCCTCCTTGTCTTAGTCCAGTGGTTGTCTGAAATGTTCTTGATGTTTGTCCCTTGTGTATTATTGCATTGGTGTTGTTGTTGTATATGTTTTGTATTAATTCGACTGTCTTGCTTTCTACACCTTTCTCTTCCAGGATTTTCCATAATGTATTTCTTGGTATCATATCGAATGCTTTTTCCAGGTCGATGAATCCTAGGTATGTGTTTTTATTATTTGCAATTCTTTTTTCTGTGATTTGTTTTATCGTGAAAATGTTGTCCTGTGTGGATCTTCCTTTCCTAAATCCACATTGCGATTCTTCTAGCGTCTGCTCTATTTTTGCTAGTATTCTTTTGTTAATTGTTCTTTCTAAGATCTTCATACCTATGCTTATGAGTGTTATACCCCTATAGTTTGAAAATTTTGTCTTATCGCCTTTCTTGTGTATCGGTACGATTAACGATACTTGCCAATCTCTGGGTATTTTATTCGTCCTCCATATTTCGTTTATTAATTTTAGTAGTATTTCATTACCTGCAGGTCCCATATGTTTAATAATTTCCGTTGTGATCTGGTTTTGTCCTGGTGATTTCCCTATTTTCATTTCCCTTATTATCTCTAGTATTTCTTTTCCATTGATCATCTCTATATCTGCTTCCGAGTCGTTCTGGTCTCTTGTCTTCTGTTCATTTCCACCATTTTGTGATAGTAAGTCTTCAAAATATTCTTTCCATCTTTCCAGTAATTTTTCGTTGTCTTTCAGCAATATTCCTTGATTGTCTTGTATATAATTTACTTCTTGTCCTTTTTCTTTTCTGTTTAGTTTTAGTGTTTTATAGAATAATTTTTGGTTTTCCTTTGCATTTTTCTCCATTGTCTCTCCGAACTTTTCCCATTCTCTGCTCCTTGCTGTTCTGACCTTATCGTTTACTATTTTCCTCTTTAAACTGTATTCTTCGTAGTTTTTACTATTTTTGTCATTTAGGTATCTTTGCCATGCTTTTTTCTTTTCCTTTATTTTCTCTCTTATGTCCTGCGACCACCATGCTGTCTGCTGCTTCTTGTTTGTCTTTTGCTTTGTCCCACATGTCTCTTGTGCTGTCTCCAGTATATTTTTCTTTAATTTATTCCACATTTCCTCTACTTCTTGTCTATAGTTGCCCTTTACTAATTTCTCCTCTATTTTCTCTTTATAGATTTTTGCTATTTCTTTTTCCCTTAGTTTGTATGTTCTTATCTTGTTGTAGTTTATTGCTATATTTGGTCTCTGCTTTTTTTTATCGCTATCTTGGTAGTCTTCCTTTATTTTCGTCTCTACTAGATAGTGATCACTTCCAATTTCGTAACTTCTCTTTACTCTTGTGTCTATTATTTTGCTCATTTTCCCTTGTTCTGCTAGTACATAGTCTATTATAGATTTTTCGTTCCTGCTTATCACTTCCCTGGTGTATTTGTGTATGTCCTTGTGTTTGAATAGTGTATTCGTTATTACTAGATTATTCATTCTACAATAATCTAGCATTTTCTTACCATTTTCGTTGAGTACGTCTTCTCCATATCTTCCTCTCATCGCATCATTATCTTTTACTTCGTTGCCAATTCTGCTGTTGAAGTCTCCCGCCACGTACACTTCTCCTTTGGCTTTTTCTGTTGTTTCGTTGAGTTGCTCCCAGAATGTTTCTTTGTTGCACGCAGTATCATCTTCGTTTGGTCCATACACTGCTATGATAGTTTTATGGTAGCCGTTTCTTTGATCTCTAACTTCGATAGACAAAATCCTCTCCGTAATTGCATCCCATTTATATATATTCGATTTCAGTTTTTTATGCACTATACATCCTACCCCTGCTGCGGCTCTCCGATTGTTATCTACACCGCTATATTTTTTATACGTAACTTCGCATAATCATATTTTATTTGGTTTGTTTTTAAACGGGCTATCGAAGTCCTGTGTAAATAAAAATGTTTGTACAGAAAAAAAAACTAAGAGAACATGAATATTGTATTACAATTTAATGCATAATAGAAATATAATTTGCAAAGCCAAGGGTACAAACTTCAAGATATGTACTCTTACCAGTCTGTAATCGTTTGTGATAAATAGCAATTATAATAACGGCGATTACAAAATGACTGGGCAACTCATCACGTGCGGAAACATCGTTTCGATAAGTTGTAAACTGGGACGGCTCTGGTGTGTAATTAAACGACGACTAATACGCCCACGTTATAAAACAGAAGTAATATTTAATCATTTACCAGTTATCTGGAGTATCTTTTATTAGAAGGTTTAATGGACGGAAGAAAATAACAGCGAGTAGTCAATTATTTAGATGGAAAAGTATTGATTAGTTGTAACAGATTATAAAAATAGATTAAGTATATTGCTATACACAGTTTATAAACACGTAACGCGTATTATTATTAATTACCAATTGATTTATCATTAATACTAATAGTAACATTTTTAGACTAATTGCGACGGGTCATTTTACAGGAGTAATACATACAGTAGTTTTTTTTTTTCGACAATAAGATTGCGGAGACGTCTCACACAAATTAAGTATATAATATAATAGATTAAGTATGTTGCTATACACAGTTTATAAACACGTAACGCGTATTATTATTAATTACCAATTGATTTATCATTAATACTAACAGTAACATTTTTAGACTAATTGCGACAGTCATTTTACAGGAGTAATACATACAGTAGTTTTTTTTTCGACAATAAGATTGAGGAGACGTCTCACACAAATTAAGTATATAATATAATAGATTAAGTATGTTGCTATACACAGTTTATAAACACGTAACGCGTATTATTATTAATTACTAATTGATTTATCATTAATACTAACAGTAACATTTTTAGACTAATTGCGACAGTCATGTCACAAGAGTAATACATACAGTAGTTTTTTATTTCGACAATAAGATGGCGCAGACGTCTCACACAAATTAAGTTAGTATTTAATGGTAATAATTTTGTGAACACTATAGTAATTTATTAAGTATTATAAATACTTCAATCAAAATTATCAAGCCACAAAATTATCTTGTTAAAGCAACCACCATATTTATATAATAAAATTTCTCTACGTAACGCAATTCATAGCGTTAATATAGGAAATAAAGCAAAATAGATATATCGAAACATAAAAGACAATTCTATAAGCGGTCTATCTCCTAAAACGTTGCTAAATTCTACAATCTTGTACAGGATAAAGCAAATACACTAAATCCTGTAGCATTTGTTGTTTGTTGTTTAGATTGAAATAATTTGAGATGTAAAATATAATTTACCCGAAAACATATTTTGTTGTTGTTCATTATATTTATACAGGGTATACCTAATGTATGGAATAATTTCGATAAAATCTTTATTTATAATTTTTGCAAAAATTGCTCGAGCGCGTCGATTTTTAATTTCAAATTGCCAATTTTTAATGAAAGTCTCCATTTTATTCGACCATTTTTGAATGTGCAAGGACATCGACATCGACAGTTTTGAATAAATTCGATAAAACTTTTATTTATAATTTTTGCAAAAAAATGCTCGGATGCGTCGATTTTTAATTTTAAATTGCCAATTTTTAATGAAAGTCTCCATTATATTCGACCATATTTGAATGTGCAAGGACATCGACATCGACAGTTTTTTCAAAGACAACCCTATTTTTTTATTACGGATTCCACTTTTGATGATGTTCAAATTATGAGCTCACTAAATACCAAATATATTTTACTTATGTTAGGGACATTTCTAAATGGTCGTCGAACTAAAGTCAAAGTGCATCAAGTTTTTTCACAATAAGCGTAAGATTATGTAAATGTAAATGTTAGCTAGTTTGTTGTTTGTAACAAATACAATAACTACTACGACAAATATTACTATCAAATTGAAAGAGCATATGGATAATAAATCAACACGAAGTATAGGCCGTATAGTACGTTGTAATAAATACATCACGGACAAATTTTGGTAGTAGAGTTCACCTCGCAGGAAGAAGTGAACGTGAATAAAAGAGCGCGCTATTGAAATATGTGTCACGCATTTTGTAATACCATACGAAACCACAGCTGTTCGACCTTGTCAGCTCGGATTCTCATACAATTTACTATACAATTAACATTAAATCGATTTTATTCAAACCAGCTTCGAATATTTTTTTATATATTACAAACGAATAATAATACAGACTATGACAAAATAATATATTTCTAAAAATTACCCCTTTTTTTAACAAAATATATTTATTAGCAATTCACCTTAATTCTTAATGTTGTATACATAGAAAAATGAAGTAACTTTTAATGTAACTTTTAATGTATATTTTAATGTAACTTTTAATGTAACTTTTAATGTAACTTTTAATGTAACTTTCAATATTTAACTTTATATATTTCTAATAATATACACTATTTAATATTGTTGTAGGTTTGACACTGTTTTCTGATTTAATATCACTTGTACGTCTTGTAAACATTTCATTTATTGGAAATTAAGATTATTATTACTATTATTAAATACATAATTGTTTTTTTTCTCATATAACAACGCATATCTGCTTGCCCTCTCCACTAATTGGTTTAATTTATTTTAATGTAAAACGATTTAAATTCACAACATAATATTAACAATATTTAAATCATTGAGATCCTTGGAAATTGTTATGCAGAAAAATTAATAACCCGAATCCATAGTGCCCGAAACGAATGCTCGATCCAAATTATATCCTCATATATATATATATATATATATATATATATATATATATATATATATATATATATATATATATATATAAATCACTTCCCACGATTTAATCACGTGTATCATCATCACTCATCGCTACAATTGTTTCCTTATCTTGCAGCTATTTATCGCACAAAAAGTGTTGTAATAATGCGCAATCATTATTAATAGCTACGGCAAATTTACGACGATTTTATGAGCGATTGGCGTGTTTAAAAAATTATTTTTATGGAGACATTTCCATCAAAATAAAATACTTCAGCATTAATGTAGAGTGAAGCCTAACTATAGACTATTTTTTTTTTCGGAATAAAAATATTTATTATTATTACGCGCCAAATCAAACGCAATGCAAAAATCGCCCATTTTCATCATGTGTCGTAACTACAATAGCATTAGTAATAGCATAGATATTGATATATTTCATCAAACTTTTTTTAAAAATTTATTTATTCTTTTTTTTCCTTTGTCCATACATATACAGTATAATAATATTTATATAATTGTAAAAATTAAAATAAATTGCATATCTATAAATAAAAGAGAGATTTTGTTCATATAAAAAGATTGTAAGCACTGTAGAGTTAAGTTAAGTTAATTTAGGTACAATGTATGTATGTATGTCTGATGTATTGTATGTACCATATTTTTCTTCTTATTTTGTATGTTGTTCTTAACTATGCCCATCCACTATTTCAAATGAAAAGGAAACAGAGAATTCTTAAATAATAATAAATATAAAGAAAATCTAAAATTTAAAGATTGCTACATTAATAAAATAATAATTGATAGTGTGCGAATAAGAGTGTGAACATCAAAGTATATACAATAGGAATAAAAGCTATAGTAGACTGAGTTTTAGGTTTTTTAAAAAGTTATTTTTGTTACAAAACAGATCGACTCCATATTGCACCTCATGATATTTCCTTATCATCATGAGCAACGGCGAGAAGGAGTGATGGTTTGTATGTGGCGTGCTGTATGTAAAAGTTTGTTTGTTGCGGGAGGATTGCCTAGGTATAGTAAAATTGATGGAGTTTAATAATGAATTATGAATAATGAATTATTATTATTACATATGTATAATATCTTCATTATATAATAATTAATTTATTTAATTTATTTCAGTATGTTTGTCTGTGGTGGCTTTTCGTCCCTCTTTCTTCACTTTAAGAGTCTTGCAAAGTAGTTCCATCTTAGGCTATTGGCATTGAGCGATGTAGTATATTTAATATTTAAAATTATTTTTCAAATGTTTTCATTGTAATGAAATATTTCATACAGTATTTTACTTGCAGTAATAGCAAGTAAAATACTGTATGAAATATTTCATTACAATGAAAACAGAAACGTTAATTGATGTAAAATAGTAAGAAGAAAAAATCTTCTATCTTTATAAGGCTATCAGTTGTGAGGGATTTCCGCCGATAAAGAGAAAAGCTCATAGGAATTTGAAAACTATGAAAGATAATTCTCGAATATTTAACCCGATGGAGTTTAAACTAGATAAGAAATATATGTTTATTGTTGTTTTGATGAATGGCTACGTGGGAATAATATACTAAATATTTAGAGGGTAGTTTTTCGCCGAAAAACTAGTTAGGGAGGAACTGTTGAAGGCGGCGTAAGGCAAAAAATATTAGAGGGTAGATTTTCGCCGAAAAACTAGTTAGGGAGGAAACTGTTGAAGGCGGCGTAAGGCAAAAATTATTAGAAGGTAGTTTTTCGCCGAAAAACTAGTTGGGGAGGAACTGTTGAAAAAATAAAGAATTTTTGCCTTACGCTGTTTTCAACAATTCTTCCCTAACTAGTTTTACGCAGAAAAACTACAATTTAATTTTAAAACTTTATAACGATTCGGTTTTTATTGTAGTAAATCCTGATGAAGCTATGAACCAAAGAGTGAAATATAGATTGTAAAAAGAAGGTGTTTCTACAATCTATATTTCACTCTTTTGTTCAGAGCTTCATCAGGATGTACTACAATATTGTAAGTTTAAAAATTTCTTCAAAGCATATCAGAAATGTAACGTGGCTTGAAATTTTTAGGTTTTTGGACAAAGTAATCATACAATATCTTGTTTTAAAGCATAATTAATGCCAAATGTAATAAAAGTCTCAAAAATATTAATATTCTCTACTACGATTTTTTACGAATTATTTAACTGGATGGCATTTCAGAAATGTAACGCGACTACAAATTTTTGGCATTGAGACTAGTTTTTGTAGAAAATAACAACAGAATATCTTGTTTTAAAGAATAATTAACACCAAATGAAATAATTCTCTCAAAAATATTAATATCCTTTAGTATGATTTTTTTTACAAATGATTGAATTTGAAATCATATCAGAAATGTAACGTGGCTTAAACTTTTTAGCATGACATTTTTGTTTTTTGGATAAAATAATCATACAAGATCTTGTTTTAAAGCATAATTAATGCCAAATGTAATAAAAGTCTCAAAAATATGAATATTCTGTACTACGATTTTTTACGAATTATTTAACTGGAAGGCATTTGTGAAATGTAACGTGATTAGAACTTTTTGGCATTGAGACTTTAGTTTTTGTAGAAAATAATAACAGAATATCTTGTTTTAAAGCATAATTAACACCAAATGAAATAATTCTCTCAAAAATATTAATATCCTTTAGTATGATTTTTTTACAAATGATTGAATTTGAAAGCATATCAGAAATGTAACGTGGCTTAACTTTTTAGCATAAAGTTTTTGTTTTTTGAAGAAAAAAATCATACAAGATCTTGTTTTAAAGCATAATTAATGCTAAATGTAATCTCAAACATATTAATATTCTCTACTAAATTTTTTTTTACGAATTATTTAACTGGATGGCATTTCAGAAATGTAACGCGACTACAACTTTTTGGTATTGAGACATTAGTTTTAGTAGAAAATAACAACAGAATATCTTGTTTTAAAGCATAATTAACACCAAATGTAATAATTCTCTCAAAAATGATAATATCCTTTAGTACGATTTTTTTTACAAATGATTGAAATTTTTGTTTTTTGAAGAAAAAAATCATACAAGACCTTGTTTTAAAGCATAATTAATGCCAAATGTAATAAAAATCTCAAAAATAATAATATTCTCTACTACAATTTTTTTACGAATTATTTAACGCGAAGGCATTTCAGAAATGTAACGCGGCTAGAACTTTTTGGCATGGAGACTTTAATTTTTCTAGAAAATAACAACAGAATATCTCGTTTTAAAGCCTAATTAACACAAAATGAAATAATTCTCTCTAAAATATTAATATCCTTTTGTACGATTTTTTTTACAAATGATTTAACTTTAGAAATCAGAAATGTAACGTGGCTTGAAATTATTAGCATGAGATTTTTATTTTTTGGAGAAAATAATCATACAATATCTTGTTTTAAAGAATAATTAATGCCAAATGTAATAATTGTCTCAAAAATATTAATATTCTCTACTACGATTTTTTACAAATTATTTAACAGGATGGCATTTCAGAAATGTAACGCAACTAGAACTTTTTGGCATTGAGATTTTATTTTTTGTAGAAAATAACAACAGAATATCTTGTTTTAAAGCATAATTAGCACCAAATTAAATAATTCTCTCAAAAATAATAATATCCTTTAGTACGATTTTTTCTACAAATGACTGAACTTCACAGCATATCAGAAATGTAACGTGACTTGAACTTTTTAGCATAAAATTTTTGTTTTCTGCAGAAAATAATCATATAATATCTTGTTTTAAAGCATCATTAATGCCAAATGTAATAATACTCTCAAAAATATCGATATTTTCTACTACGATTTTTTTACGAATTATTTAACTGGATGGCATTTCAGAAATGTAACGCGATTAGAACTTTTTGGCATGAAGATTTTAGTTTTTGTAGAAAATAACAACAGAATATTTCGTTTTAAAGCATAATTAACACAAAATGAAATAATTCTCTCAAAAATATTAATATCCTTTTGCACGATGTTTTTTTACAAATGATTGAACATATCAGAAATGTAACGTGGCTTGAAATTTTTAGCATGAGATTTTTATTTTTTGGAGAAAATAAACATACAATATCTTGTTTTAAAGCTTAATTAATGCCAAATGTAATAATACTCTCAAAAATATGAATAATCTCTACTAAGATTTTTTTTACGAATTATTTAACTGGATGGCATTTAAGAAATGTAACGCGACTACAACTTTTTGGCATTGAGACTTTAGTTTTTGTAGAAAATAACAACAGATTATCTTGTTTTAAAGCATAATTAAAACAAAATGAAATAATTCTCTCAAAAATATTAATATCCTTTAGTAGATTTTTTTTTACAAATGATTGAACTTGAAAGCATATTAGAAATATAACATGGCTTGAAATTTTTAGCATGAGATTTATGTTTTTTGGAGAAAATAATCATACAATATCTTGTTTTAAAGCATAATTAATGTCAAATATAATAACAATCTCAAAAATATTAATATTCTCTACTACAATTTTTTTTACGAATTATTTAACTGGATGGCATTTCAGAAAAGTAACGCGACTACAACTTTTTGGCATTGAGGCTTTAGTTTTTGTAGAAAATAACAACAGAATATCTTGTTTTAAAGCATAATTAGCACGAAATGAAATAATTCTCTGAAAAATATTAATAGCCTTAATACGATTTTTTTTACAAATGATTGAACTTCAAAGCATATCAGAAATGTAACGTCGCTTCAACTTTTTAGCATAAAATCTTTGTTTCTTGCAGAAAATAATCATATAATATCTTATTTTAAAGAATAATTAATGCCAAATGTAATAATACTCTCAAAAATGTCGATATTTTGTACTACGATTTTTTTACGAATTACTTAACTGGATGGCATTTCAGAAATATAACGCGACTAGAACTTTTTGGCATGGAGACTTTAGTTTTTCTAGAAAATAACAACAGAATATCTCGTTTTAAAGCCTAATTAACACAAAATGAAATAATTCTCTCAAAAATATTAATATCCTTTTGTACGATTTTCTTTTACAAATGATTTAACTTTACATATCAGAAATGTAACGTGGCTTGAAATTATTAGCATGAGATTTTTATTTTTTGGAGAAAATAATCATACAATATCTTGTTTTAAAGCATAATTAATGCCAAATGTAATAACAATCTCAAAAATATTAATATTCTCTACTACAATTTGTTTTACGAATTATTTAACGGGAAGGCATTTCAGAAATGTAACGCGACTAGAACTTTTTGGCATGGAGACTTTAGTTTTTGTAGAAAATAACAACAGAATATCTTATTTAAAAGAATAATTAACACCAAATGAAATAATTATCTCAAAAATATGAATATCCTTTAGTATGATTTTTTTACAAATGATTGAACTTCAAAGCATATCAAAAATGTAACGTACCTTAAACTTTTTAGCATGCTCTTTTTGTTTTTTGGAGAAAATAATCATACAAGATCTTGTTTTAAAGCATAATTAATGCCAAATGTAATACAAGTCTCAAAAATATTAATATTCTCTACTACGATTCTTTTTACGAACTATTTAACTGGATGGCATTTCAGAAATGTACCGCGACTACAACTTTTTGGCATGGGGACTTTAGTTTTCGTAGAAAATAACAACAGAATATCTTATTTAAAAGAATAATTAACACCAAATGAAATAATTCTCTCAAAAATATTAATATCCTTTAGTACGATTATTTTACAAATGATTAACTTTGAAAGTATATCAGAAATGTAACCTGGCTTAAACTTTTTAGCATGAGATTTTTGTTTTTTGGAGAAAATAATCATACAATATCTTGTTTTAAAGCATAATTAATGCCAAACGTAATAATACTCTCAAATATATTAATATTCTCTACTACGAATGTTTAACAATTTTTTTAACTGGAAGACATTTGTGAAATGTGACTCAACTAGAACTTTTTGGCATGGAGACTTTAGTTTTTGTAAAAAATAACAACAGAATATCTTGTTTTAAAGCATAATTAACAGCAAATGAAATAATTCTCTCAGAAATATGAATATCCTTTAGTACGATTTTTTTTACAAATGATTGATCTTGAAATCATATCAGAAATATAATGTTGCTTGAACTTTTTAGCATATGATTTTTGTTTTTTGGAGAAAATTATCACACAATATCTGTTTTAAATCATAATTAATGCCAAAGCCCGCCGCCTATAATTTAAAAAACATGTCGCCCAAAGGGATCAAAAGTTTGACCACCAATGTTCTATAGTATATTTTCAGTCTCCTCATTCCGATCCTTCTATTTCTCATTTGGGGCATATATAGTACTGTTTTATTGTCCAAAATGTTGTCAAAACGCAGGATTATGGTCGATTTCCAAACTGGTACGCAAAATAATTTGAGTTGGCCACGCCTGGGTAGTTCATAAGCCATATAGGTAACATATTTTCATATGGTGCATCTCCAGGGATAAGTTTACTACTTTTACGGGAGTGATTTGAATTCTCCATAAGACTCAATAGTAATTAAAAGTATTTTTTTTAACTACAGATTCTAGCAAATTGTAAGCAGTATTGTGCTCAAACAGAACATAGATTTATTATAACTATCTAGAAGTGTAGTCCCATCCGCGCAGTAAATAAATGTGCAC
Source organism: Lordithon lunulatus (assembly GCA_963942505.1). Taxonomy (NCBI): domain Eukaryota; kingdom Metazoa; phylum Arthropoda; class Insecta; order Coleoptera; family Staphylinidae; genus Lordithon; species Lordithon lunulatus. The sequence continues at coordinate 54,192,983 of OZ012669.1, forward strand.
ATCCTTAGGCGGGAAAAAGTTATACTAACTTTCATACTAGTGTACTAGTGTTGTGGTAAATCTAAACCTTGTTCAACTAGAGCCGCTTTCGTTTATCGTTTGGGAACTGTCCCGGGCTGTTTTAAGCAAGCTAAGACTAGCCCAGAACAGCTCCCGAACGATAACCGAATGTGGTTTAGGATTAGCTGTTCTAAGCTAGCTAAGACTAGGCCAGAACAGCTCCCGAACGATAAGCGAATGTGGTTTAGGTTTAGCTGTTCTAAGCTAGCTCTAGCTAAGACTAGCCCAGAACAACTCCCGAACGATAACCGAATGTGGTTTAGGATTAGCTGTTCTAAGCTAGCTAAGACTAGGCCCGAACAGCTCCCGAACGATAAGCGAATGTGGTTTAGGATTAGCTGTTCTAAGCTAGCTAAAACTAGCCCAGAACAGCTCCCAAACGATAAGCGAATATGGTTTAGGTTTAGCTGTTCTAAGCTAGCTCTAGCTAAGACTAGCCCAGAACAGCTCCCGAACGATAAGCGAATGTGGTTTAGGATTAGCTGTTCTAAGCTAGCTAAAACTAGCTAATACTAGTCCATAACAGCTCCCGAACGATAAGCGAATACGGTTTAGGATTCATGTCAGCTAACAATAGCAGCACCACTAATACAAATTGATGATTTATATATTAGTAGAGACATACCATGATACATACAATTCTTAAACGCATTGTAATTGAGTCCAATTCGCAATCGTTATCTCAAATGAACACCAAATCAAATTGATGCCAGACCAATTTAAAATAAATTCGTGACAATTAATTCAACAGCCATGGCAAACAATTACACAAACGTCAAGAAAGAATGAAAAAAATCCCACACAATGTATATTTTGCGCCATAAACGTGTCGCAAGAGATATTTGGGTGCCCACTACTAAAAACAGTCTTGTGACACCAACAAAAATAATCAGCTACACAAACACCGCCTTATCTAAACTAACCCACAATTAAGCATTACCTTGACTAATAAATATCCGTCCTCCCGCGAATGTCAGCGCACACATCTACACCCCGCGTTGTCAAAAACACCCGCGCACATTTCAAATTGTTCTCGCGCCGCGATGAGATCTGTATGATAAACCAAAATGTTATCGGGCTGTTTGTTGCGAGGAAAAGTTCGAAGTTTCTAATATCGCGCACGCTAGAGGTCCGACCGCGTGCGACTAGTAGATAAAACAAGTTTAGAAGCGACTGAAACAGAAATAGCGTAATCATTTTGACATTGCTCGCGCGCGTTCGTGCCCCACTATTATTATGCGCGCCAGTTGTCCCACACGGCCGCGTGTGCTTTTATTGTTTATTAATAATTATTTCACTTGGCTTGGCCGCGACAATGGTGATTTATTAATCAGATCATTAAGGGAATTGTTATGGTGTGGTGGAGATTTAGTCAAATTTTGTATTTGGGGTACATTTGGTCAAATATGCTCACATACGTAGAAGTATATATGCAACGAGGACTAGAGAAGAACTGGATGACAATGGTGATTTATTAATTAGGTCATTATGGAAATTGTTATGGTGTAGTGGAGATTTTGTGAATTTTTTATTTGGGGTACATTTGGTAAAAATATGCTCACATACGTAGAAGTACATATGCAACGAGGACTAGAGCCAATGGTGATTTATTAATCAGATCATTATGGAAATTGTTATGGTGTGGTGGAGATTTAGTGAAATTTTGTATTTGGGGTACATTTAGCCAAATATGCTTACACACGTATAATTATATATGCAAAGAGGACTAGAGAAGAACTGGATGTAAGAAATTTATAAAATCTATGCTATGACTAGGAAATATCTATGCTGTAGGAAATAGGAAAGAGGAGGACTGAAGGGAAATACGTGGATATTGAAGAAACATTAGGACTGACACAATTAGGAAAGATCTGATCGAAAATAGTTAGACTAAAGGATTTAGGAAAGGCAATTCTCCCGCTCTCGTTTGCCCTGACCTCGCCTTCCATACGGATTGGTTACCGCATCTCTGGCGAGGTTGCTCAGGTTTCCAGAGTTCACCCGCCTCATCAGATGAGGCTTCGTGGAGGTGAGAGTCGGAATTGGGTGGGAGAGGCTATGCGACAATCTTTTGCTGTGCGAGTGTCGTGTGGTACGCATGCACCACCCCATTTTGAACCCCTCAAAGTTCAGGCATTATTTATTACAAATAATCTCGCCTGAAGGAGTTAGGAAAGATCTGGGATGAAGAAACTAGGAATAATCTGGACTGCAGGAAAAAATCTGCATTGGAAGAATTGGGAAAGATGTAGACTGAAGAAATTAGGAATGATATGGACAGAAGAAATTATGAATAAAATGGACTGCAGGAATTGGAACATATTTGGAATGAAGGAATTCGGAAAGATATCGACTGAAGATTTAAAAAGACTCATGTCCATATACACCAACATCTCATAAACATTATTTTAGGTGTAGTTGAAAAAATCACGAATCTGGTTAAAAAAAACATTTTTCGTTAACCTGATGGGAAATCCAAACATTTGCAACATAATTATAATCCTGAAAGACGTTACTGTAGAGAAAAAAATCAGTTCAACCATAGAACGTCATTTTGTATTATTTTCGTCCTTTCTATAATGGCAGATACATCTTATTATTTAGGTGCAGTTGAAAAAATCACGAATCTGGTTAAAAAAAAAACATGTTTCGTTAACCTGATGGGAAATCCAAACATTTGCAATATACTTATAATCCTGAAAGACGTTGCTGTAGAGAAAAAAATCAGTTCAACCATAGAACGTCATTTAGTATTATTTTCGTCCTTTTTATAATGGCAGATACATCTCATTTTTTAGGTGCATTTGAAAAAATCACGAATCTGGTTAAAAAAAAACATTTTTCGTTAATCTGATGGGAAATCCAAACATTTGCAACATAATTATAATCCTGAAAGACGTTGCTGTAGAGAAAAAAATCAGTTCAACCATAGAACGTCATTTTGTATTATTTTCGTCCTTTCTATAATGGCAGATACATCTTATTATTTAGGTGCAGTTGAAAAAATCACGAATCTGGTTAAAAAAAAAACATGTTTCGTTAACCTGATGGGAAATCCAAACATTTTCAACATAATTATAATCCTGAAAGACGTTGCTGTAGAGAAAAAAATCAGTTCAACCATAGAACGTCATTTAGTATTATTTTCGTCCTTTTTATAATGGCAGATACATCTTATTTTTTAGGTTCAGTTGAAAAAATCACGAATCTGGTTATAAAAAATATTTTTCGTTAACCTGATGGGAAATCCAAACATTTGCAACATAATTATAATCCTAAAAGACGCTACTGTAGAGAAAAAAATCAGTTCAACCATAGAACGTCACTTAGTATTATTTTCGTCTTTTTTATAATGGCAGATACATCTTATTTTTTAGGTGCAGTTGAAAAAATCACGAATCTGGTTAAAAAAAAAACATGTTTCGTAACCTGATGGGAAATCCAAACATTTGCAACATAATTATAATCCTGAAAGAAGTTGCTGTAGAGAAAAAAACAGTTCAACCATAGAACGTCATTTAGTATTATTTTCGTCCTTTTTATAATGGCAGATACATCTTATTTTTTAGGTGCAGTTGAAAAAATCACGAATCTGGTTAAAATAAACATATTTCGTTAACCTGATGGGAAATCCAAACATTTGCAACATAATTATAATCCTGAAAGACGCTACTGTAGAGAAAAAAATCAGTTCAACCATAGAACGTCACTTAGTATTATTTTCGTCCTTTTTGTAATGGCAGATACATCTTATTTTATTAGGTGTAGTTGAAAAATATCACGAATCTGGTTAAAAAAAACATGTTTCGTTAACCTGATGGGAAATCCAAACATTTTCAACATAATTATAATCCTGAAAGACGTTACTGTAGAGAAAAAAATCAGTTCAACCATAGAACGTCATTTTGTATTATTTTCGTCCTTTTTATAATGGCAGATACATCTTATTGTTTAGGTGCAGTTGAAAAAATCACGAATCTGGTTAAAAATACATTTTTCGTTAACCTGATGTGAAATCCAAACGTTTGCAACATAATTATAATCCTGAAAGACGTTACTGTAGAGAATAAAATCAGTTCGACCATAGAACGTCATTTAGTATTATTTTCGTCCTTTTTATAATGGCAGATACATCTTATTTTTTAGGTGCACTTGAAAAAATCACGAATCTGTTAAAAAAAAACGTGTATCGTTAATCTGATGGAAAATTCAAACATTTGCAACCTAATTTTAATCCTAAAAGACGTTGCTGTAGAGAAAAAAATCAGTTCAACCATAGAACGACATTTAGTATTATTATCGTCCTTTTTGTAATGGCAGATACATCTTATTTTTTAGGTGTAGTTGAAAAATATCACGAATCTGGTTAAAAAAAACATGTTTCGTTAACCTGCTGGGAAATCCAAACATTTGCAACATAATTATAATCCTGAAAGACGTTTCTGTAGAGATAAAAATCAGTTCAACCATAGAACATCATTTAGTATTATTTTCGTCCTTTTTATAATGTCAGATACATCTTATTTTTTAGGTGCAGTTGAAAAAATCACGAATCTGGTTTAAAAAAACATGTTTCGTTAACCTGATGGAAAATCCAAACATTTGCAACATAATTATAATCCTGAAAGACGTTGCTGTAGAGAAAAAAAATCAGTTCAACCATAGAACGTCATTTAGTATTATTTTCGTCCTTTTTATAATGGCAGATACATCTTATTGTTTAGGTGCAGTTGAAAAAATCACGAATCTGGTGAAAATAAACATATTTCGTTAACCTGATGGGAAATCCAAACATTTGCAACATAATTATAATCCTGAAAGACGTTTCTGTAGAGATAAAAATCAGTTCAACCATAGAACCTCATTTAGTATTATTTTCGTCCTTTTTATAATGGCAGATACATCTTATTTTTAGGTGCAGTTGAAAAAATCACGAATCTGGTTAAAAAAAACATGTTTCGTTAACCTGATGGGAAATCCAAACATTTGCAACATAATTATAATCCTGACAGACGTTACTGTAGAGAAAAAAATCAGTTAAACCATAGAACGTCATTTAGTATTATTTTCGTCCTTTTTATAATGGCAGATACATCTTATTTTTTAGGTGTAGTTGAAAAATATCACGAATCTGATTAAAAAAAACATGTTTCGTTAACCTGATGGGAAATCCAAACATTTGCAACATAATTATAATCCTGAAAGACGTTTCTGTAGAGATAAAAATCAGTTCAACCATAGAACCTCATTTAGTATTATTTTCGTCCTTTTTATAATGGCAGATACATCTTATTTTTTAGGTGCACTTGACAAAATCACGAATCTGTTTAAAAAAAAACGTGTATCGTTAATCTGATGGAAAATTCAAACATTTGCAACATAATTATAATCCTAAAAGACGTTGCTGTAGAGAAAAAAATCAGTTCAACCATAGAACGACATTTAGTATTATTATCGTCCTTTTTGTAATGGCAGATACATCTTATTTTTTAGGTGTAGTTGAAAAATATCACGAATCTGGTTAAAAAAACATGTTTCGTTAACCTGATGGGAAATCCAAACATTTGCAACATAATTATATTCCTGAAAGACGTTACTGTAGAGAAAAAAAATCAGTTCAACCATAGAACGTCATTTTGTATTATTTTCGTCCTTTTTATAATGGCAGATACATCTTCTTTTTTAGGTGCACTTGAAAAAATCACGAATCTTAAAAAAAAAACATGTTTCGTTAACATGATGGGAAATCCAAACATTTGCAACATAATTATAATCCTGAGAGATGTTTCTGTAGAGAAAAAAATCAGTTCAACCATAGAACGTCATTTAGTATTATTTTCGTCCTTTTTATAATGGCAGATACATCTTATTTTTTAGGTGCACTTGAAAAAATCACGAATCTGTTTAAAAAAAACGTGTATCGTTAATCTGATGGAAAATTCAAACATTTGCAACATAATTATAATCCTGAGAGACGTTACTGTAGAGAAAAAAATCAGTTCAACCATAACGTCGTTTAGTATTATTTTTGTCCTTTTTATAATGGCAGATACATGTTATTTTTTAGGTGCACTTGAAAAAATCAGGAATCTGATTTTAAAAAAAAACATTTTTCGTAACCTGATGGGAAATTATTAACCAGCCCTTTTGGAATAGTTATAGTTACTGTATTTGTTACAATTCGTAACTGGCTATTTATCTTTGCCTTTAGAAATATTATGTATACATAAATATGTAAAATCTTTCTAATGACGTTTTTAAATAAATACCTTACCTTTTTTAAATAACCAAAATACACAGCACATTAATGTGGGCATTTTATTGCCCTAATTTGGTACACCACCCAAAAACACACATAAACATCGCGCACACACGTCCGCCTGAACTATTTCCGTAACCAGGTCAATCCCAAATTAAACAAATTTATTCAAACACCCCAGAAAAACCGCATATCAAGTAAACAATTTAATAACGCAACACACATATTTCGTATAGTCATTATATTGGCTGCCTTAACATTATTTATACACTAAACAAATGTTTGTTTTTTAAAAAAAGAACATATTTACAACAGTAGTTACAAAAGAAAGGAAAATAAAAGTTAATTGACTAAGTCAACAAAAAATTTACATGTATGTGCAAGTATGTGTGTGTGTAGTTTTTTTTTGAGGGTAGTGGTAGTCTGTAATATATTTACATTAAAAATGTATTTTGGTATTATTAATTAAATCACAGTTTCTAATATTTATATATATGCTGGCCTTAATATATTTACATACAACATTGATATAACTTATAACTTATAAATTCTAAAAACTAAAACGTTTACGATTTCATCTGTTTATTTTTTTGTACATTAAAACTGTTGTCAGTTTGTGTGTGTGTGTCAGTTTTATATTAAAAACATTTAATATAATTATGCCATGAGAGCAAATTAATTTTATTAAATGAAATCTATTATAGCTGAATTGACTCCATAGCTTATAACAAAAATTATATGCATGCTGAAATGTTATGTGATGATTTTTTAAATCAAATGAAGATAACTGTCACTAACTAATATTATTGATAATAGTTATTTATTGGAAATCTATGATACAAAAATTTCAATAAAGTTCTTAATAAGATAATTAAGAACTTTATTGAAATTTTAATTAATTTTAAATGATCAGTTTTAAATAAGATATTTTTCTAGCAATACAAACAAGAAAATTTCGTAAAATAATGACAATACCCTTTAATTTTAGTTTAATACTCCTTACATTTCTTATTAAAGGATAAGTTTTAAAAAAAGATAGATTTTTAGCAATACAAATAAGAAAATAATATCAATATCCCTAACTTTTAGAATTTAATTAAATTTAAATTTTAAACTTATTATCAATTTGATCACAAATCACGTTTTATAGTTCAAATTAAAATTAAAAATCAACATTTTTATAAGAAAATATTCTAACATTTGGCATGATTTGAAAATAAAAGTTGCTATTTTTTTTGTTGGAAAATTAGCTATAGAATAAATCAATTTTAGTTATTGATAAGAATTTAAAAAAAAAATCAATAATTATCAGGACAATTTTTGCTAAAATATATGTAATTTTTAGGAACCAATGAATGAATTTACCCACAAAAATAAAATCATCATCCATAAATATAAAAATTACATTATTTTTTTGTTGAGCATAAAAAAAACTAACTGACTATGTCCAAATAAAATTAATTTTACTCTCATGCATGTGTTGTACACTTTCAGCCAGTACACATTAGTTTTAAAAAATAAATATATTTTCATCTATATGTCTCCTATGGCTGGTTGTTTCACTGCAGTCACTGTTTTTTCACCTTATTATTATCCATGGACGCGATTGAAGAATCCTGCGTGTACGGTAGATGAGGGAATTGCATGCGGGAGTTGCGCGACATCAGTTCCGTGTAGAACTGCAGCTGCTCAGCGGAAGGCATTGTGAACATCTGGTTCAACTGATTGGAATTTGTTGAGTAGAAATTCTGCAGCGCTTGATAGTACATGGGGTCGACTACAGGCATGTATTGGGGTTTGTTACTGGGAGCTGGTTGGGGTTTATTTAAGTAGTTCTGGTACATGGGTGGGAAATTGTTGCTGGTGGCTGCTGGAGGTTGGTGTTGGTGCATTTGTTGGGGCGGTTTTTCAGGTTTTCGCACATAGGGGTTGAGTTTTGGTAACGCTGCAGGTTTCGGAGGTTTCGGCGGGTACATCATGTAACGCGTTTTACCGTTTTCTTCCAGTCTGGATTGTTTGAGTGGGTGGTATTGGGGTTCGGGGATTGCAGGCCGCTTGTGTGGAGGACGCGGTAGGACGTTTTGTGCAACATTTTGTTGAGGGGGGTAGCAATTCGTTTGGCTCGGCCCAACTAGTGTGATTTCCAAATTTGAACTGATCCTTCGTCCTTCCAGTAAAGGTAGCGCTGGGGTGTTGTATGAAGGATTTACATAGTACTCCTTCATGCCAGCTCCTGTGGGTAGTTTAGGCGAGCTGATTGGAGGTACTCTCATTATTTCAACAACGGGTTTTTGAGGGCTACGCGTTGTTAAATCCAATAGGTCGCGTTTATTGAACTTTGGGGTTTGCACTTGGTGTATTTGCTGCACAAATAGGTCTTTAGGATCGCCATAAACCGTTTTTTGGGAAGGCGAGTAGATTGATTTGGACTGCACGACTTTAGGAGGCGAATTTCCGTTAAAACCATATGCGCTAGGAGTAGGTATTTTAAGTCCTTTCGGACTAATCTGCGCTGGTGGTAAGGGCGAAATATGTACAGGCCTTTTAATCAACGTTGCGTTAATTGATGGTGGCGGCATGTGGGGTTTTTCATGTATAACTGAACTTCGTTCATTCATTTCTTTGTTTGTATTATTCGTAATTGTTGTACTTTGATTCCGGACAGGGGTCACCTCCAATCCACCTTCTTTTAAAATATCCAGCTTCCCCCTTTTCACCTCCAGTATCATATTGTTATTATTATTCGTACTACTATTATTATTATTACTTTTGCTGGTATACAAATCTGATTCCAAATCGATTATTTCAGGTGTTTTGGGTTTATATGGCACTTCAACAACGTCATCATCCGAGCTATTTTTGTTTTGATTGAAAACTGGGATATTTTCTTTACCCTCTGCAGGCGAGGTTGATTTCTCGGGCGTTAACTTCTGAACCGGCGCCACTGCACCCATTGAAGGTTCTGGATCTTTTTCTGGCACTATTTTTTCTTCCTTTAATTCCGACTTTTCAATCGTTGGGGCTTTAATGCATGTGATTTCGACGGATTTCGGGGACCGCAGACGTTCCGGTTTCACACGGACGCTGCGCAGGGAGGTTGAGGGTTTCACTTCTTGCTTGGCACGGAACTCCTGAAACAATTAAAACAGAACGTAAAAGTGAACCCAGGGTAGTTTTGCATCTGATTAGAGGTCGTTTAGCTGATTTGAACGATTTGGATACAAGTTGAGCGACTTTAAAAGTCGCTTTGATCGCTACTAATAAAACCAAATTTTACATTTTAAGTTTTTTAAAGATGGTCGTTTATATCCGTGTTATATACTTTTGTATTTTTCTTTGTAATTTATGGGCATAACAAAGACGTAAAGTATATTTATTTTACTGTATACTTTTACTGCATACTTTTACTGTATACTTTTACTGTATACTTTTACTGTATACTTTTACTGTATACTTTTACTGTATACGTTTACTGTATACGTTTACTGTATACGTTTACTGTATACGTTTACTGTATACGTTTACTGTATACGTTTACTGTATACGTTTACTGTATACTTTTACTGTATACTTTTACTGTATACTTTTACTGTATACTTTTACTGTATACTTTTCCTTTATACTTTTCCTTTATATTTTTCCTTTATATTTTTCCTTTATACTTTTTCTTTATACTTTTACTTTATACTTTTACTTTATACTTTTACTTTATACTTTATACTTTATACTTTATACTTTATACTTTATACTTTATACTTTATACTTTATACTTTATACTTTATACTTTATACTTTATACTTTATACTTTATACTTTATACTTTATACTTTATACTTTATACTTTATACTTTATACTTTATACTTTATACTTTATACTTTATACTTTATACTTTATACTTTATACTTTATACTTTATACTTTATACTTTATACTTTATACTTTATACTTTATACTTTATACTTTATACTTTATACTTTATACTTTATACTTTATACTTTATACTTTATACTTTATACTTTATACTTTATACTTTATACTTTATACTTTATACTTTATACTTTATACTTTATACTTTATACTTTATACTTTATACTTTATACTTTATACTTTATACTTTATACTTTATACTTTATACTTTATACTTTATACTTTATACTTTATACTTTATACTTTATACTTTATACTTTATACTTTATACTTTATACTTTATACTTTATACTTTATACTTTATACTTTATACTTTATACTTTATACTTTATACTTTATACTTTATACTTTATACTTTATACTTTATACTTTATACTTTATACTTTATACTTTATACTTTATACTTTATACTTTATACTTTATACTTTATACTTTATACTTTATACTTTATACTTTATACTTTATACTTTATACTTTATACTTTATACTTTATACTTTATACTTTATACTTTATACTTTATACTTTATACTTTATACTTTATACTTAACTAATTTGAGCTTGAATTGTTGTTTAGATCGATTTGAACAAAAATTGAGCGATTCATTGTAGCAAAAACAATGTTCAGACTGTTAAAAGTTCTGGTAACTAAAGATACTTTTCTAGCTTAAACATATCTCAAAAGAATAGGAATTATTGTAGAAGTACAAAATATTACCTTAGTAATTGGAGTGATGGTGACTGGGGGCACAGTTTGGTGTGAAATCGGGGTGCTCGTGCCGCTGCACGACGACGTCCCCTCGCTAGTCTCCGCATCACTTGCACTCGTGCTGGCCGCCGCCTTGACCTTCAATCGCCGCCTCTCAGACACTGGCAGCGGCTTATGCTCCTCTCCCTTTTGATTGCGCTCGTAAGGCAACAAAAATCTGAAACAAATGATTCCAAATATCTTAGACACGTAATTATATATTGCCAAGCAACGTTTAAAACTTACAACTAACTTTTTATTTATTAAAACTATGAACAATAAAGGCTTTTAATATGTAATTAGTTTCAATTCATAAGTAAATTTAATTAAAAATCTAATTAAATATAATTTATATGGTCGTATCCTAATGATTACAGTCGGGAAAACTTGAAGTGATATTTTCTAAAGATTTCAACTCTACCCAAGTTTACTTTACAAATTGTAAAGAATTTCAATTCTTTATAATTTGTCATGTCGACTATTTTTCTAGCCTTTAAAATAAAAAAGTTATTCTCGAAAAACCGCGTAAAAAAACTTTCCCTTCAACCGACTTTTCGTATAGTTTTTTTCTTTCGAGAAAACGATAACGTACAGTTTATTTTCGATTTAAGTTTGTCGACCTTAAAATTCGTTACATTTTGCCATGCCAATCATGTTTATAGCCTTTAAAATAAAAACGTTATTCTCGAAAAACCGTGTAAAAAAACCTTAAAACCCTTAAATCGAATTTTCTTACAGTTTAATTTGTTTGTTGAGAAAACTTGTCAGCTTCGTTGAAATTCTGTACATTTAGTAATTTCGACTATTTTTCGTGTCTTTTAAATAAAAAAGTTATGGCCAAAAAAACTAAAAATGATTCACGTGACAAAATGTAGAGAATTTCAAGACCGACAAACGACCTTTCGGTAGTTTTTCGCTGGTCATTACCGTTTTATAGAAGAAAAAAACTACGAATTATATATATATATATATATATATATATATATATATATATATATATAAATATATATATATATATATATATATATATATATATATATATATATATAAATATATATATATATATATATATATATATATATATAAATTAATTTCACCTAGTATTATATATTTACTAATTTATACAAAATCATTACCTTTCATAGTGTCTTCTTATCACAGTGGTCCCACTGCTAGTGCTCTGCGTGCAGGTCAACTCGTCAGAAATAGCCTTCCAACATTTACTAGTGTTCACCGCGTCGTACCCTCCGACCTTCTGCACTTTCGTATAAAACGCATACAGGTCCACTGGGAAATAAAAATCAAAATTCACATATCTCGTACAAAACATGTTAATTTGGTGTTCCTTACATTCTTTGTAGCCTAGCGAAGGTACGCGACCAATTGGAGTTCGATTCTTCTTCATAAATGCGGACAGTTTTTTGAAAAAGTCTTTGCTCTCATTAATTTCCGTGTAACGAGCGCTGCGTCGCGGCGACGTCGTGGTGTCGCAACGCAGACCGTTCCTGCCACCTTCGGTAGTAATTTTACTCTACAAAAAAAAATAGTTGTATAGAATTTTTGGTGTATATCGCACTGTGAGATCACAATTATCTACATAACTTGCAAACAAACATTTTGGGATAAATGTATTTTAAAGGCTGCAATAGTTATACCATTGAGTTTAATGTTATCTAATTTGTTTTAAATAATAATATGGTTTATTCCAATCGAAAAAAATGAACGATAAAATATACATAACAATCATCAAAACAAAAATCAAAACCAATTCATTTTGGAAGTTACGACACTTGTTATTTCCCAGTGCGATATACAACCGATATTAGAATTATTGTCGTTAGTAAAAGTATAGGGCCCTATATAAACTTAACACGCTTCAGGATTGCCATGTAAACTTCATGTGAGTGTTGAGTATTTCTTACCTTGGACGAAGAACTGAACACATTAGAAACAGAAGACTCCGACTCGTTGCTCTCCGAGCCGGGCGAGATGCTTCTCTTTTTCCGCTTGCCTCTTGGCCTGCCCTTTAGTTTCGGAGCTAAATGGTTGCAGAGCAACTCATGCCCTTCCAGCTCGGGGTAGTCGAAGGTATCCTTGCAGTACAGGATGCGCGTGTTATTTGACCTCACCCTGATCCTGCCCACTGCGTACGTTATTTTATTTCTAATAAAATCATCTTCTACGCCTTCCAGCCGTTTCATAACAGCTCGATATCTGCAGTACCGTGGGTAGCTCAGGATTATAACGCCGGGGCCATTTGATTGAATACCTGCAAAAAATAATACGGGGCTTTTTGAGAAACAATTTTTTATCATGAAATAAATAATAATAGTAATAATAAATTCTTTTATATATATATATATATATATATATATATATATATATATATATATATATATATATATGATGCGACAATTTAAATTGTCTGGTATCATACAGCAAATTATTTAAAATATTGAATTGGATGATCGAATGGTAAAATATAACGCGTTCTATTTATCAAGGACAAATTGTATGGGAGGAGAATATATGAATTCATTTCTTGAACAACTTTTGAGCTAAGAAATTGTCTTGTCTAAAACGACCTTAACGTAAATGAACTGAAAGAAAGATGGAAACTAAGAAAAAGATATAAAGAGGTATAGATGAAGACACCATATTTGATAAATAAAACTAAATTAAGGATATCATTAAATTAATCAATTGATAAAAGAAATATAATCTTTATATCACTGCCGATTAATCACAAGTATGATTACTGCATTACGCACTTGAACTTGAAATCCTGCATTTCATCATTACCGATCATCATGTAATGCGTAAATGTAGAGCTGCAAACAAACCACTCGTTTTTTTTGTGTGTGTGCCGAGATTAATTTCTTCTAGACCAGAACGCAATCTCGAGGTGGTATGCGTCACGAGTGCGAGGCATTGCGCGAAATTGGTTATAAACGCTGATTTATTATGTTGTCTCGAGTGCATTAACAATGCAGGCAGGTAGAGGTGTTGTGCGAATGTTTACGACCGCTTTTGCATGCGCAAAGTCGCTTTGTAATGAAGCAGGCGTGATTATTAAAGGAAATAGTCGTGAGACGGAATAAATTAAATCAGAAATAGACAAGACTTTGTTTTACAATTATTAGTAGTGTATTGAATTTACTTTACTGCGTAGATAATAATGATATACTCATTTTTTTTGTCAGTGTTGTAAAGGTCGTTTTAGACAAGACAATTTCTTGACTCAAAAGTTAGTCAAGATGCGAGACAATCTAAATTGTCTTGTATCATACAGCAAATTATTTGAAATATTGAATTGGATGGTAGATCGAATGGAAAAATATAACGCGTTCTATTTGTAAAGGACAAATTTTATGGGAGCAGGATATATGAATTCATTTCTTGAACAACTTTTGAGCTAAGAAATTGTCTTGTCTAAAACGACCTTAAGATCTGGCACTGGTTATAATCTTTTTATGGCACGAATTATAACATAAATCACCGTCAATAAAATAATTATAATTAAAATTATTGATATACTAGATATAGTTTGCACTACATCGGCTACACTACCATAAAGATATATTATTATTAAATAGATTAAAATATTTTAAAGAATTATTGTCTAATGGCGGAAAAGTTTATTGCTAATAGCCTAAATAAAGATGAATTGTCTTTTTCTCTATTTTCTGAAAGTTTTGATGTTGTTTTAAAAAAAAATTATGGTCATTGTTATTTATTTAAAAACAACAATAAAAATAATGATATAATAATAATCAAAATGAATTGCTAAAACCCTCTTTAATTCTAGGATGTGGTTAGATTACAATTCAAACATCTTTTCAATCAAGGAGATGTCTGGTCGTTTTTTTATCTTCTATTAAACATTTCTCCCACAAGTAACAACTAAACCATGCAATACATTAACAATTCAACAATTAAATCATTACGCCGCGTTTTGCTAATGACGCAAGTTTGCGCGACCTCCGATCGATTGTTCTCACCTAATCACTTCATGCGGGAAAACCCCCATCAATTAAGTAAATAGATCGGCAGACACATGAAATCCGCCGATCGAGAGCGGCCGATAAAAAGCAATTTCACGCGTTTTGTGTAAATTTATGATAAGAAAGTTTACACAAATATAATCCACTCGAAATACGGGTTACGGGACGCGTATAAAAGGAAATACGACAAGAACGGGGCCAACAGTCACGACACGCACCTCCAGGGAAGAACAACGGGCAATACAAGTAAGTGAAAAGTAACTAAATTTTGTTATAAATTGCAAGAGGTTCAAACTTTAAATGAGTATAGAATAGCTGATAGAAATCAAAATATTGTGTTTGAACAAATAATAAATTGTGTTTCAAATTATTCAATTAAATTAAATAAGATTATAAACTAGAATTCGATATATTATGTGAATTCATCCTCACTAGCTACACTGATGAGATTTATTAAGAACGAAATCTAGATATAGAGATTGCTAAGAGGTGCGTTCATCCTCACTAGCTACACTGATGAAATTTAATAAGATCGAAATCTAGATATAGAGATTGCTAAGAGGTGGATTCACACTTATATATGTTATATATGTAGAATTAAAAGTTTGTTTCATTTAATAAAAGCAATTAATTTTTAAACTAATGACAAACTGACAGATTATTACGCCAATCAGTTTTATTTCATGTAACTCGGTTATCCAAGTACCTACGGAAAAATGTAATACAAGAAATTAGTATACAATTTAATTGCCAACAACTTTTTCAAATCAAGTTTTTCTCTGAAATTGGTTATAAATGAGTGGTTGGAAGTAAACGCCATGAAAATCCATAATTGCGACAATCAGTTTTCTACATGTAATTCGGTTATCCGATACTTACAGATGTAATACATGAAATACTCATGTAATACATGAAATTAGTGTAGAATTTAATTAGCTATAACTATTTTAACTGAAGCTTTTTTCTGAAATGGTTTATACATGAGTTGGATGTCAAAAACTGTGAAAATCCATGATTACGTCAGTTTTCTCCATGTAAACCCGTTATCTGAGTACCTACAGAAATATGTAATACATGAAATTAGTGTAGGATTTAGTGGCCAACAATTTTTTCAAATGAAGTTTTTCTCTAAAATGGGTTATAAATGAGTTGGAAGTAAAAGTCGTGAAAATCCATAATTACAACAATCAGTTATCTCCATGTAATTCGGTTATCAGACTACTTACAGATATATGTAATACATGAAATTAGTGTAGAATTTAATTAGCTATAACTTTTTCAACTGAAGTTTCTCTTTCTGAAATGTGTTATAAATGAGTTGCAAGTCAAAAACTGTGAAAATCCATAATTACGTCATTTTCTCTATGTAACTCCGTTATCCGAGTACCTACAGAAATATGTAATACATGAAATTAGTGTAGGATTTAGTTGCCAACAACTTTTTCAAATGAAGTTTTTCTCTGAAATGGATTATAAAAGAGTAGTTGGAAGTAAAAGCCGTGAAAATCCATAATTACGACAATCAGTTTTCTACATGTAATTCGGTTATCCGAGTACTTACAGAGATATGTAATACATGAAATTAGTGTAGAATTTAATTAGCTATAACTTTTTCATATGAAGTTTTTTCTGAAATGGACTATAAATGAGGTGGAAGTCAAAAACTGTGAAAATCCATAATTACGTCAGTTTTCTCCATGTAGCTCCGTTATCTGAGTACCTACAGAAATATGTAATACATGGAATTAGTGTAGGATTTAGTTGCCAACAACTTTTTCACATGAAGTTTTTCTCTGGAAAGGGTTATAAATGAGTAGTTGGAAGTAAAAGCCGTGAAAATCCATAATTACGACAATTAGTTTTCTCCATGTAATTCGGTCATCCGAGTACTTGCAGATATATTTAATACATGAAATTAGTGCAGAATTTAATTACCTATAACATTAACAAATTAACTTTATTTTCTGAAATGGGTTATAAATGAGTTGGAAGTAAAAAAACTGTGAGAATCCATAATTACGTCATTTTCTCCATGTAACTCCGTTATCCGAGTACCTACAGAAATATGTAATACATGAAATTAATGTAGGATTTAGTTGCCAACAATTTTTTCAAATGAAGTTTTCCTCTGAAATGGGTTATAAATGAGTAGTTGGAAGTAAAAGCCGCGAAAATTCATAATTACAACAATCAGTTTTCTCCATGTAACTCGGTTATCCGAGTACCTACAGAAATATGTAATACATAAAATTAGTATAGAAGTTAATTGCCAACAACTTTTTTCTCTGAAATGGGCTATAAAGTTGGCAGTCAAAAACCCTGAAACCATAATTACATCAATCAGTTTTCTCCATGTAACTCGATTATCCGAGTACCTACAAAAATATGTATATATATATATATATATATATATATATATATATATATATATATATATATATATATATATATATATATATATATATATATTATATATCTATTTGCCTTTTACCTTTCGGTGTAGGCTAAAAATATGTAATATATTAAATTGGTGTAGAATTTAATTACCAACAACTTTTTCAAATTAAGTTTTTCTCTGATATGAGTTATAAATGAGTTGGAAGTCAAAAACCGGCCAGGACGACTCCACGAGGAAATGTTTGAATTTTTGTTTTTGTTTTTAATTATTTGATGTTTTTATAAGTTGTGGCAGGATATTGTGACTATTTGATTTTATGGTATGTTAATTCAATTAGTTGTATTATATAGTACTCCTATTGGTTTAGTAGGTTCACTGCCCAAATAGCCCCCCGGCAAAATAGCCCCAACTACTGTTATGCTATTTTTTATTTTACTTTTGTATATTTTTGTTGTGGTGGATGATGTGGAAGAGCAGTGAGGGAAATGCCAATAAAGGTCCTTTTTTTACTGTTATGCTATTTTGTCGCGGGCTATTATTTTGCCATGGAGATATTTTGTCGCGGGGTATTTTGATGGGTCATGGGTTTGGTTACATGCTAGACATGTCGTATACGAAAATATCATGTGCATGTGCTAAAACCAGCATCATTGTCACCCTCTGGGGAAAATTTGTCATTATATCTCAAAGTTTCGTAATTTATTATTCGAGCACAATCGTTATTTTTTTTTAATAAGGCCTGTTGAAAATTAATCGCGACACAGCGTTCAGTCCGCTGTTGCTGCTGCTGCTTTCCAAGTTGGGCGAATTAATCACGGCCGCTTCCTGTTCAAATTGCTCTCTCGGATGTGCACCGCTGTACCAGGGCGCACTTGCAATTAAATGTGATTAATTAATTTAATTACCAACAATAATATGATACAGAGTGGTAATCTTCAAGGAATGCGTATGTTATCAAATATGATATGAAATTTCAACAAGTAATAGTTAATTAGGCACCTAGGTGCATAAGCAGGGCTAATATGAATTAGTGTACATTCGAATTATTAAATGCACTAATGTAAATGTATATATTATTATATTTTAGGTTATTAAATAAAAAAAATAACTAACTAACTAACTAACTACTACTAATTGGGCACCTAGGCACTTAGGTGCATAGGCGGGGCTAATATTAATTACTGTAAATTGAAATTATTAAATGCAATAATGTAAATGTAATATTTTTCACAAAAAATCGAAAGTAACTTGCACCACTTTCATTCTCACATGCTCATATGATACACATATATTATAGTAGATGTAAATAAATATTATGGAAGAAGCTCCATAATATTTATATACATCTACTATAATATAGGTGTATCATATGAGCCTGTGAGAATGAAAGTGGTGCAAGTTACTTTCGATTTTTTGTGAAAAATATTACATTTACATTATTGCATTTAATAATTTCAATTTACAGTAATTAATATTAGCCCCTCCTATGCACCTAAGTGCCTAGGTGCCCAATTAGTAGTAGAATATAAAACATTGATACATGATGCAGCTAATTATATATATATATATATATATATATATATATATATATATATATATAATCCCCTCTTAGCTGCTTCTGCTCTTGAGTATGACACATTATCAATTACTCCCACTCAAAACAATACTGATTATATGTAACTTGTGATTGCTATATAATATAAATACGCGCTACTAGTCATATTATTTCCAGAAAGCATCAATCATGGTTTCCAAAACCATCTTCGTCTTAGCCGTACTTGCGATTTTTGTGATCGCTTCTGAAGCAGCTATATCACCTTTAGGGTATTATTACTACCCTGAGAAGGGGCAGAATTGTCAGTGCATGCCCGGAAGGTTATGCGATGGAGTAATCAATAACGAGTAAGTATATATATTTTTTAAATTAAATAACACAGAAAAATCAATTCAATGCAGCTTATATACCAACGGTGGGCTTTGTTGAGTGCGGCTCCCATGTTTTGAAAATTTTGATATAATTTATTTACTAGTTAGGGAGAAGTGATTATTGGGAACCAGCGAGAGTGGTGAAAATCCTTATACTACTACCTTACTATCTTTCTTATTTTTTTGTATATATTGCTGTATAGGGTTTTAAGTAGGTTAGGAATTAGAGAGAAATGTGAGACATTTATTGCCTAGAATTAAAAATTATACATTTTATTCAATGTTAATTTTGTTACTTATTAGAGATGCATGAACAGGGCTTTGTTGTAAATGTAGTTGCTGGTTATATGTAAGGTGATGTATTACAATTGAATATGCCAATAAAGGTAAATTATATAGGAAGAAGTGATGATGTTGGGAACCGACGAGGGCAGTGAAACTCCTTCTAAAATATATTAATATTATACAAGGAGTTTCATCACTTATTCCTATATAATTTACCTTTATTGGCATACTCAATTGTAATACATCATACCTTACATCTAACCAGCAACTACATTTACAACAAAGCCATGTTCATGCCTCCCTAATAAGTACAAAAAATTAACATTGAATAAAAATTATAATTTTTAATTTTAGGCAATAAATGTCTCACATTTCTCTCTAGTTCCTAACCTACTTAAAACCCTATACACAAATGTATACAAAAAAATAAGATAGATAGTAAAGTAGTAGTAGTAGTAGGTAGTAGTAGGCAGTAGTAGTAGTAGTAGGTAGTAGTAGTAGTAGTAGGTAGTAGTAGGTAGTAGTAGGTAGTAGTAGGTAGTAGTAGGTAGTAATAGTAGGTAGTAGTGATAGTAGTAGGTAGTAGTGATAGTAGTAGGTAGTAGTGATAATAGTAGGTAGTAGTACGTAGTAGTGATAGGAGTAGGTAGTAATAGAAGTACTACTACTAGTAGTAGTAGATAGTAGTAGGTAGTAGTAGAAGTACTACTACTAGTAGTAGTAGATAGTAGTAGGTAGTAGTAGAAGTACTACTACTATTAGTAGTAGATAGTAGTAGTACTACTACTATTAGTAGTGGATAGTAGTAGTAGGTAGTAGATACTAGTAGTAGGTAGTAGTAGTAGGTAGTAGTAGTAGTAAGTGGTAGTATTAGTACTACTACTAGTAGTAGTGCGTACTAGTATTAGTAGTTACTGTTTCTATACATATATCTATATAGACTTTCGGATCTTGCTGGTATCAAATTTTATATTGTGTTTATTTATACATATTTTATTACATAATCTAGTTCTGTATTAAACAGACAATGTCACGATTCTTAGATTCCACTATCATATGCCATTGTGAAAGAACGCAAACACGTTTAAGTAATGAAATTTAGAAATAGGCAGTGCATACATAAGGTGCACACTTCCAAAACACACAACAAACAATCTAGTTCTCATTTTAGTTGCGCCATTGCACAAAATAATGCGGCTTTTATGTGCCGATAACGTGTGTTTTCTTCGGGTATGATTTCATTTAGCTGGCTGCTTATCTCTGAAATGGCGCAATTAACTGATTAGCGGGCGCATCGTGCTGGGTGATATGATACAAATAAAAACAGTTGGATGTTTTGTTATGGAAGCAGAATATTAGTCATGGCAGGCTTTTATTATTATAGTAATTTGTAATTTCCGGAATTGTAAACGTAATGAGAAAGATATTTAAATTAATTTGATTACAAAATTAGGGAACTTATGTTTTATCAGTATTAACAGTAAATAGTGTCATTAATAATAACAGTAAATAGTGTCATTATAATAACAGCAATATATCACAAAATTAATAACAATAATAATTAAAAACAATCACAATCATTCACATAAATTTAATCATGAAAACTACCTGACGTTTTAAATTTCTTGGAGTTTTCTATTAAATATCTGTGGGTACCACACGACTTTCCAAATTACATTTACATTTTTCACTTTTTTTAACACTTTTTTTGCTATTTTTAAAATTACTCACGAGATCAACATGATTTAATTAAAAGCAATCACAATCATTCACATTAATTCATGGAATCTACCTGACGTTTTAAGTTTCTTGGAGTTTTCTATTAAATATCTGTGGGAACCACACGACTTTCCAAATTACATTTAAATTTTTCAATTTTTTAACCCTTTTTTGGTATTTTTAAAATTTCTCACGAGATCAACATGATTTAATTAAAAGCAATCACAATCATTCATATAAATGTAATCATGAAATCTACCCGACGTTTTAAGTTTCTTGGAGTATTCTATTAAATATCTGTGGGAACCAAACGACTTTTCCAAATTACATTTACATTTTTGACTTTTTTAACACTTTTTTGATATTTTAAAAATTTCTCACGAGATCAACGTGATTTAATTAAAAGCAATCACAATCATTCATATTAATTTAATCATGAAATCTACCTCACGTTTTAAGTTTCTTGGAGTTTTATAATAAATATCTGTGGGAACCACACGACTTTCCAAATTACATTTACATTTTTTACTTTTTTAACCCATTTTTGATATTTTTAAAATTTCTCACGAGATCAACATGATTTAATTAAAAGCAATCACAATCACAATCATTCACATTAATTTAATCATGGAATCTACCTGAAGTTTTAAATTTCTTAGAGTTTTCTATTAAATATCTGTGGAAACCACACGACTTTCCGAATTACATTGATATTTTTCATTTTCTTAACACTTTTTAGACATTTTTAAATTTTCTCACGAGATCAACATGATTTATATGAATTTTTGTTTTAGTTAATCAACTTTTTAGACATTTTAATTTTTTTTCATGAAATCAACATGATTTATTTATATTCTTCTTTTAGTTAATCATTCTGAGTGATTTTATTTGTAATCAAACAACTTTTTTTTAAATTTTAGTGTTGAGTGTCATCCCAGCTACGTTATGAAGTGCTGCATCAGACCGGAACCGGAAACAGCACCACCATACATTCCAGAAACAGCCAAGAACAACATTTAAAGTTACAAGCCATTTACGAATTCACCAAAGATACAAATTAAATAATGTCATGATACAAATAAATATAAGGGTTTTATGAACAATCACTGTATTTTATTACACAATATTGAATAACTCACAAATTCATTAATTACACATTTCTGATATAATTTTGAAAATTATTATACTACTACCAAACTAATATCATGAAAATATATTGGGGTACTGTATTTTTTGCGTATTACTAGAAACGTTTATTTATATATGGTCAACCTGCAATTTACATTTGTAAGAAAAACCATTATAATCACAAAACAATAATACAATTACATAACATTTTCAAAATACAAATATTTTTATGAGTTAAAGTAATATAATAAATAAAACTAGTCTTTTATTAATCATTGTAACTAACCTTTTTTCCTGCAGTTTATGATGGATACTTTTGAAAATCAATGCTTCTTTCGAATAATTAATTTCAGTGTAATACGTTTGATGAATTTGATATAATTATAAAACACAACAAAATTGGTTGCTAAAGTACGAGGCATATCCAGAAAGTAAGAGTACTGAATTTTTGTAGGTGTTAAAATTTTTTATTTAAACAAAAAAATTACGTGAAACTTTAGTACATAATAAAAGCTATTTTTCGACATAGTCGCCATTCCTCTCTATGCAGGTGGTGTAGCGAGGTATCAATTTTTTGATGCCTTCCTCGAAGTAGTTTCCCGCCAACTCCTTCGTCCACTTCTACAACTCCTCCTTTACCTCCTAGTCGGTAACAACCTTTTTCCACCCATGTGCACATTCAGGGAGGTAAAGAGATAGTAATCTGAAGGTGCTAGATCAGGGGAATGCGCGGGATGGTTCAGGACATCCCATTAAAACGAGGCGAGCAGTTCCTTCGTGGCGTTGGCCGTGTGTGGTCTGGCATTGTCGTGCAGCAGGCAGACTCCTTTTGTCAGCATGCCTCTCCTCTTGTTCACTTTATCACCATATGCAGTTTTCACCTCATTATAAATCTCAAATGGAGGTTTTCCCTTCCAAACGAGATAACGGATGACGCCGCGTATTTCGCACTTGGCGGGAGATTGGATTGACATTATTCACGAAACTTGTTGTCCTGTCAACAGTTCTCAACGTACTGACCTCGAACCGGTCTCGGTGCAAAGGGGAGGAGTCAGGCTATACTGCCGTGTGGCCAACATGATGAAAATAAAATACTTCCGACCGTGAGAGCCTCAGTACTCTTACTTTCTGGATATGCCTCGTATATTGATCTTCATGGAGAATATTTTGAAAATCAATAAAGACGATTTTAGATGATAAGTAATTGTTTTTGTTCTCTAATCCCTATATATAAATGGCAACCCTCGTATATAAAAAATCAACTAATAGGTTGGAAAAACAATATTCGTATACACTACAACATATAAATTGGAAACAAATAATTAGCCTAATTATTCACAAAACTTGTACGTTATATGATAGAATCCCATTATTAGTGTTTTCGCGCTTGAAACAAATGTAATATTATACGCCTGCTGTAATAATTGGTTATAGTTACGTGGTTGCGAGATTTAATTAAACCGTTTGCAACCCGGGCGCGTAATTTGGGACTTGCCCCAATCGTCCACCCCACAACGGGGGGGAAGACGTCACGTGCAGTCTGAAATAAAAGGGAGATGCGAAACTTGCAGGATCGATATATAGATGGATTTGGTAGTAAGGTATAACAAATAACCCTCCCTCCATACATAAAATAGTCATATCAACAAAGGGTGAAATTGGTAATAAATTAATTAATTAATTAATTGAAATTCGCCGCAGGATTAAATCAAGCAATTTCATCCACTCTTCTCAATTTCTATCTAGTATAGCTTTCTGCAGATATATTTTGTTTATAGTTTAAATATATTTACACCCGTATTCACCGACGTTCCATAAATCTATCAATAGCTATTGAACCCATCAATATTCGTTGTTATAGCAACAATAAATACATTATCTAGGGAATGTAGTTACTTTAGATTCTCTCTATTGCAAACACTGAATAATTAAACAAAAGATGTCATCAAAGCTCCAATCTGTAAGCTCTATTCAAGGTGTTTGACATTTGTTTTGGCATATTCTGTCACAATGACGTTGTAAATTTATCCATTCAATAGTTTATGGGACCTATAAAGTTTATGGGATATTGGTAAATACGGGCATTATTGAGGTAAAGTAGTTTATCTAGCACAGCACCATATTTGTTTATGATTCATATGTTCATACTATCGATAGCGATTAGTCGAGTACTATCGATACTTGCTAGTGTTGTTTGTTACGTTATTGGATAGTTTGACAACTATCGATCTTCCTCTCTCATTTACGTTTGTGATAGTAATTCTTATTGTATAGGTCTGACTAATATAATAATAATTATGACTATTTCGTATGAATATTTCACGAGTTTTCCAAATAATATAATATTGAGTGCAATTGTGTTATGCACATTAGAATAGAACAGAATAGAATAAAATAGTCACAATTATTATAATATTGGTCAGACCAATATTATAATAATTCACGAGTTTTCCAAATAATATAATATTGACTGCAATTGTGTTGTGCACATTAGAATAGAACAGAATAGAGTAAAATAGTCATAATTATTATAATATTGGTCAGACCAATATTATAAAATTATTTCGTATTAATATTTTACGAGTTTTCCAAATCCATTCAATTTTATGCTTTACTATTTTATTTTATTCTGTTCTATTCTAATGTGCACAACACAATTGCAGTCAATATAGTCTATATAGAATAAAATAGTCATAATTATTATAATATTGGTCAGACCAATATTATAATAATTATGACTATTTCGTATTAATATTTCACGAGTTATCGAAATCCATTCTATTTTATGCTTTACTATTTTATTCTATTTTATTTTATTCTATTGTACACAACACAATTGCAGTAAATATTATCTATATTGATATTATTTTCATATCACTCAATAACAGTATTTATAGTGAATTTCCGTAACATATGCTCGGAATCTCATTTCTATTTATTTTCGTTATTGAACATATCTCATATCAGCTTATCTGGGGGGGTCGATTGCGGACAGACGCAGGCAGTGCAGAAGATACATGGCCTCGCAACGTGTCTCCCAACACCCCCCAAAGTGGATGTATGAGGCCGGATGTTTTATCCTCTCCTATTTACTTGATTTTCATATTAGAAAATGCGGATCATTTTTTATCGAATCACAAAGATAAGCCCATCGGGATTCAACGTTTTTATAATCCCGAAAAATAATAAATCATCATGTTATTTATATAATATTACAGCAGCTATTTATTATTAATTTTCAACACGCACCACTCTATAATATATATATATATATATATATATATATATATATATATATATATATATATATATATATATATTCAAAAATCGTTGAATTGAAGAGGTTTTAAGTATAATCGGTACATAAATCACATAAAAACTGCTATAGAAGAGACGTCTTTTGTTTTGCGTTTAGGTTATCAAAAGAGGCATTTAATTTTCTTTAATTTTATACCAAAATGAAGTTCAAAATTTGAAAAATTGTTGAGTTGAAGAAGCTTCAAGTATAGTCCATACATATATCAGATAAAAACTGCTATAGAAAAGACTTCTTTTGTTTTATTGAAACTTCGTTGAGGTTATCAAAAAAGGGTTTTAGTGTGCTTTAATATGACATCAAAATGAAGATCTAATCTTCTAAAAAAATTGAGTTTAAGATGCTTTAAGTATAGTAGATACATAAATCAGATAAAAACTGTTATAGAAGAGACGTCTTTTGTTTTATTGAACTTTGGTTGAGGTTATCAAAAAAGGGTTTTAGTGTGCTTTAATTTGATATCAAAATGAAGACCTAATCTTCAAAAAAAAAAATGTGAGGTGCAGAGGCTTCAAGTATAGTCGATACATAAATCAGATAAAAACTGTCATAAAAGAGACGTATTTTCTTTTATCGAAATTACTTTAAGGTAATTAAAAGAGGCTTTTAATGTTCTTTAAGTTGATTCTAAAATGAAGATCAAAACTTCCAAAATCGTTGAATTGAAGAGGCTTTAAATATAATGGGTACATAAATCATATAAACACTGCTATAGAAGAGACGTCTTTTGTTTTATCGAAATTGCATTTAGGTTATCAAAAGAGGCATTTAATTTTCTTTAATTTTATACCAAAATGAAGTTCAAAACTTCAAAAATTGTTGAGTTGAAGAAGCTTCAAGTATAGTCGATAGATATATCAGATAAAAACTGCTATAGAAAAGACTTCTTTTGTTTTATTGAAACTTCGTTGAGGTTATCAAAAAAGGGTTTTAGTGTGCTTTAATTTGACATCAAAATGAAGATCTAATCTTCTACAAAAATTGAGTTTAAGATGCTTTAAGTATAGTCGATACATAAATCAGATAAAAACTGTTATAGAAGAGACATCTTTTGTTTTATCGAAATTTGGTTGAGGTTATCAAAAAAGGGTTTTAGTGTGCTTTAATTTGATATCAAAATGAAGACCTAATCTTCAAAAAAAAATGTGAGGTGCAGAGGCTTCAAGTATAGTCGATACATAAATCAGATAAAAACTGTCATAAAAGAGACGTATTTTGTTTTATCAAAATTACTGTAAGGTTATCAAAAGAGGCTTTTAATGTTCTTTAAGTTAATTATAAAAGGAAGATCAAAACTTCAAAAATTGTTAAGTTGAAGAGGCTTCAAGTATCGTCGATACATATATCAGATTAAAACTGCTATAGAAGAGACTTCTTTTGTTTTATCGAAATTGTTATCAAAAAAGGGTTTTATTGTGCTTTAATTTGACATCAAAATGAAGATCTAATCTTCAAGAAAAAAATTAGTTTAAGAGGCTTTAAGTATAGTAGATACATAAATCAGATATAAACTGTTATAGAAGAGACTTCTTTTGTTTTATCGACATTTCGTTATCAAACAAGGGTTTTAATTTAAATATTAAAACTTAAGTTGGAGTGCTGGAATATTAATGAAAATTGATAAAAAATATTAAAAACAAGATATTAACCACCATACATAATTTGAGATTGATACTTAATTCACGAATTGATCAAAATTTCCCGCTTTAATCCTTATTGTAAATCATGTTAGATATGGCCTGTAAAGTTCTTTTAGTTCTTATTGAAAAGTTCAAAAATACTAAACAACTAATAGATAAGATATGAGTTAAAATATATAAATATTATTGTTTAAGATGTAATCAGAAATCATAAATAGACTTGTAGACAATAATTACTGATAGTAGAAACATATTAATCCGCTTAATTACAAATAAACGTTTCAACTTTATTACTAATCTTACTACGAACAGGATCGTGTAAAGTTTCGCAGGATTTCAATTTGAGTAGTTAATTGTATGCTTCACTCACCTAACAATTTCCTCTCTTTTTCCACATCGGAGAAGTCGAGTGCGGTTTCTGTGAATCTCGGAGTGAAGCTGGGCCCATCCTCCTGTTTGTCGAAAATGTCGGGTTCGTCCTTACCGCTCTCGACATATTTAGCTAATCTACCCCAACCCCAGTCGGCGTCGACGGTTATCCACGTAATTAAGTCCTCCACCCTCAACACTACCTTTTCGGATATGGCCAACACTTCGTCCTGCAAACAAAAACAAAACAGAAATTATATAATTGTTTACAATAACACTGATATAGATATAAAGAGAAATAGAATATGAAATCCTTGCATAAGTCTACATTGATTTAACATCAAAATTAAACTTAAAATGAAATTTGTATCACCTATATTTTGACATTATTTATTATTTTTATTATTATTAATTGAGATGTAGATACATTTCAAAATGTCGATGAGGAAAATTAATATTTTGATTCCATTCTAAACGTATTTAGAAGTTTTTTTATGTTTAATGTAGATTCAATATTCTGTCTCTATTCCAAATGTCTTTTGTAGGTTTATATGTTAAATTCAATGTAAACATATAAACCTACAAAAGACATTTGGAATAGTATTCAATTTTTATTATTATTAATTGAGATGTAGATACATTTCAAAATGTAGATGAGGAAAATTAATATTTTGACTCTATTCTAAACGTGGTATTTAGGAGTTTTTTATGTTTAATGAAGATTCAATATTGTGTCTATTCCAAATGTCTTTTGTAGGTTTATATGTTAAATTCAATGTAAACATATAAACCTACAAAAGACATTTGGAATAGTATTCAATTTTTATTATTATTAATTGAGATGTAGATACATTTCAAAATGTAGATGAGGAAAATTAATATTTTGACTCCATTCTAAACGTATTTAGAAGTTTTTTATGTTTAATGAAGATTCAATATTCTGTCTCTATTCGAAATGTATTTTGTATGTTTATATGCTAAATTCAATGTAAAGATATAAACCTATAAAAGACATTTGGATAGTATTACATTTTTATTATTATTAATTGAGATGTAGATACATTTCAAAATGTAGATGAGTAAAATTAATATTTTGACTCCATTCTAAACGTATTTAGAAGTTTTTTATGTTGAATGAAGATTCAATATTCTGTCTCTATTCCAAATGTCTTTTGTATGTTTATATGTTAAATTCAATATAAACATATAAACCTACAAAAGACATTTGGAATAGAGACAGAATATTGAATAAGTTTTACATTTCAAAATGTCGATGAAGAAAATTAATATTTTGACTCCATTCTAAATGTATTTAGAAGTTTTTTATGTTTAATGTAGATTCAATATTCTGTGTCTATTCCAAATGTCTTTTGTAGGTTTATATGTTAAATTCAATGTAAACATATAAACCTACAAAAGACATTTGGAATAGTATTCAATTTTTATTATTATTAATTGAGATGTAGATACATTTCAAAATGTAGATGAGTAAAATTAATATTTTGACTCCATTCTAAACGTATTTAGAAGTTTTTTATGTTTAATGAAGATTCAATATTCTGTCTCTATTCCAAATGTCTTTTGTAGGTTTATATGTTAAATTCAATGTAAACATATAAACCTACAAAAGACATTTGGGTAGTATTCAATTTTTATTATTATTAATTGAGATGTAGATACATTTCAAAATGTAGATGAGGAAAATTAATATTTTGACTCCATTCTAAACGTATTTAGAAGTTTTTTATGTTTAATGTAGATTCAATATTCTGTCTCTATTCCAAATGTCTTTTGTATGTTTATATGTTAAATTCAATATAAACATATAAACCTACAAAAGACATTTGGAATAGAGACCTAATATATAATAAGTTTTACATTTCAAAATGTTGATGAAGAAAATTAATATTTTGACTCCATTCTAAACGTATTTAGAAGTTTTTTATGTTTAATGTAGATTCAATATTCTGTCTCTATTCCAAATGTCTTTTGTATGTTTATATGTTAAATTCAATATAAACATATAAACCTACAAAAGACATTTGGAATAGAGACCTAATATATAATAAGTTTTACATTTCAAAATGTCGACGAGGAAAATTAATATTTTGACACCATTCTAAACGTATTTAGAAGTTTTTTATGTTTAGTGAAGATTCAATATTCTGTGTCTATTCCAAATGTCTTTTGTAGGTTTATATGTTTACATTGAATTTAACATATAAACCTACAAAAGACATTTGGAATAGAGACTTTAGAAGTTTTTTATGTATAATGAAGATTCAATATTCTGTGTCTATTCCAAATGTCTTTTGTAGATTTATATGTTAAATTCAATGTAATATGTATTCCACTCAAGAATTAAACGCTGTACTTCTTGCACCTGTTATATCCGAGTAACACAGTTATATAACACTAGACAGTAATTTTTAATTCATATAAAATTATTTAACACGATACAATAAACAACTGATTCAATCCATTTATATCAAAGTTAATATATTCTGGCTGATTTATTTATTAACATTAGCTGCGAACATCGGATACGGTGAAAGTCGATAACCCGGGCTCGAGTTGCTGGCTGCGTGGGTTACTTGTCGGCTTAATTCACGCTCAGAGACTTGACACAAAAGAAAATCAATTATACAATTTTCCACCGGAACGTCACAACATGCTCAGCGCGAAATTACAATAAAAAGCGGCAGTTGAATAAGTATTCTGTTTGCTTGTCCAGCCAATTAACTTGTTTTCCTTTATAACAGTCACAAAATATATGATATTTTTATTTTTCTTCTTCTTTCTCTCATATTTAGATTAATCGCAGGTAAGTGTTATTTATGGTCATCGGATTTGTCACGTTTATAAGGTTATAATTTATATTTAATTAATTTTCATGTAGGGCATAAGTTATACGAAGTCAAATTTTATGAGCTGTACGAGTGTTTTATTTATGACAACGAAATGTTTTACTACTGCCATTTCATCATTGTATTGAGAATGAAAACACTATTAATTTCATACTTTTTATCGATGTATAACACATAAATAATACACACATATGATAACGTATTTTAACAATGATTTCAGTTGTTCTATACGTTGAATAATAACCGTGTTTTAGGGTATATTAAATTGTTGTTCGATATTCGTACAACTTTATTAATGTAGTATAAGGCACCTTACACGGTCAATAATACTGTCAATCCTAGTACTGTCAATATTTGCTTCAATCCTCCTTTTATATTTATCAAGTAATCAATTATCCAGATAAAGATCAGTATTCTCTTCATTACATCATCAATATACATTACACAATGAGTAATACTGGCAATATTTTAGAATAATGAACATTTTAAACATATTATCATACAGTAAAACTGTCATTATTCTAAAATATTGACAGTAATATTGATCGTGTAAGGTTTATGGCTTTACTTGAGTACATCATTGTTAATCTTATATTTCTGTATTAAGTTATTATTATTAGCAACTAACAATACAACAAACATAATTGAGGAAACAGAACGGAAAACAATCAGATTGATAATTAAATGAAGACATACAAGCAACCCACTGCACAAATGGGCAAATGGGAGATAGAGAGAAAGCAAATAGGTATGAAAGAGTAGGAATGTCGTAGGAAGAAGTGGAAACACTGAAGCACAGTGGCACCACGCTGGATGTTCTAGTAAAGGACAGGCTGCTAGAAGTAGAAGCATAAGAGAGGCAGAGTAGTATTGAAAGCAGTAGATATGGGAGATACAAGCAGATCCAGGTTCATCAGCGACTGCCCGAATATCTAAAGCGAGCGGGCCACAGTATGTCACAAAACTTGATCTGTCGCTTCAGATGTGGAAACGAAGAAGATTGATTCAATGATTGGATGGGTGATAGCTATAGGAAATGTGGTATATGTGGCCAGGGTGAAGATAAATGGGAGCATTGGTTAAATAAACATGTAGAACGTATGGCGAAGGAAGGATGATAAAGTGAACAAAGGTTATATGTGACTTTTAGATGAGGATGGAAGAGGAATGAGGTCTATAAAGCAACTTATAGAACTAAAATGCACTATATAACAAACAATAGGGGTAGATTTCTTAATTATGCGAAATTTAATTTAATTTATTTTTTACACAAATATTACAATGATATTTTTACTATGGCCTTTCCACCATTGTAAAAATATCATTGTAATATTCACTGTAAAATAATAAAGATTGAAGCATAAATTAAACCGATTGTTTTTATTACACTTCAGTTACACATTGCAACTACTTTCGGTTAAGCTCTAGCTAATTTCGAGCTCCTGCAAAGTCATCGAAGGAGCTTGAAATTGTCTTTTGTGGCTTGTAATCGAAATATTTTTTATTGTTTTGTTTGTTAATTAAACACCCTTAATTGTATTTGAAATTATATCTATAACGCATCATTCTCAATTCTATTTAAACCACACAATGGATGCGTTCAGATAAGCTACCTACCCCGGCATGCAGTAAATTATCACTAAATAATACCATTTATATTTTACGAGGCGGAATCGCGCGCAGTAATAAACACATCAGCCGGTTATAAATTGCAATTTATGCATGCATAATGCCTGCATAAAGTATGCAGAAACGTGTTGCTGCTGGGGGGTGAGGAGGCGCGGAATATGTGCCCCCCAAGTAAAATAATTGGAAAATATGAATGCCTACGGAAAGAGGCGGCGAGAGCAGACGGGTCGCCATAGCGACGTTTTTCAGAGATACTATGCGGCGCAGGTTTATTAAAACCTGCAACAAAAGTTTGCAGAGACCGGTAATAAGTCAAATTTGGTAGATATATCATAATTATTTATATTATATCATAATAATTTATATTATATATAAATATGTATTTTATTTTTATTTGTTTTTTGTTATTTATGTTACTAGTATTGTTTATTGGAGGAATTCTGTAGAAGGGAATTTTTGTGTAGTTATGCCAAATTAAGGTCTATTTTATATATATATATATATATATATATATATATATATATATATATATATAACCAAAACTAGCTATACACAAACAAGATGTAGTTTTTCGTTAAAAAATGTGTTTTGGTTTATGGGGATGTGTTTCTTCCTTTATTACTTTTACAATAAGGTGAAACTCGACAGGGGTTGCTATTATATTATATAAAATGTCGGGGTGTTCATCTCCTAAAAAAAACTTCACGTTGCATGGCAGTTCTAAACTATCTAATGCCCGGTTTCTCAAACGAATCTTAAAGCCCGTCTTATAAAAGCCCGTCTTATATAATTTTGTCTTATATATAATCAAGTCTTAATTTTTTATTCTGTTGCACCAACATATGTAGATCTTACTTACGCCCGGTTTCTCCAACGAATCTTAACTAGTTTAAGACCGTCTTAATAATAAGACGGTCTTAAAGCGTTGCACCAAACGAAAATCGGATCTTAAAACGATAAGACGGTCCTACAGTGTAAGATTAAGTGAGATCTACATATGTTTGGTGCAACAGAATAAAATTTTAAGACGTGGTTATATATAAGACGAGCTTATAAAAGACGAGCTCTAAGATTCGTTGGAGAAACCGGGCGTTAGTCTTACAATGTAAGACCGTCTTATCGTTTTAATATCCGATTTCTGTTTGGTGCAACTGCCTTATTATTAAGACGGTCTTAAACTAGTTAAGATTCGTTGGCGAAACCGGGCGTAAGAATGTGGTGTTTATGACTCTTTGGTGATCCCCTAATTTTCAATTTATATCCTGCGCTCGTTCAAAATTCATTATTGAATCAAATCAACTTTGACAAATAAAAAAAACATTATAAATTACGTAAACATATGTTCTGTATTATATGTTTATGTAATTTATTAGGGTAATTTAGTCTATATTGTATGTTATTTTAAATTATACAGATAATCTTGAATCTCTAAATAGTCATTATTAATAAAATTATATGATATTGATTATATTGATCCTTGAATAGTAAGGACCTTAGCACATAATTTCACTCTATATATACATACATATATATGTTTGGCGGTATAAAAACAAAGAAGTTTTCCTTTCCTATGTTTGTAGCTTTTCTATTTTTACCTTAACCCTCTAATGCCTAACTCCGTCTCAAGGCGTACCACGTTTAATCGCATATAACGATGCATTTAAATATTTTATAGCTTCTATGCCCAACGTCTCAAGGCGGGTGTACTAAGTGACGGTATACCGACAGCCAATATTTCAATACAAATTCATTCATACATACATCAGCGGTATTCAATTATATAAGGAAATTTTTTTCGCGACGATAAAAAAAAAATTGGGTATTAGAGGGTTAAATTATTGACTTTATAATATTTCGTGTTTACAATACAAGATAAATATAATATGTTAAATATAAACTATCAAAAATCAATTACGTGTTACTGCCATAAACCAGTCAAAATTTAATTTGATCACAATACAAAGCATTACCGTCTGGGAAACTAGTTTAGCGACTTCAAAAGTGCTCGAGAATATTTCATGGGATTCGCCCGGTTGCGTCGAGTGAATACGCCGGGCATGGGGTGTGAGGGAGAACGCGCGCGGGAATTCAACCCGCCGCCCCCCAAAACCCCTCGGCTGTGTAATTTTAACAAAATCAATAGCACTCCGGCACATTACTGAAAATAATGCGGTCCAATTGAAATTGCGCGTTTGTTTCAATTGCGGAGAGGGTAAACAAGTTCGATGATTTTTTATTTGTGTTGATTCGATTACACCGAGGAGTGGTCGGTCAAAGCAGAATGTCCTTGGCTCCCTGGCGTTTTAATTAGGATAATTTAATCTATATTGTATGTTATTTTAAATTGTCTAATGATTTTGTCATTAAAAATAATATTCTGTTCATATCATATAGAAAGTAATTTGAATTCAATATAAATATAGAATTAAATATATATATATATATATATATATATATATATATATATATATATGTATATATTTAATATAAAAATATAAATAGTCGGTGGCAGTTATAAAGATCTCTCTGAATAGTCATAATTAATAAAATATAAATAAATATATAATTATAAATATAAATATATAATTATGTTGATCCTTGAACAGTAAGGACCTTAGCACATAATTACACTATTATACTCTCTGAAACTGGAGGGGTCGTGGTGGGGAGAACCAAGGTGTGGATGCTGGCATATGCGGATGACATAGTATTAGCAGCCAAGAGAGTGGAAGAGATGCAAGAGATGTTGGAAAGAATGGGAAGGTACATGGATAGGAGAGGGCTAGTAGTGAATGTGGAGAAGACTAAATGGATGATGTTTAGGAATAGGGGTAGAAGGGGTAGAGTGGAAGAGCTGAAATGGAAGGGAAGGATGATTGAGAGAGTGAATGTCTTTAAATATTTGGGTTTCTGGTTTGACAGTGGAGGAGGATTTAGGGTGCATGTGGAAAGTATGCAAGCGAAAGCGAGAATGGCTTGGGGAATAGCGAGAAGGAAATGGGAGAGGTTGTGGGGCGGTAACCTCATAATGGCGTGCAAGATCTGGGATGCGTGTGTAAAACCTATTCTGTTGTATGGAGTGGAAGTGTGGGGATTGCGTGAGTGGGATGTGATAGAGAGAGAGCAAGGTGTGCTCCTGAAGAATCTGCTGGGTCTCGAAAGGTCGACGCCGAGAGCAGTGCTGTTGCAGGAGACGAATTGTATGAGTATGTGGTGGGAGTCGTGTGTAAGGGTTGTGAAGTTTGAAGAAAGATTGCAGGAATTGGGTGAGGAAAGACTGGTGCGGGAGGTATGGATGAGGTGTAAGAGTAGGACGGAGAGTGGGTGGAGAAAGGATAGAGGAAGGATGTATGAAAGAGTGGGCATGTCTGAGGTGTGGGTAGAGGAGAAGCTGAGAGAAATGGGAAGCCTAGGAACTGAGGTAAGAGAGAGATTGAGAGATATTGAGTGGCAAGAACGGCAGACTAGAATGAATGAGAGCTCTTACAACCCTGGCTACGTAGAGTGGCAAGTGAGTGGGAGACTCCCGAGTTACTTAGCCAGGGGTGAGTGGAGCAGGGAGGACAAGGTATGCATGGCAAGAGCGAGGTGTAGGTCAGACGAGAGAGGGAGGAAAGTGTGGATGGGTTTAGGGTACACCACGTGTGCGCTGTGTAGTAAGGGAAGCGACACGTGGTGGCACCTTAGCGAAGAATGTGAGGGTGTGAAAGCAGAGTGGGTGGGAGACTGCAGAAAGCTGAATGAATGATTATGCGAGTATGGGGAAGGCGTGAAAATCTGCAGGAGGCTGACGTGGGAGAGGAAAGTGGCAAGGGCAAAGGGAGCGGCGATAGATGGGGGTAATTAGTAATTTTTGGCGGAGTAGTACTTTTATCTATATTGTATTTTTATTTTTATTTTTGTATATTTTTGTTGAGGTTTGTGATGTGGAGGGGCAGTAAGGAAAAGGAAAATGCCAATAAAGGTGATATTATAAGCGGTTTCGTTTAGCATGCTTTATCATTGCTAGTCGTCCCCGTGGCGTGCAGTATCGCTCAGGTCTTGCGGTCGTGCGCCGAGATAGAATTATGCGCATCGGAAGCGGCAAATAGAACAAGAAACAATAAGCCCGTACCAGCCCAGAGTTATAAACGAAATGCACTTATGTGCTAAGGCCCTTACTGATCAAGGACATTTATTGAATACTGTCCATACATAATTATTCAGTTCTGTTCACAGTTCTATTGTTTTGTATAAATCTCGGAAGATAATACAAAATGAATGAAATTATGTTTTAAGGTCCTTTCTATTCAAGGACATGTTTTTTTGTGTGCTCTCCTTACATAATTACATAATTATTCAGTTCTGTTCACAGCTCTTCTATTTTGTATAATTCACGGAAGAGAAACAAAAAGAGTGACATGTTTTAAAATCCTTTCCATAAAACAAAATAAATAAATAATCTTTTTCGACACAGATCGATTGTAAGATATTTATTGACTCTAAACATCTACACTTAAGTGATCTGAGAGTGAAGCATTTTGGTAGATATATAATTTTTATAAAACATATATACGTGTGAATCCAGCTCTTAGCAATCTACATATCTAGACTTCGATCTTATTAGATCTCATCAGTGTAGCTCAGCTAGTGAGGATGAATTCACACAATATCTCGAGTGGTTAGCTACACAAATTATCTAACCCCCTAGGAGGAAAGTACTGCCGCCAGATGGCTTTCCTCCTAGAGGGTTAGTTGTATAATTTTTATATAATTTTTATTTTTAAATCATCCAAATCTCATGTTTTGATTATTTTTTAAATTCAGTAAGATTTATTTTAGATTGATAGATTGATTGTAACGTTCGGGACTTAAA
The DNA here is from genome assembly GCA_963942505.1 of Lordithon lunulatus. Lineage (NCBI taxonomy): Eukaryota > Metazoa > Arthropoda > Insecta > Coleoptera > Staphylinidae > Lordithon > Lordithon lunulatus. The sequence continues at coordinate 54,230,110 of OZ012669.1, forward strand.
TCAAAAATTATAACTCTGACATTGGTATGGGGATAACAAGTACCATAACTGTGTTTGTAGTTTTCAAAATATTATAATATTACTCTGAATATTTTCGAGCCATTTGAAATAGTGAATGGGCATAGTTTGCTTGTTACCAACAAAACTATGCCCATTCACGATTTCAAATGGCTTGAACTCTGCACTACACTATTACCCTTTAACTTTCTATGATTAAATCAATTTCATTTATTAATTTAAACTTATTTAAAATATATATATAGTTAACAATGTAGTGTAGAGTTAAAGTCACTTGATATATTGAATGTGCATAGTTTGGTTGGTAGGGGCCGCCCGCCCACCCCACCTTTGCTCGCATAGTTTTTTTCAATGGATGCGGATGTTTTATGTTGTTTCCACCATTTCAGGAAGAGTGTAATCCTATGAAAAAAGAGAATTTATAATTTTCGGAAATAAACTTTCGATTTAATACAATTTTTAGTTGCAAACCATTAGCAGCGACTATATTGTGCTACAGCCAATTAATTCGAAAACCTGTCCCGCTTGAAATTGCATGGGTACTTTGAAAGCAAAAGCGCGCGATGCAGATATAACAACACGCAGCGCATCCCTTGCTTTAATTTTCTCCGGGCGCAAGCAATATAACATAGGGGGTCGACTTTGCTGCACCTTCAGCGCCGCGGCATTCCAGTTTATCGTCGGGGTATGTTTTATTTATTTATTTAGCTACCTAAATACAGCGAGCCGTCGGGTTGCTCTGGAATTCGGATTCGATTGGCTCGGCCAGGGGGGTTGAATGTTTTATAGGCCGCAAAAAAAAATAAGCCGGGCGTGTTTGCGGGAGACCGTGAATAGAGTTAATTGAGAGGATTCAGTTTTATTTATTAATTGTACAGATTTATTACTATATAGCAGGGGTGGGTGGCGGTCGATCGTGAAGACAATTTTAGTCGATCGTTTGCAACTTTGAAACCGATTAGACTACTTTATAAATAGAGTACTAATAACAGCAAGTCGATGGCCTGACCCCAGTTTCGGGAATCACTTTTCAGAGGTTTTTTTTGTGAAGCTAATATGAATACCGGGTGATTAAAATCCTCTGAGCTTCTCTAGTGACCTCACGCCTGATAGCTCTATAAAGAAGTTTTATTATTATTATTATTTTATTTTTTTCGCAGTTTTCACTGGTATGAGATATTAGATCGGCTTGTAGGTGCAAGATCTAAGCTTCGATCCTACTGTTCTAGGAACGACCTCACTATGTGTTATTTATTATTATTATTATTATAATAATAATAATTATTATTATTATTATTATTATAATAATAATAATTATTATTATTACTATTATTATTATTATTATAATAATAATAATTATTATTATTATTATTATAATAATAATAATTATTATTATTACTATTATTATTATTATTATTATTACTGATTTATATACACTTCCTCAAAGAAAGGAAACATTCACCTATCCCTTAGTTCTTTTTGGGATTAGGCTCGGTCGACACATTATTATTATTATTACTATTATTATTATTATTATTAAGGGGGTGTATATAAAAGTACTTTATATCGGCAATATCATGCACCACTAACCGAAAATTAAATAAAAACAAATTTACGTGTTTTATTACCAATGTTGTTATTACACCGTGCTCAACTCGATGAAATCGTCAGTTGTCCGAACTGACCGTAAATCCATGATTGATTGAAAACCGCAGCGAGTAAAATTTTATAAACCGCTTTGTTTCCGTCGTGATATAAAGCGCTATAAATGCGGACCGTGTAACTGCATTCATTAAGAGAACCCCCCCGCATGGGAAAATAGTTTCGAGCGTACCGACGCCAATGTAACTGCAACCCCTGAGTCCTGCTATTTTAATTTGAAACGTTTAATATAAAAAATGTGTGGGTTAAATGTTTTCTGTTTCAATTTATAGGTGTGAACGTTATGGGAGGAAATGTGTGATTTTATTAAAACGCAACAATTTTAAATTTGAAAGATGTCATATTCATTTCATTACTGAATTTGGGTCTATTAATCTATGGGTGTCCTTGTTAAACACATTAGAGAACTGTGAAATTTATTTTCCGAATTTTTATATATATATATATATATATATATATATATAAAGGGTTAAATACATTAACGTTATTAATCAACAATACAGTTATTATAAAAAGAAAATTTAAAATTTCAAGTTACTGTCAGTCGAGTTCCGAAAATTTATTTTCTTCTGAGATAATATATATATATATATATATATATATATATATATATATATATATATATATATAAAATAAATTTCACAGTTCTCTTCTTAAAAATGTAACTTATGTAAATTCAAGATGCACAGTAGGACACCTCTATCCACTAGGATGCAGAGCTGGATTCTATAAATAATTTTGCTTAAAATAAAAAATATATAATACATATAACAAAAATATAACCGATATTGCATTCAGGCGTTTGTTTGATGAGAATCAGAAATTATTATTGAATGACCAATACCAAAATTAAATATTGTTTCTCTATTTCTCATAGAGCTTTATTTATAGCTTATAAGTTTTCGGAACTCAACTGACAGTAACTTGAAATTTTAAATTTACTTTTAAAAGTATTTGATTTACAACGTTAATGTATTTAATCCTAAAAACATGCCCGTAAGTCTATTAAAAAAAATATATGTATTATATCTATATAAAGATCCTCACGGTAAAACGCAGAGGAAATTGATTTTCATTCCCTCGAACATTATTTGTAAAGTGATTTATAAATTCCGCGTAGTGGAACAAGGGAGAAAAATGACGCTCCAGTTGAGTTTATAGAAATTTATGGCGGAAAAGTTCGTGGGTGTATTATTGCCGTATTTTCCCGGAGAAAATGATGTTCTAATAAAAGGGCTCTCCTTTGTGTTATAGAAATGTTATTCCTCGCGATCCGTTTTACCTCGCAAAGTTTACGAGCCCGCGTCGACTGTAAACTCACTGCGAACAACAATTTTCCTTATACACAAAATCGGAATTTAAAATCGCAAATTTATTGATTCTAGAAAATTGAATTGTCAACCGAATACATGAAAATATATGACGCAAGTATTAAATACGATTAGAGATATAGTGTGGACATGTTTTTCAAGATATTCGTTTTATCAGTTTAATATTTAGGGGCGATCATGGTGCAGTTGTCTAAAGGTCGTTTTAGACAAGACAATTTCTTGGCTTAAAAGTTGTTCAAGAAACGAATTTATATATCCTCCCCCCATACAATTTGTCCTTGACAAAAAGAAAGCGTTATATTTTCCAAATGGATAATGTTGTCAGAGTAATATAACTCAATATCTCTCGTATTCTATCCTTCACCTTACTAGGTGATTCGTAATTAGAGGACAAAAATGAAATGTCATATATTGAATTATTTCGTCGACTAAGCAGTTTTTGTCCCTCCTGTCAACCTCAAATAAAATTTTAGAAGTGTGGTTTTGCTGCTCAGGCGACAATTTGTATATACAAAAGCATTTGTTTAAAAAAAAATTGGGGATGATTAGTACATATACAAGACATTCAAAACAGAGATAAAATTGCTCTTCATAAGACAGGATTTAATAATGCCTGTAAGTTTTATAACAATTTTCCAGATCGTCTCACGAATATTAGGCCCAATTCACACATAAGCAGCGTCGGGCGCAGGCGCGACGTTGCACAGGCGATTGTGATGTTCATATGCAGTGAAGGGGTGGAAATTGCACCTTATGTTACGTAGAGGCGGCGTGTAAGAGTTATGCCTTTCGCCTACCGTGTCTTAGGCGAAGACGCGGTGAAGGCGCGGCGAGAAACATGAGGCAAATGTCCGCCCCTTGTCACCTAAGTGGGCATTGCACCACATGTTTATATAGAGGGGGCTTGAAGTGTCGTGCTTCTCGCAGCGCCGGTGCCGGGTCCTTGCCTCTTCGCCTAAGACAACGTAGGCGAAGAGGCGAAAGGCATAACTCTTCCACGCCGCCTCTACGTAAACATAAGGTGCAATGTCCACCCCTTCACTGCATATGAACATCACAATCGCCTGTGCAACGTCGCGCACCCGCCCGACGCCGTTTATGTGTGAATTGGGCCTTATACAGTAGACAGTATTTTTCAAAGAGAACTGAAACTGTTTTTCAGTGATACACCATTTAAGAGTTTTTCATAATTGTGAAAATATGTAATGATTTGATCTTCATGTATTATCATCTCTAAATATCTACAGGTATATGAAGAATATTAGTAGTTTCAACACTTGTACAAAACAAAATAATAAAATTATATCATTTAAACTGTTTACTGTGTATTATTATTAAATTAAATTGGAAGGTTATAATTGAAAACCCTTAGGCTCGATGGTTAACTCTCGAGTTAAATTCCAATCCGTGAATTAACCTTACTTTTGACAATTTTGACAGATAATGCGACGTTGCTATATATAAACAGAGGTACACGAGGCTATGAAATGGAAACTTAAAAACAACTTAGGCAACATCTAACATCTAATCACGGGTTATAGTTAACTCGTCTTTATACAACCGAGCCTTAAGTTATTAAAGTGGAAGTAACATTCTTAAAACTTAATTCGCACTGCATCTAATAAACGAGCCTTATTTTGTTATTATCATCGCTAACGTGTCGACGATTATTTACGGACGATTCAATTACAGGAGCACGAGTGGCTCTTGAAACTGGTTCGGGTGGATTCCAAGGGGAAATTGACCGATGAACTTCAAGCATCTTCACGCGAAAGAGGCACACAAGTAGCCTAATTTTACTAGCGTGTTTTATGCTCAATATCAATTAACTTATTTAACACATAAACCTATTTTTTTTTTTGGAAAATTAGATTATATGTCTACATGTCTTCTATAAATGGCGGTAGTAACCCTTTAATTACTTTAAAAATGAATAACAAAGATAGAACTATAAATAAAGAATTAAACTGTTTTATATTAACTGCTTTAAAATTAAATATTATTTATTTAATGCAGTGCTACAAATTATAAAATCTGTTTTGAAGGTCCTTACAAATTGTTTGGAGGTAATCTCGTTTTATTGATGCTGCAATTTCGCAGCGGGCGGAATAGGATGCGAGCAGGAGAAAGAGGCCTTCGGAGAAAATAAAACTGGCACGAGGGCGAATCGATACGGCAAACACGGCGGCGGCAAATTAAAAGTTTAATTTTTAAACTGCCACCCACGCCCGGGGAAAAAAATAACAATACACGCAGGACGACATGAGACGGAAGCCGGAAATAAGAAAAAAAAATCTCCACAATCTGACTCGATTCTTTGAAATGGGAAATATACGTCTATCAAAAAAAAACATGAAATTTAAATATAAGATAAGTTTATTTATATGATTAAAAAACGATAGATCTCATGTAAATTGTTTTTTTTTTGTTTATGATACCATAGTACCAGAAATCTTTCTATTTTCTTTATTTACTTATTTATTTTTTTTTAGTACAGACATCTATAGTTAAAAAAAACGAATTACAGATGTAACAACATAACAACTTAATACAAATAATGTTAAGTCGTCGCTGTGGCAAATAATTGTTACATTATTATTCACACAAATTGACGATTGAATTGTGTTGAGAGTCCAATGGGTTTAAATTTTTTTCATTTTCACACATAGACACGGCTGTATGAGCCAAATTCGAAAATCCATTGAATTCTTAACACAGTTAAGCGCCAATTTGTGTGAATAATTTTGTGGACAATTGGACAGGTAACGCGCTATTCACTACCACCCTCAGAGGTGCAGTTGGTAGCGCGACGGCTGCGATAACCGGACACGTGGGCTCGAGTCCTATCGGAGAGTGAATTTTTGGGAAATAATTGATCTAACATTGAGGTATATCAATATTATTATATTATTATGATATTAGGTGATTCTTCATTCAGATAGCCGTATACGGCAAGGATTCTTTCACTATTCTTAAGTACACGGAGACGTGGTTTCGAATCCCACAGGAGAGTGAATTATTGAGAAATATTATAACACATATACTTATCCATTGCCACACTCATGGTGGTTTTTACATGCAATATTTCATCAAAAAAATGGCTCCAATAGAATTGCTATTAAAACTGCAGATTTCTTGTGCTAGATTTGTATTTACAGGTAATTGTTTTAACGCTATTAAAGGTTTTTGACATTTGTTTTGGCAATTTATGTCACAATGTCAATTCAACAACTTATGGGACCTATACAGTTGATGGGATGTTGGTGAATACGGACATAAAATAATTAAGTTACAATTACAAAATGTGTATCAAACAACAACTAATATCAATTTAAAATCCCCTAACTAATACCTAAACTTCAGTTTAAAACTCAAACTTTTGAAAATTCTATAAACTTGGGTAACATTTTGTAAATTTTCCGTGTCATTCGGCGAACAAATAATGCGCTTATTTTACATTCACGGGCCACACATAGCGAGGGGTTGTTGGGGGATGGCTGGTCTGTTGCGAGTCTTCTCCAGCAGCGCGGCCGCATTATTTTATCGATTCGATGGGAGGGAATGCGAGCGCGCCGCCGACGACCGAGCTCGATGCATAATGCAAAATTATGCAAATGCCCGACATTCTATGGGTTATTAAGTTTTCTTTTCGGTGCACATTCGGCCGATTAATCCCCAGAAAGTTTTCAAAGCAAGAGTTGTGAATAATTTGATTAGACATTTTTTATGAGGCGGATTTTTTTAATCCTAATTTTTACTGAATACTTTACCTGAATCGAATGTATATTTTTCAAAAATGTATGTAAGTAATGTGCACTAACCACATTCTCTATTTATATTTTATTTTTATTCTCTCCTTTTCTGTATTTCTCTCTTATTTTTATTCTCTTCATTTCTGTATTTCTCTCTTTCTTTACATTTTTCTATCTTTTTCTAGATATATTTATTTTGGGTAGTACAAGTTTATAAAATAGATTTTATAGTTGTGTAGATTACACCAAAATTTATTATCTATGCTTTTTAACAAAAATTAGGTAACATACTCAATGGTAAAATTACTGGAACTATTACAATCTTTAAAATACATTTATCTCTATTTATGATTGGAAGTTACGACATTTGTCATCTCAGTGTGCAATATATGACCGACATACCATTCTCTTTATTTCACTCATTATTCGTGTTCTGTATATTACTAGTTTCCAGTCTATCTGTTTAACACATTAACTAGGGATTTTTTATTAAATTTTATTACTGTTTTGTAATGTTTCTTCCTATTACTTCCATATGTATATTACATACATGCGACGTAAGATATGTTATCAAATGAAATCAAGAAAATCAGGGTCATGAATATTAATATATCACCAGGGCGTTAGGTAATTCGAGAACAATCTCTTAAGTGGTGGTAAAGGTGAGTTAATCTAGCAAGAATTCATTTTTTTTATTTGTAAATTCGTCTTCATTTGGTAACTGGAGGACTTTTAATCAGACCAATGAGAAGTCGCTTCATATTTTGGAGAAAACAATAATCAAGTTGTCATGAAAAATATCTGACACTGACGTTTATAAATCTCAATCAGACTCAATAGCGTCAGTTGTTCATTATGTACTGTTTTCAAGAGTACACCGATATGATTTTAATTTATTGTATATAATATGCAATATGGAAAACAAAACCCAACGTATTATTTTTGTGTATTCAATCATACACATGGCAGTTAACGTGTAAATATCCTGATGTTGCTCCAAATATTACGTTTCGCCTTACATAACTAGTTTTTTTGTTCGTAAAAAAACTACTCTAACTAAATTATTAGCAAACGTATATTCAATACATTTTAAATGTATACATTTTGTTATATATGATGCTATTTATTTAAATTACTATTTAACTATTTAATATTTTTAATAATAAACGACTGCATATTGAATTTTGTGTGTATTAAATCATACACATTGCAGTTAACGTGTAAATATCCTGATGTTGCTCTAAATATTGCATTTCGCCTTAACTAATTTTTTGTTCATCAAAAAACTACTCTAAGTTATTAGCAAACGTATATTCAAATCATTTTAAATATACACATTTCGTTATATATATATGATGCTATTTATTGAAATTAACTATTTTTAATAACAAACGACTGCATATTGAATTTTGTGTGTATTCAATCATACACATTGCAGTTAACGTGTAAATATCCTGATGTTGCTCCAAATATTGCGTTTCGCCTTACATAACTATTTTTTTTGTTCGCCAAAAAACTACTCTAACTAAATTATTAGCAAACGTATATTCAATACATTTTAAATGTACACATTTCGTTATATATATATGATGCTATTTATTTAAATTAACTATTTTTAATAATAAACGACTGCATATTGTACCTCTAAAAAAGTAAATACTACTTTTTTCAGACATTGATTAGGTTTTGTTGGTTGTTACATACAAAAATTGCCACCTATTATAAACCAACATAAAGTAACATTTATATAACTCTGGCGAGCTCAGATACTATTCAAAATTGATTCGCCTGCATCCTCGGCATTCGCAGGGGATGAGGGGTGGTGCGACAAGTCGTGCACGTAATTTCCCAGCGCAAATTCGAAACGCCCCGAATAACGCGGGATAATAGGGGATACGGCGTTATTATACAAAACTCGCACTGGGGTCGCTCCGGCGAACACCAGATAAGGGGAAGAAAGCGACCCTTTATGGGCCGCATAAATATTTGCAGCGGCTGTAGAAAATCACAATTTAGTTTTACTTTATATGATTTTATTTTTGGCGCAACCCATAAACAAAAATTCTTTATGCAAACAAATTTAGATTTAATAGCCCATAGTAGGGAATAATAATATTAAACGTGTATCCGTGATATGAATTTTAATGTATATTTCACAATATCTCATCAAACTTGTATTGTCCATAGGAATTACAATATAACCTTCAAATTCAGTTTAGTAATTTAATGGAGAAATTATGTAGCATCTACATATGATTTTTTTTGTCAATTTGATTGATGATGAAAGACGATTTTTTTTGCATTAATTCATGACTGTTTTGCGGTCCAACGTACTGTTTTTTGTTCTCGCCGATAGTTGCCTCTAGTTGTTAATTAGAGCCCGGTTGTATAAAGGCCAGTTAACTGTAGCTCGTGATTATATTGTTAGAGATTGCATAAATTGCTGTTAACTTTTATTTCATACCCTCATTCACCTCTGTTTACATAGATCAACGTCGCATTGTATGTCATAGTTGTCAAAAGTGAATCATAGATTGGAAATTAACTCGAGAGAGAGTTAGCTGCCTTACAAAACGGAGCCTATAATTTCTACAATTCTTTATATCTTTTATCATGTTAATGTTTTAATATATATATTTATATATATATATATATATATATATATATATATATATATATAAAATTAACATGATAAATGATATAAAGAATTTTATATTATATATATATATATATATATATATATATATATATATATATATATAAGGATTTGTATTGACATGTGTAAAACTTTGAGTGAATTCAATTGAATTCAATTGATACATTTAATGTTGAAGTTATGTAGTATGTAAGTAAGTTTTCTCTTCTGATTAACCCTAATAGACCTATTGTTGCGTCCGTATAAGGAACACTTGGGAAAAAGTAATCTGTGGAAGATATTTAAATCTATATACTGACTACTTAGCCATTCCTTTAAAAGAACATCGTAAAAATCCTTTATGAAAAAACTAGAGTATAACACTTTTATTGTAATTAATATAACGTAGAGCAATAATGTAAAACACATTTACTTCAAAATTGAAATAATAAAAGTTTCAGGTTTAGTTGGGCTAAAGCGTTGTTTATATATGTTTTTAAATATATGTATGATGTAAAACTACGCTGAAGTTATTTGTATTACACGTATTATAAGATTTAAGTTTGTGTATTTTTCATTTAGTGCTGCCACCGCACAAGTTCCTGTTATTAGTTACCTGTAAATATCAAAACTTGTCTCGTCAGCGTTCATAAATTTCAGCGAATTAATTTGATTCGCTACAGCGAAATCCCAGCGATCGAGCTCCGGCCTTAAAGTTTATAATTGGCACATGTTCCAGGACTACGCAAAATATAAGGTATGAAAAAGCTTCATATCTTATCTAGCAAATACCAACTTTCAAAAGAAAACTTGATAAATGCGTCCAGTTTTTGATTATGTGAAGTAAAAGTGTTTAAATAGGGTAGTTTTTAAGTAAAAACATGGGAATTTTAGTGGAAAAGCTAGTTATTTCTATTTAAACGATATATTTCACTCAATGTTTGGTGATTTCTCAGGATGCATCTACAACGTGTCCCATTTTTCATTATGTCACAGTATAGGTGTTTAAATAGGGTAGTATTTAAGTAATAACAGGCTAATTTCAGTGGAAAAGCTCGTTATTTTTATTTAAACGTTATATTTCACTCAATGTTTTGTTATTTGTCAGGATGCATCTACAACGTGTTCCAGATTAGTGTAAATGAAAGTATAATTCAGTCACTAATTAGGCAGACACAAGTGGGAATAAATGAAAGATTATAATCCTCATTCATATAGTCCATCCCCTCGTTTGTTACTTTGTCCTGTTCACCTACTATATCATCCTAGCCTAATTTTTGCATTGAAATCCCCGATAATAATGGTTATATTGTCATTGTTAAGTGATTCAACCCTTAAATGCATAATTTTTTTTAATTGATATTAAATAATAGTTACCGCCAGTCGTCCACTTGCTACAAAACATAAGAATTGCTATTTATTAGCAAAATCATGAATCATATGTATGCAAATATCTATAAAGAAATAAAGTTTATAATATAAAACATTATATTAAAAACTGCATTTCTTTATAGATATATACATATCATGATATTGCTAATAAATGGCGATTCTTATGTTTTGGGCAGTGAACATTGTAAAAGACAATATTGAAGTTATGATATTGGTAAAAATGTCAATGTAAGTCGTATGGTGCCCACACCAGATATTTAAATACGCGCTCAGCAGAGTTAGCGAAATAAATGATTATATTATAATCATACCCTGTTGTGGAATGATGACAATTTTACCTAGTAAAATAAAATAGTATAAATAGTAAGCATTTCATATGCTATTTATTTGCATTGGCTAACTGGCTCATTATAATGTAAAATACATACAATTACCATAATAGACATAATGACAAATGAATTGAAATTACAAATTCTATTATTAGTAAATTAATAAGGTATGTTCGTTCTAATCGATACCGCGCCGAGGGAAATTAACTGAGCTCCGAAATGACTCGAGAGAGCCGGGCGTTGATTTCGTTTTGTAGTCGCCGCGGCGGATTTTGCGGCGGCGGCGGCGGAAGAACACTGCACAGGGGAGGGCGGAATTGTTTTATTATTAATCCCATCAAGTTTCTGCATGAGCGCGCCGGCATCTAATAACGCGATGCTCGTACAAACTCGAATAAAGTAATTAACGTGCAATTAAAACAAATATATGGAATAGTTTAGTTAAATTGGTTACGTGCTGGGAGGGTTGGTACAGCTGACTAAAAAGAGAATGTTGGTACAGAGGAGATATAACAGACACAGTAAGACAAGTAGTTACTGTATTTGAACAATTCGGTAACTGGCTATCGACCTTCGAGATTTAAATTTTCCGTTAATTTCCCCACCAGATCGTGTCATGTTGCACTATATACAAGCCCAAGTTGGACCGATCGTAATGATATTTAAATTTATCGCCAAATATTCTGTAAGTTCAGAGTGGGCAATCAAATAAACAATTGTTGGTATGCTCTGTGCTAGCGCTCACAAAGCATACCAACAATTTTTTATTTGATTGCCCACTCTGAACTTACAGAATAGATCCTTGGCAGAGATATTTGGCGATAATACTGTCTAATGTCACAAATTTGTCAAGAGTGACAGGATAATTACCTATTTCACTATCTTAAATTCACTTTTGACCAATTTGTGATATTTGACGGATTTTAAGTTTTCTCCTTGACAATTTGGAAACTAGAAATTTTACTTTATTACTGTATTGAAGACTCCTACATATAATTCTAATATCTTTCTTCATACTCCATTTGCCGAATACATCACTGATGTATAAGGAAGGTATTGTTTTAGCGAAAACGTCTTCACGGTTTCTAAATAAGATTGTCGAAATATGCAATAACTTTCCGGGGAAAAAAGTACATTATAACGAAGGTATTGTTGTTAGAAAAAATCAATTTTCTTTAAGTTATGCCTAAAATAGCAGAGATAAAACCGATTTTTGCGATGTCTGTGTTAGTATGTATGTATGTCCGTCTGTCTGTCTATCTGTGAAAAAAGTTCAAAGGTTCAAATGTGTCAAAAATAACCAAAACGTGTCTAAATGTGCCCAGATGTACCAAAATGTGTTAAAACGTGTCAAAATGTATCAAAACGTGTTAAAATGAGTTATATATATATATATATATATATATATATATATATATATATATATATCTCAATATTCCAATTACTTTAAACAAAATTTAAAGTTCACCTCCAACTAAAATTAATTCGAGCTTTCAAGGACAGAACGCTGAAGTTCGCCCGTTTCCCGATGGAAACTTTGACCAAGTAATTTCGTCTGTCCGCCGCGGGGCTTGCCATTACTTTTTATTTGAAATCCCCATTGTCCTGCATTAGTTGAAAACTTTTGTGATTCAAGTAATTGCTTGTTCTAATGAAAAACACCGCGAAATTGATATTTTTTTTGCAATAATGAGATAAATCGACTTTAGTTTTCAATATTGTTTTAAATAAAAGAAAAGAAGAGTGCTATAATTAAAGGATCGCAAAAAATAAAAGAAGAGTGCAATAATTAACGGAGCGAAACACGTATGTGCAAACAAAACCAAAATTGTTTGATGAGTATACATATATAGACCTTTATTTGGCATATCAGCCCAACCCTTCCCTTTTACACACATTCCAGCCAAAAAACAACAGTACTTTCACAGAAAGAAATCAAAAAAGACACAAAAAAAAGAATACAAATTAACATACAATACATTTTTCTATCCACTAAAATAAACCCGCTCTGCCCTCTCCAAATACCTTTCCCACGTCAGCCTCCTGCAGATTTTCACGCCTTTCCCATCCTCTCTTAACTATTCGTTCAGCTTTCTGCACTCTCCAACCCACTCTTCTTTCACTCCCTAACATTCTTTCCTAAGGTGCCACCACGTGTCACTCACCTTCCTACACAGCGCACACGCGGTGTACCCCAGCCCCTTCCACACTTTTCTTCCTCGTTCTTCTGAACCACACCTCGCTCTTGCCATGCATACTTTGTCCTCTCTGCTCCACTCTACCCTGGCTAAGTAGCTCGGGAGTTTCCCCTGCACTTGCCACTCTACGTAGCCAGGGTTGTATGAGCTCTCAGCCATTCTCACTTGCCTTTCTTGCCACTCAATATCCCTCAATCTCTCCCTTATCTCAGTTCCTAGAGCTACCCCTTTCTCACAGCTTTTCCTCTACCCACACTTCAGACATACCCACTCTTTCATACATCCTTTCTCTATCCTTCATCCATCTACTCTCTATTCTACTCTTACACCTCATCCATACCTCCCGTACCAGTCTTTGCTCGCACAAATCCTGCAATCTATCCTCAAACTTCACAACCCTCACACACGACTCCCACCACATACTCATACGACTTGTCTCCTGCAACAGCACTGCCCTCGGTGTCGATCTTTCGAGTCCTAGCAGATTCTTCAGGAACCAACCTTGCTTACTTTCTATTACCTCCCATTCACGCAATCCCCACACTTCCACTCCACAACAATATAGGTTTTACACACGCATCCCAGATCTTGCACGCCATTACGAGGTTACCACCCCACAAACTCCCCCATTTTCTGCACGCAATCCCTCAAGCCATTCTTGCTTTCGCCTGCATACACTCCACATGCATCCTAAGCCCTCCTCCACAGTCAAACCAAGAGCCCAAATATTTAAAGCCATTCACTCTCTCAATCAGCCTTTCCTTTCATTTCAGCCCTTCGTCCTTACCCCTCCTGCCCTTATTCCTAAACAGCATCCATTTGGTCTTCTCCACATTCACCACTAGCCCCCTCTTATCCAGGTACCTACCCATTCTATCCAACATCTCTTGAATCTCTTCCACTCTCTTGGCCACCAGTACCATGTCATCTGCATACGCCAACATCCACACTTTGGATCTACCCACCACGACCCCTCCTGCCTGTCCTCTCCTCAGCACCTCTCTCTCACCTCTGCCTTACTCCCACATTCACCCTAAATTTCTCAGATATTTCTCCATTCACTCTTGCTTTCGCCCATGACTCTTTATACATCCTTCTCACCCACTCCACTCCTTCCTCTTCCATACCCAATCTATCTATACATTCCACCAGTTGCCCCCTAGGAACTGAGTCATACGCAGCTTTTAAATCCAACAAACACCGCATACACTCTCCCTTTGCATTCCAGCGCTTCCTACACCATTCTCCCCAGCGTGAAAATCTGCTCCCTCGTCCCTCTTCCCCTTCTGAACCCACCCTGGAATTCCGGCAGCAGCCCTTTTTGTTCCACTTCCCTATCCATTCTATTTTTCACCATAGTCATCATCAATTTATAACCGGCACTTATAATGGTGAGACCAACCCCCCCCCCCCCTTGTTTGAAGAGTATTAGAGACTGTATTTGTTACCATGGGGAGTTGTGTGAGTGCTAGAACTTCAGAAAAACGCTCCGAGTTTTCTAGAAGTGTCGTTGTTTTAAAAATATTGTATTTGCTGGTATATTGTCCATTTAGCAATACAAAAAACTTCTATCTTTATAGGAATATCAGCCGTGAGGCTTTCTGCCGGTCATAGGAGAAGCTCAGAGGAGTTTAATCACCCGGTATTTGCCTTAACTTCACAGAAAACCTTAAAAAAAACTGTGAAAAATAGCGAAAATATGCCCCGATGGGATTCGAACTCAGGCTACCCAATGCTCAGTACGAGACGGACGACTCCTCTAACCACTCGGGCACTGAGCTGGGTTAGAAATTATATATATATATATATATATATATATATATATATATATATATATATATATATATTTATATATATATATTTATATATATATATATAATATTATTATAGAAGAATGTAATGGGGATAATTCCAAAAAAAGGTATTCCAGATAATTTCAACTCAATAATTTTCCATACAAAATTTTATTCATTCCATACCCAACTAATATATTCATCACTTGCAAATTTGCTTGGGGGGCAGACACTTTATCGTAAACGCGG
Organism: Lordithon lunulatus; assembly: GCA_963942505.1. Taxonomy (NCBI): domain Eukaryota; kingdom Metazoa; phylum Arthropoda; class Insecta; order Coleoptera; family Staphylinidae; genus Lordithon; species Lordithon lunulatus. Next base: position 54,245,469 of record OZ012669.1, read on the forward strand.
GTATTACAATAAAAAGGAAGCGCGCCACGTACTTAAGGCGCTTACCAAAAATTCAAAGACAAATGCGGGGTGGATTCCGAGCGCCCCATTTATCTGCACCCCGTCCACTCATTTCTGCGCCTTCCTTCACCCGGCCGTAAAAAACGCAACTGTTATGGGGTGAAATATTGGGACGGGGGGGAATAGAAAAAGTAAATGCGGGGAAATACAATAAAGCACTTGAAAACTTTCGAAGAAGAAACGAACTGAAAATTTATACTGATGTCACATAATAAATCAGCAATGTTTGTTATTACACAATTAATCATAATCTGTAGTGTTGTAGATTTAATTATTATATGGTGATTTATTTTACTTTCTAAAGTCCTGGTTCCCTAGGAAGCGGTCACTTAAAAGAGAAAAACATTAACGTAATGCAACCAGGCAATGCATTACAGTGATTTATGGTGAGTTATTCAATTACATATACCTAAAACGTTTTTAGTGATGAATGACGTCTAAAGAGACCGCTTTTAAGCGACAGCAAACCAAGGCTTAAGGCTGGGATTTAGCATATACTTTCCTTATGGCGAAACTTGTGTAATTGTTTCCAGCTTTTAGACAAAACTACGCCATGGAATGGCATACAATTTATGCAAGTCAATAAAAACACTTCATCCTTGGTATTGAAACTTAGTTTGCAAGAATTGATGACTAAAATTTGTCGTTATAGCATGTTAAAGATTCGACTGTATAGAAGGTAGCAATCTAGTAGTTTAATCACTCCCATACATATTAAATAATCATATATCGAAAATTCAAGATAATCATGCCCTGTACATCCATAAGTATTATAATATTTGAAAAATTGCTGCGCAAATAAATATCTCCTTCATTTTTAATGCTGGAAAGATTGGAATATAATTAAATGTCGATAAGGGTCATATTCGCAAACGTTGCGTAGAATTCTTTACACTATATGTTTTTTTTATCATATTAAAAATAATGTTTGGACATTCCCACCTAGACTACGAAATACGTGCAACATTATTCTTTTGTATACCTATTTTTGCAACTCAATTTATGTTGTAGTTAAAGAGAACGGTGCGTATTTCTTATACGCATTTCGCATATGTATTACATGTGCATCACAAGTTGCCTAATCAAAAAATCCCACCCTTAATACGATAATTATGATGGAAGTTAAAGTGCAAAGTACGAAACAGTATATATTTCGAAAGAAAATTAATTGTATTTTTGCCATTACTATTTTACTGGATACAATAGGCAAACATTCAATAGCAAATGATAAAAGTATCTAATTAGTAACATTGGTGGATCTAAATCAAAACTAACAAATCAGTTATCTGCCGAATATTTTCAGCATGTGCAATTATAATTAGTGATTTTATAAAGGTTGGGGGTGGTTGAAAGCGGCGTCATCACGCTTATGAACTAGATACAGTTACGTAATTGAATAAATGTCGACTTTATGTCGTGCCATCAATCCATTACCCATTGAAAACATCCACTCTCGCGTAGTAGCGGGAGCGCGGGTGCCTACCGCCCCCCCATACATGGCTGAATGGACTGTTACAGTGGAATTAATCAATGTTCATAGAATTGCAACCGGCACACGCAATTCGTGGATTTTATTTTTGTAGCGAAATTATTATAAATTGTGATTCGGTATACGCACGCACAATAAACCAATTTATCAAAATAGATGTCAAAATTGATGTCAAAATTGATGTTAAAATTGATGTCAAAATAGATGTCAAAATAGATATCAAAATAGATGTCAAAATAGATGTCAAAATAGATGTCAAAATAGATGTCAAAATAGATGACAAAATAGATGTCAAAATAGATGTCAAAATAGATGTCAAAATAGATGTCAAAATAGATGTCAAAATAGATATCAAAATATATTTTTATAGATAAGAGTGTTTAGCAATTTACAGATCTAGATTTCGATGGTTTATATTAGTGATGGGGGTATTTCGAGAACCGAGAACAGCTGGTCTCGATTCTTACTAAGAGTCGATGTTCTCGATTCTTAAAATTTCTCAAAAACTTGAACGAGAACTGAGAACAGAAAATCGAGTACTCGAAATTGCCGAGAACTTGAGCGAGAACCCGGAACAAAAAATCGAAAACTCGAATTAACCGAGAACCGAGAACTTGTGTGAGAACCGAGAATAGAAAATCGAGAACATTAATTAACCGAGAAGCGATTGCCGAGAATTTTAAACGTTTAAACTAAATCCTGCTTGTACAGGACTAAACGTATCTGTTAAAGTACGTCAACTCTAGGCAATACAAAAAAAACTTGTATCTTTATTGGGTTATCAGCCGTGAGGCTTTTCCGCCGGTCAAGGCAGAAGCTCAGAGGAGTTTAATCACTCGGTACCTTAACTTCACAGAAAACCTCTGAAAAACTGTGAAAGGTGATTCGCGTAAATTCGTTCCCCAATGCTCAGTACGAGCCGGACGACGCCTCTAACCACTCGGCCACTGAGCTGGGTTTAGGCAATATATATTTTGAATTTAATGCCTTTGTATACTCACGAGAGGTCTCGGGCCTAGGTTCGTAGAAAACTGTTCTCGGTTCTCGTGTGTTAGTACTCGATTCCAAGTTCTTCATTCCTGAATGTTCGCTTTTCTTAATGTCATCCTAATTACTCTCCAAAGCTGGAGAGACCTTTTGACATTATTTACATATCACGAAAATCATATGTAATACATGTAATTGAACAACTCACAATTTTTCATCGTAATTCATTGCCATTTTGCATTATATTGACGTATTACTCCTTATGGGAAGCCATATTCCTTAATATACACGTAAAACTATTTTTGTGACGTAAAATGACCGAAGAAACTAGGTCTTTAGGGAGTGATTAGTGAATGCATAGCATTAACGGCAATAAATAAAATAAAGTTTTTTATATGGTGACATTATTAGCCCAGACAATCGGACGTCGAATAAATATATACACAACAAGAGGAAGAGGTCCGTAAATGCCCTTAAATTGAAAGTTTATTTTTTGATTATTATTTTTTTGAACAACATCATTATCAGATCATTACCAGCCTCTCAATCTAAGTTGCGTTTGCAATGGAACCACTCCACTCCATGTTTTCCGATACTGTGCGGGATTAAACGCGCACAAAAGGGGAATTACAGCCCCTGCAGACGTCGCCGCTTGTATTGATAAAGTTGGAATCGACACACGTCGATTTATGATACAGCTTTATAATACGCCGAGCGGAATATATATTTTATATCGCGGAAGTTTTATAACTGGCAGGTTCGAACTTTTAGTTGGGAATATTTCATGTTTCGCACGGGGGATAATTACAAATTCAAGTAGCTTCAGGTTGCAACAATTTGCCCTGCAATATAACTCTAAACGAGGATTTCAATAGTGTATATATATATATATATATATATATATATATATATATATATATATTTGGTTACATTAATCTTACAGTATGTGTATAGCTAAATTGGTATTGTATATAGACACACACACACAATTCAAATGTGACTTACACCACTTTTCATTGTCACATGCTTATATATATATATATATATATATATATAATAAAGTGTGACGTCGACTGTACTTCTGTTCAAATATGTCAACCTCGCAGTATATGTCACTCTAACAGCTTTAATTAGTGACGTTTGAATCACGGATTAAAAATTAACTTAACGAGTTATGTTATGCTTTATACAACCGAGCCATAATGCTGTGTGTTTATTTTGATATTATATGTACACTTGTATGATAGCAATACATACACAATATATAAGTGTCGACCGACAGTTGGCCAAATGTCGGTTTACTACCTATAAAGATACAATTTAGTTTAAATAATTTTTTTCGATATATTTCTTGATTCTAGGGCCGTTTAAATGGCAATTCAACTGTTCATACAGCTATGTGCGAATTTAAACTAATAATTTTTTTGAGATTCGAACTCACGACATTTTGATTTTCGCGTCCAGCATGCTACCAACTACACCACAGAGACCATGTGTATGGATGTGTTAGAAACTAGAATCGCATTCTATTCGAATTCAATCCCGCATGTGTAACTGTTAAAATGTTATTTGATTTATACATTTCCTCACATGTATTAATAATTATAATTCGGCCCTTAATGATCGACTTACGGCGCCACCCCAGGGAGAGAGCTTGAAACCAAGGGTTCCGACTTACAAAACTTTTCGCATCACGAACAGGCGAACACATAAATCCGCCGCCGCCAGTATATCACGTTCTAAAATAAATGCATTTCACATTTTTATTGCGCCATATAAGTCGACGGAATGTGCGCCATTTCAATATGACATTCCTTCATTATTAATAAAATATAAAAAAAAACGCGGAGGAAATGCGCTAATTGAATAATGCGCCGCGTTAAAAATCTACATGTTAATTGGATGTAATTAAACATGACGACTTATTTAATGATTTAATGAGTTGTTGCAGGAAGTTTGTGTTAAATTATTAAGAATGAGTTTCCTGTAGGTATGATTATAAATTATATACAAAATTTGATTATAATTGTAATAATTAGGTTGGTAAAATATTGTTAATTAAACTAAAATACGAATTGTGTTATATCAATTTTACACGCACTAGTACGGGAAGTAGTATTTCCCGTACCCGAATCAATGCGGGAAAGAACTTGTCTTAGGACATGAGTACAAAAATAATTTTACGTGTAGAATATGGTTTCCCATTAAGAGTAATATCTCAAAGTACTACAAAAAAACGCAATGAATTACGATGAAAAATTGTGAGTGATTCAATCACATATACTTAACACGATGTTTGCGATGTGTAAATGACGCCAAAAGCGACCGCTCTACTAGTGCTTAAAGCCCTGGTTTCCTAGGAGAACGGTAGCTTAAAGCGGTCGCTTTTGACGTCATTCACAAATCACAAAGGTCGTTTTAAGTATATGTAATAGAAGAACTCACAATTTTTCATCGTAATTCATTGAGTTTTTGCAGTACGTTGAGGTATTACACTTTATAGGAAACTATATTCGTTTATATACACGTAGAATTATTTTTGTGACGTAAAAATGACGTCAAAAGCGGCCGTTTTTAAGAGGCCGCTTTCCTAGGAAACCAGGGCTTTAGGAAGTTAATATAATTTTTTTTATTTAAAGGATCACAATGCATTTATTTAATTTACAAACCATGAACTACTTAACACAATGTACAATCCATTTATCGTGTGTACAATATTCTGCGGCGCGCATTTTATCGAGCGGCCCTTGTAATTTATTTATCCCGCATTAATTGTAGGAACGCAACATTTTCGTTTTAATTAAAACGGGACAAGGGCGGCGGCGGCGCGCGCACAGGGCACATATTGCAATTACTATTGCACCGCCGAATAATTATTCCGCATTTAACATGCACAAACAATTGAATGAATAATTAAATACACGTATAAATATGCGAGCGCGCGCGTGAGTTTTTCAACCCCTATACATCACATCAAAATTGAGAATGTACATTACAAATGCAGCATACATACATACATGATTTTTTGAATAAAGAAAAATTGAATCTAGAGATGTGAATCAATTTCATATGATTAACACAACTTATTTTTCTTTTTAATATTAAAAAAAAATGCATTTATTAATTACAATCAATTTACAAAAATCAACAAAAGATCAAATTTACTCAAAAGGTATTTCCTAATTAATTAGTAGCTAGCTGTAATAGTAATTTACATTATTAGTCCAGGAAGGCAAGTTTCCCGAATGAGCGAATGAGTTTACAGCACGAGACGAAGGCTATTTCCCGCACTCATGCGGGAAGTAATATTTCTCGCACCCAAATCATTGCGGGAATTGACTTGTCTTAGGATATGAGCACAAAATAGTAATTTACATTGTTAGTGCAGGAAGGCAAGTTTCCCGAACGAACGAATGAGTTTACAGCACGAGCCGAAGGATAGTGCTGCATTAAGAGCGAATTCGGGAAACAGTCTTATCGCACGAATAATGTATCTTATTTTTTGTATGAATAAATACTTAATATTTATTAATTATTTGAAGTTGTTGTGACAAATGGCTTATGTCACACTACCGATTACATTTAATTTAAAGTCTATATTTCCTTCAAAATTGTATTTATTCAGTCCCATATCGTTAATTTTTAATGCTATTTGAAGTAGAAGAGGTGTACGCTGTGCTTGCATTCATTCTCATATTTATAAATACACATTTACATTGGTACAGAATTTTAAGTTGGCAACACTGACAGTGCGGGAAGTAGTATTTCCTGCACCCAAATCAATGCGGGAAATGACTTGTCTTAGAACAAGAGTACAAAAATAGTATTTCCCACACCCAAAAAAATGCGGGAATTTACTTGTCTTAGGACATGTGTACAAAAAGAAACTGAATTGATATAAAATTTATAAACAAAGTTTTTAGAAGAAATGTATACCGATTTATTGGTATTCAGTTCTAATTTCACCACAAACCAGCAAAATTAGTTAGAACAATCCGCACGCCATCCCCAGCATCAGTTGGACGTTTGGTTTGTTCGTTCGCTTTAATTAAATCTCGCCGGCTGGAAGGTCAGTGCACGCAGGGATATTCACCGGGGCGCTTTGGCGGGTTACTTTTTTTTACGACTGGGAATTTTGCGAATTTTTCATCAATTGCCCGTTTTGCGAGCGCCGCCGAATCGATAAATGTTCCGCACGTGACTATAATATGCGAGCTTCGGCGGCTCGAGGGGGCAGATGGTTTGAATCGGGCATCTATGTTGTTCATTAATCATCGCGAATTGCTTGTGAATATCGAATGTGTGGAGTATAGTGTAATTTTATTCACAATTACAGAGGCGATATTGGTTTATATACTAATGCATATGATTTTGTAATATATATATATATATATATATATATATATATATATATATATATATATATATATATATATATATATATATATATATATATATTTATTTATTTATATATATCCTTGATAACCGCGAATTTGTTATTATCTTGTCAAATAAGCGCCAAATCTAAATTTAAAACATGTAGTAAATTATGTTATGTTCCAGTTTCCTTGTTGATTAACTCTGTTTAGTAAGTTAACGCCATATTTATATATATTAATTAATTATAAGCCCCTTTGTACTATCTGCCCTCGCTGTTTCCCAATAATAACTTGCACATAATTAACTTTCGGCGAATAAATACAATAATATACATATATATATATATATATATATATATATATATATATATATATATAAATATATATATATATATATATATATATATATATATATATATATAAATATATATATATATATATATATATATATATATATATATATATATATAAATATATATATATATATATATATATATATATATATATATATATAAATTTAAGTTGGCAACACTGTCTACACTAGTATTTCCCGCATTGGATGCGGGAAATGACTTGCTTTAGAACATGAGTACAAAAAATATGTTTTCTATCATTAAGCTTAGATATCGTTTTTGTTTTTGTTTTATGATTTTAATTTGGTTTGCGGGTGTTGCACTAGTGCGGGAAGTAGTATTTCCCACATCCAATGCGGAAAATGACTTGCCTTAGTACATGAGAATAAAAAAAATATGTTTTCTATCATTAAGCATAGATATTGTTTTTGTTTTATGTTTTTAATTTGGTTTGCGGGTGTTTCGTGATTGCCGTGAGATAAAAAATAAGGCCGAGATCAAATCTCTTGCGCATCGCATTAAGCCCGTGCGCTCGCTAATACAAGTTTAATGGAGTTTCTAACAGAACCTCGTATAAATATGTCTCCGGTAATAAAGTGGATATTTGAATAATAAAAGAACGCGAGTGTTGGCGGCGAGGGAGCTCAAATATTGATTCTTGCGCAAATCCCCCTAGCGGTTTAAAAAATATTTTCATATCAAGAATGGGATTATTTCTAGATTTAAAAAGACTTTTAAGAAATAAAGTTTGCGTACAAATTTTAATCATAATACCTTTGTTTTTCATCAGGTAAATCTACTTACAATGCATTTAATACAAAAGAGATAGAAATTTTCGAGTTTCGATTTTTTAATTATTTTTATTATTATATTGTTATATTCTATACTGTTGTGCTGTAATTAGAATAAAATAATAATAATAAATCAATTATTTATTTATTTTGTCTCAACAGTAATTCACTAAAAAAAAAAAGTGGCTAAACCGGAATTATCACAACTTTAGTCTATAGAAAACCAATATTTTTTTGCTTATTTAAGGAGTTTGACATTTATTTTGGCAATTTCTGTCACAATGACGTTTTCAATTTATATATTCAATAGCTTATGGGTTCTATAAAGTTTATGGGATCTTGGTGAATACGGACATTAACGTACTTTTAAGGTTTATATAACAAAATTTAAGGTATATAGTAATGAAGATAAAATATATGTTATGCAGCGTATAATTAAAAAGATGTTTACTTTATTTCTTACTACGACTATTGGCATTCAACCCTATAAAAAGTATATTTATTTTGAAGATATCTTCTCCAAATTTGGAATCAGTATAAATATACGATTGTAGAAGCTATTTTGAAAATGTCATATGGCTATAGCAACTGAACCTATAGCGATATTTGTAAGAGTACTACAGCTATTGGCATTCAACCCTATAAAAAGTATATTTATTTTCAAAATATCTTCTTCAAATTTGGAATCAGTATATATATATACGATTGTAGAATATATTGTGAAAATGTCATATGGCTATAGCAACTTCACAATAATCTATAGCGATTTGTGTAAGAGTACTACAGCTATTGGCATTCAACCCTATAAAAAGTATATTTATTTTGAAGATATCTTCTTCAAATTTGGAATCAGTATAAAGATACTATTGTAGAAGACATTCTAAAAATGTCGTATGCTTCCAGCAACTGCACTATAATGTATAGCAATTTTTGTAAGAGCGCTACAGCTATTGACATTCAACCCCATAAAAAGTATATTTATTTTGAAGATATCTTCTTCAAATTTGGAATCAGTATAAATATACGTTTGTAGAAGATATTCTGAAAGTATCATATAGCTATAGCAACTGCACTATAATCTATAACAATTTTTGGAAAAAAACTACAGCTATTGGAATTCTTCCCAATAAAAAGTATATTTATTTTGAAGATATCTTCTTCAAATTTGAAATTAGTATAAAGATACTATTATAGAAGACATTCTAAAAAAGTCGTATGTCTCTAGCAACTGCACTATAATCTATAGCAATTTTTGTAAGAGCACTACAGCTATTGGCCTTCAACCCTATAAAAAGTATATTTATTTTGAAGATATCTTCTTCAAATTTGGAATTAGTATAAAGATACTATTGTAGAAGACATTCTAAACATGTCGTATGTCTCTAGCAACTGCACTATAATCTATAGCAATTTTTGTAAGAGCACTACAGCTATTGGCATTCAACCCTATAAAAAGTATATTTATTTTGAAGATATCTTCTTCAAATTTGAAATCAGTATAAATATACGATTGTAGAAGATATTCTGAAAATATCATATGGCTATAGCAACTTCACTATAATCTATAGCGATTTTTGTAAGAGTACTACAGCTATTGAGATTCAACCCTATAAAAAGTATATTTATTTTGAAGATATCTTCTTCAAATTTGGAATCAGTATAAATATACGATTGAAGAAGATATTCTGAAAGTGTCATATAGTTATAGAAACTACACTATAATCTATAGCGATTTTTGTAAGAGTACTACAGCTATTGAGATTCAACCTTTCAAAAAGTATATTTATTTTGAAGATATCTTCTTCAAATTTGGAATCAGTATAAATATACGATTGAAGACGATATTCTGAAAGTGTCATATAGTTATAGAAACTACACTATAATCTATAGCGATTTTTGTAAGAGTACTACAGCTATTGAGATTCAACCTTTCAAAAAGTATATTTATTTTGAAGATATCTTCTTCAAATTTGGAATTAGTATAAAGATACTATTGTAGAAGACATTCTAAACATGTCGTATGTCTCTAGCAACTGCACTATAATCTATAGCAATTTTTGTAAGAGCACTACAGCTATTGGCATTCAACCCTATAAAAAGTATATTTATTTTGAAGATATCTTCTTCAAATTTGAAATCAGTATAAATATACGATTGTAGAAGATATTCTGAAAATATCATATGGCAATAGCAACTTCACTATAATCTATAGCGATTTTTGTAAGAGTATTACAGCTATTGGCATTCAACCTTAGTAAAAGTATATTTATTTTGAAGATATCTTCTTCAAATTTGGAATCAGTATAAATATACGATTGTAGAAGATATTCTGAAAATGTCATATAGATATAGCAACTGCACTATGATCTATAGCGATATTTGTAAAAGTACTACAGCTATTGACATTCAACCCTATAAAAAGTATATTCATTTTGAAGATATCTTCTTCAAATTTGGAATCAGTATTAAGATACTATTGTAGAAGACATTTCTAAAAATGTCATAAGCCTCTAGCAACTGCACTATAATCTATAGCAACTTTTGTAAGAGCACTACAGCTATAGGCATTCAACCCTATACAAAGTATATTCATTTTGAAGATATCTTCTTCAAATTTATAATAAGTATAAACACACGATTGTAGAAGATATTCTGAAAGTGTCATATAGTTATAGAAACTACACTATAATCTATAGCGATTTTTGTAAGAGTACTACAGCTATTGAGATTCAACCCTATAAAAAGTATATTTATTTTGAAGATATCTTCTTCAAATTTGGAATCAGTATAAATATACGATTGAAGAAGATATTCTGAAAGTGTCATATAGTTATAGAAACTACACTATAATCTATAGCGATTTTTGTAAGAGTACTACAGCTATTGAGATTCAACCTTTCAAAAAGTATATTTATTTTGAAGATATCTTCTTCAAATTTGAAATCAGTATAAATATACGATTGTAGAAGATATTCTGAAAATGTCATATGGCTATAGCAACTTCACTATAATCTATAGCGATTTTTGTAAGAGTACTACAGCTATTGGCATCCAACCTTATTAAAAGTATATTTATTTTGAAGATATCTTCTTCAAATGTGGAATCAGTATAAATATACGATTGTAGAAGATATTCTGAAAATGTCATATGGCTATAGCAACTTCACTATAATCTATAGCGATTTGTGTAAGAGTACTACAGCTATTGGCATTCAACCCTATAAAAAGTATATTAATTTTGAACATATCTTCTTCAAATTTGAAATCAGTATAAATGTCCGATTCTAGAAAACATTCTAAAAATGTCGCATGTCTCTAACAACTGCACTATAATTTATAGCAATTTGTGTAAGAGCATTACAGCTATTGGCATTCAACCCTATAAAAAGTATATTTATTTTAAAGATATCTTCTTCAAATTTGGGATCAATATAAATATACGATTGTAGAAGATATTCTGAAAATGTCGTATAACTATAGCAACTTCACTATAATTTATAGCGATATTTGTAAAAGTACTACAGCTATTGACATTCAACCCTATAAAAAGTATATTTATTTTGAAAATATCTTCTTCAAATTTGAAACCTGTATAAATATGCCATTTTAGAAGATATATTGAACATTTCATATCGCTATATCCTCTGCACAATAATCTATAGCAATATTTGTATTTAAATACAGTTAATTTAAGAATTACTCGTCAATATGCCGTCATTCCGTCGCAATTTTGATTATGGTGATAAAACATTGTGCTTTTTTTTAAAGAACCATTATCTCGTAAAAGCAATTTGCATAATACAGCAATTTATTAGTGCACGTGCAGGGGAACTGAAGATTCCAATAACTCGCGCCACCAGAGAACGCCGGAGCGTGGGGTTGTAGGGGCGATATAATTTGCGCTTGATCACAAGAGGAGGTAATGATGGGTGGTTGAAGGGGGGGGCAAGTTTTACGAGCGTTTATAACAGGGCCACGTATAAATTTCACTGTGGTCGCGTTGCATTGAGGAGGGCAAATTGACTGCACAGAACTTTGATCGGAGGTAATTAGTTTTTATAGGAGTTTATATTCATATTGTTTTACTATCGCAAAGATAACTTCCTTTAAGTATAGAAAATATTGTATGTCACGCAACCAATTACATATAATTTAAAGTCTAATTTTCTTCAATATTGTATTTATTCAGTACCATATCGTTAATTTTTAATGCTATTTGAAGTATAAGAGGTGTACGCTGTGCTTGCAAGCATTCTCATATTTATAAATACACATTTACATTGGTACCTAATTTTAAGTTGGCAACACTGACTACTTCCCGCACTAGTGCGGGAAGTGACTACTTCCCGCACTAGTGCGGGAAGTAGTATTTCCCGCACCCAAATCAATGCGGGAAATGACTTGTCTAAGGACATGAGTAAAAAAATTACTATTATAGAATGCATTTGTAAAATTTGGCAGCACACTTCAAGAATCGCGCGATACATCAAAGTGCCACGGTACCGAGTAATGGACAGGTAAAGTTGAAAAATCTCACCTATGCAATTTTCCGACATTGTTATTATTATTTTAATTTTATTATTCCAAAATATCATAATATAAAAGTAGGAATAGAAGATAAATATTGCTTCAACTTTTGATAGAAACATTGTGTTTACTGATTAAATAAATTTTGCATCAGTATCACCTCATCTTCTTTAGTTAGTTCTGCAAAGTATTGTCTCCTCAATTACAAATATTATTACTTTAAATAATTCTTATAACATACAACAATATTATTACATACTTTATTTATTTATTATTCTTTCTGCACTTACTGTACATTTCCGGACGTTAATTCTAATACTCCAAGCAAACACGTAGCCTCTCTTAGCTGTAGCCTGAGTTTCGGAACTGCGCCAGGCGTATTATTACAAGTTTAGCTCACAATAAGCACCGCAGGGGGGTTGTTTCTTTAAGTTTCGCGGCTGTAATGGTGGTAAGCCATGCGATTTGCAGCTCGCTGTTAATTCCGAATAAAAGACAAAAAAAAGAGAGAACGCGGCCGTCCTTATTGCGATGAGATTATTAGATAACACGGCGAAGGGCTGTAACTTAATTACGGCTGCAGTTTTAATTGCGAATTTGAATAATGTACTACCGCTGTAATGGAGTTTTATTTAAAAGTTACTGCAGAAATAAATTAATTTGCTGTTTAGGCAGTGGAAACAAAAATCGTCAGTGTCATTCAAATTGAATTTCGTAGTTAAGTTACGCCCGGTTTCTCCTACGAATCTATGCCCGGCTTCTTCAACAAATTTTAACTAGTTTAAGACCGTCTTAATAATAAGACGGTCTTAAAGAGTTGCACCAAATAAAAGTAGGATCTTAAAACGATAAGGCGGTCTTACAATGTAAGATTAAGTAAGATCTACTATGTTTGGTGCAACAGAATACAAATTTAAAACGTGGTTATATATAAGACGAGTTTATTTAGGACGAGTTTATATAAGACGAGCTTAAATAAGATGAGCTTATATAAGACGAGCTTATATAAGACGAGCTTATATAAGACGAGCTTATATAAGACGACCTTATATAAGACGAGCTTATATAAGATGAGCTTATATAAGACGAGCTTATATAAGACGAGCTTATATAAGACGAGCTTATATTAGACGAGCTTATATAAGACGAGCTTATATAAGACGAGCTTTAAGATTCGTTGGAAAAACCGGGCGTTAGAGCTCGTCTTATATAAACTCGTCTTATATATAACCACGTCTTAAATTTTTATTCTGTTACACCAAACATATGTAGAATCTTACTTAGTCTTACAACGTCTTATCGATACAATTTTTGTATGGTGCAACGCTTTAAGACCGTCTTATTATTAAGACGGTCTTAAACTAGTTAAGATTCGTTGGAGAAACAGGGCGTTAGTCTTACAATGTAAGACAGTCTTATCGTTTTAAGATCCGATTTTTGTTTGGAGCAACGCTTTAAAACCTTCGAATTATTAAGACGGTCTTAAACTAGTTAAGATTCGCTGGAGAAACCGGGCGTTAACTAATTGGAACTAAAATTATTCTTGAAAAGAGACGAATATAGAAAAACAAAGTTATTAATGTTTTAAGAATAATCAAAATTTATTCAGATCTTACTTATTAGGATTTGATTATTGATCGTAGTTAAGCTTAATAAAGATTTTCAATATAATATTATTGAGATATGTGATCAATATTATCCTATTTCAATTTCTTATTATCGCTGTTGGTTTTTAATTAGTAATTGTCTAATTAAAAACCAACAGCGATAATAAGAAATTGAAATAGGATAATATTGATCACATATCTCAATAATATTATATTAAAAATCTTTATTAAGCTAAACTACGATCAATAATCAAATCCTAATAAGTAAAACTCTAAACCATCTGTCATGAAATTTCTTTATTGCAGTAGACGTCTCCGTGTGAACACACGAAGTTTTCAAGGCGATATAAAAAAAAGAACTTACGGATTTTCACGCTACAAAGAGCAGGCAATTCGACGACTCGGCACGTTAACGCGCGCAAACGTATGTGCGTGGGACTTACCTGAAAATAAAAGGGAAAACACAATTAATCATCGAGACAGCAGAGAAATATACTCACTATTTTTAACTAAATACAACTTGATGCATACTAGTTGATTCAGGGAAATGTTATGCCGACACAATGAAAACATTAAGAACGTGTATTAATATACATGATATAGGTAACTAAAGTAATTGGAAGCAAATTAAATAAAAACGTGAGAATAGATACAAAAATTATGGAGATACAAGGAGGAAACAACAAAATGCTTAAAAATAATCGTGTTAGGTGCCTTATAAACGCACCTTAAGCCCAATTCACACATAAGCGGCGTCGGGCGCAGGCGCGGCGTAGACAGGCGCAGGCACGACGTCGCACAGGCGATTGTGATGTCCATATGCAGTGAAGGGGTGGACACCTTATGTTTACATAGAGGCGGCGTGGAAGAGCTATGCCTTTCGCCTCTTCCCCTACTGTGTCTTAGGTGAAGAGGCGAAGACGCGGCACGACACTTTAAGCCCCCTCTATATAAACATGTGGTGCAATACCCACTTAGGTGACGAGGCGCGGGCATTTGCCTCCTGCCTCTAGCCGCGCCGGCACCGCATCATCGCCTCTTCGCCTAAGACACGATAGGCGAAGAGGCGAAACTCTTCCACGCCGCCTATATGTAAACATAGGGTGCAATGTCCACCCCTTCAGTGCATATGGACATCACAATCGTCTGTACAACGTCGCGCCTGCGCCCGACGCCGCTTATGTGAGAATTGGGCCTTACACGGTCAATAATACTGTCAATCCTAGTACTGTCAATATTTGCTTCAATCCTGATTTTATATTTATCAAGTAATCAATTATCTGGATAAATATCAGTATTCTTTCTCTTCATTACATCATTAATATACCTTACACGATGAGTAATACTGGCAATAATTTAGAATAATGAACATTTTAAACATATTATCGTACAGTAATACTGGTAATACTGTCATTACTCTAAAATATTGTCAGTAAAGAGTAAACAATATGATATAATATTAAAAAAATAATATTCTAATTATTAACTTTTAATTCGTAATAATAATACGTACTTCATCTATATTTTTAGTTGTAAAGAATCTATTTTACATACTAATTTGCATAATTCCCGCGTTGAAATTATGTATGCAAAGTTGTTCGCGCGACTGGCAATCAAATAATAAATGGAAACTCCCACGAACGTGTATGTTCCAGCAGAACCGGAAAATTGGAGTAACCTGCTTTTTATGTACGCGTGCGCATGTATATATCCGTGTGTGTGTGTGTCCGTAGAAATTTTATTAAAATTAATAAAAGCCAGGCGAGTGTAATAACAATAATTCAAATGTCTGCGGTATGCAACTTGAACTGCGCGACTGTACGAACAGATAGCTGTGTTATAACACAGCCGACTCATTTTAATTAGAAGAAAAGTGGTGCGAAAATACAAGTTCTACTTTGTAAATATATATATATATATATATATATATATATATATATATATAATACTTGTGGCTGCTCCCTATTATATAAATAAAAAGTTCTACTTTTGTGTATATTTTCGATTAAAATCATACTCTCCTGGATATACATTTGAAGAATAAATATAATTAATTATAATTTTGAAGGATTGATGTATGTACGTGAAGTAAAAATGTCTTTTTTAACGTAAACTTAAAGTTAAAGTCAAAGTGGAAAACGTGTAAATATGATTTCCACTTGCCGGTGTGAAGTTATCCTCCAAGATCCAGCCTCTATAACCGCAAATGACACAAAGGATAAATATAATGAATTATGATTTTGAAGGATTGAGACACATTACTGTATGTCTGTGAAGTAAAAACGTCTTTTTAACGTAAGTCAAAGTGGAAAACATGTAAATATGATTTCCACTTACCGGTGTGAAGTTATCCTCTAAGATCAAAGCCTCTATAACCACAAATGACACAATATTTATAACAAAATGACAATAGAAAATGGAAAGTCTCAATCGCAGCAAACTGTTCCTTCTATTTATTTTTTATTTTTAACTTTTACGCTCCTATCTCGATTTTGTTTAATTTTTGTACTGATCTTAGAGTGCAGAATATATCAATGCACCAGATGTCCGAAGGAAATTGGAAATTTTTTATTATTTTTTGTTCGGCGACCAAGTCTAACAAATTTCATTATTATTATTTTTTACCATGCCTCCGCCATAAAATTGATCTGAAAAAATGACACAATATTTATAACAAAATGACAAAGGAAAATGGAAAGTCTCAATCGTAGCAAATTGTTCCTTCTATTTATTTTTTATTTTTAACTTTTACGCTCCTATCTGGATATGCCGATTTTAGAGGCTGGGTCGATATAAAAATTATGCAACGTATTTTGTTTAATTTTTTTTACTGATCTTAGTGCAGAACATATCAATGCACCACATGCCCCAAGGAAATTAGAAAATTTTTATTATAAGTATTTTTTTTTTGGCGATAAAAAAAGTATGCAATATGTTTTGTTTTATGTTCTTACTGATCCTTATTCATAACATAGCAATGTATCAGGTGATTCGCGAAAATTTGCTCCCTGCTGGGGATCGAACTCATGCTCCTTAATGCTCAGCACGAGACGGACGACGCCTCTAACCACTCGGCCACTGAGCTGGGTAGATTGTGTAATTTTTTCAAATCAATTGTATGACGGAGGCATGATTAAAAATAATAATTTACGTTACAACATATATTATACAACAACGCCTATAAAAATTATTAATAAAAATATATAACTATATTTTGATCCGCAAGACATAAACATAATAACTCTCAAAATTTGGATTTTATTGGTCACCCCAATTGGTCAGTACAGACCCGCAAACGCAGTATAGAGGCTGGGATCTTAGAGGATAACTTCACACCGGTATTTCCAGTTTAAGTTTTACATTTTAACGCTAGAATGAAGATTCATTCAGTCATATGTGTGAAAATGTAGAGAATTGCAAGGCTGACAAATTGAACTGTGAAAGTTTGTTTGTTACTTATGTAATTAGAATGGAAAAATTAAGATTTAAATAACTTAAAAAAATATATTTCTGATATGTATACATAGATCATTTACAAATTGTAACAAATACAATAAGTACTACTACTATTAATTATACTCAAGAATATATTATTAGCTAGTAACTAATTACTAAATAAAAACTAACTAAATTGTATTTAATAAATAAAAACAATATTACAGTTCATAGCCTAATAATGAACTGCAATAGCCTAATAACATTGTTTTTATTTATTAAATACAATTTCGTTAGTATTTATTTAGTAATTAGTTGCTAGCTAATAATATATTCTTGAGTGTATCCTGCATTGTTCACTTACGGCCCCCCGAGTTGCCTAATTACTTATTAATTAGCCGGGGCAGCATAATGTAGGCCCGAGAAAACTCTGGTTGGCGCAATTGGCGGCGAAAGGATACAATTTCGTTTGACCCGATTTTATTAGAGCGTCGATTTTTCGCCGGATTGAAACCCAAGCGTGAATCTAAAGCACTTGCAGAAATTGCATAAATAAGTGTAGTTTGTTGAACGGTAATTTAACGAAAATACACCGCATTAAGTACAAGGCACAACTAGAAATTGATAAATGAGTTGCAATATTGTTTTGAAACATTTATTGCTTTATTTGTAGCCGTATCGTGATGATTGTAAGGAGATTAAGTGAGTAATGAAATTGTGTATCTATTAGTTTATAAACTGATATTGGTTAGAGTGGTTTATATCTAAAAAAAAAATATTAACCTTATTTCATTAGTATGTATCGTACATAATTACGATAATTTTGAATAAAAATGTACGATGAACAATAATAAAATATTATCATATGCAAATATACGATATTTTGAAGACTGTAGGATATTTGTACCATATTCTATACTTTATTTATATGTGTATTTTAAAATATTTATATTTGTTCTTCACGTGATTCAAATAAATTTTAAAATTTAATGTAATTTTAAACTTTATTTTAAAAATTTTGAATTTAGCGCCTTTGTAGGATAATGTACGATAATTTTCGTCCTGTTGGTACGATATTTATTTTTAAAATTATGAATTACTCACCGTTGTATGATAATGTACGATAAATTACCTCCAGTTGGTACGATGAATAATAATAAAAAATACAATATATATTTTAAATAAAATCTAAATTAATAAATGAAATTGATTGAATCATAAAAAGTGAAGGGTAATAGTGTAGTGTAGAGTTCAAGTCATTTGAGATAGTGAACGGGTATAGTTTGGTTGGCAGGGGCCGCCCACCCACCCCACCACTGCTCGCATAGTTTTTTCCATAGGATAACACTCTTCTTGGAACTTCTTGGAATTGTTTAAATAATATACAACGCCTGTATCCATTGAAAAAACTATGCGAGCGAAGGTGGGGTGGGCGGGTGGCCCCCACCAAGCAAACTGCACCCGTCCACTATTTCAAATGACTTTTTTAAATTACATCTAAATTAATAAATGAAATTGATTAAATTATAGAAAGTCATAGATAATAGTGTAGTGCAGAGTTCAAGCCATTTGAAATAGTGAATGGGCATAGTTTGGTTGGTGGGGGGCACCCGCCCACCCCACCTTTGTTCGCATAGTTTTTTTCATGGGATTACACATTTGTCGAGTAGTTTAACCATTGTAACATTTCTATCCTTTAAAAAACAACATTTATTCAATGGGTAGAGATGTTACATGTTCCATTATTACAAATAATATAAAATCACCACCATACATTTATAAATATTGAATTTTTTTGTATTATATCATTCTCAATTGTTTTCATATAATGAATCAATGCAATCAAAAGTGGAGGTGTGGGTGAATCAAGAGCAACCAAACTATACATTTAACCTCCTGCCCACCTTACTTTTGTTCACATAGTTTTTTTCATAAGATAACACACTATTTTGAGTTGATGAACCAATCTAACACTTCCATAAAATATATCTTATATATATATATATATATATATATATATATATATATATATATATATATATATATATATATATTAACTTTTCGAATTACATGAACTAACTAATTTTGTATAACATTTTTGACATTTTCAACATTTTCTGATTGTTGACATTTTTTATTTCAACTATTTTAGGTATGAAACGTAACGAAAATTAATTTTATAATTATTATAATTTATTGTAGCTAATAATTGTGTATTTTGAAATATTTATATTTGTTCTTCACGTGAATTAAATAAATTTTAAAATATAATGTAATTTTAAACTTTATTTTTAAAAATTTGAATTTAATGCCTTTGTAGGATAATGTACGATAATTTTCGTGCTGTTGGTCCGATATTTATTTTTAAAATTTTGAATTTCGCGCCGTTGTATGAATATGTACGATAATTTTCGTCCAGTTGATACGATGAACAATAATAAAATATTTTCGTATGCAAATATACGATATTTTGAAGACTTGTAGGATATGTGTACCATATTATATACTTCATTTATATGTGTATTTTGAAATATTTATATTTGTTCTTCACGTGATTCAAATAAATTTTAAAATATAATGTAATTTTAAACTTTATTTTTAAAATTTTGAATTTAGCGACTTTGTAGGATAATGTACGATAATTTTCGTCCTGTTGGTACAATATTTATTTTTAAAATTTTGAATTTCGCACCGTTGTATGATAATGTACGATAATTTTCGTCCAGTTGGTACGATGAACAATAATAAAATATTATCGTATGCATACATACGATATTTTGAAGGCTTGTAGGATATGTGTACCATATTATATACTTCATTTATATGTGTATTTTGAAATATTTATATTTGTTCTTCACGTGATTCAAATAAATTTTAAAATTTAATGTAATTTTAAACGTTATTTTGAAAATTTTGAATTTTGCGCCGGTGTATGATAATTTATGATAATTTTCGTCCAGTTGGAACGATATTTATTTCTAAAAATTTTAATATCGCGCCGGTGCAACGTACATTATATATATATATATATATATATATATATATATATATATATATATATATATATATCGTACATTATCATACACCGTGTTGTATGATAATGTACGATAATTTTCGTCCAGTTGGTACGATATTTATTTTTAAAATTTTGAATTTCGCGCTGTTGTGTAATAATGTACGATAATATTCGTCCAGATGGTACGATATTTTAGAAGTAGGTTTCTGGTAAATCTGCTATGTATATACCTATTGTTTATTTAATTACCATGCAATAATTAAATCTTTATTATTTTTATACTGTCCCTAATTTATACGAGGTATAAACGTGTTCCAGTATTATTATATTAAATGCGATTTCAATTCTAGATTTCAATAGTTACTTAGATATTCAATTCAATAGAAACTTAAAATGTAATAATAGTACAACTAACCTCCTAGGAGGAAAGTTAAACGCCATCTGGCGGCACCACATCAATTAGCAATGCACACCCATATGGTAACTGTACTCCTAGGGGGTTAGTTGTACCTTTTTTTGTATATAACCACTCGAGATATTGTGTGAGTTCATCCTCTCTAGCTGAGCTACAGATGTAGATTGCTAAGAGGTGGGTTCACACTTATATATGTTCTAAAATGTAATAATTCGTATTATGAGATAACAAGTGTAACTTCCAAAATAAATTTTCAGGTTTTTTATTTTAGTTTTGATGATTTTTATGTAAAAACAAAAAAAGGACCTTTATTGGCATTTTCTTCACAAAAAAACTCTTCAATATACCCAATCACAACAAAAATACAAATAGAAATAAAAATACAAATAGAAATAAAAATACAAATAGAAATAAAAATACAAATAGAAATAAAAATACAAATAGAAATAAAAATACAAATAGAAATAAATATTGAACTCCGCAAACATTACAAATTAACATTCTACATAACCACTGCTTCTGCCCTCGCCACTTTCCTCTGCCACGTCAGCCTCCTGCAGATTTTCACGCCTTCCCCATCCTCACTTAACCATTCATTCAGCTTTCTGCAGTCTTTATTTATATTTCAAAGCACTTTTAATCCTTTTTTCTTGCATTTAGAATAAATCAAAATTATTATTTAAAAAAATTAGATAACATTATACTCAATGATAAAACTACTGGTGCTATTGCAATCTTTAAAATGCATTTGTATAAAAAACTGTTTTTGGAAATTACATTTGTCATCTCACAGAGCGAATTTAAAAAAGAGAGATGATAAATAAATTAAAATAATTGAATTTTGCTGGCACACACATTTGCTATTGAACTGAACATATTTATAGCAGTCATCAAAAATAAATCTGAAAAATGTCAAGGTAATATATTAAGCAATATGGTGTCCCATATATTAATTCCTCCCGTATGACAAGTATTGTGAATTAAAAAAAAAGTTTGTATGTGTTTTTTTGACGGTCGCCCAGTAAAACGCTCGCAATAAAAAGTAATAGGGAGTGAGTTCACGCTCGCTTTTCTAATTAATGGAATTCTTTTCCGTTTAAAAATACTCGACACAATTCGCGGCGGAATGCAATGGGGCATTGCGACGG
The DNA here is from genome assembly GCA_963942505.1 of Lordithon lunulatus. Taxonomy (NCBI): domain Eukaryota; kingdom Metazoa; phylum Arthropoda; class Insecta; order Coleoptera; family Staphylinidae; genus Lordithon; species Lordithon lunulatus. The sequence continues at coordinate 54,267,676 of OZ012669.1, forward strand.
CCATAACCGATAAAAACACGCCATTCTCTCTCTGTTCGGGCGACGCATTTAAATATTTGTGCGTAACGCCGGCAATCCGAGAAAAACGGGTTTTTGTAATTCTTCTCGCCGTACAGGCTTCCAGGGTCCTTTATTGTCTACACCCGCCGACAACATATGATACTAAATATCATCAATAGTATAAGTGGTATAAGTAAGATTCATCTATACAAATTGAAATTAATTTTCATTCAGATTTCATAATTAAAACAAGTAGTTTATGTTAAACAAGTATAATGAACATGTAGTTCATTATAGTTGTTTAACATATACTACTTTTTATAATTATGAAAAAAAAGGACCTTTATTGGCATTTTCCTCACAAAAAAAACTCTTCAATATCCCCAACCACAACAAAATTATGAAATGTGAATAAAAATCACTTTCAATTTGTTCTACTACAAAATAGCTCAGTTTGAATCGCGCATACTTGAGCTCGTCATACTCCTTTTGACCTGGAGTATGACGAGCTCAAGTATGCGCGATGTATGTCCCGAGCTAGATATTAAAAATGTCTGCCCTTATGTGTAGATTTAATAATGAAACATACTTTAATGAACATATAGAAAACTTAACTTTTAAGTTTTCAATATCCTTAAAAATACGCTCAAAAAATGTTATTTAATATAACTAAATATTGAAGCATGCAGCAACGAGGAAGAGAAACTAGAACTCATGACGAAACGAACGAAATCATGATTTACATTAAATAAAATATCAAACAAGCCAGAAAAAGATTGATAAATCTACAGTCTTTTTAGGAATATTAAGGATTCTTATGTTAAGTATATGAGGAGAGTTAGAGGAGTGACAAAAAGGACAAAATGAGGAATGAGGATATAAGAAGATAACTAAATGTAACACCGACATTAAAGTGCATAGAGGAAAGACAATTAGGATGGTGGGGACACATAATTAGGATAGCAGAGACAGCACCAGCCAAAATAATATGGAGAGCTAAAATCAAAAACAAGAAAAAAGGAAGACCAAGAAACAACTGGGATGAAGCTATATCAGAACTATTAGAAAGGAAAAAACTAGAAGGAAGCTAAATAACTCGCAATAGAAGAGAATGGAAAAAAAAATATAAAAGAATAGAGGAAAATGCAAACCTTTACACCACACTGTGGTAGAAAAGGTCAGCGGATATATATGTGATTTACACAAATCACCGAATTTCTAAACTTTCTGTTTCTGTAGCTTATTATGTACGGAATATGTATACAGCCTAGGTTTTCATAATATTCATAACAGTAACTAAACACATTGCTTAAGCCGTAATTTCTGAAATATAAAATGTTTTCAGCAAGATACAGTAAATAAACCTATTAAAGCTAAGTATATAAGTTTGTCTGCTGTATCTTTCTAACTAAAAATATTTGTACATTGTAAATTGAAGAAATAACGTCTTAAACAACGTTGTTTAATGACAGACATCTTGTACGAGTGCATTAATAAAAGAACCCGTGCTGTTGTTTACCAAATAAATAAATTTCGCGCAACATTTCATCCAATATTAAAAACGATTTCCTCGAGTGCGCCTGGCACCGTTCCAGAATTATCCCCCCGCCCTTGTTTTGCGCTGCCCGATTAAATAAGGCAAAACCCCGTGTCGCCGATAATTTGCTTTTTATTAATATATTGCCTACACCGAAAGGAAAAAAGCAAATAGATCATATATATATATATATATATATATATATATATATATATATATATATATGTCGGCGCACAAGGGTGCATTACGCAGCGTTTGATTAGTGCTGCAGCAGCCAATTAGTAACAGTTTGAAGAAATATGACCTGGCCCTAAGTACGCATCGCCAAGAGGCCGATGTGAGCGAAACAAGCTAACGGGGGTGCGGGTAGTTCGTACATAGGATAAGTTGGCTTGAACCGTTTCTGTCGAGAAAAGTTCACTATTGATTATAAGTGCATTAGAATAGGTGTAATGAGTTCTTATTGTTATTGTATAATCAGTGCTTTAAGTTAGTTACTCAGTTGTTAATAAAATGCGTTAGTTGATTGTGACGAAGGACTTATTATTTATTGTGCATTGAATAATATCCTCCAAAGAGCAAGCTCTGGATTTACCAAGTATCTGACCTTACTAATTGTTATTAGTAATAAAACATCACGATATGTGATACATCTGATTAATACATCGCCCTGCATTTACTTCACTCGCCATATATATTGGAGATATTGCCCAATAGACTTTTAATTAAATTATTGACTTTTATAAACAGCTAATTACGCCCCCCCCCCCAAACAAGTAACTTTGCGCGCCATTTTGTAATGAGTTTTCCCAGTATCACTCAATTCCGTTTTGCGTCGTAAACAATTTTGCGAATCGCAGCCTTTGATGTAGTCCTGCAGGTAAATAAGTTTGGGGCGAATTCCCAGGTCGCAGGCAATTCCGATCGATGAGACGACAATGCCAAACGGGATCCCGCTCCACTGCAGCCGATGAAAATATCCAAACAATCTGCACTAATAATAAATCTTGGCAGGCACATGCGCGGGGTTTCCTTAAGGATATTGAAATACCATTACTTACGAACTACAAACTTGCAGTAGTTGTATATTTACTATCCAATTTTATCCAATACTCACAAAAGTTAGGATTCCTTTTAATATTTCATATAAAAATAAATTGTAATAAATCAAACTTTCTGATTGAATTTATTGAATCATCCACTTATTTGGAGATGTGACCGCAATAGTAAGGAATCATTTATTGCTCAATACGCGTAAAATTTAATATAATTGCTGAATATTCGTGAATAATTAATAGAATTACTAGTAATTAATAGTATTACATATTAAGGCTCGGTATTATAAAGGCTAGATAACTATTATTATTAGATGTTGCATACATATACGAGGCATATCCAGAAAGTAAGAGTACTGAGGCTCTCACGGTCGGAGGGATTTTATTGTCATCATGTTGGCCACACGGCAGTGTAGCCTGACTCCTCCCCTTTGCACCGAGACCGGTTCGAGGTCAGTACGTTGAGAACTGTTGACACGACAAGTTTCGTGAATAATGTCAATCCAATCTCCCGCCAAGTGCGAAATACGCGGCGTCATCCGTTATCTCGTTTGGAAGGGAAAACCTCCATTTGAGATTTATAATGAGGTGAAAACTGCATATGGTGATAAAGCTATGAATCGTACGAATGTGTACAAGTGGTGTCGCGAGTTTAAAAACGGTCGTACGTCTGTGCATGATGATCAGAGGAGCGGAAGACCTTCAATTGTGACTGACGAAATTGTGGAAAAAATTGAAAATGCGCTCCGTGACGATCGCAGATTGACTGTGGATGAACTTTCTGCGATGTTTCCGCAAATCTCCAGATCTCTACTACACGAAAAAATCACAGAAACCCTCGGATATCGGAAACTGTCCGCGAGGTGGGTCCCAAAACAGACAGACCAGCACAAGTTGAATCGAGTGGAGGCCGGGCAAGAGTTTTTGAGGCGCTGGAAACTCCATGGAGATGAATTTCTTCGCTCCATCGTAACTGGAGATGAAACTTGGGTAGCACACCACACGCCCGAAACCAAAAGACAGTCTCAACAGTGGCGTCACACCTCTTCACCCTCCGCCAAAAAGTTCAAAATCACAATTTCAGCCAAGAAAGTCATGGCATCCGTGTTTTGGGACTGTCAAGGCATAATTTTAATCGAATATCTGCCTCAAGGGAAGACCATCAACTCTGCAAGATACTGTGAGACCTTAAAAAAATTGCGGAGGGCGATTCAGAACAAGAGGAGAGGCATGCTGACAAAAGGAGTCTGCCTGCTGCACGACAATGCCAGTCCACACACGGCCAACGCCACGAAGGAACTGCTCGCCTCGTTTAAATGGGATGTCCTGAACCATCCCGCGCATTCCCCTGATCTAGCACCTTCAGATTACTATCTCTTTACCTCCCTGAAGCTGCACATGGGTGGAAAAAGGTTTTTAACCGACGAGGAGGTAAAGGAGGAGTTGGAGAAGTGGACGAAGGAGTTGGCGGGAAACTACTTCGAGGAAGGCATCAATAATTGATACCTCGCTACAACACCTGCATAGAGAGGAATGGCGACTATGTCGAAAAATAGCTTTTATTATGTACTAAAGTTTCACGTATTTTTTTTGTTTAAATAAAAAATTTTAACACCTACAAAAATTCAGTACTCTTACTTTCTGGATATGCCTCGTATAATAATAACTTTTCATTTCATAGCGTCTTGTACCTCTGTTTATATACGGCAACGTCGCATTATGTGTCAAAATTGTGTTAGAAGTGAGGCTAGAATCACGGATGTCAAATTAACACGAGAGTTATCTGCTTCAGCCATACACACGATGGGTCTAGTAGACAGTCCGTTATGTAGAGGGTGCAATGAAGAACTAGAAACAGTAGATCATATAATATGCCTCTGCCCAGCTCTAGTAAACACCAGGCATCTGATATTAGGGAAGTGCTGGCTTAGTATGACCAGCATTGGCAACTCCCCACCCGCCAGAGTATTGCAGCTCGCACGCAAAATTGACTGGTGGGACGAATGAGTAGCCTTAAAGGAAGGTTTAACAATGGGCCCAAGTGTCTGTAGCTATGCTACCCTCCAGCCAACTATCCAGAACTATCTGCTTCAGCCTCGTTTCCAACCCCGATGCCATTTGGGCTAGGGGCCACTCCACTTCTCTATCCACGACGGATTCACGGTAAAGACACTGTGATAAAATAGCAAAATAGAGACATCCCTGTAAAAATACGAATGTGAATGATGTCTGACGAAACGATGCAAAAAAATATGGTGCAGAAGGTACCTCAGTACCAGCGTCGATGGTGTCTGAGGCAGGCAGCACAGCGTCGTCATCCGACTACTACCTTGATCCCCTGGTAGAATCCAGGGTCGGGGATCCACAAGAAACGACCGCAGCAGGTTACAGAAGCTAGACTAAACCCTTTCGGGAACACCCGTGGTTTGGCGAGACCGCCCCCACAAAGGGACGGCGGGAAGCGCAAAACGGAGGACTTCCCCAGACGTGGTGGAGGTTTAAGAGGAGGACCCAATAGAAGACGAGAAAACGGCTGAATTGGAAGAGCTGGTACTGTTTTTGCAATGAAGACCAGAAACCTGCGCGTAGCAGCGAAGCAAGGACATCGCCAAACTAATAAAGCTACGGGATCTGATGTCTCGGAACAGCAACACCAAAAGGGCGGCGAGGCGGAAGAAGGGTTCAGGGCAAGGGCATCATGGGACCGGCTGCCAGACTGTAAAGAAAGAACACAACGCAGAGCTAAGGGCGGCAGAAGCGATCAAACTTCTAAACCAGGACAAACTAATCGAGGAAATGAGAGTAGGCCTAGAGGATGGGAGTTTGTCCCACACGGATTTCCATGGCATGGTCCAGTAGGTATGCCACGATAGCATGCCTGTTAAGGGCGGGGGAAGTCGCGGCAGAATAGAGGTATACTGGTGGAACAAGAAAATGGTCTCCTTAAGACGGGACTGTCTTGCGGCCAGACGCGGCGCCACGAGGACGAGCAGAGTGCTGGGAAGTAACGCATACTGGGAGGGTTCTCGCGGGACCTGCAAATAGCCATACAAAGGTCGAAACGCAGTAAATGGGACGAGATCCACAAAGCGGTTGAAGGGGATGTGTGGGGTTAAGGATATAAAATAGCCATGAAGTTTTGCCGCCAGGCCGCATCGAGAGTGAAACCGATAAAACAATAACGGTTTTAAATGCACGTTTTCTAGTCTAAAACCGGAGTGAAAATCTACTTGGCGCGCCGCCCCCGCACGCGGCCGCCCTTTTCCGCCGCGCCGCTTATTATTCCACAAAGCGGTTGAAGGGGATGTGTGGGGTTAAGGATATAAAATAGCCATGAGGCCCATGCCCACATTCGAGTCAGAAATATCAGAGAGGACTGTCGTCGCCTTGTTTCCAATGCCAGTGATTTCATGCCGTGCACAGAAGCTACAGACAAGAACGAAGGCACAGGAGGACGAGGACGCAACAAAACCTTTCTCGGCGAAGGAAGTCGTGAGAGCAGGAATCAGAATGGCTCCCAACAAAGCCCCGCGACTTCCCGAGGCGATAAAGATAATCGCGGCAACGTTTGCACCAGAAGTAGTCGCGATAATGCAAGGAGCCCTAGAGAGGGGCACTTATTCAGGAAGGGGGCGCGGATGGTCCTGCTGCTAAAAGCGGAAAGCCGGCGACATCCCCCAGCACTAGGGAAACTCCTCTAGTATTTGATCCTGGAGAGGATAACCAGCGTGACAGAATAGCCGGGGGTTGTCGGACCGCAGATAGCCAAGGAGGCATGAGAAGGAACGTGGCAACCAGAAAAATTACGGCACTGGTAACCATCAATGTCAGAAATACCTTCAACACGGCAAACTGGGGTCTAATAATCCAGGCTGACACCACTGGATAATTAGCCTTAAATGAGCATAAGGAGTAAACTTTTGCGAATGATTAACAGCTATCTGGAGAGGAGGTCGGTGAACTCACCACGACAGGAGCGGAAGTTACCAGAAGACTTACTTTCGGAGTTCCACAGGGATCGGCACTGGGGTCAACCATAATGTACTAAGATGTTCTGAGCCTCAGTCTGCTGGAGGGGGCCCATAATGTACTACGATATGCTGAGCCTCAGTCTGCATGATCGGTTATATCGATGATCTGGCTCCGGTGATCACGCCACGGGATGTGACAACAAACCAGGAATTGTCAAATGAGAACCTCGCTAGGATTAGTGGATGAGTAACGGGGAGCGGACTCAGAATAACTGGAGAAGACAAAAGACGAGAAGGCAAAAGACGGATTTGGCAAGTCTGCTTCACGGTTCATTGAAAAATGTTTACATCTAAGAAATGCGAGAGCGGCCCCGGGTGTGGGTGTACGTGAGGGTGGGGTGGAGATGCGGTTTAGCTGGTAGATCTTCTTCTTCTTAATGTAGGACTAGTCCTGTTAATTGCCAACTATTGTGCCTCCTGTGATATAGACGTCCAGCTATCTTTCCATCTTTTGGGAGGTCGTCCAAGGGGGGGTCCAAGGTAGGTATAAGTATAATATACTTATATTATTATATATATTATGTAACATTTCAGCCTCCGCTGCCTGATTTTTACAATAATACCTGAATGTAATGGGACATTTACCCTGGGAAGTAGTGACCATGAGAAATTTCTTATCAGTAAAATCACATATAATGAAATAAGATGACTGATGACAAGATAACACTTGTCTATCATCTGTCATCATCTTATTTTATTATATGTTATTTTATCTGACGGGTGTCATCATCGTATCTTGTAATATCATCATGAAATTATAGTATCTATACAATAAGACAATATTACTAGAAATAGTATATTATAATTATTTTGTAGTTATCTAAAAACGCCTTATTTTATAATCCTCATCGCTGTGCACGCTTTTCATTCAAGACGAGCTAAACAGAAGAAGAAGAAAAAAAAGCGCGCCGTTTATAAATCACCGTTTGAAAATAACGATGCGGACAAACTGGTTTTGCCGCCAGGCCGCACCGAGAGTGAAACCGATAAAACAATAACGGCTTTAATTGCACGTTTTCTAGTCTAAAACCGGGGTGAAAATCTACTTGGCGCGCCGCCCCCGCACGCGGCCGCCCTTTTCCGCCGCGCCGCTTATTATTCCGGGCGAATTGTTTCGATAAGGACTGCGCTGCGCGCGGCGGGTTATGCACGACGTCGTAAATTGTCTGGGAAAGAAATTCCGATAAGTAATTGCTTATTTTTACTACGCATTGTTGGAGTCTGCTGGAAATATTATATGGGTGGAAATGCAGTTTTCCAAATAGTCATTTGCTAAAAAATAATAATGTGAGACAATATCAGTTTTTGTGATAGAAATATATTGTAATATTAGTAATGTATAATAGATATAGAAATAATATATAATAGATATATAAATAATAATATATAATAGATATATAGAGAGTTATATATAATAGTTATACTAGGCTGACAACAGAAATTGGTGAAAGTAATTACTAAAAGATATTGATTTTCTCTTCAGTTTAATAGGTTGCTATTCAGTGTCTGCCTGTAATAGATCGCACTATTTGAATATTTCTATATTAAAGTTACACTATTTGTATCATATCATATTACATTTTATATATATATATATATATATATATATATATATATATATATATATATATATATATATATATATATATATATATATATATATATATATATATATATATAATATATATATATAATATATAATTATTTTTTATTTGCTGTATATGATGTATAAGTTGAAAAAAGAAACAGTTTCTAGCTCCTTGAGGTGGTGCAGCAATAAAACGCTATTTTTTTAATTTTCCCAAACTTTACTACTTAGCCAATATTTTGTAGTTCAACCAACTAATTTATCAGGGCTCGGCTATAATTGTTATTGTAAAATATGTTAAAAAGAAATAAAGGTTACAATATTTAACAATTACAAAAAAAATTGTGTTTGATTTTGGTTACCACGAAATAACTTACATTGGGTGTGAATAGCTGTAGTCGGAGTTGTATAGGATATATATATATATATATATATATATATATATATATATATATCGTCAAGAACAAAAAAAGTGTATATACTGTGAGAAACTACCGAAAGATGATAAGGAATACAGATTCAAAATTATAACAAAAAATTCTGAAGATCAACTATTGTAATATATTAAATATATATATATATATATATAAGCATTTAGTTTTAATTTCAAGTATTTAATATATTACAATAGTTGATCTTCAGATTTTTTTTTATAATTTTGAATCTGTATTCCTTATCATGTTTCGGTAGTTTCTCACAGTATATACACTTTTTTTGTTCTTGAAGAAAATAACTAAAAATTGAATTATAACAGTTCCCATCTCTCTAAATTAATGTTCATGATTGAATCACGTTAACCGTTATCACTTTCACCAACTAACTCTGCGGGTCGCGGGGAGTTGACAAAACGACATTTTCTGATTTACATTAGCTGTTGTTTTTCCGCAATTTATCATCATCATATCGGTGCGAAAGCGTGAATTGAAACTGTTAGTGGGCACAATTAATGAGCGCGATGCGTCACCGCTTATTATAAATAATCGCCTGCAAATGGTGCAGTTCGACTCCCCCATTTTTTGTTTCTCGTTCATTTGATCTCGTCCACCCCCTCAAAGCAGAACTGAACAAAGGCTCAGCGCCGGGAAATTGAAATTTATTTTAAGGATTCTTAGCCCTTTCACGCGTTTGGTTAATGTGTTTTTTGCTGCTGCTGCTGCTGCTGCTGCTTGGGGTTTCCGGAGGGCGTACGTGCGGGGAATAAAATGATTATCCACGATTTTGTTTGGAGTTACGTTTGGGAAGTGATTTATTAATAGTCATAAATTCAATTTTGAGCGCTTGATATTTTGCTTGTCAATGTTTTATGTATGTTTACTTTATTTTATTAATAATAATCATCGTTATTTAGAACATATTAAAACATATGTATGGATTATACTGCATTATACCTACAAAGAAAAAATGTTCATCCAGTGTTTGTAGCCTGTGCTTACTTATGGAGCTGAAGCACTCACTAAGAACACTACAAATAAAATAAGTATTGCGCAAAGAAAAATTGAGAGGTCAGTCTAAATGTGGTTTTAGACAAGACAATTTCTTAGCTCAAAAGTTGTTCAAGAAATGAATTCATATATCCTCCTCCCATACAATTTATCCTTGACAAATAGAACGCGTTATATTTTTCCATTCGATCTACCATCCAATTCAATATTTCAAATAATTTGCTGTATGATACGAGAAAATTTAGATTGTGTCGCATCTTGACTAAAAGCCGCTTTAGACTAGACAATTTCATGACTCAAAAATTAGTCAAGTTGCAACACAATCTAAATTGTCTCGTATCCTACAGCAAATTGTTTGAAATATTGAATTGGATGGTAGATCAAATGGAAAAATATAACGCGTTATATTTGTCAAGGACAAATTGTATGGGAGGAGGATATACGAATTCATTTCTTGAACAACTTTTGAGCTAAGAAATTGTCTTGTCTAAAACGACCTTTACTTTTGAGTCAAGAAATTGTCTTGCCTAAAACGACCTTTACGCATATCTTCCAAACAACAGAATAAGGGAGAGGGTCGGAGATGCATTTTTTCCCGTAAAACATTTCAACCTTGGCATGTTTGCTCGCTTCCACTGTATATAAACTACTAAACTGCGTTCTAAAATTAGATTGGGTAATATTTGTGGTTACATGAAAAAATATCCAATGTGGGCACTATACGACTTTTCGAGTAAATTAATCTTGACAGCTTTAAGGCGCGAAAAATATCATAATAATGACTAAAAAAAGTTTTATTTCATTGATTCAAGAAAGTCTGTGTATATATGTAAATATTTTTCATCAACATAGCTATCTGGACAGAATGCCCAAAATCTATACGTTTAAAGCGTGTATTTCAAGATGTGTCTCATCTTGAAATACACGCTTTTGAAATGCTCAGTTGGAGACATTTTGAAAGCTTTGTTTTAAGTAGTTGTAAATTTAGATCTTAAATAAAGGAAAAACCCCTCTATATTTATTTTTTGCCTAGTACCTTATATATATATATATATATATATATATATATATATATATATATATATATATATATATAAACTATCATTGCAAATCAAAATCGACTGCTAATGGGATACTCTGTGGGGAAAATAAAGCTGATTATTATTTTTTATTATTATATATTATGAGAAAAGAGTATAAATAACGAATTATTTATAATCTCATAATAAATATTAATTACTGAAAATACAAACCTTGCCCAGATAATAGTTTCCTTGAAACTGTATATAATTTAAGATCATACATCAAGTATATATAATACTAGATCATACACGAGTTGAACAAGTGTGGTAAATTTTCTATTCACAGCGTTTGCGTTGATAAAATTTATGGCTGTCCCCCAGCTGATAAGAGCTTGTGTATTTATTATTTCATAAATATCGACTGTTATCTTATCGCGCCGGGCGAAAAAAAGCAGTGATTGCTTCTTATTTGTATATCAATAAATAGGGTAGACACGAAACGATCGGGGTTTACTAAATAAAACGCATAAAGTGAAATGCTAGTTATATTTATACAATTAGAATTAATTAATGCTATTCGTTTGTATATACAGGAAGGTAATTGCATATTTGACTCCTGAATAGAGTAGTTGTAGATTCATTAACATGAGAATGAAAATAATTTAAACTATCGAATAAAAACACTATCGAAGTTGGTAAAAAGTAATAATAATAATATCTAATTTGATAGGGCAGCTAGAGATTCGTAGCTTAGCCTAAATAAGAAAAAAACTTAAAGCAAGATATCTAGGCATTTCTACAAATATTATTCAAGAATTTTTATGTGAGGTATTCAAATCAAAATGGTTTCCAAAATGGCTGAGGAACAACCATAATCATAATCTCTTGTTTTTATAATGAGCGCCATATTGAATTTAATCACTATATATTTTTTAAATTTTGTAGGATATTATTTGAGTAGATATATTTATCAATCCTATACATTTTAGATTTTTTTTAGTTTGGAAAAACTAGTCGGGAGACTTTATAGATTAGACTAGTTTTTCCGAACTAGACTTTATAGTCTAGACTAGTTTTTCCGAACTAGACTTTATAGTCTAGACTAGTTTTTCCGAACTAGACTTTATAGTCTAGACTAGTTATTCCGAAAAAATCTAAAATGTATAGGATTGATTATTTCTTTCTTGTCTACGCAAATTGACCTTACAAAGTTAAAAACAATATAGTAATTAATAAATTAAATATGGCGCTAATTAGAAAAACAAGAGTTTATGGCTGTTCCTCAGCCATCTTGTATACCATTTTGATTTGAATTCCTCACACAAAAGTTCTTGAATAATGTTTGGTAGAAATGCCTAAATATCTTGCTTTAAGTTTTTCTTATTTAGGGTGCCCTATTCAATTAATTATTATTACTTTTTTCCAAATATCGATAGTGTTTTTATTCGATAGTTCTCGGCCTCTTGGATACCATTTTGACTTGAATTACTCACACAAAAGTTTTCGAATAATGTTTGGTAGAAATGCCTAAATATCTTGCTTTAACTTTTTCTTATTTAGGCTGCCCTATCCAATTAAATATTATTATTACTACTTTTTTCCAAATATTGATAATGTTTCTATTCGATAGTTCTCGGCCTCTTGGATGTCATTTTCACTTGAATTACTCACACGAAAGTTTTCGAATAATGTTTGGTAGAAACGGATTAGATTTTCTTATGAAATTAATTTGTAATAATATTTATTTGCTGTTTTATTTTAGTTACGTTTGGCAATGTAGCGTTGGAAACTGCAGTGCTCATGCATGGTTTAGCTCAGTGTGAAATATTATTTGTGGCTGCTCATTAAAACTTTGCATTAAAACGAATGCGTCAGTTCCATAACCACCACACTTGCCTCGCACACGGAAATTCACGTGCTACCTTAAAAGTTACATTCTGCTAGTGAGTGCGGGTTAATTAAGAAGTTTAGCATTTGATTTATTAAACACCATGCTAACAGCTAGCTCAACAGCAAAACCGATTAAATCAATTAATGATTTATTTTTTGATAAGGCAATTTATATATATATATATATATATATATATATATATATATTAAATACATTAATTATTCCTGATGAACCTTGCCCTAGACAAAGCTTATAATTTTTTATAGCCCGTCGAAGACTCCCTCGGCCGGACTGTGGCATGAAGCATCCCATATTGCAGAATATTGGAGGGCATGGTAACACTAAATTAAGATGTTGCCACCAAACCCACACGCAGGGTGCCCCTCCACCAGGGCACGGACCCAGGCGCACGGAGATGGGTATTGACCGGGATGGATGTAGAGCCCTTGCGAACCATACTCGAGAGGTTGCCATACCAGGAAACTGACAGCGCAGATGAGATGGCCGAGGACCTGAACAGACACCTGCAGGAGACGTGCCAGATCGCGATCCCGTCCAAGGGAGCGACGACTCGAAGACCTAAGGCATACTGGTGGTGCTCTGAGGTCGCCTATGCTAGAAGGACAGCAAATAATTGAAGGCGACAGGTCCAATGCTACTAAAGCGACTAGAGCTCTAACAAATTAACTCCAAGACCGCTACAGAACATAGGAAAGAGCACAGGTGAGCGATCGAGAGAAGTCAAAAGACCTGCTGGCAAAAACAGTGTTGGGAATTCGAGAAAGACCCATGGGACATTCCATATAAACATGTTTTCAGAAGGGGCCTGCTCGCCTGGTTCTGAAGCATCAGTCGTTGGAGGTGTGAAGGCTATTCCCACCAGGAGCAACCATGGACCAAGAACTGTAACCTGGGAACGAGGAAGCACCCACACACGCGTGGGAGGAAAATAAGGTGTTGGAAGCGATCCTCAGGTTATCTGGCAGGGAGGCGCCAGGACCTGACTGACTACCGAACGAAATAATCAAGGCAGCCGCCCCAGCAACAGCAGGACTAATCACTAGGATCGTAAACTGCTACCTGGAATAGGGCTAGTTTCCGAGACGATGGAAGACAGCGAGGCTAGTCCTCATCTGGAAACTTGGAAAACCCCTCAACCAACCGTCTGCCTACCGCCCCCTATGTCTGCTGGCAGAAGTGGCACAGACGCTGGGGCGATTGATTGTTGAAGCTGCCAGAAAACTGCACAACCGACAGTTTGGCTTCAGAAAACGCAGATCTACCACTGACGCCATCCTGGCAATCCGCAGCCATGTGATCGTGGCCAACACGGGTACTTGGAGTAAGCATGATGGTCACCCTGGACATTGCAAACGCGTTTAACACGCGAAGCACTAAGGAGAAGAGGCATACCACTTGCACTCGACACGACCGTCAGAGGTTAAATGCAGAACAGAGAGATCGCCGATGAAAGAAGGGACGGAGTGATCAGATACGAGGTGACGGGGGTACTACAGGGTTCTTTTCTGCCGTCCAGCTAACTCCTGTACGCAGCTCCGGCCTGGGTCGATGCAATAAGGACCCAGCGGAATGTGAACAGGTTTAGGAGAGCGCTGCGCACCAGCGGGAATACAGGACCACCTCCATGGATGCGGTGGAGGTTCTGGCGGCAACGATTCCGGTAGACCTAATTGTGGAATGTAGGGAAGCCGTATGCCGAGAAATTGAAAGGGGGAACATGACCCAAGATAACGAGAGACGAGGCAAGGATGCGAAACATATTCAAATGGTAAAGACGCTGGGACCAGCTACCAAACGCGACACGGACGACGGGGAAGCCGTATACCGAGAAATTGAAAGGGGAACATGACCCAAGATAGCGAGAGACGAGGCAAGGATGCGAAACATATCCAAATGGCAAAGACGCTGGGTCCAGCTACCAAACGCCGACACGGACGACGGGGAAGCCGTATACCGAGACATTGAAAGGGGAACATGACCCAAGATAACGAGAGACGAGGCAAGGATGCGAAACATATCCAAAGACACTGAGACCAGCTACCAAACGCGACACGGACGACAGGGTTCTTCCCCCAACTAAGACCATATATTGACAGAAAATATAGAGAGACAAATCATGGGCTAACGCAACTACTGCTAGGACATGCCGTTTTCTAATCCTACTTATACAGGATTGGGAAGGCGACAAGCGACAGGCGCCGCTACCGCGGGGACCCGACGTACACGTTGTACCGGTGCGACAGGTGGCTTAATACACGAGCCATTATAAACAGAATTGGGAAAGGACGAACCCGCTCCCCAGCAAATGGAACGCCTAATGCTACAAACATCTAAGCACAGGAACGTTGTAGTGATGAAGCAGAAGAATAACGACGACCTGCAGACATAAGACATGATAACAGATAAACAAGACAGGACTGACGTACATAACACAGACAGAGACAGACCAAAACTCACGTTCTGTCAAAGGCACCCTAAGCCCCCTAGCCTTTGACAGAACGTGAGTTTTGGTTTAGCCGATAGAACGCAGGCGCTACCCATGCCTACCGCCCAGAATGGGTGGTGGCGGGGCATGGGTGTCTTCCACCTCAGAGGATAAAAAAGGGCCAGAAGAATTAATTTATAATATCCCGCCGTATTCGACAAAATAATGTCACCAAACCCTTACGTAGGCTGTTGATGGATTGAGGAGGAGTAGGCTAGACCAATTGAAGAGAGTTGTCTTAATGATATCCCGACCGCCCAATTATTCAAATGATAGAACACTTCAAGAACGTTGTCACAACTAATGGGACAGTTGAAGAGGGTTGTTTTAATTGGTACCGCAGTTATGTGACTTTATTGCCTTGATTGGTAATGGAAAAACTGTCTGAGGTTGTTCTGTTGACAATCTTGCACCCTGCTGTCGAAATTTCGACATGGTTTTAGAAATATAGATAAGAAATTGAATGGTTTTGGCGTCTACTACTTGGTAATTCATTGTCAATAAAGGAGATGACTACATGATTTACAAGTGGTAAAAACATAGTAGTTTACTCATCTCCTTTATTGAAATATAGATCACTTGGGATGTTTTTCTATACGGTATGTTTGTATACCAATTTTTCAAGGGGGTCATTTGAAATTTGTATGTGTAAAAGGCGGGCCAAAAAGTTTGAGAAACACTGATTTATCACTATAATACCGATAGCAATATATTTCGTAGATACTGATTTATGACCATTATTCCTAATTTTTCAACACTTGAGGATTACACTAATCTGACAGTAGACAGGATCAAGACGTGATTATTGCACGCTATTACCATTAGCGCTCATTACGGATTTGTTATTATCGCATGCCTTCGCTATATTATGGCACTCTATTGCAGTCACGGCCACAATGATTGACGATCACAAGCCTTATCAGGTGTGATCATAAATGTAGTATATTAATCTTAACCACTGATTACTATGAAAATTAAAGTGTACGTACAGATATCAAGTGGGTACATTGAATATACTAGACATGCTAACAAAGTAAAGTTTTAATTAGAAGGGGAGTTTTTTATAATATAATATAATAAAAATTTATATCTACCTAGCTATAAAAACAAGGAGTTTGAGGACGAAGAAAATTTTATTTTTCAACATAACGACCATTAACAGTAATACACGTAATCCTATATTTTAATATTATTTTAAAATATAGCTTAAAAAATATTATTTTGGTAATTTAGCAAAATATGTCTCCACAGCGTTTTTCAAGTGGTCGGAGTATCAAATGTTGAGAAACCTTTTTCTATCTGTCTCTTGTTTCTCTAATAAAACACCCAAAATCTTTTTATTATTCGTGGATGGCCTCTTATACATATATGGCCCGTTTTCATCACTCTGGGCTGCTCGGGGCTTATTGTCTCTTGTTCTATTTGTCGCATCCGATGCATACAATTCTAGCGCTAGCAAGGCTCCTCCCGAACAACCCGGGTGAAAAGAAGAGTAGGTTGTTGGTGACTGTCTTGCGTCCAACTCCTTTACGTACCACCGGGTTGGGTTCGTGCCACCAAGAAATTGAGAAATGCGGAAAGCTTAAGAAGGACGTTGTGCACAAACCCTCTTCGGTTCACCCGAGCCCACAGGACAATATCTACAGATGCAGTCGAGGTAATGGCGGCGTTAATACCTGGGGACAAAATGGTCGAGGAAAGGGGCCGCAATCTATCAGGGAATCAAGGATGGAATCCCCCAAAGGTTGCAAAAGAAGAAGTGAGGGATGGCACCATGCAAAATGGCAGACGCGATCGGAGGAGATTTTGTAATTTCTTAAAGCCATATTCATTGACAACACCATGCAAAATGGCAGATAGAGGGAGCAATCTATCAGGGAATCAAGGATATAATCCCCCAAAGGTTGCAAAAGAAGAAGTGAGGGACGGCACCATGCAAAATGGCAGACGCGATCGGAGGAGATTTTGTAATTTCTTAAAGCCATATTCATTGACTTCTCCTTGAACAATTCGTGCTGTATGCACACTGCAGTTCTGGAGTAGAAACACGGTTTTCTGAACATAATTATACTATTTTTTTCTTATATAGTCGCTTTAAAGTACTTAATTGTGGCTTTACAAACATTCGCCGTTATTGTCTAAACACCATCTAAATAGATTTCAATAATATGGTACCAATATTTATTGCTTATATACCTCAGTAAGCATATAAAGCACAATTTAATGAAGCTATTATTATTAAATCAGTGATTGGATCATGCCAAGTCATTGCCGGGGCGCACAGAAAAACAATAAACCGTGGCAGTCACAAACCATCGTGCCGTTTCGTAACGCATAAGCGTGAAAGTGCTCTTGCTTGCAGCTCGAGGAATCCTTGAATGCGATCGGCAAAAAAAAACCTCATGCATGGATCATCGCTGTGTGCGGCCAATTCATATATGTATTAAAGTATGCACATAATTATTTTTATACGATACAAATGAAAACAATTTATTTCTATAAAACATATATAAGTGTGAAACCACCCCTTAGCAATCTACATATCTAGATTTCGATCTTATTAGATCTCATCAGTGTAGCTCAGTGAGGGTGAATTCACACAATATCTCGAGTGGTTATATACAAAAATATTACAACTAACCACCTAGGAGGAAAGTTAAACGCCATCTGGCGGCACCACATCAATTAGCAATGCACATGGTAATAACCGTCAACATGCTCGTGCCATCAGGATCAGGGTCGTGCCCTCTATGGAATAATATAAGATTGGCCTTGTGCTGATATCTCAAGCACTCTGTTGGAATATTATTCCATAGAGGGCACTACCCGGTTATCCTGATGGCAAGAGCATGTTGACGGTTATTACCATATGGGTGTGCATTGCTAATTGATGTAGTGCCGCCGGATGGCATTTAACTTTCCTCCTAGGTGGTTAGTTGTATCATTTTTGTATATAACCACTCGATATATTGTGTGAATTCACCCTCACTAGCCTCACTTGTTGTGGTGCCGCCAGATGGCGTTCAACTTTCCTCCTAGAGGGTTAGTTGTATCATAATTTGTTTCTACCTCTAATTTCGCTCTATTTTTTTAAAATGTACTACTTTCTTCACTCCACTGTTTTTCATTTAATTCCCTACTACTGAATTTCTCTTTAAATATATACAGGTATATAAATATGAAATGAAATATAATATAAAACGACGAATTATATTTTCTTTTATATTTATATACCTGTATATATTTATAGAGAAATGTAGTAGTAGGGAGTTAAAGTTAAAACAGCAGATTCTAGGAAGTAGTAAATTTAATAGAAATAATGTTCAGTAAAAGTAGAGCGAAATTAGAGGTAAAAATAAATTTTATATGTTTCGCAGAAATATTTACAGTTTGTCGACCACATGCTAAGGAAATTAATGAAAGAGTATGCGAATTTGGGGTCAAAATGAATATGACCAAAACAGAATATCTAAAAAATGGAATTGAATTTTAAGATGTTAGAATAATATAGACCAGCATGCAACCCAGTAGATGAACGCTATTACGGCAATATTCATAGACAGAGCCAGCTTATCTACTATTTTGATTAGAATAATAAATATAGATAAAGTTTCTAGTGGATTGATATATACTATAAATATATATCTAATTGTAATATCAATCGTAAATTGGTATACTGGTTTATGTCATAATTTCATTTCTATAAAATGATACAGCATTATTTCGCCTATAAATCGTCAGTCTCAATGAATTACTGGCATGGAATTGCGCAATTTGGGCTGTTTAATAATCCCATATTAGTAATTATGTGCTCGCGTTAATTGTACGAATTAGGTAGTGAGGGGGCGGCGGCTGCAGAGATGCGCGCTATGCGTGCGTTATTATCATGATTAAATAACAACGACGAGTTCTGCGCTTGCAATCAATACCCCGCTTCATAATGTGATGATTGTAATTGAATTTATAATTAATAATCAGGACATTTATGACATGATGGCTGAATTAGTATATGCAATTCTAGACGTATTTGGAAATTATTATTTGTATTTATTAATTTATATCAAAAATACACACTCCGGTGGGAGAATGGTTGTAGCGTCTACCATGTGGTATTTTATTTTCATTGAAGGATATGAATCAAACTACTGTGCTGATATCTCAAGCACTCTATTGGAATATTATTCCATAGAGGGCACTACCCGGTGATCCTGATGGCATGAGCATGTTGACGGTTATTACCATATAGGTGTGCATTAATTGATGTGGTGCCGCCAGATGGCGTGCAACGTTCCTTCTAGGCGGTTAGTCGTACCTTCTTTACTGTGTTTTTTTTATCACTTCATTTATTTATTGTTTAGAACAACTAATTTCGCCTAAGCTGTAGGTTTTGTCAAGTTATTCTCATCTGAAGTTGTGTGACTTTATTTTTATTATTCCTTTCGGATATCGAGTACATAAAAAAAAAAAAAACAGTTCGCTCAATGATGTCCCATGTACCCCAATAAACAATTTTTCAATAAAATTTGTAAACATTGCGTTTTATGTCAACAAAATTTGTATTTTTCGTTCTTTTCTCTCTCTATTATAATACAAAAATACCTATGAGAGGTATAGGTATTTTTGTATTATAATAGAGAGAAGACGTGTTTAAAAAAAACATAATCGCAATACAATGCATTTTATGTTTTATGTTTTAAGTATCTTTGTATACAATGACTATTATAATTAATTAAATTTTGTTCTTATCGATGATCAAACACACCGTTCACCGTGAATCACACTTTTCCCACGGCGCGCATCATTAGTAGCCTCGTAAAAATGATAAATAATAATTCCGATTACTCATAATATTATTGCGGTTTGCAAATAATTGTTTGCAATAGGGTTCGTCCTAGAGATGCCGAACTTAATTAATTAAATCATTTGGGAGAATGTAGCCCGTATCCGCAATTTGCTCGCAGGTTATTGATTTTGTAAGCGGGAGCGTTATTAATGGTGAGACTTGTGCGAGCAGTAATTTGATAAATAGTTGCAGTTTTAATTAAATCAGCGAGTATGTAACTACGTTAAACATATCTGACTGATAGAGTTGACAAAATTGTGGAATTCACGTTTCTAAAGTTCACAATATGTATTACACAAATATTAACTTTCAATTGAAAAATTGACAGAATTGATAATTATAATTGAATGAACACAAACTGAACGTGCAGGAAAGATGTTGAGAGAGTGATGATCAAAGATAAATAAATAAATCAATAAATGTATTAACAGAATTAACAAAATTCCAATGACAGGACTGAAACTTCTCTAAAGGTCGTTTTAGACAAGACAATTTCTTGACTCAAAAGATGCGAAACAAATTGTAGGTATGTATGTATGTATGTATGTATGTATGTATGTATGTATGTATGTATGTATGTATGTATGTATATATATATATATATATATATATATATATATATATATATATATAAATATAAATCTATTTATTGCCTAACAGAATTAACAAATTTCCCATTACAGGACTGAATCTTCTCGAATAGTTCTTCTATCTCTATCTTATTTAGTATATATTTGATTATATTACATTAGTGTGTAATATCTTGTTCTATTACACACTAATATAATATAATAAAATATATCTATGAACAAGATAGAGATAGAAAGTCTATTAAGGTCGTTTTAGACAAGACAATTTCTTAGCTCAAAAGTTGTTCAAGCAATGAATTCATATATCCTCCTCAAATGTCCTTGACAAATAGAACGCGTTATATTTTTCTATTCGATCTACCATCCAATTCAATATTTCAAATAATTTGCTATATGATCCGAGACAATTTAGATTGTCTCATATCTTGACTATCCCACCTTCGCTCGCATAGTTTTTTCAATGGATACAAACGTTTTCTATTGTTTAAACTATTCCAAGAAGAGTGTTATCTTATGGAAAAACTATGCGAACAAAGGTGGGGTGGGCGGGCGGCCCCTACCAACCAAACTATGCCCGTCCACTATTTCAAACGACTTGAACTATGCATTACATTATTTTTCACATATATTTTTTTTTAAATAGTCTTAAATTAATAGATGACATTAATTTAACCGTAGAAAGTAACGGATAATAGTGTAATGCATAGTTCAAGTCGTTTGAAATAGCGGACGGGCATAGTTTGGTTGGTAGGGATCGCCCGCCCACCCCACCTTTGTTCGCATAGTTTTTCCATAGGATAACACTCTTCTTGGAATAGTTTAAACAATATAAAACATTTGTATCCATTGCAAAAACTATGCGAGCGAAGGTGGGGCGGGCGGGCGGCCCCTACCAACCAAACTATGCCCGTCCACTATTTCAAACGACTTGAACTATGCATTACATTATTTTTCACATATATTTTTTTTAAATAGTCTTAAATTAATAGATGACATTAATTTAACCGTAGAAAGTAACGGATAATAGTGTAATGCATGGTTCAAGTCGTTTGAAATAGTGGATGGGCATAGTTTGGTTGGTAGGGACCGCCCGCCCACCCCACCTTTGTTCGCATAGTTTTTCCATGGGATAACACTCTTCTTGGAATAGTTTAAACAATAGAAAACGTTTGTATCCATTGAAAAAACTATGCAAGCGAAGGTGGGGTGGGCGGGCGTCCCCTACCAACGAAACTATGCCCGTCCACTATTTCAAACGACTTGAACTATGCATTATATTATTTTTCACATATATTTTTTTAAATAGTCTTAAATTAATAGATGACATTAATTTAACCGTAGAAAGTAACGGATAATAGTGTAATGCATGGTTTAAGTCGTTTGAAATAGTGGACGGGCATAGTTTGGTTGGTAGGGGCCGCCCGCCCACCCCACCTTTGTTCGCATAGTTTTTCTATAGGATAACACTCTTCTTGTTATAGTTTAAACAATAGAAAACGTTTGTATCCATTGAAAAAACTATGCGAGCGAAGGTGGGGTAGTCAAGATATGAGACAATCTAAATTGTCTCGGATCATACAGCAAATTATTTGAAATATTGAATTGGATGGTAGATCGAATGGAAAAATATAACGCGTTCTATTTGTCAAGGACAAATTGTATGGAAGGAGGATATATGAATTCATTTCTTGAACAACTTTTGAGTTAAAAAATTGTCTTGTCTAAAACGACCTTAACAAATAAAATGCAAGACAGAATCAAACGAATAAACATATTTAATAAAAATAGCAGCCAATAATTGTATTTTAATACATATGTATATCTATCAGAACTATATAATAATGTATTTAACGACTTTTATTATTTACATAGATACAAATTGTTACTGTACTGGCAATATAAATTATACGCGGCATTTGACCGCAGAGCACTGTAATATTGAATAAGGCTCTTGCACTACAAATTGGAATTTATCGACATAAAAGGACAGTAGGAACTAATTTTAAACCTGAAATTGCGCAATATATCATTGAACTGTCTGTTGCTATTCATGTATTCATATCGCAACTTTCTTTACCATTGACTCCCTTCGCAATTCAATTTCTTATTATATGCATTAATATCAGTATACATTGGTGAATGGACTTGAATCAATAAAACATGCACGCAAATGTGTTGTTATAGAAGAAGTATATTACGATTATTTCAATACTATCCTTACAGCGATTCCCGACATATTTAATTAGTTTTTGACGACTATATTTATTTTTTTCAGAGCTAAATACCTCTGAAAAAAAATATATTCGTCAAAAACTAGTTAAAAATGTCGGGATAATTAGTAGGTAGGACGTTTTTGCCCGTATGCACCAACATCCTTTACAGGTCTTTATATATCTTTATATCTTTATAGGTCCCATAAGCTATTGAATGGATAAATTGACAACGTCATTGTGACAGAATATGCCAAAACATATGTCAAAACATCTTGAATAGCGCTTGCGATTGGAGCTTTGATGACACTTTATGTTTAATTATTCAGTGATTGCAATAGAGAAAATCTAAAGTAACTACATTTCCTAGATAATGTATTTATTGTTACTATAACAACGAATAGTTAAGGGTTTAATAGGTTTTGATAGATTTATGGAACGTCGTTGGGTACAGGGGTTTGTCCTGGGAATCAAATGTTCGACTGGTTGCATAACTTTCATATCATCTGGGTGTACCATACTATCTATCTCGTCATAGTGTATGATCTTTTACATATAGTCAGCGGTGCCTATATAGGAAGATCTCAATATAGTATACGGGTGATAAAAAATAAATATAATGTCGTCTCTATCTATATATAGTATAGTATAGTATAGTATAGTATAGTATAGTATAGTATAGTATAGTATAGTATAGTATAGTATAGTATAGTATAGTATAGTATAGTATAGTATAGTATAGTATAGTATAGTATAGTATAGTATAGTATAGTATAGTATAGTATAGTATAGTATAGTATAGTATAGTATAGTATAGTATAGTATAGTATAGTATAGTATAGTATAGTATAGTATAGTATAGTATAGTATAGTATAGTATAGTATAGTATAGTATAGTATAGTATAGTATAGTATAGTATAGTATAGTATAGTATAGTATAGTATAGTATAGTATAGTATAGTATAGTATAGTATAGTATAGTATAGTATAGTATAGTATAGTATAGTATAGTATAGTATAGTATAGTATAGTATAGTATAGTATAGTATAGTATAGTATAGTATAGTATAGTATAGTATAGTATAGTATAGTATAGTATAGTATAGTATAGTATAGTATAGTATAGTATAGTATAGTATAGTATAGTATAGTATAGTCGATAACATAATGGCCGTAAAAAACGGTGATGTGGTTTCAAGTACAACTGAACATTTTTTTTGATATACATAATCCTAGCCGAATGGTTTTTCCACCAGTAAGGAGAAAATATATAAATAAGTTAAGGTAATGTGTATTTCTGTACATATATTTTGTTAATTAAATAAGTAGATTAAATCAAACAAAAAGAAATATACGAGAACCAAACTTCCCTCTACCTCTAATTTTCTGCATCCCTATGCAGCCCGCAGCCCCTACAGACATTCGCTTGCGATTTAAAAGGAATGTACGGGATTACTGAATTAATTTAGCACCGCCGACCGCCCCCCCAACGGCATCCCAACCCGCCGCCTCCGGATAAAATTATCGATTCGAATATCACCGCGCTCATACACGTACACACCCCCGCTTTGTTTAGATTTATACGTCTCCCTCTCAGAACTTCTGCGACTCGTGTAATTTCATTACCGTTATTTTGTATTTGCATTCATTAATGTAAAATTTATATATTATTATATTTTAATTATTATTCGAATGTTACAACTAACCCTCTAGGAGGAAAGATAACGCCATCTGGCAGCACCACATCAATTAGCAATGCATACCCATATGGTAATAACCGTCAACATGCTCATGTCATCAAGATCACCAGGTAGTGCCCTCTATGGAGTAATATTCCAACAGAGTGCTTGAGATATCAGCACAAAGCCAATCGTATAAAACATATATAAGTGTGAATCCACCTCTTAGCAATCTACAACATATCTAGATTTCGATCTTATTAGATCGTATCAGTGTAGCTTAGCTAGTGAGGATGAATTCACACAATATTTCGAGTGTTTATATACAAACATGATACAACTAACCCCCTAGGAGGAAAGTGAATAAAATTTGCAATGTTGTGAAGATCATTTTGAAGATAAAGATTTCTTCAATTACCGTAGACAGAATTTTAAATCGATTGTAGTTACATAATTAATATTTGTATCGAACATTATTAAATAATGAACACGCGAAAATATATTATCATAACATAGTACGTTGTTTTTGTTTATTTATTTTATTCCTTGCATGCAAATCACTTAAATTACGTCTACATACATTAGCATTTAAATTCTAGGCTGCCCCCGAAAAAACACTCCACTACTTCAAGCCGAAACCCGCGCGGAATTATGCAAATGCGGGCGATAAAATCGGCAAACTTTTGCAAGCCCAAACTATTTTATATGAAAATTAATTGCGCGGCCCTTCTTTGTATAAATTGCGGCGCGACTGGATAAAAGGGCACAGGAGGTGCATTGTGTGCGCATTTTATGCGCGGGTAGGGGTCGCGTTAATTAACTAGAATTTATTAGACTCACGATAGAGAGTTCTGTGCAGTGGGGGAGGCACGGAATACACCGTGGGAAAATTATTTAGCTATTAGGTTCAGACTATTATTTTTATATAAATATTTTATAATAATTATATGTTATTATCAGTTTAGATATAATATTCTAATAAAAATGGTCTCAATTCAAACAAAGTCCTTAACGTGAAAGTATCTTCAATCTTGTGTTCACTCTCGTTAGTTAGGAGCCACTAGCGCTCAGATTAATTATTATATTCTCAAACATTTTTGTAATACCGCTATGTCCTTCATTCATGTATATAGAGACATGAATGAAGGACATAGCGGTATTAAAAAAATGTCTTTCATTTATGTCTCTCTATGCCCTTCATGTACGTCTCTCTAAGTCCTTCTTTGATGTCTCTCTATGTTCTTTATATGTTTCTTCTATGGTATTTTGTTCCTGCCTCTCAATGTCCTTCGTACCTGTTTGAGTATGAGAAAACCCCGTAGAGCTAACTATCCGTAGATTCTTCCAAAATTTGATAGTATTATAATATTTTTTGGATAATGATGGTAATTTTTAAAATTTTTATTTGGATAAAATTAATACAAATTAAAGTAAGAAAAACCTTCGTAGAGCTAACTATACGATGATTCTTCCAAAATTACATCATTATGATAGTATGATGCTCACATCCATGTAGCTATGTATATTTTTAGGTCCACATTAGATATTTTATGAACCAAACATTTTGAGAACAAATCCTCAATGCAGGACGATTTTGTTTTTAAAAAACGTCTCTAAAAATTAAAATTTTCATTCAAAAACTCATTTTCACATTATATTATTTTTTGGTTAATGATGTCAATTTTTAAAATTTTTATTTGGGTAAAATTAATACAAATTAAAGTAAGAGAAACCCCCGTAGAGCTAACTATCCAATGATTCTTCCAAAATTTCATCATTATGATAGTATGACGCTCACATTCATATAGCTATGTATATTTTTGGGTCTACATTAGATATTTTATGTACCAAACATTTTGAGCACAAATCCTCAATGCAGGACGATTTTGCTTCATAAAAAAACAAATTTTCATTCAAAAATTCTGTATTCAATAATAAAATGTTTTGGATAATGATGGCAATTTTTAAACATTTGATTTGGGTAAAATTAATACAAATTAAAGTAGGAGAACCCCCCGTAGTGCTAACTATTCAAGGATTCTTTCAAAATTACATCATTATGATAGTATGATGCTCACATCCATGTAGCTATGTATATTTTTGGGTCTGCAATAGATATTTTATGTACCAAATATTTTGAGAACAAATCCTCAATGCAGGACGAATTTTGTTTTATAAAAAATGTTTATAAAAAATTTAATTTTCGTTAAAAAATTCATTATTCCATTATAATATTTTTTGGATAATGATGGCAATTTTTAGTTGGGTAAAATTAATACAAATTAAAGTAAGAGAAACCCCCGTAGAGATAACTATTCGAGAATTATTCCAAAATTTCATCATTATGATAGTATGACGCTCACATTCTTATTGCTATGTATATTTTTGGGTCTACATTAGATATTTTATGTACCAAATATTTTGAGAACAAATCCTCAATGCAGGACGATTTTGTTTCATAAAAAACCAAATTTTCATTCAAAAATTCAGTATTCCATAATAAAATGTTTTGGATAATGATGGCAATTTTTAAACATTTTATTTAGGTAAAATTAATACAAATTAAAGTAAGAAAACCCCCCGTAGTGCTAACTATCCAAGGATTCTTTCAAAATTACATCATTATGATAGTATGATACTCACATCCATGTAGCTATGTATATTTTTGGGTCTACAATAGATATTTTATGTACCAAATATTTTGAGAACAAATCCTCAATACAGGACGAATTTTGTTTTATAAAAAATGGTTATAAAAAATTAAATTTTCGTTAAAAAATTCATTATCCCATTATGATATTTTTTGGATAATGATGGCAATTTAAAAAGAGATTGATTTGGGCAAAATTAATACAAATTAAAGTAAGAGAAACCTCCATAGAGCTAACTATGGGTAAAATTAATACAAATTAAAGTAAGAGATGTATATTTTTGAGTCTACATTACATATTTTATGTACCAAACATTTTGAGAACAAATCCTCAGTGCAGGACGATTTTGTTTTATAAAAAATGTTTATAAAAAATTAAATTTTCATTCAAAAATTCATTATCCCATTATAATATTTTTTGGATAATGGTTGCAATTTTTAAATTTTTATTTGGGTAAAATTAATACAAATTAGAGTATGAGAAACCCCCGTAGAGCTAACTATCCGTAGATTCTTCCAAAATTTCACCATTTGATAGTTATGACACTTACGTCCATATAGCTATGTATATTTTTGGGTCTACATATTTATTACCAAACATTTTGATAACTCAAGCATCAATGCAGGACAATTTTGTTTTATAAAAAAAATTAAAATTAATACAAATTAGAAGATGAGAAAGCCCTGTAGAGCTAACTATCTAAGGATTCTTCCAAAATTTCATAATTATGATAGTATGACGCTCATATTAATATATATATATATATATATATATATGTATATATTTGTATATATATATATATATATATATATATATATATATATGTATATATGTATATATTTGTATATATATATATATATATATATATATATATATATATATATTTTTGGGTCTACATTAGATATTTTATGTACCAAACATTTTGATAACAAATCCTCAATGTAGGACGATTTTGTTTTATAAAAAATGTTTCAAAAAAATTATTTAAAAAAATTTACAATCAAAACTTAAATTTTCATTCAAAAATTTATTTTTCCATTATAATATTTTTGGCTACATATTAGAAATTTATTTTGGGTAAAATTAACGTATTTTTTTTTTGAAAACCTCCATCCTCGGGCATTTAGATTTTAAATTATATCAGCAAAGTTACACACAATAAACAGCGTACATATCAATAATAACTGTGATCATAATATTCAACAGTATTTAGTAACACGCACACTGTTTGTGTGATAGCATTATCTTATCGGTAAATAAATGATTAATAAACCTACGTATCAGTATTTAAAAAAAATCGTATTATTACAACTCACACAATTCGTCGGAGGCTTTATTACCAATTTCTCCGGGCGCCTTTCTCCACTTACTACGGTTGAACTTACCTGTAACAAAAAAGAGCATAAATTAGAAGAAATTGTATACACAAAAAAGCAACATCTGGCAGCATTATAGTAATTACACGATACAATTATGGCAAGGCAGGCGCAATTAATATTTATTCACGCATCGTTGGCGTTGCTAATTACGATTATTAAGAGTCCCGCAGGAATATAAAAATGTATGTTCATTACATCTATATTTAATAATTAAATATGTACAGTACTGTTCAAATAAAAATATAATACTACTATTTTGAGGTTGATACATGGTGCGAAGAGATAGGCTAGAAGGGGTGAGCCAAATGAGTGATAACTTCCTCACTCCCAAGACGATTCATCTAGAAATGGTATAATGGAGCAGATAATCTCCCTCAACGACTCTCTACTAGCTACGGGATTGGTGATAGGGAAAGTGAATATTGATAGAAATGAGTTATATGAACTTTTGTGCAGGATATGCCTAATCAAGGTCTTTTTTATATATAGTATTATAAAAATGCAGGTCTTTTTATAATACTATATATAAAAAAGACCTTGATTAGGCATATCCTGCATAAAAGTTCATATAACTCATTTCTATAAATATTCACTTTCCCTATCCTAAACCTACCTACCTAAAAAAACAAGAAGGAGAAGTGACTTAAACATCAGGCATACGAAAACTAATGGAGAATTTATATAGGTGTGCTTACACTTCTTAGCAATCTACATATCTAGATTTCAATCTTATTAGATCTCATCTAGGGGGTTAGTTGTATAATTTTTGTATATAAACACTCGAGATATTGTGAGAATTCATCCTCTAGCAGAGCTACACTGATGAGATCTAATAAGATCGAAATCTAGATATGTAGATTGCTAAGAGGTGAATTCACAGCAATATATGTTTTATAAAATTAGCTTTGTGGTGATATCTCAAGCACTCCGTTGGAATATTATTCCATAGAGGGCACTATCCGGTGATCCTGATAGCAAGAGCATGTTGACGGTTATTACCATATGGGTGTGCATTGCTAATTGATGTGGTGTCGCCTAGGAGGAAAGTTAAACGCCAAACTTTCCTCCTAGGGGGTTAATTTATAATTTTTTTAATGGAGAATTACTTGAAGAATACAATAAACCTCAAACAGCAGGACCAATAAAATGAGGATGGGGAACTATTTTTAAAGCTAATGTAATTCCCAGTCGGACCCAGCTCAGTGGCCGAGTGGTTAGAGACGCCGTTCGTCGTTGGGAAGCCTGAGTTCTAACCCCATCGGGGCGAATCACCTTTCACAGTTTTTCAGAGGTTTTCTGTGAAGTTAAAGTAAATACCGGGTGATTAAACTCCTCTGAGCTCCTTCCTTGACCGTCAGAAAAGCCTAACAACTGATAACCCTAAGTTTTTTTCCCAATGAGAATATTTTAATTTTGATTAGGTACTGATATTGTTTTCGTAGAGTGCATATTTTTCGAGATATTTGAGGTTTTCAGGTTTAAAAAATTATCAGGTGGTGTACTTACTTAAATATTTATGTTATATTGAATTTTGAGGCGAACAAATAAAAAACATCTGTCTATCTATACAATACAGAAATGATAATAAATAGATACAATTTTTATATCTTCGAGGTCATTGCAATTATAGTCATTCAATTATAAAAAGCCGTTTCCTTCTTGTTCCGAACGCGTTTATTTTTGCTTTTATTTTCATTTTAAATGCAAATGAAGAGTCGTAAATTCGGTGCCTGCTTCGTGTGCAGGGGGGGTTTGAGGTGGAGCAGGATGGGGGTAGTTCGATCGCGTTCCGCTCAAGTGAAATGCAGCTCGCATTTCTCTCCAGCCCAGCCGGTTTACTCAAGATTATCCTTCCCACTCGTTTGTTTCTACTACTTTTGTGTCTACTGTAGGTACATTTGTAGCATATTCGAGCTTGTCATTGTATATTCAATAATAAATTAATCAATAACAATACAGATTTTACATTACGCACACACACACACACACACACATATATATATATATATATATATATATATATATATATATATATATATATATATAATAATTAATAACTCTTTGTTAGGTACAAATAAGCGATTCTTATGTTTTGTAGTAAGGACTGGCGATAACTATTATTTAATATTATTTAATATCAATTTTTAATGCATTTAAGGATTAACGTGCCATTTTTTGTTTTTGCATAATCAAAGAACATTAATTTAATAATTTATTGTAAATATGTTGAGTGGATTTTTTTAATTGCTTGAGCTTTTTTCAATAACGAAGAAATGGATCACATGCCAACATAATGCGTGTATATACATGGCCTTCCCAATAGAAATAGAAGATTTTAATAATTTCCCATAAGTTATCTTTAACACATTCTTTTTATATTCCCATGCAAATAACAGCTAGAGTGGCATGCATTTTTTTTTCGTAATGTGCTGCATAAAATGCCAATAAAATAATACACTGGGAGTTGCGTTTTCAAGCGTTTCCTTGTTGCGAATACGTGATACACTCTAATAAAATTAACGGCTCTAATATTCGCGGCCCGGTATTTTATCAACAATATTCGTTGCATAAATTACGCTCGCTCAAGGCCTGCTCGTGCTTCCCCCCTTTTGTGCAAAAAAAAGCTTGTAAGTCGGTGTGTAACTGCTGGTTTTATAATAATTTATGCGCGGAGACAGCACGAATTAAACATCAAACAGCGAATGGGCAATAAGATTTATTGCCTGTGGAAATTTATTTAAATTATTGTGATGTTTTAAGTTTATTTGTGCGTGATTAAACTTGAACAGTTGCAAGTTAAATACCGGTACTTGAAGAAAAAAAAATGGTATGATCCGATTAAAATTGCATATACCATATTATTGGTATTAAAACAACCTTCTATAAAGTACAAAGAAATAAAATAACTTAAAAACAAATCTTCCATAATTAAAATTTAAAAAACTAAATTAAATTTCCCTATAATTAGTACCATCAAAAACATAACAAAATCATCTAACAAATATTGGATTGTTAAGGCGTCTACTTTGTGATAATTCATTTTAAAGGATAAATAAAACGATTTTTTACTTTTACACTGAAGTGTGATAAAAAAACAAAGTAAAAAATCGTTTTATTTATCCTTTAAAATCATCTAAATTTCTAATGCTCCGCTGGTTGTATTTCCCATCCTAAATATACTTTATTCTCCTCATTGCTTCCAGGCCTCGTCCTCACACACTCACCAACCCAAAACACACACTCACCAACCCAAAACACACTTATCCGTGAAAATGATACAACGAACCCCCTAGGAGGAAAGTTAAACGCCATCTGGCGGCACCACATCAATTAGCAATGCACACCCATATGGTAATAACCGTCAACATGCTCATGCCATCAGGATCACCAGGTAGTGCCCTCTATGGAATAATATTCCAACAGAGTGCTTGAGATATCAGCACAAGCTCAATCTTATAAAACATATATAAGTGTGAATCCACCTCTTAGTAATCTACATTTTGATCTTATTAGATCTCATCAGTGTAGCTCAGCTAGTGAGAGTGAATTCACACAATATCTCGAGTGGTTCTATACACAAATGATACAACTAACCTCCTAGGAGGAAAGTTAAACGCCATCTGGGGGCACCACATCAATTAGCAATGCAAACACAAATCTAGATATGAAGATTGCTAAGAGGTGGATTCATACTTTATATGTTTCATAAGATTGATCCTGTGCTGATATCTCAAGCACTCTGTTGGAATATTATTCCTTAGAGGGCACTACCCGGTGATCCTGATGGCATTAGCATGTTGACGGTTATTACCAAATGGGTGTGTATTGCTAATTGATGTGGTGCCCCCAGGTGGCATTTAACTTTCCTCCTAGGGGATTAGTTCTATCAAAATGTTTTTTGTCTCTGATTTGCTATTATGCAGATTATTATGATTTAAGTCTTATTATTGATTGTTTTACTGTATAGAATACACTAATTTCATACAGTAAACACTAGTAATTTAGAAAATTAATATTACACTAACAAAAATTCTAAAGACCTTGTAATAGTAGTGTAATTTACATTACAAACAACAATCATGTAATTAATAAGCCCTCCCGCGCGTGTTAGTGTCTCTTGTCTACACTGTTTGTTTTGTTGTGGTAATAAAATTGATTAGCATAATCGAATGCGTTTTGAGGATGTAAATATCGGCGAGTTCATTGTTTCGTCTTAACCTTCCCCCCCGCGGATGCCGGCTACAGTCAGAATTTAACCTCTTGCGCATACAAAACAAATCTTATGCCATGGCATGGCATCGCGCCGTGCTATCATCGCGCGCATCCAGCCATATTGCGTATTTGCATTTGCTTAATTATGCCAGCGAATGCGGCTGGTGATGATTGGCGTCGTACATATCTAAATTATTGAATCTAAATTATATGGCCTGTACGATACGAATAGACGGAAGATGATCAATAGGTTGTATGTAACATGCAATCTCAATAAATCAGGCGCTCTGCCATATTTAAAATGATTTATTACTTAACACTATAGCTAATAATAATAACAATACTAATATTTGTTTATTTGCCATATAACTGTGCAATAATAAATATATATTCAAATATACATAACAATAGTATATATTTACAATATACACAGAGTTAAGAAAAAACAAAATATATATATATATATATATATATATATATATATATATATATATATATATATATATACATAGTGAAAAACTTCTTGCCGTATACAGCTATCTGAATGAAGAATCACCAGATATATCAATGTTAATTCATAATTTCTCAAAAATTTCACTCTCCGGTGGGACTTGATCCTTGATCCTCCGTGGCGCTGTTGGTAGCGTGACGGCCACGATAGCCTGAGACCTGTGCCATCAGAGAGTAAAATTCTTGAGAAATTATTATTATTATTATAATATATATATATATATATATATATATATATATATATATATATATATATATATATATCCTCCGTGGCGCCGTTGGTAGCGTGACGGCCACGATAGCCTGAGACCTGTGCCATCGGAGAGTAAAATTCTTGAGAAATTATTATTATATTATTATATATATATATATATATACATATATATATATATATATATATATATATATATATATATATATATAAATGATAAAAAGAAGATTTAATCATAGTTTCAATAAATTATTCAGTCTTTTAAATGTGTCAATGAATGTTCATCATGTTCATCTTATAACCAATAAAATCATTCTATACGCACGTTGTGTAAATCATGAAGGAATCTTCACGAGTGCACATTAATTACACACTTAAAACCTGAGCGGCTTTTACCCATGACTTTTATTATTATTGCTGAGGTTAATTCTTTTTTTTTGGATGTCCGTAAAATTACCTTTATACAAAAGCTACATCACAAAAAAGTTTAAATATATTTCCGTAAAATAACATTTCATACAAAAACTATAACACAAAAATAAATTATGTTTAAATATATTTTCATTGTTGCTAGTATAAAAACTACTACTACATATTATATAAGTTAACCTTCACACTATAAGCTATTAAATACTTCATGTATAGGCTTGTGTTCGCGCTAATAAAACGTTATAATAGCTTGACGGGTTTAATTAAAAAGTGATTTTTGTTGTTATATTGTTGTGAGGATCATCGGTGGTGATTAATTTATGTTTTTTATGATTTATGTTAGTATAAAATCATCTTAAGAGATTTTATATTTTGTTTTATTAATGGTTGCTATTAAAACTATTCATTGCAAATGGATATTGCATAAAATGAGTGTCAAGATTATTTCTATTTGTTTAATACATTCCTTTCATGTTTTCCTCTTAGTATCAGTTCTATGCTGTTTCTTAAAGGCACCTTACACGGTCAATAATACTGTCAATATTTTAAAATAATGACAGTACTACTGTTTAAAATTTTCATTAATCTAAAATATTGGCAGAATTACTGATCGTGTAAGGTATAGTAATGATGAAATGAAGAGAATACTGATGTTTTCATTTTAATAATGATTTACCACTACATTTTCATTTTCGTTTAATTTTAATAGTAATTTACCCTCGATCATAAAGAAAAGCATAGAACAGGAAATCATGAAAGTATTTACATTGTAAAATATTGCGCAAATAAAAATTAACGGGACGTAACGCACTGCTCCGACTCAACATTATGTAATTAT
The DNA here is from genome assembly GCA_963942505.1 of Lordithon lunulatus. Lineage (NCBI taxonomy): Eukaryota > Metazoa > Arthropoda > Insecta > Coleoptera > Staphylinidae > Lordithon > Lordithon lunulatus. Next base: position 54,302,301 of record OZ012669.1, read on the forward strand.
TGTGTGAATATAAATCGCTTCTAGGAAGAGGAGAGGAGTGAAAAAATGCGTTCGCGCGGTACAATTAGCGCCGTTGTTATTCTTCCACGATCATTATCAAGTTTCGAAACCTCCCAAGCCAAGGCTCTCCCGCGCGGCGAATTGGAGTCAAGGTTAGCCGGGCCCGAATTCAAAACAATATAATAAATTTTATATATGTAAACTAAGGCGAAAATAATTTCTATATGTGAATGACCAATTAACATTTCGTTAGTTTTAATTAATGCTTATTGGTTTATTACTTTTCAGGAATTTAATCATACAGTTTGTTGTAGATTTTTCGGGGGTTTTAGATCATTTTGTAGCAATATCAATGCCTTTATTGCAGTAGATGATTCTGTGAAGTTTTATCTAGTGTACTAGCCAAGATAGAGCTCATGGAAGTCCTCTAAGACACGTTGGGAACTACAAAATCTCTAAGAAGGACTCAGTGATGTAGGTCCTAGAAGGTCACCGCTCATTAAATCTACTCTACTCTATGCTCTAGGGGTGGCCAACAAGTCGATGGCGAAGCCATTTCTCGTCGATCCTCTAATGCCAAAGCTTTTTATCGTCGAGAAAAAATTTTCCTCATTTAATTAAAGATCGCTGATGTATGTATGAATGAATCTGTATTCAAATATTGGCTATCGGTATACCGTCACTTGGTACACCTACTAAAGATATGCCCGCCTTAAGACATTGGGCATAGCTATAAAATATTTAAATACATCGTTATATGCGATGAAGCGTGGTCCGCCTTGAGGCGGAGTTGGGCATTAGAGGGTTAGCTATGTAAATACGTGTGTTTTAACATATGTTTTGCTTATATACTCATAGTCACGGCTCTAACTAGGCAGAGGCAACAGGGGCACGTGTCCAGGGTCCAACCGGAAGGAGGCCTAGAAAGGCCACAGAAAAATCGAAAAAATCGCATTATATAAAAAGAAAGAACGCCTTTTTTATATATATTATATTATATATATATATATATATATATATATATATATATATATATATAATATACTCTGTCTGACTATTTAATTATTACCTTGCGCGATTGACATAGTGCGGAAAGATGGCGTGTGCTTCCGCCAACCTTGGCGTAGATTGTTGTTTAATAATTAACGTTTACTAAATGTGTTATGAATATAAACTGTGTATCAAACACAAATATACTGGTGTTATTAAGTTACGCGTTTTATTGTGTGAGAGTCGCGGCAAATGCCTACTCAACTTTTCTAAAATAATTCTTCTGCGTTATAGGACGTCGGCAATCAGCAATAAGATAAAAGATAATCTTGCTGATTGGCAATGTCCTTGGAGGATAAGGCATAAGAAGAATAAAAGAGGTATTTTACAAAATTTAAATGAGATTTCTTTTCCGCGACTCCCCCCACTTAAAAACGCGTAACTTAAGCAGCTTTAGGTTATACTTTGGGAGCTATTTTAGGCTGTACCAAGCCAGATGAAACCAGCCTAGAAGAGCTCCCGAACGATAAACGAAAGCGGCTTTAATAATACCAGTACATTACTGCTTTGTATTTTTTATATTTTTTTCTTTTAGAGTATTGTTTATTCTGGGGAAATTTGTAAAAGGGAAGGGTTGTGCGGATATGCCAAAATGCATTTTACTGCTTTTCAGAATAGAGATTTTGTTGATTTACCGTACAACTAACATAGATTCTTAAGCCATGATGTATGATAGTTAGTAATAGATGGAATTTATTATTTCTCAAAACGTGGCTGAAATTTAAAATTTAAAAAACAAACCTTTATTAGGCATAGTCAACACACAAATTACAACATTTAATTTTATTGTTTTTTCGGAATAGAGAACCGTACAACGAACGTAGATTCATAAGACATGATGTATGATAGTTTGTAATAGATGGAATTTATTATTTCTCAAAACGTGGCTAAAATTTAAAATTAAAAACAAACCTTTATTAGGCATAGTCAACACACAAATTACAGTATTTAATTTTATTGTTTTCGGGGAAATTCGGTACAGGGAATTCCCCCGAAAACAATAAAATTAAACGTGAAACTGAAATACTCCACAGCTTGCTTCTTGTAAAATACAACTTTACCAACTATATAATCGCAATTAAATCTAATTTGACAATCAATACTCATAGCACATTAGTACACGAGTATAATTATAAGCGTTTATTTCGGTTATATGCGAATTCAATAAATTTTTGGGTCGATGCCAAAAGACGCTCTTTGTTACGAACGATCCCAAATTAGTGATCTTGATATATTTTCTATTCCTATAATATAAAAACAAAGACAATGTTTTGAAGCCTGGCGTGTCATTTATGTATTTTATGCTGTCAGCTAAAAAGTGGGGGTCATCTGTTCGAATTGCCATGGAGACGTTTTATTTTTTATTCATTGTTTAATTGAAGTATAGAGTGTTTTTAATTAATTGCAATGTTTTAAGAAGGTTTTGCAGTTTTTTCATATAAAAATTATTATTATTTCGTCGGGCATTGATACATATTTATATTTCAAATAAACAAAAATTCAAATTCAAAGCTTTAGTGGCTTATTGCGTGTTGTGCTTAGCTTATACGAGGATTGCCATTTATGTATTGAGAATTTACACACACAAAACATGAAAATTCAGAGCTTTAGTGGCTTATTGCATGTCGTGCTTAGCTTATACGGGGGTTGCCCTTTATATATTGAGAATTGACAAACCAAAAAATGAAAATTCAGAGCTTTCCTGGCTTATTGCATGGCTTGCTTAGCTTATACGAGGGTTGCCATTGGCGTGTTGAGAATTGGGAAATAAAACAATGAAAATACAGAGCTTTGGTGGCTTATTGCGTATCTTGCTTAGCTTATACGGGGGTTGCCATTTATGTATTGAGAATTCACAAACCAAAAAATGAAAATTCAGAGCTTTCCTGGCTTATTGCGTGGCTTGCTTAGCTTATACGAGGGTTGCCATTGACGTGTTGAAAATTTGGAAACAAAACAATGAAAATTCAGAGCTTTAGTGGCTTATTGCGTGTCTTGCTTAGCTTATACGAAGGTTACCATTTATGTATTGATAATTGAGACACACAAAAAATTTAAATTCAGAGCTTTAGTAGCTTATTGCGTGTCGTGCTTAGCTTATACGGGGGTTGTCATTTATATATTGAGAATTCACAAACCAAAACAGTAAAATTCAGAGCTTTCCTGGCTTATTGCGTGGCTTGCTTAGCTTATACGAGGGTTGCTATTGGCGTGTTGAGAATTGGGAAAGAAAACAATGAAAATTCAGAGCTTTAGTGGCTTATTGCGTGTCGTGCTTAGCTTATACGGGAGTTTCCATTTATATATTGAGAATTCACAAACCAAAAAAGTAAAATTCAGAGCTTTCCTGGCTTATTGCGTGGCTTGCTTAGCTTATACGAGGGTTGCCATTGACGTGTTGAGAATTTGGAAACAAAACAATGAAAATTCAGAGCTTTAGTGGCTTATTGCGTGTCGTGCTTAGCCTATACGGGGGTTGCCATTTATGTATTGAGAATTCACAAACCAAAAAAGGAAAATTCAGAGCTTTCCTGGCTTATTGCGTGGCTGGCTTAGCTTATACGAGGGTTGCCATTGACGTGTTGAGAATTGGGAAGCAAAACAATGAAAATTCAGAGCTTTAGTGGCTTATTGCGTGTAGTGCTTAGCCTATACGGAGGTTGCCATTTATGTAGTGAGAATTCACAAACCAAAAAATTAAAATTCAGAGCTTTCCTGGCTTATTGCGTGGCTTGCTTAGCTTATACGAGGGTTTCCATTGACGTGTTGAGAATTGGGAAGCAAAACAATGAAAATTCAGAGCTTTAGTGGCTTATTGCGTGTCGTATTTAGCCTATACGGAGGTTGCCATTTATGTATTGAGAATTCACAAACCAAAAAAGTAAAATTCAGAGCTTTCCTGGCTTATTGCGTGGCTTGACGTGTTGAGAATTGGGAAACAAAACAATGAAAATTCAGAGCTTTAGTGGCCTATTGCGTGACGTGCTTAGCCTATACGGGGGTTGCCATTATGTATTGAGAATTCACAAACCAAAAAATTAAAATTCAGAGCTTTCCTGGCTTATTGCGTGGCTTGCTTAGCTTATACGAGGGTTTCCATTGACATGTTGAGAATTGGGAAACAAAACAATAAAAATTCAGAGCTTTAGTGGCTTATTGAGTGTCTTGCTTGGCTTATACGAGGGTTGCCATTTATGTATTGAGAATTGGCAAACAAAATCATGAAAAATCAGCGCTTTCGTTGCTTATTGCGTGTCGTGCTTCGCGTATACGAGGGTTGCCATTTATGTATCGAGAATTGGCAAACAAAAAAATAAAAATTCCGGGCTTTAGTGGATTCTTGCGTGTCGTGCTTAGCTTATACGAGGGTTGCCATTTATGTGACGAAACCTAGGAAACCAGGGCTTTAGTGGCAACAGCTCAATTAAGAAAATTTGTTTATTCCCATTTTTATATTATCAGAAATCAGCAGTTTATTCATAACGAATGTAATAGTTTTTTAGTTTGTCAATAATATTTATTAATTTACTAAATACATTAATTGTTTTATTATTATTTATTAATATATATATATATATAATACATAAATATTATTCAGTAAAAATAAAATTATAATTTTTCTTGCTGTAGCTCTAGATTATAATGTATGTATGTTATTAAATTTACTTAGGTTAAAAATGTAAAAGAAACGAAATAAAATGATGAAATGATGAAATTTTTTATATCAGAATAATTAATTATGTTTATAAACAACGTAAATTGTCTACTTGAATTCAGCAGCGTGTCGCGTTTTCCCAGCATTTGCTGCCCAGCAAAGTTTTAAATCCCACTCGGCTGGTCGTAATTAAATTCGATTTTGTTCTAATCTACATATCGATTCAGAAACCTGTTTTGTGTGCGGGTTCTCGGTCTTGAAAACGCGACCGTAATTCAATACCGTTTTTGTTATATACATATTATGTGTGTGCTTCTTCTATCGTGTCTGTTTAGCCGGCACAAAGGCATTCAAAAATGTTACACGAACAAAGAGGTCTTTACTAGGAGAGTCTTAAAACAAAGCGATAATTTTATGGCTGTTTATATATGGCAGTTCATAATTAAATTAAAGTTTGTAAATTGTAAATAAATGTGTTGTAAACACTAAAATATGGAATTTCATTAGAATTGAAACAACAAATTTTAATGAACAAACCCACTCATGTATGTTTTTATAAAATAAAATATCAATTTTGCCGTTCTCTATGTAATGTAATAAATGGATTGTTTCGATAAAAATCAATTCACATATTTGGAGTTGCTTTCAAATGTGTAGGAGTCGACTTGAAATTAATAACTGAGTGCCTATTATTAACCATATAATAATAATAATGTTACCATATCGCACACTATTTTTTTTAATTAGTCTTAAATTAATAAATGTCATTAATTATTTAATCAAAGAAAATAATGGATAATAGTGTAGTGCATAGTTCAATCATTTTAAACAGTGTACGGGCATAGTTTGGTTGGTGGGGGCCGCCCGAACACCCCACCTTTGTTCGCATAGTTTTTCCATAGGATGACACTCTTTTTGGAATAGTTTAAACAATATAAAACATCTGTATCCATTGAAACAAACTATGCGAGCAAAGGTGGGGTGGGCGGGTGGCCCCTACCAACCAAACTATGTCCGTACACTGTTTCAAACGACTTGAACTATGCACTACACTATTATCCATTATTTTCTTTGATTAAATAATTAATGACATTTATTAATTTAAGTCTAATTAAAAAAATATATGTGAAAAATAATGTAATGCATAGTTCAAGTCGTTTGAAATAGTGGACGGGTATAGTTAGGTTGGTAATATAGATAAAGTAGACAGTGGCTAGGGCCTACTTATCTATTTTTTTTTAATAATAATAAAATTAATATTAATAAAATAAATAATTAATAATAATTTATTCTAAGCGCAAAAAAAGGATTAAAGGAGTGTTAAAATATACATAAGAATCATCAAAACAAACATCGAAACCTGAAAATTATTTTTGGAAGTTACGACACTAGTCATCTCAGTGCGATATATGCTATAAAAACCCTTGATTGAGAATATTCAGCTCATCACAAAGACAACAAAAAATGTATGTATTCAAATTTCGTACTAAAATAATATTTGATAGAAATAATACATGTAATTATTAATTACAATTGCATTATTATGACTTCTGAAAAGTTATAATAATGTAATTGTAATTAATCATTACATGTATTATTACCATTATTACTATACACTTCTGCTTACAATATCTGAATATGTAGCTGTCTAAACTAGATTATGAAATTGCAGTTCATTTAAAAGACACGTTAAGAGCACCTCAAATAATCAAAATTAACATGGGAATGAGCTCCGATAGCGGTTATCAGTGTTTGGAGCGTCAACAAAACCGGTGTGGCTGACTAATTCAGCGTATTTTTGTAGCGTCATTTGTCGGTGATATGATTAGCTGTGAGCGGAGGTTTTAATATAATGATAATTATCTATTACTATTTACTGTATTTAAATTTAAAGTCTTCAAAATTGTGTTTGGGGGTCAAACTAATGATAATAATAATGTTGTTTATTTGGCATACATGCTACAGAAAGTATCATTGCAGTTTACTCATTCTATAAATAAATAGTATCATAAAACACTAGCTAAAAGGTACATTTGATATAACTAACAAATTAAGATATTTTAGTTATATTAAATATTAAACTGGACCAAAATATTCATTGCAGCTTGAAGAAAATTGATTTGTATATGCAATTAACATTAAAAACTTAACCTTCAATGCATATTGTTGCAGAACTGCAACATTACCTTTTAAAATGTTCACGGACTAATTAAAAACATTTTTGCTAAAAGCTCAATACAATTTTACAATTCGTGCCATAAGAAAAGTAATAAAAGATGTAAAACCACCCTTAAAATTAATTTGTATGCGAAATCAATTAGAATTATTAACGCCATTAAAACTATCTAGTTGTTTATCAAGGATAATCAACTCAACTGCTTAAAATTGTACTCATTTCAACACTGCTGCCATAATTATGCTTCATGTGCAGCTCGCTGGAATGAGCAGCAATTTGTCCGCATAACGCGGAATTGAAACGGAACAGCAAAAAAGTACGTACAAAACGGCTTTTGATTTATCGCGACATGCCCAGCCCGCGGTTGTTCTCTCATTTCGTAAACTTGCACTGTAGCTGGCGGATAAAAAACAGGGTGCAGGCCATTGTTCCACTACAAACTCGAAACCGACTTGTCGTTATTAATTAAAAACACGTGTATGTTTGATAATGCTGACCTTATGCATGGCGCTGTAAATGGATAGCTGCTGCCTGAGAGGTTCCGCATTCTTTGTTAACGAATTTTTACACTGTCAAGATGTTGGGTGTTGTAGTTAATTATAAAGCGAAATAATTATTTAACATAATTTAATAATTATATTTTGTGATTCATTATTATAAACTGCTTTTCAAAATTATCGCACCACCCAGTCATTTAAACATAAGACTGCTCTGGTTTCCTAGGATTCCTCTTAGCAATCTACATATCTAGATTTCGATCTTATTAGATCTCATCAGTGTAGCTCAGCTAGTGAGGATGAATTCACAAAGTGATTACTAAGAGGTGGGTTCACACTTATATATGTTTTATGCGATTGGCCTTGTGCTTATATCTCAAGCACTCTGTTGGAATATTATTCCATAGAGGGCACTACCCGATGATCCTGATGGCATGAGCAAGTTCACGGTTATTACCATATGGGTGTGCATTGCTAATTGATGTGGTGCCGCCAGATGGCGTTTAATGTTCCTCCTAGGGGGTTAGTTGTATCATATTTGTATATAACCACTAGAGATATTTTGTGAATTCAGCCTCACTAACTGAGCTACACCGATGAGATCTAATAAGATCGAAATCTAGATATGTAGATTGCTAAGAGGTGGGTTCACACTTATATATGTAATATTGAAATATTTACTGCTATAATACAAATAATATAAATAAGGAATCATAACCATAATTATTATAATTATACAATAATAATAAATGTATCCTCTCCGGGTGGTACTCCAGGCATATACACTATATACAAATAATATAAATGATGATATAAAAATTATTATTATAAATATGTAATAATAATAAATTTATCATCTACGGGCGATAATCCAGGCATATACACATAACACAAAAACGGTATTATTTTTGACAATATACATTAAGTCTTAAATCGTGCAATGTTTAGATGTTACTAGATTAAAATAGTCGCAGGCAGACAAAGAACAAGGCTTATCCACTACGTGGCAATTATCTAAACAGGAAATGATATATTAAAAATAACATTTCATTTCAAACTTGAGATAAATTAATGGTGCAGCAGATACAATTTTCCAAATGAAACATGTCGACACTGGCGCTCTTAATGTTTAAAAATACGCTCCGCTCTTATTTTGTTTTACTTTCGGAGTGAATGTGAATACATACTTGCTTGCACATTTAAATATAGCGGCGCGCGCGCTCGCGTAAAATGTAAACCAGAATACGTTTTTATAAATAGAGTGGATCAGTGTTGGTATTACTCAAAGATTCATTGGCAGCGCAATTTTATTTTCAAAATTAAAATCGTATTAATTGCTGGCGCGTTTGATGCAATTTTTTGTTTTAGTTTTAGTTAAGAATTCGAAAATAAATTATATATGATTTCATATAGTAAATTGTAGACAAAATTGTCAGTTTTTGCATTGTCAAGGCTATTGAAAAGTGGTGTCTCGAAAATAAATTAAAGCTAAATATTCACAAGTGTACATTCATGCGTTATTTTTTCACTTAAAACTTTTCATATTATATTAGAAGTAATGCTATTAAGGATTTTGAGGTGTACTTTGACAGTACCCTCAAAATCACGTAACGGCAGTAGCCGGTATATTTCATTTGTTGGGCTTCTTCATTAGAAATTGCCCGGGCTTCGGAATAGAGAACTAAAAGCCTAAATATTTTTGCATTTTCAACTAGAGGCTGTTGGAAAGTAGTGTCTCGAAAATAAATTAAAGTTAAATATTGGCAAATGCAAATTCATGTTTTTTTTTTGTTCACTTAAAACTTTCCATATTATATTAGATGCAATCCTAATAAGGATGTTTAATGATGAATAATGTTTTCATATAAACTAGGCTACACTATTGTGCAATCATTTGGAGTCCTATTCAGGGCCGTAACCACCATTTTTGGGGCCCTGGGCATTATCTTCTCAGTGCCCAGCCCCAGCACCACTTATACATTTGAGCAATTTACTTAATTGCATTGCAGAATAGTGTGATTTCATTGAACTTCAGTTTCTACTAAGGAAATAAACCTCATTTTCAAGACACCTTACATTATAAGTCACTTTACGAGTAAAATGTGTCCTTATTTATTTAGGAAGAAACCCAAGGTGGAAGGCAAACGATAATATATATATATATATATATATATATATATATATATATATATATGCACATTGCTTAGTACTAAAAGATATAAAAAATATAAAAAGGAATACAAAAAGTTGGATTCGAAAAAAATAAATGTAATAATATAAATAAACTCAAATTGAAGGTGTCTCAAATTATTATTCAACATTTTTGAATTATATTACAAGTAAATGTGTCTATTTTGGTCATTAAAAATCATCCTCGTTGAACAGCAGGCATTTCACCTAGTTATAATATAAATATAGGATTTTTTTAGGCTATTGTATGTATATTTTCTCTTGTAAGTGGACAACTAAAATAAATGTTATTATAATAATCCAAAAATTATTAAACAGTGTAAAAGCGTACTTGAAAATTAATTAAAGAAAACATTACCTAATTTAGACTATTGATTCCAAACGGGTATATGTGTACACGTTTTATAAGCACTATCTTTAGCTTTTAGCGCCGGGGGGCGAATGCACGCATAAAGATACGACCAGCTGCGTCTCTTTTCAACCTATACTGTCCTTACATCTCTTTTTCCTGCCATACCGTCATGTTAAACTATCGATACTGTTTTCTGTTTTGTCGTCGCAGGTATATTTAATTCCGCAGACCTTCGTGTTTTTAATATCCACGATGATGGAAATGGATACAATGTTATTTTGTTTGTAGATTACTCTTACAATTTAATCGTGTATTCTATTTCATTTTAATTAAATATATTCCTTACATATTAAAACAGTTATTTTTATATATTTATTATATTATTTTATTTTATTGAATGCCTAATTAACGTATTTTGGTGTAAGGCTATTTATTATATACATTTTTACATTTTTGTATATTTCCTTTCATTTCTTCCTATCTTGTGTCAATTGTTTAATCTCTTTCTATTTTATGTTCTTTCTTTCTTTCTTTGTTTAATATAATTTAATTAAATTAAAGGTTTTATTTAGAATAGTGAATATTTTTAATAAAAAAATATCATACATAACGAAATAGATACAATATAGTTGTGTATTTTATTTCATTAATTAAATATATTTCTTACATCTCAAAACAATTATTTTTATAAAAAAAAACCTTTACAAATTTCAACAGAAAAAAAAAACAATAGTTTCACAAAAAGAACTAAAAAAATAAATTAAAAAATAAGAATACAAATTAACATTTTCTATCCACTAAAATAAACTAAACCCCCTCTGCTCTTGCCAATTTCCTCTCCCACGTCAGCCTCCTGCAGATTTTCACGCCTTTCCCATCCTCTCCTAATCATTCGTTCAGCTTTCTGCACTCTCCCACCCACCCTGCTTTCACTCCCTCACATTCTTTGCTAAGGTGCCACCACGTGTCACTCCCCTTCCTACACAGCGCACACGCGGTGTACCCCGGCCCCATCCACACTTTTCTTCCTCGCTGTTCTGAGCCACACCTCGCTCTTCTGACCCACACCTTGCTCTTCTGACCCACACCTCGCTCTTGCCATGCATACTTTGTCCTCTCTGCTCCACTCTCCCCTGGCTAAGTAGCTCGGGACTTGCCACTCTACGTAGCCAGGGTTGTATGAGCTCTCAGCCATTCTCACTTGCCTTTCTTGCCACTCAATATCCCTCAATCTCTCCCTTATCTCAGTTCCTAGGCTACCCCTTTCTCTCAGCTTCTCCTCTACCCACACCTCAAACATACCCACTCTTTCATACATCCTTTCTCTATCCTTCCTCCATCTACTCTCTGTTCTACTCTTACACCTCATCCATACCTTCCGTACCAGTCTTTCCTCGCCCAAATCCTGCAATCTTTCCTCAAACTTCACAACCCTCACACACGACTCCCACCACCTATGCATACGACTTGTCTCCTGCAACAGCACTGCCCTCGGTCTCGACCTTTCGAGCCCTAGCAGATTCTTCAGAAACCAACCTTGATCCCTTTCTATTACCTCCTATTCACGCAATCCCCACACTTCCACTCCATACAACAATATAGGTTTTATACACGCATCCCAGATCTTGCACGCCATTACGAGGTTACCACCCCACAAGCTCCCCCATTTTCTGCACGCAATCCCCCAAGCCATTCTTGCTTTCGCCTGCATACACTCCACATGCATCCTAAGCCCTCCTCCACAGTCAAACCAAAAGCCCAAATATTTAAAGCCATTCACTCTCTCAACCAGCCTTTCCTTCCATTTCAGCCCTTCCCCCTTACCCCTCCTGCCCCTATTCCTAAATAACATCCATTTGGTCTTTTCCATATTCACCACTAGCCCCCTCTTATCCAAGTACCTACACATCTCTTGCATCTCTTCCACTCTCTTGGCCACCAGCACCACGTCATCAGCATACGCCAACATCCACACTTTGGATCTACCCACCACGACCCCTCCTGCCTGTCCTCTCCTCAGCACCTCTTCCAACTCGCTCGTGTACAGATTAAACAGGAGGGGGCTCAGCGGGCACCCCTGCCTTACTCCCACATTCACCCTAAATTTCTCATATATTTCTCCATTCACTCTTGCTTTCGCCCATGTCTCTTTATACATCCTTCTCACCCACTCCACTCCTTCCTCTTCCATACCCAATCTATCCACACATTCCACGAGTTTCCCCCTAGGAACTGAGTCATACGCCGCTTTTAAATCCACAAACACCGCATACACTCTCCCTTTGCATTCCAGCGCTTCCTTCACCATTCTCGCCAGCGTGAAAATCTGTTCCCTCGTCCCTCTTCTGAACCCACCCTGGCATTCCGGCAGCAGCCCCTTTTGCTCCACTTCCCTATCCATTCTATTTTTCACCATAGTCATCATCAATTTATAACCGGCACTCATAATGGTGATCCCCCTATAGTTTTTAACGTCCGAGGCCTCTCCCCCTTTATGAACCGGGACCACCAACCCCCCACGCCACTTTTCCGGCATTTCCTCCTCTCCACTCCACACCTTGTTAATACTCCACCGCACCTTCTCCCTTCCTTCCTCCGGTAGCTTTTTGAAAGCCTCTGCCTTCAGCCCATCATCCCCCGCTGCCTTTCCTAGTTTTAACTGTGCCAGGGCCACCTCTACCTCTTTCCGGGAAAACGCCTCCCGTCGCACCACCTGTCTCGCACTCTCCACCTCAGACCCCGCCACCTGTTTACAACTCTTCTTCCACTCTGCTAGCTCTATGTTCACTTTGCCCTGATTCACCCTTCCCTTTAAGATCTCCCACATCCGTTTCTCCACCACACACTCCCTCAACCTCTTTTCCACTCATCTATTTTTTTCCTCTCGTAACTCGTATTTTTATATATTTATTATATAAAATAAAATATTATTTTATTGAATGCCTAATTACCGTAATTTGGTGTAAGGCTATTATATACATTTTTGTCTATTTATATTATGTAAGAAATATATTTAATTAACTAATATACTACAATAACGTAGGATGTCTACAAACTACTATGCATTTATCTCAGTTTTTGAGAAGTTACTACATTTGTAATCTCAGTGTGCGATATGTCAACATACAACACGTAGTAGCAGTAGTAGTAGTAATTTTTAATATGTTTGTATATCAAATTAGCTAATTCCTCTCAATGAGCCCCAAAACATTTAAACAACCCGACAAATTCAGGTGGTAACTTAGACCTCTTCAGTTAACCGTGCTGGGTTTCGGGGGAGGCCAGCCCCACGGCAATAAGGCATTGTCAGCGCGCGTATTATTCAATTTCACCCTCACCCTTTCTGCGCGTAACGTGTTTCAAGTCGCTGCGGGACGCTTGCTTTTGAATGGAGGCGCGTTATTTGTTTGGGCCATTCTACAAAATACTAGCGTGGGGAACCACAAACTATTTAATTTACCCACATACACACAAAAATAATTTTGTGTGTATGTGGGTAAATTAATTAGTTTGGCATAATACAAGAAATGGCAACATTTAACAAATTATATCGCGTTCACGTTTTCTAGCTAAGATTGTGGGAATATGCGATAATTTTCCGGGGGGAAAAACTACACTAGAAGGAAGCTATTGTTGTGAACAATTTAGAAAAAAAAATTGTGATGTTTTATGCCTAAAATAGTCAAAATTAATCCGCCCGATTTATGCGTTGTCTGTGTGTAAGTCGTCTGGATTTCTGCCTGTCTGTATGTCAATCTGAGCACGAAATTTCGGGAAAACGACACAACGGATGACGACCAAATTTGGCAATTAGCTGAGAATACTGTCTAGGACGATCCAGTGAAAATTTGAGCAATAGCGAAGAAATCTCGATAAAAACGATGTACTGCGCATAATTGGGCGGGGCCGCACTAAATCAACAACTCGCGGCGAGCAAACGGCAGAACAAATCGCGACCAAATTTGGAAATCGGATGAGAACTCGCGCTCGGGCAAACCTGTGCAATTTAAGCAAGATCGGTCCACTAAAACAGAAGATAACTCGATAATACCGATTTCCTATTGCGCAATAGAATCCCGTAGTTCAGCCCTAATAAAGTATTTTTATTATTGTTTTTCAGCCCTAGTAAAGTTTTTCATGTTTTCATTAATGTATTAGTCAACAAATGACTCAACGCTAAATATTTATATGAACTTTGTTTTGCATAAAGTTCTGCAAAACACCCTATATTGGTAGTAATATATACTATTATTATTATTAACAGAAGATAACTCGATAATACCGATTTCCTATTGCGCAGTAGAATCTCGCAGTTCAGCCCTAGTAAAGTTTTTCATGTATTGTTATTATTTTTTTTCAGCCCTAGTAAAGTTTTTCATCTTTTCATTAATGTATTAGTCAACAAATGACTTAACGCTAAATATTTCTATGAACTTTGTTTTGCATAAAGTTCTGCAAAACACCCTATATTGGTAGTAATATATACTGCTATTATTATTATTATTAACAGAAGATAACTCGATAATACCGATTTCCTATTAGGCAGGAGAATCCCGCAGTTCAGCCCTTGTAAAGTTTTTCATGTATTTTATTATTGTCTTTCAGCCCTAGTTAAGTTTTTCATGTTTTCATTAATGTATTAGTCAACAAATGACTTAACGCTAAATATTTATATGAACTTTGTTTTGCATAAAGTTCTGCAAAACACCCTATATTGATAGTAATATATACTGTTATTATTATTATTATTATTATTATTATTATTATTATTATTATTATTATTATTATTATTAACAGAAGATAACTCGATAATACCGATTTCCTATTGCGCACTAGAATCCCGCAGTTCAGCCCTAGTAATGTTTTTCACGTATTTATATTTTGTTTTTCAGCTCTAGTAAAGTTTTTCATGTTTTCATTAATGTATTAGTCAACAAATGACTCAAAGATATTAAAACATTTCGTAAATTTAAAATCTTACTGAAAGAACAATTTGTAAACAATTTTTAAAAAAAGTGAGAATCCAACGAGCCCCTTCCTCGTTGGATTCTCACTTTTTTTTATCATCATCATCATACCAGCACGACAGAGCAGCTGATTTGATCCCCATAAGCTGAAGTCCCCATATATACAATATCAATATGAAGTTAAGTGCTGGCAAGGACCTTTATTGGCATTTTCCTCACAAAAAAACTCTTATATATCTCCAACCACAACAAAAATACATAAAGATGTAGTTAATATAAATATATTTTAAGTTTTTTTTTTATTATAATTAAAAATTTATTTGATATTTATTTAATTGATATTTTTGTGTGCTGTCAGTGCTGTCAGGGGGGAGTATTTGTATGTTTGTCTGTAAAAAAAATGGGGGAATAAACTTATTATTATTATTATTAATTAAAATATAAAAAGAAATATCTCGGTGGGAAGTTCAATTTCCCACCGAGATGTTTCTTTTTATATTTTTAATTAATAATAATAATAATAATAAGTTTATTCCCCCATTTTTTTTAGACAAACATACAAATACACCCCCTTAAGAGCACTAACAGCACACAAAAATATCAATTTATACATTTATATAAATGTATAAATTGATGTTTATTAGTTTATTTAATTTAATTTTAAAGAATTCATGTATTATTACAGGTATTCTTTAAAATTAAAATTTGCGAAGAAAAATATTTATGAATCCACACAAATCTAGTTTCGTCTCTTGCTTCCATCAAGACGGGCAGTAATTTCACTTTCAATTTATTAACCGTTCAAATTGCATGCCATTAACTCGCTTATACACATCATTTCTTGCACGAACGACTTTCTGACGGTTTCCCAAGACTCGCGCACGGCGCATTCATTCTGTTTGCAAATAAAAGAAACACACGCACACAGAAGAACAAGCGCGTCCCTTCTTAGTTAATCGCAGGTATATAAGATCGCTGGTATAAAATCGTCCTTTTTTTGGGAGCACAATGGACTGCCCCCGGGTGGACACAATTGTCTGCGAGTTCTATGGATCAATTGCTTCACTGAGATTAGTGGTTTAGAACGGTAATTTAGAAGGTTTATGATGGTTTTATTGTAAATATATTTTATATTATAATTAACTTTAAAAATTGTCTCAAAAACTGGTATGATATGATGTAAATGTATATATTAATGGTTTTTTAAATTTTTGTTCCTAGTATATCTATCTTATTTGTATCATTAATGAGAAATTTCCCCTTTTTGGGCTTGTAATAAATAAATAAATAAATAAATCGTCTATTTTGTTATAATTAATTTTAAAGGATAAAAAAAACCGTCAGTTTTCGCAGGAGCTCGAAAATGGTTAGAGCTTAGCCGAAACTAGTTGCACAGTGTAACTCAAGTGTGATCAAAAGCAAAGTAAAAATCGTTTTATTTTTCCTTATTTTCCCGTGTTTATATAAAACTATGTTTCTAGAAATATGTAACTATGATTCTAAAAATAACACTATGATTCTAGAAATAACACTATGATTCTAGAAATAATACTATGCTTCTAGAAATAACAATATGATTTAAGAAATAACACTATGATTGTAGAAATAATACTATGCTTCTAGAAATAAAATAATTCTTCTAGAAATAACACTATGATTCTAGAAATAATACTATGGTTCTAGAAATTTTAAAAGGTTGAATGCTAATAGCGGTAGTTGCTAGACGCTACGCCATTTTTAGAATGTCTTCTATAATAGTATCTATATACTGATTCCAAATTTGAAGAAGATATCTTCAAAATTAATATACTATTTATAGGGTTGAATGCCAATAGCTGTAGTACTCTTACAAAAATCGCTATAGATTATAGTGCAGTTGCTATAGATATATGATACTTTCAGAATATCTTCTACAATAGTATCTTTATACTGACTCCAAATTTGAAGAAGATATCTAGAAAAGCAATATACTTTTTATAGGGTTGAATGCCAATAGCTGTAGTGCTCTTACAAAAATTGCTATAGATTATAGTGCAGTTGCTTGAGGCATACGACATTTTTAGAACGTCTTCTACAATAGTATCTTTATACTGATTCCAAATTTGAAGAAGATATCTTCAAAATAAATATACTTTTTATAGGGTTGAATGCCAATAGCTGTAGTGCTCTTACAAAAATTGATATAGATTATAGTGCAGTTGCTAGAGGCATACGATATTTTTAGAATGTCTTCTACAATAGTATCTTTATACTGATTCCAAATTTGAAGAAGATATCTTCAAAATAAATATACTTTTTATAGGGTTGAATGTCAATAGCTGTAGTACTCTTACAAAAATCGCTATAGATTATAGTGTAGTTGCTATAGCTATATGATACTTTCAGAATATCTTCTACAATCGTATATTTATAATGATTCCAAATTTGAAGAAATAAATATACTTTTTATAAGGTTTACAGCCAATATCTGTAGTGCTCTTACAAATATTGCTATAGATTATAGTGCAGTTGCTAGAAGCATACGAAATTTTTAGAATATCTTCTACAGTAGTATCTTTATGCTGATTCCAAATTTCAAGAATATATCTTCAAAATGAATATACTTTTTATAGCGTTGAATGCCAATAGCTGTAGTGCTCTTACAAAAATTGATATAGATTATAGTGCAGTTGGTAGAGGAATACGATATTTTTAGAAAGTCTTCTACAATAGTATCTTTATACTGATTCCAGATTTAAAAAAGATATCTTCAAAATAAATATACATTTTCTAGGGTTGAATGCCAATCGCTGTAGTGCTCTTAGAAAAATTGCTATAGATTATAGTGCAATGGCTAGAGGCATACGATATTTTTAGAATGTCTTCTACAATAGTATCTTTATACTGATTCCAAATTTGAAGAAGATATCTTCAAAATAAATATACATTTTATAGGGTTGAATGCCAATAGCTACAGTACTCTTACAAAAATCGTAATAGATTATAGTACAGTTGCTATAGCTATATGATACTTTCAGAATATCTTCTACAATAGTATCTTTATACTGATTCCAAATTTGAAGAAGATATCTTCAAAATAAATATACTTTTTATAGGGTTGAATGCCAATAGCTGTAGTGCTCTTACAAAAATTGATATAGATTATAGTGCAGTTGCTAGAGGCATACGATATTTTTAGAATGTCTTCTACAATAGCATCTTTATACTGATTCCAAATTTGAAGAAGATATCTTCAAAATAAATATACTTTTTATAGGGTTGAATGTCAATAGCTGTAGTACTCTTACAAAAATCGCTATAGATTATAGTGAAGTTGCTATAGCCATATGATATTTTCAGAATCTCTTCTACAATCCTATATTTATACTGATTCCAAATTTGAAGAAGATATCTTCAAAATAAATATACTTTTTATAGGGTGGAATGTCAATGGCTGTAATACTCTTACAAAAATCGCTATAGATTATAGTGAAGTTGCTATAGCCATATGATATTTTCAGAATCTCTTCTACAATCCTATATTTATACTGATTCCAAATTTGAAGAAGATATCTTCAAAATAAATATACTTAGCTGTAGTACTCTTACAAAAATCGCTATAGATTATAGTGCAGTTGCTATAGCTATATGATACTTTCAGAATATCTTCTACAATCGTATATTTATAATGATTCCAAATTTGAAGAAGATATCTTCAAAATAAATATACTTTTTATAGGGTTTACTGCCAATATCTGTAGTGCCCTTACAAAAATTGCTATAGATTATAGTGCAGTTGCTAGAAGCATACGAACTTTTTAGAATATCTTCTACAGTAGTATCTTTATACTGATTCCAAATTTCAAGAAGATATCTTGAAAATGAATATACTTTTTATAGCGTTGAATGCCAATAGCTGTAGTGCTCTTACAAAAATTGATATAGATTATAGTGCAGTTGGTAGAGGAATACGATATATTTAGAAAGTCTTCTACAATAGTATCTTTATACTGATTCCAGATTTGAAAAAGATATCTTCAAAATAAATATACATTTTCTAGGGTTGAATGCCAATAGCTGTAGTGCTCTTACAAAAATTGATATAGATTATAGTGCAGTTGCTAGAGGCATACGATATTTTTAGAATGTCTTCTACAATAGCATCTTTATACTGATTCCAAATTTGAAGAAGATATCTTCAAAATAAATATACATTTTATAGGGTTGAATACCAATAGCTGTAGTACTCTTACAAAAATTGCTATAGATTATAGTGCAGTTGTTAGAGGCATACGATAATTTTAGAATGTCTTCTACAAAAGCATCTTTATACTGATTCTAAATTTGAAGAAGATATCTTCAAAATAAATATACTTTTTATAGGGTTGAATGTCAATAGCTGTAGAAATTGGTATAGATTATAGTGAAATTGCTATCGCCATATGACATTTTCAGAATAACACTATCATTCTAGAAATAATACTATGATTCTAGAAATAAAGCTATCTACCAATTATTGTTTTAGTAATTAGCAATATTTGTAGGTAATTCTATGAATCGCTAACATCGTGAATCTTTTGTATGTCACAACGTACAGCTGAAATGATTAGGTGTGTACAGTAAACTCCCTAAACTGTATAATTTTCCTTGTAGTAATGTGCACAAATGAGCAGCCTCTGTGGGCAATTGGGCGAGCCTTCAGCGCGACATATAACGATTCGCCTGCAAACCCGCGATGATTAAATACGGCCATCAATTAGCATATCCCTTGTTTAATTTGCTTAATTTCAGTTGTTGTGTATGGCTCGGCTTCAGCGCATTACTCGCCGCGTGGTGTTAAAATCGAATCTAGATAATATCCACATATCTGCGCATATAAATCAGCGGGATGGGTATTGATTTCAACTGGGGGGATGATGCAACGAAACAACCCCTTTCATATTTGTGAAACACAAATATGTAATGCCATATATATTGCACACTGAGATGACGGAAAATAAATAGAAGATAAATGCATTTTAAGATTGCAATAGTTCCAGTAGTGTACTATTGAGTATAATCTTATGTATTTTTTTTAAATAATAATTTGTATTATTCTAAACGAAAAAAAAGTATTTTCAGGTTTTGATTTTTGTTTTGATAATCCTTATGTATATTTTAATACATAAGGATTATCAATTTTCAATTATCAGGATTGTTTTATGTAAGTTTTATAAGTTTATTTCAGGGACATACTTCACATATCGCACTATGAGATGACTTGTAACTTTCAAAATAAATTTACAGGTTTTGATTTTTGTTTGGATAATCCTTATGTATTAAAATTTACATAAGGATTATCAAAACAAAAATCAAAACCTGTAAATTTATTTTGAAAGTTACAAGTCATCTCATAGTGCGATATGTGAAGTATGTCCCTGAAATAAACTTGTTCAGTTTAAATATTGGAGTGTCATCGGAGGAGCTCGAAAATGGCTAGAGCTTAGCCGAAACTAGTTGCAAAGTGTAATTGAAGCGTGATAAAAAACAAAGTAAAAAATCGTTTTATTTATCCTTTATCCTTTATACATTTTATATTATATATTTATTTATACTCGCCGACAAAAATAAATGAACACCCAGTAAACGTCGATATATTTTGATGAAAGTAATTGCAGTAAACGTGGATATTATTCAATTTCAGCAAGATACAATAAAGATGAATAACGTTAACATAGACAATGAATCAAAAACTCTTTCTTTTTCCCCTAGGAGGAAAGTTAAACGCCATCTGACGGCACCACATCAATTAGCAATGCACACTCATATAGTAACTTTCCTCCTAGTTAGGGGGTTAGTTGTACTTTTTTTTGTATATAACCACTCGAGATAGTGTGTGAATTCATCTTCTCTAGCTGAGCTGCACTGATGAGATCTAATAAGATCGAAATCTAGATATGTAGATTGCTAAGAGGTTATATATCTTTCTTTTCATTTGGCATTAGTTATCAGCAAGATACAATAAAGATTAATCAAGTTAACATCGACCATAAAACAAAAACTCTTACTTTTCATTTGGCATTTAAGTGTCAATGTAAAGCATATTTATAAGCTTAGTTCTATATTCTTGCATCTGGATATATTTTAGTAATATTTTGGATTAAAATTGTCAAATGATTATTACTTAGCTAATGGTTAATTGCCCTACTGTGGTTTTATAAAAATAGATCGGATCTACGCGTTCGAAAATGCGCACTGAAAATATAACTGAGCAAAGAACGCATACACAAAGAAGAAATGCGACGTCTATATATTACTTCACCATTTTGCTGTGTTCCCCTGCAATCTATAAAACATGATTTATACACAATTTTCACCCTCGTCGGCGTAGCGATAAGAGGAGAGAGGGTGCTGTAATCCCGTCCAGTGCGTCAAACCGTTAATGCTACTGGGTAAATTGGAAAACGTTGAGTGGTAAATAAAATCCACGAGGTTTGTTAATTTATAAATATGATACAACTAATCCCCTAGGAGGAAAATTAAACGCCATCTGGCGGCACCACATCAATTAGCAATATGGTAATAACCGTCAACATACTCATGCCATCAGGATTACTGGGTAGTGTCCTCTATGGAATAATATTCCAACAGAGTGCTTGAGGTATCAGCACAAATCCAATCTTATATAACATATATAAGTGTGAATCCACCTCTTAGCAATCTACATATCTAGATTTCGATATTATTAGATCTCATCAGTGTAGCTCAGCTAATGAGAATGAATTCACACAATATCTCGGGTGGTTATACAAAAACATGATATAACTAACCCCCTAGGAGGAAAGTAAATTCATCCTCACTAGCTAAGCTAAACTGATGAGATCTAATAAGATCGAAATCTAGATATGTAGATTGCCAAGAGGTGGATTCACACTTATATATAATTTATAAATGTGAATCTTAGAAGATACACTACATATTGATAATATTTTCTGATTTATATTCAGTGACTTCAAAAAAACCCGTGTAAGTAATTTCGAACCAAATTAATTGCCAAATTTACATTTTTTACGCCATTTTAGGTGCGTGATTTTGATTTTTTTAAATCGAATATCGCATTCGTATTCAGTGATAGCGCCATTTTGAATTTTTGAAATCAGATTCGTAATCAGCGACCTCGAAAACTCCTGAGGAACAAAATCTGGTCTTCTAAATGAAGGTTTAGTAATATTGGCCACGTTTTCGGGAATCGGCCCCAATGTGCGACGACTCAAACCAGTGAAAGAAAATGTAATTTCTTTAGATATGAAATTTCATAACCCAGTGGCCGGGGTATGAAATTTCATATCTGAAGAAATTACATTTTATTCCAGTTTGTCCTTTTTGTATTTTTTTTTGTTTAACTATTACTAATTATCGTTTTTTATCCTTTAAAGATTATTTCCTCTATTTTTTGCCGAAAGCTCGGTTGAAAATACCAGACAGATTATTACTTCAGCCAATTTCAGATCGTCCTGAAAGTTTATTTCTATATCTGATGGTATCTTTTTAGTTGTTACTTATTTTTTTAGTAGACGCAATCGTTCATTTAATATATCTTATAATAATAATAATATGAATTTAATATTGCCATATTACTTCCGCTTTATCTCGCGGCAGTATTGTTAATAATTCCGTGCGCTATGCAATATCTACTCCGCATTTTTGTCAAACCGCACATAAATTTGCATACTTCGATGGTTGGTAATTGCGATATGACATTATGTAGGTCGATATAACGCACGTATCGATTACTAATCCATCATTAAACCGCATGCGGGGAGAACAATACAGCCGGACGGGTAATATATTCCGGATAAATCAGCGCTCGAAATTCATATAGTTATAGTGTAGTATAATATGATCTATGTTTTTATTATTATAATAAATGCTACTGTTGTATTTTTTTTCTAATGGAATATACTAACATAAAAACATATTAAGGGCCGGTTCTACAATTGACATTTAACAGAAGAATAAGGCTATTCGTGGAATAAGTTTGAGATTTTAACGCCAATATCTCAAACTTATTCCACGAATAGCCTTATTCTACAGTTAAATATTAATTGTAGAACCGGCGTGTTTCAACTTGTTTGTATTGAAAGTACTTTATTAGCTTAACCACGTGTGTAAATTTAGGGACAATTTGTTATTGCGATTTATTTTCCACAATAGAATTTCCAGGCGAATTTAATAAAAAGGCTTCCCAGCACAAAATATCCCAACATAAAAATTACACAATAAAATATTTTCTTTATTGCCCCATAAATCCGCTCCCGCGCGCGCCAAGGGGCGACATTCTATTTCGCTAGATTTTCCCGCAGTTTGTATGCCGCCGGGTCCTCCACACGACACAAGATTTACATCTTTGCTCGATCAAAGTGAGCCAGAGTGAAAGCGAGATTTATAATTAAAACTAACAGGCTACTGCTTTTTTTGTTTGTTAGAAAAAACTAGATAAATATGTTATTGTATTCGTTTAAAGCAATTTACAAATACAAGTTACACAGATATATAAATTATAACAATATTTTTAAACCCCCTTTACACCAGGCTAAATAACCTTAAGTTTTAAAATTAAATTCCTATACTAAAAAAAAATTTTAACTATGTTTAAAACACCTTATTAAAAACAACCATTTTTCAATTTAATCTACTCTGAAATTCCTGATATTTTTACTCATTTTAATAAAAATCTTTGACATTTGAATATTTTTACCTTTTAAATGTGCCTTATTTTAAGAATAATTTTAATGTCAATCAATGAATTAAATTACGAAATGAATTCAAATTACAATTATCCTTGAATTATAATCAGAAATTATATCAATATTATTTTTATTTCTTGTATATTGTATATAAGATACTCCAAATGTAATGTAAAACGTATGTCTGTGGGGCATTGTCATAGGGTTGGGGTATATCTATCCCATACCTGTTATGTACAAGAAACAAATAAATAAATAAATAAATTAATTATTAGGCTAATGTTTTGTACAATTCCTTCATTTAAGGATTTAAGTTAATTACAAACTAATAACCTTCAAAGTTGCAAACTGTCTAGGTCAGTGGATTGGTGACAGAACTGCGAGCGAGCACAATTTTCGGAAATTACAAATGTTATTTTTTATGAAATATATGTATGTATTAAAAATTAATAAATAATATCTAGATTAAAAAAAACTAGACACCGACGGAATGTTTCAATTCATCCTGTGACTTGGAGGATGCTGTTATTTTCCATTGTATTTAATGTTTGTGTTCCTAAGTCATAAAATAGTTATAAACAATTGTTGACTATAATTTTTGACTTGTCTGATTTTCATATGATATAATTTTCCGCTCAGATTTCGCATATGCATGGCGCGCGCGGCCCGGGGAATCAACAGCATCCAGTTTTATTACCGAAAATCAATACTTTTAACTCGACATTATGTATATATCCCGCGCCGGCACGTACACATAAATAAGAATAGGGGATGCGGGGGATGAGGGTTGGATTTTGCACCCTGTGAGATATTAGCGCGCACGACATGGCCGGCGCCGCCCATAGTTTAATTTAAACAAGTTGGCCGTCTTGTCAAGATGCGTAATTCTATGTTATTAGCGATTCTATTGCGGAAGCGCAGACGATGTTCCCATCACGAGCTGTTCGGAGATCGATTGATGATGGATGCCTCAGAGTCAATAATCATTTATAATTGTTTGCGAGTTTATAACGCCCGGTTTCTCCAACGAATCTTAACTAGTTTAAGACCATCTTAATAATAAGACGGTCTTAAAGCGTTTCACCAAACAAAAATCGGATCTTAAAACGATAAGACGGTCTTACATTCTAAGACTAAGTAAGATCTATATATGTTTGGTGCAACAGAATAAAAATATAAGACGTGGTTACATATAAGACGAGTTTATATAAGAGGCACCTTACACGATCAATATTACTGTCAATATTTTAGAATAATGACAGTATTACTGTGCAATAATATGTTTAAAATGTTCATTATTCTAAAATATTGCCCGTATTACTCATCGTGTAAGGTATAGTAATGATGTAATGAAGAGAATACTGATCTTTATCCGGATAGATGATTACTTGATAAATATAAAAGAAGGATTGAAGTAAATATTGACAGTACTAGGATTGACAGTATTATTGACCGTGTAAGGTGCCTTTAAGAGGAGCTTATATAAGACGAGCTTTAA
This sequence comes from Lordithon lunulatus, assembly GCA_963942505.1. Classification (NCBI taxonomy): domain Eukaryota; kingdom Metazoa; phylum Arthropoda; class Insecta; order Coleoptera; family Staphylinidae; genus Lordithon; species Lordithon lunulatus. The sequence continues at coordinate 54,327,391 of OZ012669.1, forward strand.
GATTCGTTGAAGAAACCGGGGGTTAGAGTTGCTGTAACTCTAAATACGAGTTTTATTTTTACTTTCCGAATTCATCACTGATGTAAAAGAAGGTATTGTTTTACCGAAAACGTCTTCACGTTTTGTAACTAAGATTGTGGAAATATGCGATAACTTTCCGGGAAAAAAATTACACTAGAAAGAAGGTATTGTTTTCGTAAACAATTTAGGTGGAAACAAATTTACACATAAGCGGCGTCGGGCGCAGGCGCGGAGTAGGCGAGGCGCAGGCGCGACGTCGCACAGGCGATTGTTGTGTCCATATGCAGTGAAGGGGTGGACATTGCACCTTATTTTTACATAGAGGCGGCGTGGAAGAGTTTCGCCTCTTCGCCTACCGTGTCTTAGACACTTAGCCTAAGACACGGTAGGCGAAGAGGCGAAGACGCGGTGCCGGCGTGGCGAGAGGTACGAGGCAAATGCTCGCGCCTCGTTACCTAAGTGGGTATTGCCCCACATGTTTATATAGAGGGGGCTTGAAGCGTCGTGCCTCTCGCAGTGCCGGCGCCGTGTCTTCGCCTCTTCGCCTAAGACACGGTAGGGGAAGGCATAGCTCTTCCACGCCGCCTCTATGTAAACATAAGGTGCAATGTCCACCACTTCACTGTATATGGACATCATAATCGCCTGTGCAACGTCGCGCATGCGCCTCGTCTACACCGCGCCTGCGCCCGACGCCGCTTATGTGTGAATTGGGCCTAACGGAGCATAACTGAAAAAGAAATCAAGTGTCGAATTTAAGCTGATTGCAGCGCTTTTATAAAGATAAATAATGTACTCTTCAGCCGTTATATGAAACGAGAAGTTAGAACCAGAATGCTGAAATGCTACATATTCTCTATCCTATTATACGGAATGGAGGCTTGTACAGTAAAAGTAAATACCTGGAAATTGTTATTAACTTTGCATCTCATAGCCTCAAGTACTTCTATTTACATCTGACAATGTTGCTTGATACATCAAAGTTCTCAAAAGTGTCATTAACTTGGAGTTGTGAAAGAAACGTGATCTGCAACGCTTTAAATTTATTTAGTAATTATTTCTATTATTATAGACAAGTATAAAATATAATTTACTACTAAATATGAGATGATGGCTTATAAAGGGTGTTTCATTTCGAGGTATAGATCTTTGAATTTAAATAAATCACGGAAAAATAATTGTAATGGCCACGAATATGACTTTTTTTGTTAGAAATTTTATGCCATTAATGTTTAAATATGATTTCGTATATGTGGCCGCCGCGGCTGGCGGGTAGATGGCGTAATCTAGAAGTCAACATTAATGGCAGAACATTATCCTTCAAAGAAAATCAAATTCGTGGCCATTAAAATTATTTCTCTGTTTTATTTAAATTCAAAGATCTATACCTCGAAATGAAACACCCTTTATAAGCCATCATCTCATATTTAGTAGTAAATTATATTTTATACTTGTCTATATTTTGTAACTTTTTTGTAACTTTTTTGTAATTTTTATGCAACTTTTAATATTTAACTTTATATATTAGTAATAATATGCACTACTGCCCACTCCACATTTTATATTATTTTAGGTCTGACTCTATTTTCCAATTTAATGTCACTTGTAAGTCTTGTAAATCATTCATTTATTGGAAATAAAGATTATTATTATTATTATATTAATATAAATAATTGCTAAATAAATTTGAACCGTTGAAGATCACGTTTATACCCAAATTGAATACGAAAGTATTGAAATAAGATTTTAAAACCTGGTGCGAGTCCCTGGTGCGAGTTTGAAACTCGGTTCGTGAAAACTATCGCAACTTTCAAGTTGGAATTTAATTTGGGCGTCAATTACGATCACTAAATGGATTCTTGCGAGGGTAAATCGTTCGCCTCGCGAAACTTAATAAAGCCGCCGAGAGTGTGTGTGCGGGGGTGTAGGGGCCGCTCGTCAGCAGATTAAAAACGAAAACAAAGTTTTACGAGCCCCCATGAAATCGCTTATTAACGCCGTTTGAAACAACACGAACCCACGAAAAGAAAACGTGGAAGAAAACATAGAATTTTAATTTATGGTTGGGGTTACGTTTATACTTTTGTTATGGCGTAAATTTATTGAGCTTTGAGCAAAATACTGTTTAATGTAATCGCATATAGTTTACCTAAATTGATAAATAAAATGTTGTTGACTGTGAAATTTATTTTGAAAGAATGTATATATAATACAAATTATACAACTAATCCCCTAGGAGGAAAGTTAGACGCCATCTGGCGGCACCACATCAATTAGAATACACACCCATATTGTAATAACCGTCAACATGTTCATGCCATCAGGATCACCGGGTAGTGCCCTCTATGGAATAATATTCCAATAGAGTGCTTGAGTTATCATTATATATGTTTTACAAAATTGGCTTTATGCTGATATCTCAAGCACTCTATTGGAATATTATGCCATAGAGGGCACTACCCGGTGATCCTGATGGCATGAGCATGTTGACGGTTACCATATTACCTAATTGATGTGGTGCCGCCAGATGGCGTTTAACTTTCCTCCTAGGGGTTTAGTTGTATAATGATTGTTAACTAAGGGCCGGTTCTACAATTGACATTTAACTGGAGAATAAGGTTATTCGTGGAATAAGTTTCACATATTGGCGTTAATATTTCAAACTTATTCCACGAATAGCCTTATTCTCCGGTTAAAAGTCAATTGTAGAACTGGCCCTTAACCAGATGTTGTAGGCCTTCAACACTATCGGCTATGATAGCTGTATCGTCGGTATATATATAATAAACCTTTATTGGTATTAACAATCCTCTACACAGTATGTAATAAACTTAAAAATAAACAGAATTATACATCTTTTAGTATCCTTACAGCAAAATAATATAATATAATAATATAATAACATAATAATGTATCGTCGGTATATCGCACGTTGTTAATTATTTCACCATTTATAACAATCCCACCAATTTCTTCTGCTAACGCTTCCTCAAAGATAAGCTCGCTGTATACATTAAATAATATAATATAATAATATAATATAATAATATACATTAAATAATATACATTAAATAATATAATATAATAATATACATTAAATAATATAATATAATAATATACATTAAATAAGAGAGGCGACAATACACATCCTTGTCAAACCCCGCGATATACTTTAATCTCCTTGTTTAGATCTTTCTTGACTTTGACTTTCGCTGTTTAGTTCTAATAGAGAAAGAATTATAAAAAATCATTTAAGAAATGTGATAATGAAAATTTCGTAGCTTTTGTGTGTAGATAGACCGATATAATGGATCAATAAATTTAATTACCGTACATTTTTTAAAACGAATCAAACAAGTTTAGAATAATTAAAATTATTAATTATTTATAGGCGTCTATATATTAACACACAAATGTCACGCAATACAAACATGTATCAAAATGAACGCCCCTAACGTACAGTAAATTACAAATTAATTATAGCAAGAAGAGGGCGAGTTTATCAAATTCTTCCTGCCGAACAAAAGGAGTTGGAATAATATCAAAGCCAGCCAGCATTCTGGATTTAATATTTAACGAGGACGTTTCCGCTAGCAGCCATTCCATTCGCGTTTATACGAAAACTGGCATTTACGTGACCCCACGCCAACCTTTTCACCTCTTTACATAACAGCGCATTATTATAATAATTGTACAATTCACCTACGTACGAGAAGGAATTTTTGTTATGTTATTTTGAAATACTTTGAATAATTATAAAATAATTGCTTACAAGTCTGTTTATGTATATGAAAAGAACATATTTTAACATTTTTTCCCCAGAAATTGAATGGTTGTGGCGTCTACTACGTGGTAATTCATTTTCAATGAAGGAGATGAATAAAAAACATAGTAGTTTTATTCATTTTCAATGAAGGAGATGAATCAAAAACATAGTAGTTTTATTCATTTTCAATGAAGGAGATGAATAAAAAACATAGTAGTTTTATTCATTTTCAATGAAGGAGATGAATAAAAAACATAGTAGTTTTATTCATTTTCAATGAAGGATATGAATAAAAAACATAGCAGTTTTATTCATTTTCAATTAAGGAGATGAATAAAAGACATAGTAGTTATATTAATTTTCAATTAAAGAGATGAATAAAAAACATAGCAGTTTTATTCATTTTCAATGAAGGAGATGAATAAAAAACATAGTAGTTTTATTTATTTTTAATGAAGGAGATGAATAAAAAACATAGCAGTTTTATTCATTTTGAATGAAGGAGATGAATAAATAACATAGTAGTCCTATTCATTTTCAATTAAGGAGATGAATAAAAAACATAGCAGTTTTATTCATTTTCAATGAAGGAGATGAATAAAAAAAATAGTAGTTTTATTCATTTTAAATGAAGGAGATGAATAAAAAACATAGTAGTTTTACTCATTTTCAATGAAGGAGATGAATAAAAAACATAGCAGTTTTATTCATTTTCAATGAAGGAGATGAATAAAAAACATAGTAGTTTTATTCATTTTCAATGAAGGAGATGAATAAAAAACATAGTAGTTTTACTCATTTTCAATGAAGGAGATGAATAAAAAACATAGCAGTTTTATTCATTTTCAATGAAGGAGATGAATAAAAAACATAGTAGTTTTATTCATTTTCAATGAAGGAGATGAATAAAAAACATAGTAGTTTTATTCATTTTCAATGAAGGAGATGAATAAAAAACATAGCAGTTTTATTCATTTTCAATGAAGGAGATGAATAAAAAACATAGTAGTTTTATTCATTTTCCATGAAGGAGATGAATAAAAAACATAGTAGTTTTATTCATTTTCAATGAAGGAGATGAATAAAAAACATAGCAGTTTTATTCATTTTCAATGAAGGAGATGAATAAAAAACATTGTAGTTTTATTAATTTTCAATGAAGGAGATGAATAAAAAACATAGCAGTTTTATTCATTTTCAGTGAAGGAGATGAATAAAAAACATAGCAGTTTTATCCATTTTCAATGAAGGAGATGAATAAAAAACATAGTAGTTTTATTCATTTTCAATTAAGGAGATGAATAAAAAACATAGTAGTTTTATTCATTTTCAATGAAGGAGATGAATAACAAATATAGTAGTTTTATTCATTTTCAATTAAAGAGATGAAAAAAAACATAGCAGTTTTATTCATTTTCAATGAAGGAGATGAATAAAAAACATTGTAGTTTTATTAATTTTCAATGAAGGAGATGAATAAAAAACATAGCAGTTTTATTCATTTTCAGTGAAGGAGATGAATAAAAAACATAGCAGTTTTATCCATTTTCAATGAAGGAGATGAATAAAAAACATAGTAGTTTTATTCATTTTCAATTAAGGAGATGAATAAAAAACATAGTAGTTTTATTCATTTTCAATGAAGGAGATGAATAACAAATATAGTAGTTTTATTCATTTTCAATTAAAGAGATGAAAAAAAACATAGCAGTTTTATTCATTTTCAATGAAGGAGATGAATAAAAAACATAGTAGTTTTATTCATTTTCAATGAAGGAGATGAATAAAAAACATAGCAGTTTTATTCATTTTCAATGAAGGAGATGAATAAAAAAAATAGTAGTTTTATTAATTTTCAATGAAGGGGATGAATAAAAAACATAGTAGTTTTATTCACTTTCAACGAAGGAGATGAATAAAAAATCATAGTAGTTTTATTCATTTTCAATGAAGGAGATGAATAAAAAACATAGTAGTTTTATTCATTTTCAATGAAGGAGATGAATAAAAAACATAGTAGTTTTATTCATTTTCAATGAAGGAGATGAATAAAAAACATAGTAGTTTTATTCATTTTCAATTAAGGAGATGAATAAAACACATAGTAGTATTATTCATTTTCAACGAAGGAGATGAATAAAAAACATAGTAGTTTTATTCATTTTCAATGAAGGAGATGAATAAAAAACATAGTAGTTTTATTCATTTTCAATGAAGGAGATGAATAAAAAAACAGTAGTTTTATTCATTTTCAACGAAGCAGATAAATAAAAAACATAGTAGTTTTATTCATTTTCAATGAAGGAGATGAATAAAAAACATAGTAGTTCTATTCATTTTCAATGAAGGAGATGAATAAAAAAAACAGTAGTTTTATTCATTTTCAACGAAGCAGATGAATAAAAAACATAGTAGTTTTATTCATTTTCAATGAAGGAGATGAATAAAAAAAACAGTAGTTTTATTCATTTTCAATGAAGGAGATGAATAAAAAACATAGTAGTTGTATTCATTTTCAATGAAGGAGATGAATAAAAAACATAGTAGTTTTATTCATTTTCAATGAAGGAGATGAATAAAAAAAACAGTAGTTTTATTCATTTTCAACGAAGCAGATGAATAAAAAACATAGTAGTTTTATTCATTTTTAATGAAGGAGATTAATAAAAAACATAGTAGTTTTATTCATTTTCAATGAAGGAGATGAATAAAAAACATAGTAGTTTTATTAATTTTCAATGAAGGAGATGAATAAAAAACATAGTAGTTTTATTAATTTTCAATGAAGGAGATGAATAAAAAACATAGTAGTTTTATTCATTTCCAATAAAGGAGATGAATAAAAAACATAATTCATATTCATTTTTAATGAAGGAGATTAATAAAAAACATAGTAGTTTTATTCATTTTCAACGAATGAGATGAATAAAAAACATAGTAGTTTTATTCATCTCCTTCATTTAATTTTATTTCAATTACTTATTAAATTCATAATAACAATTAAGTGATGGTTTACAATGAGTTAACTACATAAAATAAAAACCATACTATTTTAAGAATTTTTATTTTGACACATTTATTTCGAAAATGTGTATTACGCTTTATTATAATAATTGCCTGCCTTACACCAAAATATGGTATTCGATTAAATAAATAAATGAAATATAATAATCCTACAATTTACTTACGTAAGAGCAAGAATTGTTATTGTGAAATAGTTTGAATAATCGTAGTAATCATAATATACTATAATAACCAATCAACATAAAATATAATTATAACATCATAAATAATGAATATTCGCATTTGCAAAGGCCACATTTAAAGTCGTGTTTCAACTATTTTTGAGTTATAATTAAAAGCTATAATAATTAAAGTGGGGAAAGGAGGCCGGTGTGCAAGATGGCTGCCGCGTCAACAAAACATGGCCGCCGTGACGTCACAAGATGGCTGCAGTGTCGACAAAACATGGCCGCCGTGACGTCACAAGATAGCTGCCGTGTTGACAAAACATGGCTGCCGTGACGTCACAAGATGGCTGCCGTGTTGACAAAACATGGCCGCCGTGACGTCACAAGATGGCCGCTTGTTCGCCTTCATAAAATTTGCTAAATATCAATATTTGTAATGGGACAATAATAAATGGACAAAAAAGAAATTCCAAATTATAAATGATTTTCTACTAACGTGGTTATATATAAATTTATGACAATCGACAGGCATATTGTCGATTGTCATAAATTTATTATTTTATTAATACAAATCGACAGGCATATTAAAATCAAGTTAGTTGATTGAGGCACTACAACTCGAGTTAGAGGGATGTGTCTTGATTGTAATTGCAATTGATTTTATATATTGATAACAAAATGGTGTATAATAAAATAAAGACACACTCAAAATTAGAGATTGGGAAAATTAGTAAAATCACACATCGAGAAAGCCCCCAATGAAGCACTAGGCAGAAGGAGGATAGACAAAAACCCAAAGAAACACAACAAACCATGGTACATGCCAGAAGTAAAACAAATGGCAAGAGAAAAACGAGAAGACTATCTGACGTACATAAATAACAGAACGCTAGAAGAGTGGCTACGTTACAGGGATACAAGGAACAGCAGTACAAGCAGAAATACGAAGAATAAAGACCGAATACTGGGAAATCTTCACTGCGGACATGGAACATGATATCTACGGCAGCCAAAAGAAGATATGGGGAATGGTCCGTCGAAGAAAACGCGAAGTCAACGAATGTTTAACAACAAAAACTATTCCGGATGAGGTATGGATAAACCACTTCAAACAAATGTTCGAAGATGATAAGATACGACATCAGGAAGCGCCACCAACGGCAAAAACAACTACCCGCATCAACCAGGAACTGGTAGAAAAATACATCAAGGAGCTAAAAACAGGAAAGCTGCACGTATCGACGAACTGAATAACGAACTGATAAAAGCCACTAAGCGAACAACTGGCTAGCACTTACCAGAAGATGCTAAATGAAACAACCATACCAACTGAAAACGAACGGAAAACGGAAGAAAAGCGTCACTATCCCCACTATCTTCAAAAAGGCGACAAAAAGCAACCAGCAAATTACAGAGGAATAACTCTCCTGAGTGCCGTCATGAAACAATTTACGAACATCATCTGCAACATCATCAATGCATACCCATGCGAGAAGAACAACAGGGCTTCCGAAAAAATCCACAACAGACGCCATATTCGTCATCCGACAAATAGTAGAGAAATCAATAGAATACGAGAAACCAGCTTCATAGATTTAACCAAAGCGTTCGACCGAGTCAGGCTAAATGACATTACAACCATATTGAGACAGGGCAATACCCCAGAAGAAATCGTTAGAACATGAAAACATGAACACCAATACAGCGACCAGACTACTTGTTAACAACAGCTTGTCCAAGGAAGTGCCGATCTGAACAGGAATAAGACATGGGGATTTACTAAGCCCGACACTCCTCAACCTAATTATGGACAATATAATAGTAGACGTAAAAAACGCGGGGCATGGATTCAGAACCAGTAAAGAAGAAATATCAATGCTACAATATGCTGATTGCGACACAGAAGACAAAACACTAGTTGTAGCAAAAGGGCTCACAAGAACCAGTAAAGGAGAAATATCAATACTATGCTACGCAGATGACGCAGTAATCATATCCGAGAACGAGGATGAACTACAGAGGCTACTACATCAATTTTACCTAACTTCGAAACGCTACAACATGCTGATTGCGACACAGAAGACAAATACACTAGTTATAGCAAAAGAGCCCACAAGATGCAAACTAGCCATTAACGACGTAATAATAGAGCAGGTAATGTCCTTTAGGTACCTAGGGGTAGAAATAACCGCTCATCAAGACAGGACGTCGGAGGTAAAGAACCAAACCGATAAAGCATCTAGAATATCCGGGTGTTTAAGGGACATAATATGGAAGAACCCATTCCTGAAACTGGAATCAAAGACCCGAATATATAAATCATGCCTTAGACCAATAATCGCATACGCCGCAGAATCTAGAGCAGACAAAAGCAGAACCAAGAGCATATCCCGAACGGCAGAGATGAGAACGCTCCGAAGTTACACACACTACGTGACAGAATACCCAACCAAGACATAAGACAAATGTGCGACGTACAGGACATAGTAAGGTGGATGAGGCAGAGACGACCAGAATGGAACCAACACATTAACCGAATGAAAGACATCAGAATTGCAAAAATCGCCAGAAACGGAAATCTACACTCTAAAAGATCCCCAGACAGACCACCAAAGAGATGGAGGGATAGCTGGGTGTCGACATCACAAGCAACTCCTTAAAGCTAGAAAAACAGGCTGTAAGCCTATTTTAAGAAGAAGAAGAAGAAGAAGAAGAAGAAGAAGAAGAAGAAGAAGAAGAAAATTACTTATTTGTTAGATTTATAAATGATTTTTATGAGAATTTAAAGATTGTGTATCTCCGTTCTAGACAGACCAAATTTTATAAGGGCGAAGAGGCCATCTTGTGACGTCACGGCGGCCATGTTTTGTCGACCCGGCAGCCATCTTGTGTTTTGCCGCCCTCAGATCATGCAAATTATATTGAAAACAAGAAGCATAACATAATTTTGTTCTATTTTTGTTTTAAATGTCGACTTAAACAAGGCAATATTATATAATAAACAGAAAAGGCATCTCTAGAAAACCTGCTGATCTTTTAGAATAATATGACTCTGTATTCAAATGTTGTATTACTTATAGTATAAGTAATACAACATTTATAAAATAAAATTTGATGTATTAGTTATAGTATAGATATAGAGATACAGAGCCAAATTATTATAAAAGATCGGGTTTTCTAGAGCTGCATTTTCTGTTACAAGAAGCATGCCATCATTTTGTTCTATTTTTGTTTTAAATGTCGACCTAACAAGGCAATATTATCTAATAAACAGAAAAGGCAGCTCTAGAAAACCTGCTAATCTTTTAAAATAATATGATTCTGTATTCAAATGTTGTATTACTTATAGTATAAGTAATACAACATTTGTAAAATAAAATTTGATGTTGTATTAGTTATAGTATAGATATAGAGATACAGAGCCAAATTATTATAAAAGATCGGGTTTTCTAGAGCTGCCTTTTCTGTTACAAGAAGCATGACATAATTTTGTTCTATTTTTGTTTTAAATGTCGACTTAACAAGGCAATATTATCTAATAAACAGAAAAGGCAGCTCTAGAAAACCTGCTGATCTTTTAGAATAATATGACTCTGTTTTCAAATGTTGGATTACTTATAGTATAAGTAATACAACATTTGTAAAATAAAATTTGATGTAGTATAGATATAGAGATACAGAGCCATATTATTAGAAAAGATCAGATCAGGTTTTCTAGAGCTGCCTTTTCTGTTACAAGAAGCATAACATAATTTTGTTTTATTTTTGTTTTAATTGTCGACTTAAACAAGGCAATATTATATAATAAACAGAAAAGCCAGCTCTAGAAAACCTGCTGATCTTTTAGAATAATATGACTCTGTATTCAAATGTTGTATTACTTATAGTATAAGTAATACAACATTTGTAAAATAAAATTTGATGTTGTATTAGTTATAGTATAGATATATAAATACAGAGCCATATTATTATAAAAGATCAGATCAGGTTTTCTAGAGCTGCCTTCTCTGTTTATTAGATAATATTGCCTTGTATAAGTCGACAATTAAAAACAAAAATAGAACAAAATTATGTTCTGCTTCTTTGTTTTCTATATAATTTGCATGATCCTCGTTGTGTATGTGCCTAGGTATATAATTTTGTGCATACAAGTAATGGAAATAATGTATTCGGATAGCAGTCGTGCTAAGAAGCGGTGTCGTAAAATTTTCCGCCTCTCCGGGCAACTTTCTTTTCCCTAGACCGCGCGGGTTTCGTTATTGCCTCGTAAAAACGCTGCGTTTGGTATTTACAGCCGTCCAGTTTTAATTATTGTGAATAAAACCGATGTTTACTAACATGTTTGGAAGTGACGAGTTAAATTGTATTTGGCAGACTAATATTTGTTTATATCGCACACAAATGAATTCGACCCATTCAACTCACACAACTCACTAATGGATACATTACATTTTTACTAATTTTCATATAAATATATGTTAGTAGGTGAAATTCCCCCCGTCACTAGTGAGTAATTATGGTTGTTACTCATGAGGTTGAAGGCTACTAAGTCATTGTAGCAGATAAATAAAACTATTATTGCACTAGTGAGTAATGATGGTTGTTAATCATGAGGTTGAAGGCTACTAAGTCATTGTAGCAGATAAAATTTAAACTATTATTGCACTAGTGAGTAATGATGGTTGAAGGTTACTAAGTCATTGTAACAGATAAATAATACTATTATTGCACTAGTGAGTAATGATGGTTGTTAATCATGAGGTTGAAGGCTACTAAGTCATTGTAGCAGATAAAATTTAGAGTATTATTGCACTAGTGAGTAATGATGGTTGAAGGTTACTAAGTCATTGTAACAGATAAATAAAGCTATTATTGCACTAGTGAGTAATGATGGTTGTTACTCATGAGGTTGAAGGCTACTAAGTCATTGTAGCAGATAAAATTTAAACTATTATTGCACTAGTGAGTAATGATAGTTGTTACTCATGAGGTTGAAGGCTACCAAGTCTTTGTAGCAGATAAATAAAACTATTATTGCACTAGTAAGTAATGATGGTTGTTACTCATGAGGTTGAAGGCACCTAAGTAATTGTAAAGTGATATAAAATAGAATAATAATAAAATATTCCTTTGTATCATAACTTAAACATCTATTTACTACACTATTGTATAATCTATGATCTAGTTTTTGTTTTGGTTTTACATTCACATATAATACTATAGATATAAGTGTCTATTCAATCGACATTAGTCCGGTGATTGGCAATGCCGATATTATGTTTTCTTTTAACAACATTTTTTCAGCTGATAGTGGTTTGATTTAATCATACAGTATTATTATTATTATATCCAGGTCGGATTTATTATTATATCCAGGTCAGATTAATAAAATTAAATACCACAATAGACCCTATAACAATAAAAATCCTTAATTAATTTAAAATATCTCGTTTCCACCTCACTAACTTCCAATTGTAATCCACACAAAACCCTGGCATCGCTTAAAAACAAATTATCAATAGCAACTATCGACCACAAAACAGCCATATGACTCACTCCGTATACTAACATATACAAATGAGCCATTATTACACTCCCGACATTTTCAATAAATAATCACAACCGCGCGTTTACCTCCCTCTCTCGCTCTAGTCCTGCGTCTCTATCTCTGTTCACGCAGCGCGTTCGTTTGCATTTTCTCGGGCACAATGGTTAATAATAACTTTCTCGCGGCTGTGCAATTACACGATAATTTATTCCACCCAAATAGGTCAATATAAATCATTTAGTGTTTTTTTGCTATTATCGGTAAAACGGTGACTTGGAAATAGTTGGTAGCTATTAATAAATAATGGCTAATCACTGTTTTGTGGTACATTACAACGTTTAACAATCATTTATTAATGCACAAAAAATAAACCGTATTAAATTCGTGTGATTGTTTTTATTGTCAATTAATCGGTTTATGAGATAAGTAATTAAAATTAAAGAGATTTCACGAATGAATTGCGAGTAGTGAAGGGCATTTATGTGATTTAATCTTTTAAATATTATAGATATTAAAAAAATAAACCTAAATACATAAAGGATATTAAAGACATTAATAAATTTAAAAAAACATTACACATGAAATCAAACAAATGAAAGAACAATAAACGGAAACAGACATCGCAAAAATCTGGTTTATTTCGTCTATTTTGGGCATAAAACGTAACGAAAATTGATTTTTTTTGCTGAATGGTTCACGACAATAATACCTTCCTTCCGGTGTAATTTTTCCCCCGAAAAGTTATCTCATATTTCCACAATCTTAGTTTGAAAACGTGAACACGTTTTTGGTAAACTAATACCTTCTTTTACATCAGTGATGTATTGGGCAAGTAAAAATATATAATAGTAAATGGGCATAGTTTTTTTGGTCAGATTTTGCAACTATAACATAAATTAATTCAATATGACATATACTTAATACAAACATCTATTATTAAACTCATTTAATCCTTCCGACATTTTTTTTCTCTATATACCGTAATAAATCTTTGGGGGCTTTGTCGAGCAGCTGCGACAAAAGGGGTGCATTTTTATGGCCGCGTGTGCGCGTAATGCAATATAATACAAAGGTGGTAATTTTTTTTTTAGGGGGCTAAACTCACCTCGCCGTGATCCATCCGGCCCTCGGGCGTGTTCTCCGGTAAAAAGTAAAGCCGTAAACTGGCGAGCACTTGTTCACTATTCTTATCAACCCACAAGAGCTGTAATTCACCTATGCACACTAGATCCGAGTCCATCCACAGTTTCACAAAAAAGAACTCACTTAAGGTCACTATGCGCTTTTCGCCGTTCTTGGTGAAGCGGAACGCCTTGTAGAAGGTGTACGGCCCGTGGTGGCCGCATGGACCACCCATCAACTGGAACAAAACAAGACTATCAAAATACAAATCTAAAGATATTTTACATAAGTATATACAATAAAAGTGGAAATAACTATTAAGATGCCCAAATAATTTTAAAAAAAAATAATTTAAGTTTATATAACTAATCTAAAGATATTTTTCCAAATATGCAAAAAAGTGCAAATATAACCAAAAAATTAACGCGCGGTTTCTCCAACGAATCTTAACTAGTTTAAGACCGTCTTAATAATAATAATAACACGGTCTTAGGCGTTGCACCAAAGAAAAATCGGATCTTAAAACGATAAGACGGTCTTACATTGTAAGAAAAAATTTAAGACGTGGTTATATATAAAACGAATTTATATAAGACGAGTTTATATGAGACGAGCCCTAAAATTCGTTGGAGAAACCGGGCGTAGGATGCCAAATAAAAATCATAACTTTAAACTATATCGTTCCAAAATGTACAATCTCTACCACGAGTAAATAATGATTCAGTTGTAACTGACAGTCAACCTGAAAATCTTGCTGTACTATCGATCAACGCAGAATAGAACAAATCAAATCTAATTCAACTTGAACGCTCCAAGTCGGTTCAAGTGCGGTTCAAGCGATTCTAAACTCAATTTTTTGTTGTTGATGGTACAACGCAATTTTAAGGTGAATTACACCTCTTATAGATAGAGTGACAGTTCAACTGAACCGCTGCTAGACACAATTTGGTACAACCAATGCTAGACGTGAAATTCACGATGCTTGGCTCGAAATATCCCAGGCAGATATTGTTAACCTGATTTCTAGCATGCCGTAACGTGTTGCGAGTGCCTTGAAAATCTACTACTAGACGTTATTGGTTGTTATTAATTTGTTTTTGGTTGTTATTAGTTTGTTTTTAGTTGTTATTAGTTATCTTTTAGTTTATTTTTGGTTGTTATTAGTTTGTTTTTGGTTGTTATTAGTTTGTTTTTGTATTTGTTCATTGATTTTTTGATCGACTATATATTGTTGTTTTAATTTTGTATCCTCATTTTACCACTCCCCACTTTCTTTTTTCATTCCATTTTATATCTAGCTTACTTAGCTCTCATTTCTTGCTAGCGTTTGCATAATAATAGATGCGTGTATAATATTTACGATATCTCTAAACTAATAATTAATTTCGTGCGTGCAGCTGCAAAATGGCTGAATGTTAAACAGCAGAAAACGCAGTGATTGTTGGCCGCTGTTATTATTAAATGTTGCCATCGTTCAGTTTTATAGCAGCGTAAAACTGCGCACTGGCTAAATTATTATCCTCCCATAAATTTGAGCGCAAACACAACAAAACGCCCGTACAAATAAGCATGCAACTTACAGAAGGAGTTGGTGATTGTTGTAGTGTCATTGTTTTGCGTTGATCTAATTCAAATTATTTAGTAAACATACAAATTTATGTAGAGGGAAGAGTCGGCGAATGGATAGTATTGAAACTCATTTTCTAATTAAACTCCCTAAAGTCCTGCTTTCGTAAAAAGGTGCCCATTTGTGACGTCATTTATATAGCATTTTTTTGATCAACTGATTGCATTAAAATTACACGATTACTACAATAATGCGTAATTATAATAATATAATCCCGCAGGGGTATCTACGCTACAATTATGTAGATAACGGGCCTAGGCTTAACGAACCCGCGGACTCTAGTAAAGGTCGTTTTATACAAGACAATTTCTTAGCTCAAAAGTTGTTCAAGAAATGAATTCATATATCCTCCTCCCATACAATTTGTCCTTGACAAATAGAACGCGTTATATTTTTCCATTCGATCTACCATCCAATTCAGTATTTCAAATAATTTGCTGTATGATACAAGACAATTTACATTGTCTCGTATCTTGACTAACTTTTGAGTCAAGAAATTGTCTTGTCTAAAACGACCTTTACGAGATATAGGCGGCTGAAATAGAACACCCGAAGATGTCAAATAGACACAACAGCATTCATGAATTGGAGATGGACAACATCCAAAATTACTGACTCAAAGCATTCCCTTGCATATGTACAGAACTATATAGCTGATTTAATAAAATAATGAACCCTCAGCACGTACCACAATATCTCTTACAAGCCAACATCTTTCTTGTCTATAAGAAAGTAAGTAAAGTAGAACCAACAAATTATAGACCAATAATATGCCTATATAAGGTTATGACATCAGTGCTATATGCAAAAAATATACACCCATTGTGTTGACAACAAACTGATATACAACGAACAAAAATGATATATTGGAGGTAGTAAAGCCTGCAAGGAACAATTAGTAAAAGATACAGTAATTGTACAACATGCACTAAAGAAAAAGAGATAGGTCTTAGGCGAGGTTGTATAAAGACGAGGTAACTATAACCCGTGGCTCTATAGTTAGATGTTGCATATATTGCTTATAACTTTCTATTACATAGTCTAGGTACACGAGACTATGTAATAGATAGTTATAAGCAATATATGCAACATATTACATCTGTTACCCATTGTTCCTTGCAGCCTTTACTACTGTTTATATATGGTAACATCGCATTATGTGTCAAAGTTATCACAAGTGAAGTTAGAATCACGGATTGAAAATTAACTCGAGAGTTATCTGCTTTATACAACCGAGCCTTAATCTCCTAAGGTATTTTCCTTGGGCTGTGAAATTGACAAACATATTACGTCTGTTACCAATTGTTCCTTGCAGCCTTTACTACTGTTTATATATGGCTACGTCGCATTATGTGTCAAAGTTATCAAAAGATAGGTTAGAATCACGGACTGGAAATTAATTCGAGAGTTATCTGCTTTATACAATCCAGCCTTCATCTCCTAAAGTATTTTCCTTAGGCTGTGAAATTGACAAACATATTACATCTGTTGCCAATTGTTCCTTGCAGCCTTTACTACTGTTTATATATGGCAACATCGCATTATGTGTCAAAGTTATCAAAAGTGAGGTTAGAATCACGGATTGGAAATTAACTCGAGAGTTATCTGCTTTATACAACCGAGCCTTAATCTCCTAAAGTATTTTCCTTAGGCTGTGAAATTGACAAACATATTACATCTGTTACCAATTGTTCCTTGCAGCCTTTACTACTGTTTATATATGGCAACATCGCATTATGTGTCGAAGTTATCACAAGTGAGGTTAGAATCACGGATTGGAAATTAACTCGAGTGTTATCTGCTTTATACAACCGAGCCTTAATCTCCTAAAGTATTTTCCTTATGCTGTTAAATTAACAAACTATGAATATTAACATTCACATCAATCTTGCTTTTATTTTAATATTATTTATTTGTCATTTTCAAGGACTAGAACGACTAGAAGAACTAGAAAGGATAATTTGGCAACTAAAAGTATAGCGAAATTATGATTGATTCTGCAAGAAATGGATTGAAATTTCAAATAAAAAATGATACAACTAACCTCCTAGGAGGAAAATTAAACGCCATCTGGCGGCACCATATCAATTAGCAATGCACACCCATATGGTAAGAAATATGTTTGTATGTTTCTGATAAAAGAAAATATTACATAGTGTTACATAGATTACAATAAGGCCTTCGATTTTCTGCCACACGACTGGCTGATAAGGTGCTAGAATATACAAAATCCATCCAGAATTAAGAACAGTCCTAAGCTCATTAAGGAGAAAACAAATACACATGCAAGAAGAAAATCTAGGCGTGGTGAACATAAACAGAGGCACCTTCATAGATTACAATAAGGCCTTCGATTTTCTGCCACACGACTGGCTGATAAGGTGCTAGAATATACAAAATGCATCCAAAATTAAGAACAGTCCTGAGCTCATTAACGAGAACACAAATACACATAGAAGAAGAAAAGCTAGGCGTGGTGAACATAAACAGAGGCACCTTCCAAAGTGATTCATTGAGCTCGATATGGTTTATTCTTGCTCGCAATTCAATATCTTGCATACTAAATAAAACAACGTATGGATTCCGCCTCTCACTCTCAGAGAAGATATAAGATCATCTTTTATTTATGAATGATATTAATATCTATACGGAAAGCAAAACACAAATGCAGTCACTCATAAAAGCTACTCACATGTTCAGTAGCAACATTCGTATGGAATTCGGTATAGATTAGTGTGCTACAGTAACTATATAGAAAGATAAAGTCATCACCGAAGACATAACTGAAGAAATAAAGTCATTACCCCTAGAACAGACATATAAATGTCTTGGCATATCACAACACCGGTCAGTAAATAACACAAACTTAAAGAAAAATACAGATACCGTCTAACGAAACTACTCTATACAAATTTAACTGCAATTAATGACCAGCCTATACCGCCATGCGGTATTTTTAAAGTGTTACCAAACTTTACCTCAGGTCAGAGCTATGATTAACTTTCTCGGGATCCACAACTTTCTTTTCAGGATTATTTATTTCACTTCAGGATTATCTCAATTCAAGCCAGTCACACTGCAACGAGCCACAGTCTACGAACCCATCCACAGAACCTGACTTCCAGTCGCTGGATTACAGAAGTGCGCCATGCTCCCAGTAGGCGGTACCAACACTCGTATATTCTTTTTGGGATTCTCAAGTACTCTGACAGAGATCTTCTAGACTCACTCGAAGACTATTAATAAAATTCAGAACATACCACCAAAAATAAGCAGTAGAGAAAGTCATCTCTCTAAAAAGGGGCCTTCTGAACATTTACAAAATACGTAGGAACCAATAATGCACACTTAGAGACTAGTTTCTAGGTCTGCTAATCTAATCTGCACTCTGACTCCAAAACAAGTGAAGTTAGATTAATTCAGTTTGAAAATTCAGATTTCATATTTAATTCTCTTCTAAAAACTGTTATTTTGATAGATGCTATCAATTTATAAATAGAAATACAAGACATTTTTCATGACCATGTTGTTTAGTTGTATTGTAATGAAATGTGTGGACTTCAAGCTACTATAGCTGCAAAACTAGTGAAGTCAGATTATGTTTTTATTGTGAAGTTAGATTTCTTATTTAATTTTCTTCAAACAACTGTTATTTAGATGAAAATTTTTCAAATTATTAAGCATATTATAAGACATTTTCGAATGAACCTGTTTTTTTGATACAAAATGTCTATGAAATCAAGCCATACTGGCTACAAAACAAGTGCAGTTAGATTAATTCAGTTTGGAAATTCAGATTTCATATTTAATTCTCTTCTAAAAACTGTTATTTTGATAAATGCTATCAATTTATAAATAGAAATACAAGACTTTTTTAATGACTATGTTATTTGCTATGTAATGAAATGCGCGGACTTCAAGATAATATCGTTGCAAAGCTAGTGAAGTCAGAATATGTTTCTATTGCGAATTTAGATTTCTTATTTAATTTTCTTCATACAACTTTCATTTAGATGAAAAATGTTCAAATTATTAAGCACACTATAAGACATTTTTGAATGAACCTGTTTTTTGATACAAAATCTCTATGAAGTCAAGCCATTCTGACTACAAGACAAAAGATTAATTCAGTTTGAAAATTCAGATTTCAGTTTCAATTCTATTCTAAAAACTGTTATTTTGTCATTTTATAAATAGAAATACAACACATTTTTCATGACCATGTTGTTTATTTGCTATGTAATGAAATGCGTGTACCTCAAGCGGCTATAGCTGCAAAATTAGTGAAGTCAGATTATGTTTTTATTATGAAGTTAGATTTCTTATTTAATTTTCTTCATACAACTGTTATTTAGATGAAAAATGTTCAAATTATTAAGCATATTAAAAGATATTTTCGAATGAACCTGTTACTTGATACAAAATGTCTATGAAGTTAAGCCATTCTAGCTCCAAAACAAGTGAAGTTAGATTAGAGATTAGATTCAGATTTCATATTGGTCTAATTTTCGCGAATCACCTTACACAGTTTATCAGTGATTTTCTGTGAAAATAAAGTAAATAATAAGACCTTTATTTGGCATATCAGGCCAACCCTTCCCTTTACAAATTCCAGCCGCAAAAAAAAACAATACTTTCACAGAAAGAACTAAAAAAATAAATAAAAAAAGAATACAAATTAACATTTTCTACCCACTAAAATCAACTAAACCACCTCTGCCCTCGCCAATTTCCTTTCCCACGTCAGCCTCCTGAAGATTTTCACGCCTTTCCCATCCTCTCCTAACGATTTGTTCAGCTTTCTGCACTCTCCCACCCATTCTGCTTTCACTCCCTCACATTCTTTGCTAAGGTGCCACCACGTGTCACTCCCCTTCCTACACAATGCACACACGGTGTACCCCAGCCCCATCCACACTTTTCTTCCTCGCTCTTCTGACCCACAGTAGCTCGGGAGTTTCCCCTGCACTTGCCACTCTACGTAGCCAGGGTTGTATGAGCTCTCAACCATTCTCACTTGCCTTTCTTGCCTCAATATCCCTCAATCTCTCCCTTATCTCAGTTCCTAGGCTACCCCTTTCTCTCAGCTTCTCCTCTACACACACCTCAGACATACCCACTCTTTCATACATCCTTTCTCTATCCTTCCTCCATCTACTCTCTGTTCTACTCTTACACCTCATCCATACCTCCCGTACCAGTCTTTCCTCGCCCAAATCCTGCAATCTTTCCTCTAACTTCACAACCCTCACACACAACTCCCACCACATACTCATACGACTTGTCTCCTGCAACAGCACTGCTCTCGGTGTCGACCTTTTGAGCCCTAGCAGATTCTTCAGAAACCAACCTTGCTCCCTTTCTATTACCTCCCATTCACGCAATCCCCACACTTCCACTCCATACAACAATATAGGTTTTACACACGCATCCCAGATCATGCACGCCATTACGAGGTTACCACCCCACAAGCTCCCCCATTTTCTGCACGCAATTCCCCAAGCCATTCTTGCTTTCGCCTGCATACACTCCACATGCATCCTAAGCCCTCCTCCACAGTCAAACCAAAAGCCCAAATATTTAAAGCCATTCACTCTCTGAATCAGCCTTTCCTTACATTTCAGCCCTTCGCCCTTACCCCTCCTGCCCCTATTCCTAAACAACATCCATTTGGTCTTTTCCACATTCACCACTAGCCCCCCTCTTATCCAAATACCTACCCATTCTTTCCAACATCTCTTGCATCTCTTCCACTCTCTTGGCCACCAGCACCACGTCATCTGCATACGCCAACATTCACACCTTGGATCTACCCACCACGACCCCTTCTGCCTGTCCTCTCCTCAGCACCTCTTCCAACTCGCTCGTGTACAGATTAAACAGGAAGGGGCTCAGCGGGCCCTGCCT
The DNA here is from genome assembly GCA_963942505.1 of Lordithon lunulatus. Lineage (NCBI taxonomy): Eukaryota > Metazoa > Arthropoda > Insecta > Coleoptera > Staphylinidae > Lordithon > Lordithon lunulatus. Next base: position 54,348,573 of record OZ012669.1, read on the forward strand.
TACTCCCACATTCACCTTAAATTTCTTAGATATTTCTCCATTCACTCTTGCTTTCGCCCATGTCTCTTTATACATCCTTCTCACCCACTCCACTCCTTCCTCTTCCATAGCCAATCTATCCATACATTCCACCAGTTTCCCCCTAGGAACTGAATTATACGCCGCTTTTAAATCCACAAACACCGCATACACTCTCCCTTTGCATTCCAGCGCTTCCTCCACCATTCTCGCCAGCGTGAAAATCTGCTCCCTCGTCCCTCTTCCCCTTCTGAACCCACCCTGGCATTCCGGCAGCAGCCCCTTTTGCTCTACTTCCCTATCCATTCTATTTTTCACCATAGTTATCATCAATTTATAACCGGGACTCATAATGGTGATCCCCCTATAGTTTTTTAATAAAGTAAATACCGGGTAATTAAAATGCTCTGAGTATCTCCATTCTCCACGGAAAAGCCAGCCGTGAGTCTTCTAATAGAGATAAAGATGGACGTTTTTTTTGTAACTATTTATTTATATTTTTATGTATGCTAAAAGAAGATTGTATTCTATAAATTTAAAAAAAACAGATTGATCAAAGTATAGTAACAAATAATTCCCTTCAATTAATTTACGTTAGTCATCGTGAGAATATTTGAATTTGAACCAAAAAGAGTTTTAAAATTAAACATCTGTAGGTCGCACTGCTGTGATTCTGCTGAGTTGTGATTGTCTTTTGTACCGGTTTCGGTTTAAATAGAAACGCGTCGTCGCTCCATTGTGAAATCGGCGTTTCGTTTTGTTTCAAGCTTTATTTCACGCAGCTCGTTTATAAATAAGTCGCCTATTCACAGATTTAATTGTGATATAGTTTCAATAACAAAGAGTTTTTCTACATTCATGAGTAGAGCATTCAATTAATTATTTTTTTTATTAGAATGATATCAGCCTGTGAGAATGAAACTGGTAGTGTCACATTTGAATTGTTTTGAAAAGGAGAAGATTTTAAATTTGGTATTTGTGTATATCAACGTGCGCAGTTACAGATTTGAAGTCAGTTTATTCATAAATAAAAATGTAATTGCGTACGTTGATTTACATAAATACCAAATGCATATGGTATTTATGTAAATCAACAATAATCACTTTTAAGAATTTTATATCTTTATTTTTTTGTGCCTAATTTTGAACCAAGAGCGTTTACAGGACGACATGTTTAAGAAACACTTTTTGTTTTAATTTTTATTATCACTACATGTAAGTCGAAAATATCAAATAACTACCGATTGTTTCAGGTTATGTCATTTTGTATTTTGTATTTATTTGTATACATTTTATATTTTGTACTTTGTATTTATTTTGTATTTTTATTTTTTTTATTTTTGCAAGTTTAATTTTTAAATCAAATACAGAAGATAAAATATCTAAATAAACTCCACGTATTTACAAACAGTCATAAGAAATCATCTCATCTAAAAAAATAATGTTGTTTTTTTTTTATTTAGTCATCAAAATAAAATCATTCACCGCTTACTCACCAGCCAATTTTTAAACAACGCTGTTATCGCGTCGAAACAATAACTCGTATGCAAATTGCAAACATGGCCGCTGATAAACAACCAATTACGTGATAAGCGGCCACGATTTTAATTAATTACACAATAAAAACTATTTCCTTGGAACAAATTGAATTTTATAACGCCGGTGTTTGAATAGCTGTTTGCAGTTGGCGCAATGGCGTATTAAAATAATCACCGTCAATAATAAACCCATTTCAAATTCAATTCCGCTCGAGCGGTGCACGAAAATAAAACCTCACCCAAGGGCGAGATGTTAAGAGGACTACAGTGGGGGGGTTTTAGTCTCAAACATCGATATAATTAATATTTCATCTAGTTATTATATAATATGATAGATATAGATGGAAATACATTTTAATTTGTTGAGTACTTGTAATTCCCGGGCAACCATAATAATTATATTTACTTATAGAATGTGGTCAATATAAATAGTAATTCGTACTATTTATGAATGCCTTATATTATTTGTATGGGCGATACATGCTGGCAGAACTTCACTGAGCTAGATTAAATAGTAACAACTAACAATTTTAACTAAATAGCTAAATAATAAATAAATACAAAAATAAGTTCAGTAATAGTAATTTATTTAATTAGCCCGACGGGAGCTATTTTAAATTTATTCTAGCTAAACAAACAGTAGTAGTTACATGAATTACAGAGCAGCCTCCAACTTTTATTATATAAATTATGCACGATGCCACGCAAGCACTAATTAGCGTCATTATTCAATAAAATGAAATGAAACTCAGTCATTGTATTTGTTTTGCATCGCCCGTTTCACACAACGCCATTAAAATGCACTTGTTATTGATTTTACGATCGGGAAGTTCATGTCGCAACAGAGAGTGAGAGAGACATACAAATACAGGCCAAAACCAAACAGTATCAGGTCGCATGGAAATTAAAATCCACTTTAATATCAATAATCATTTCGATATTAATTATTATGGTTGCCCGGGAATTACAACTACTCAACAAATTAAAATGTATTTCTATCTATATCTATCATATTATATAATAAACTAGATGAATCGTCCATCGACGGAGGATGACTATTTATTACAAAAAAGACTTACTATTACTAAACTTATTACACTTTTCAAGACTCTCTTATATAAATATAATTAAATATAAATGGCGCAATTTTTACGATTGACATAATTGAGTCAACCCAAACGATTTTAAAAAAGCGAATTCGTAACTTTTCAAAACGACATTAGGTGGCCGCATGTCGTTTTGCAAAGTTACGAATTCACTTTTGAAAGCTTTTTGAAGTCTTGCACTGGATGGTCATTTCACTAATTTAATTAAAATATATTTATGCATGCTTTCGTTTAATTTGTTACACGCATATGCTAATTATAGCATTAAAAATGCTAAACAAAAAACTATTAAAACATGTTTTGAAAAAAAAAATTAATTGTTAAAGCATATTATTCTACCCATGATTGTACAGGTCTCTTAAATTCAAATAAAAGACCAAATATTATTATAAAAACAAAAGCATTACGGCTGTAAAGACGAAGAAGTGAATAAAAATACCATACAAATTGTCCTATCAAAATTAATTTGAGCCCGTTCGATAGAAATTTCAAATCAAAAATTTTAATAGAATTTTACCCTATAATAAAATGCAAACCCGTCACATGAAAAAAATGCCAAAACTACCCCCGTTTGTTTCAAAAATAATTACGATTAGGAATATTAGATTATGAGAAAGTGAAATCGTGAAATCTAAAATGTAACAAATTGTAGATAACATTAAACCGATATGACAAACAATTTATGAAAAATGCCAGAATTCTCGAATCGAAATCAGAATACTTTTTAATTGCTTTAATTTTTATTATTATTACTTGTATGGGAAAGTAATGTGCACTGTCCATATCCAATTTTTTATTTGCATATTAAATTTTGTATAGAAATTGGTCAGTTTTGTTCTTGTTTTAAATACATTATATTATTCTCGCAGGTTTGTGTGTCTATAAATCGCTATTTTATCAATTCTATTGATTTAATTATATTTATTTACTAGGTGAAGTTGGAAGATAATTTCATATTCTTTAAGATAATTGACAGGTGTGTGTGTCTATTAATAATTATTAATATTGAGTCAATTCTATTGATTTAATTATATTTATTTACTAGGTGAACTTAGAAGATAATTTCATATTCTTTAAGATAATTGACAGGTTTGTGTGTCTATAAATCATTATTAATATTGAGTCAATTCTATTGATTTAATTATATTTATTTACTAGGTGAAGTTGGAAGATAATTTCATATTCTTTAAGATAATTGACAGGTGTGTGTGTGTGTCTATAAATCATTATTAATATTGAGTCAATTCTATTGATTTAATTATATTTATTTTTTAGGTGAAGTTGGGAAATAATTTCATATTCTTTAAGATAATTGACAGGTTTGTGTCTAAAAATATAACAAATTGTAGATAACATTAAACCGATATGACAACCATTATTAATATTGAGTCAATTCTAATGATTTAATTGTCTTTATTTACTAGGTGAAGTTGGAAGATAATTTCATATTCTTTAAGATAATTAAGAAAATAGTTCAAGTTTTATCGCATAATGCCAGTGGCTAGATTGGCAAATCCATCGACATATCTATGAGGAAATTTCATGTTTTTGATCCACCAAATCGAAGATAATTTCATATTCTTTAACACCTAACTGCCCGTTGTCATATTAGTAACAACATACGTGAATTTCTGCATGCCAATTAAAATTTAAAAAAATAAAATTAAAATTACTGCCTAAGGCCGATATATTTTACTGAAGTTAGGATATATTTATATATTATTAATTAAATAGAGATACGCTTATTTTGGCATCTTTTGCCTCCAAAACAATATTTTTGTAAATTTTAAGGCATTTAGGCATATTTCGCTTTCTTTGTTTCATATATTGTTCTTTTACTCTCTTGTACCTTTTAAGTTATAATGAAAGTATCGTAATCAAAAAATTTTCTATTTTGAGGGTATATTATATACATTTAGGTCCTGATTTAAAAAATATATGGTGTGGGCACCACACGACTTTCCAAATTACATTGACATTTTTGACACTTATAACATTTTTGATATTTTCTACAATATTTAAAACTACATTGACAATATTTAACGATATATGACTAAATTTGACAATATTGGTCAATATTTGACTATATTTGACTATATATGACAATATTTGATTATAGTTGACTATATTTGACTATGTTTGATTATATTTGACAATATTTGACTATGTTTGATTATATTTGAGAATATTTGACTATGTTTGATTATATTTGACAATATTTGACAATATCTGAGTATATTTGACAATATTTGAGTATATTTGACAATGTTTTTTTTCTATATTTGACTATATATGACTATAATTAACTATATTTGACTGTATTCGACAATATTTGACTATGTTTGATTATATTTGACAATGTTCTTTTTATATTTGACTATATATGACTATAATTAACTATATTTGACTGTATTTGACAATATTTGACTATATGTGACTATAATTAACTATATTTGACTATATTTGACAATATTTGAGTATGTTTCATTATATTTGACAATATTTGACAATATTTGAGTATATTTGACAATGTTTTCTTCTATATTTGACTATATATGACTATAATTAACTATATTTAACTATATATTTGACTATGTTTGATTATATTTGACTATATTTGACAATGTTTTTCTATATTTGACAATGATTTTCTATATTCGACTATATATTTTACTATATTAGACAATATTTGACTATGTTTGATTATATTTGAGAATATTTGACTATATTTGACAATGTTTTTTTTTATATTTGACTATATATGACTATAATTAACTATATTTGACTGTATTTGACAATATTTGACTATATGTGACTATAATTAACTATATTTGACTATATTTGACAATATTTGACAATATTTGAGTATATTTGACAATGTTTTCTTCTATATTTGACTATATATGACTATAATTAACTATATTTAACTATATATTTGACTATGTTTGATTATATTTGACTATATTTGACAATGTTTTTCTATATTTGACAATGATTTTCTATATTCGACTATATACTTTACTATATTAGACAATATTTGACTATGTTTGATTATATTTGAGAATATTTGACTATATTTGACAATGTTTTTCTATATTTGAGTATATGTGACTATATATTTGACAATATTTGACTATGTTTTTCTATATTTGACTATATGTGACTATATGTGACTATAATTAACTATATTTGATTATATATTTGACTATATTTGAGAATATTTGACTATGTTTGATTATATTTGACAATAGTTGACTATATTTGACTATGTTTGATTATATTTGACAATATTTGAGAATATTTGACAAAGTTTTTTTCTATATTTGACTATATATGACAATAATTAACTATATTTGACAATATTTGACTATGTTTGATTATATTTGACTAAATTTGACAATGTTTTTCTATATTTGACTATATGTGACTATATTTGACTATATATTTGCCTATATTTGACAATATTTGACTATGTTTCATTATATTTGACAATATTTGACTATATTTGACTATGTTTGATTATATTTGACAATATTTGACTATATGTGACAATGTTTTTTTTTATATTTGACTATATATGACTATAATTAACTATATTTAACTATATATTTGACTATATTTGATTATATTTGACTATATTTGACAATGTTTTTCTATATTTGACTATATGTGACTATATTTGACTATATATTTGCCTATATTTGACAATATTTGACTATGTTTCATTATATTTGACAATATTTGACTATATTTGACTATGTTTGATTATATTTGACAATATTTGAGTATATTTGACAATGTTTTTTTTCTATATTTGACTATATATGACTATAATTAACTATATTTAACTATATATTTGACTATGTTTGATTATATTTGACTATATTTGACAATGTTTTTCTATATTTGACTATATGTGACTATATTTGACTATATATTTGCCTATATTTGACAATATTTAACTATGTTTCATTATATTTGACAATATTTGACTATATTTGACTATGTTTGATTATATTTGACAATATCTGAGTATATTTGACAATGTTTTTTTTCTATATTTGACTATATATGACTATATTTAACTATATATTTGACTATGTTTGATTATAATTGACTATATTTGACAATGGTTTTCTATATTTGACTATATGTGACTATATTTGACTATATATTTACCTATATTTGACAATATTTGACTATGTTTCATTATATTTGACTATATTTGACTAAATTTGACAATGTTTTTCTATATTTGACTATATGTGACTATATTTGACTATATATTTGCCTATATTTGACAATATTTGACTATATTTGACAATGTTTTTCTATATTCGACTATATATTTTACTATATTAGACAATATTTGACTATGTTTGATTATATTTGAGAATATTTGACTATATTTGACAATGTTTTTCTATATTTGACTATATGTGACTATATATTTGACAATATTTGACTATGTTTGACTATGTTTGATTATATTTGACAATGTTTTTCTATATTTGACTATATGTGACTATAATTAACTATATTTGATTATATATTTGACTATATTTGAGAATATTTGACTAAATTTGACAATGTTTTTCTATATTTGACTATATGTGACAATATATTTGCCTATATTTGACTATATCTGATTATATTTGACAATATTTGACTATATTTGACAATGTTTTTCTATATTCGACTATATACTTGACTATATTTGACAATATTTGAGAATATTTGACTATATTTGACAATGTTTTTCTATATTTGACTATATGTGACTATAATTAACTATATTTGACAATATTTGACTATATGTGACTATAATTAACTATATTTCACAATATTTTACTATGTTTGATTATATTTGACAATGCTTTTCTATATTTGACTATATGTAACTATAATTAACTATGTTTAACTATATATTTGACTATATTTGTCTTTTTGCTTCATTTTCATTCACTTGTCCGTAATTAAATTTTAAACTATAAATAAAATTAAACTATTAGACAACCCACTGTTGGTTTTGCGCGCATATTTGTGTTGGCGTTACTAGGATCCATTGGCGGGAAAGTGGCATTTTCTAAAAAAACGATTTTATCAAGATATTTCCTGTGTTTGTGGACCGATTTTGCTCAAAAGCTTACGGGATCACCCCAACTCGGTTTCCCAGCCGATTTGCAAATATGGTCGCGAACCATTCAGCCGTTTTTAGATCACAGACAAATTAGACATATTATATATCCATAGACATCGCAAATTCGGGTTTATTTCAACAATTTTAGGCATAAAACGTAAAGAAAATTAGTTTTTTCTTTCTATATTGTTCACAATACCTTTCTTATACAGTAGTTTTTTTTTCAGGAAAGTTATCGCATATTTCGACACTTCTAGTTAGAAACCCTGAAGTCCTTTTCGTTCTAAAACAATAGCACTGCTGTATAAGGAAGGATACAGCCACTGCTGTATATGGAAGGATACAGCAGTGCTATATTCGGAAAGTAAATAATGTGGTTTTATAATGACATCTGTGTTTATGGACGCATGCCTTTTCTACAGCATAAACGCGTGAAATAACTGTTACCAGAATTTAGGCTTGTACTGTAAACACAAAAATACCAGTGATTTTTGAGATTGAATGCATTTCCGAATCACTTTTCCAAAATATCTACCAAAAAGATCGGTTTAATTCGCTTCAATTTAGATCGATTAGTTTAAATCTGATCGAGTCGGTTTGATTATTATTTCATTTCGTTTAATTCTCTCATCATCTCTCTTTCTTTTATTCTGACATTTTCACATTTGCCCCTTTTCGCAAATTCTAGCATTTTCGCATTTTCATATGCTGTAGAATAATGTATGCGATAATAAATTTTAATTATCAACTTTCATTCTCTGAGAACCGATTTTGCTGAAATTTTCGCGGGTGATCAGAGCTCACTTTCACAGCGCGGTACGTTTTCCTGGACTTTTGTTCACAGACGTATATAAAGACATAATCAAACATAGTCAAATATTGTCAAATATAGATAGTTTATATGTGTCAACCAATACATTGCATTCATAGACGTATATAAAGACAGACAGACACACGCACATATAGAGACATTTTCCAAAAATAGTCCATTTGGACTACGTTAGTTATGAAACGTAAAGAAAAGTATTTTACATACGTCTATCGCGATAATTTCGAATTACTAATTTAACTTTTCTTTACGTTTCATAACTAACATAATTCAAATGGACTATTTTTGGAAAATGTCTCTATGTGTGCGTGTGTCTGTCTGTCTTTATATACGTCTGTGAATACAATGTATTGGTTGACACATATAAACTATCTATATTTGACAATATTTGACTATGTTTGATTATATTTGACACTATTTGACTATATTTGACTATATTTGACTATATTTGACTATATTTGACTATATTTGACTATATTTGGCTATATTTGACAATGTTTTTCTATATTTGACTATGTAATAAATAAAACAATACCTTCCTTATACAGCAGTGCTGTATTCGGAAAGTAATTAAAACGGTGGTACTTTTCGTATTATGTATGCATGTTGAATAACAATCTGAGTCTATGTAATTTTTTGTTTTTCTAACCTTGATAAAATAAATATGTCTAACATAAGTAATCTAGTAACTACACTTGAACAGTATACATAATACACGATGTGTAATAGTGTAATAACATTTTATTAAATTATTATTTTTATATATATATATATAATAGCCTACACCGAAAGGTAAAAGGCAAATAGATTATATATATATATATATATATATATATATATAATTTTTATAAAAGATAAATAATTTGCAACTAAATTCACCATATATGTATACATTTACACTTACACAATATTTTTTGAGATTAGTTTTTAAAACATTTTCATGTACATAAAGGATTCCTACAATATTTGCACATATTTCACCATTAATCAAAATCAAAATTAACTCCTTTTCTGCATCCATTATAAAAATTAAGGGTTAAAAATAAATTAATTGAACACCTGCACACCTTTTTATAAAAACTATTTGACGTTGTATATCAAACCAGCGAAAAATATAAAATGAGTACGTCAACGGCTACTCCAAAACAATAATCAAATGTCGCCATATTTATTGATTAATATTTAATATTATATATGTATTTAATTTGTATTTGATGTTACTATCCTTATAGAAAATTATATAATAAGTGGATTAGATTTTACTGAAACCAAATCTGTAAAAAATAAAGAGGGTCGATGTAAATGGGTTAAACCAATTATATAGCTGTGAATTGTGTACGCGGAAATCAACCAATTGGCCAATGACATTAATATTGAAAAACTGTTTAATGCATGTAATTAAACAGTTTTTCAATATAAATGTCATTAGCCAATTGGTTGATTTCCGCATATACAATTCACAGCTATATAATCCTGTAAACTTGTGCTAGTGCACGAAACAAACAAATTAAACGTATGAGCTCAGCTAATTACGTAACGAATTTCGTTAAAAACATCGCAACTCAGAATATATCAATATAATTTGCAATATTAATATTAAAACAAATGGCGGAAAATAAACACTGTATTTATAGCTGCCAATCGAAATCAATTACACAATTGCCAATTGCGAAACTACTGTAATTTTTGTTTTATAATAAAACTAAATAAAATGTTAATAATAGCGCAGCTAGTCGACGCGCTCTTTGTAAATAAATTCGGTTTTAAAAATAATCCTGCCGAGTGCAGCGATAACCCGATTAACACCGAGTAGGAGAGGGGCACGGTGAATTAATTATTTTCGTCACAACACTATATTAATTAATAACCCCCCTGACGAAATGAAGAAAAAAAAACTAAACCAACTAATCTAGCAAATAAAACAGATGTGCAACCCACCTGTACAGCACTGTTATCCATTTTTAATCCACAATTTAGTATAACACAGCACTACAACAACACGCTAACACCATCATCGTCTACTTTGTATTTACTCTAATTATATGACGTCATGATACAGTGCCACATTCGTATTATTCCGGCACTCGTCGGTTACATTGGCGCTTTAAAGTGTACAGACGGCGTGTGGTGGGGGTGGCAGCAGCAGCAGCAGCAACACATACACAAGCACATGCACGCACACACAGACGCACGCGGCGCGCACAAAAGAGGCCCCGGAAGAAACTGACGCGGGCGGCCGCTCCGCCGTCGCACGGAAAAGTGAAACTGTTATGCAACACGCGCGCGTAAAAGTGTTGCTCTGCGTGTGCGCGCCGGCTGCGTTGGGCTATGTTTTCGGTTGCAGTTTTGTTGTTTCGCGGCGTGCACTTGTTTGCGCGACGGACGGATTTGCAATGGCAGTGCGATTGCGCGGCGTTATTGTTTTTGTCTCGCGAGAATAAATGCAAAATTGGCGCGACAAGTGCACGCGACTAGGCAACCACCGGATTGAGTTTGTGGCTAAATGGTTATCTATGTATTAATGCAATCTGAATTTAATATTTTATATATTGAAATTTAGAATATTATTCTGATCGGTCAGAATTTCCGAGAAACAATATTTTAGTTAACGTGCGAGCACTAAGGCCATTCGTACACGAGGCAACTATTTTGTAACTCATATTGCAAACTAGTTACAAACTAGACACACACAATCAAACAAAATTAAACCTCACACCATACACGAGCGCGACTTATTCTAGGGCCCTCTCCGTTTGGAATAGTAACCACAAACTAGACACACACAATCAAACAAAATTAAACCTCACACCATACACGAGCGCGACTTATTCTAGGGCCCTCTCCGTTTGGAATAGTAACCACTTTGATTACTATTCCAAACGGAGAGGGCCCTAGAATAAGTCGCGCTCGTGTATGGTGTGAGGTTTAATTTTGTTTGATTGTGTGTGTCTAGTAGTGACAAATACACTATTAGTACGAGCGTGACGTCAGCATGTGTTACTACTAGTGATTAGTAGTAGCCAAACGGACAGGGCCTAGATCAAACGTATCAAAGCCCACAAATTCAAAGTCAAAGCAATTTTTGGCACACGTAGTAGTTCAAATGAAGAAAACCTTATTGCGTACTCATACTCAAGAAGAGACCTAACGGAGAAAGCAGCCGCACATTCTCTCATGTTAGTGTCCATCTTTGTGATGGAAGAAGAAACCATTCTCAACAATTCCAAATAAAAATCTTTGGACATTCTATAGAAACACTTGCTATCTGTTTGATTCAATTGTTTTGCTGCTATTTAATAATTGTTTTTACTTCTCTTCGTACTCATCAGTACCGTAGAGTACGAAGAGCAGTAAAAACAGAATTATTAAATAGTAGTAGAACAATTGAATCAAACATATAGCATTTATTTATATGCATTCTATAGAATGTCCAAATATTTTTATATGGAATTGTTAAGAATGGTTTCTCCTTCCATCACGAAGATGGACACAAACCTAACGGAGAAAGCAGCCGCACATTCTCTCATGTTTGTGTCCATCTTCGTGATGGAAGGAGAAACCATTCTTAACAATTCCATATAAAAATCTTTGGACATTCTATAGAATACAAAAACTAAATGCTATCTGTTTGATTCAATTGTTCTACTACTATTTAATAATTCTGTTTTTACTGCTCTTCGTACTCTACGGTACTGATGAGTACGAAGAGCAGTAAAAACAATGATTAAATAGCAGCAGAACAATTGAATCAAACAGATAGAAAGTGTTTCTATAGAATGTCCAAAGATTTTTATTTGGAATTGTTGTTGAATGGTTTCTTCTTCCATCACAAAGATGGACACAAACATGAGAGAATGTGTGGCTGCTTTCTCCGTTAGGTCTCTTCTTGAGCATTGTGCAAGTTTATAATTATACAGAACTTATAGCTTTTCCACCTCTCTAACCAAATTAATCTTAATTTTTTGATCACTCATTTTGTTTTGGCGAACACAAATGTCAACTTTTTGAGACAGGGAAAACCAATCGCACGCAAATTGTTAACTGATTCGAGTGGTTTGAAATCGGTCAAGTATCAGTCGACCCGTGTTCGGTCTTCCGCTCCCTTTCATGGTAGTCATAAGGCTCGGATGTGTAACAGAAGATTAATTTCATAATTCAGAGTTATTATCTAATCCATGATTAAAATGTCACTTTTTACAACTTTGACATATAGTGCCACGTTGCCAGATGTCATCAGATTTACTACTAACGTCATAAAAAAAGTCGTACAAACAATATTTACGTGTAATTTTTGTAAAACCTTGGTTTCCTAGGAAGCGGTGTCGATAAAAGCGACCGTATTTAACGTCATTTTGACGTCACACATTTCTTTTATGTATATTTAAATAAATCTGGTAATCCAGAGAGCGGTATACTTCAAAGTATTGGGGAAATGTCATGAATTACCTCGGAATCTGGTGAGTTATTCAATTACATGTATTAAAAACGTGTCTTGTAACATGTAAAGACTTCGTTTTATCGACACCACTTGCTAGGAAACGGGCTGTGATTGGTCAACGTGATATGTGATATCAGTTTGAAAAATAACAAACCTTTAGTACTAATATGCCGCAGTTTAACACTCAATTCAGTAAAAAATTATACAACTAATCCCTAGAAGGAAAGTTAAACATCATCTGGCGGCAGCACATCAATTAGCAATGCACACCCATATTGCTAATTGATGTGGTGCCGCCAGACTTTCCTCCTAGGGGGTTAGTTGTATAATTTTTGTATTTAACCACTCGAGATATTGTGTGAATTCACCCTCACTAGCTGAGCTACACTGATGAGATCTAATAAGATCGAAATCTAGATATGTAGATTGCTAAGGGGTGGATTCACACATATATAAATTTGTTTTTCCAAAAATAATTATGAATTTGGTTAATAAATCATGTATTTTTAGTTATTATTTTATTATAAAATTTAAAAAAAAAATTTTTGGTTATTATTTTATTTCAAGTGGCTTGAAAAAAAAATTTCAAGCCGCTTGAAACAAAATATGAGTTTTGTATAATAACCCATGTATTTTTAGTTATTATTTTATTATAATATTAAAAAAAAATATTTACGGTTATTATTTTATTTCAAGTCGCTTGAAAAAAAAATTCAAGCCGCTTGAAACAAAATATGAGTTTTGTATAATAACCCATGTATTTTATTTATTATTTTATTATAAAATTAAAAAAAATATATTTTCGGTTATTATTTTATTTCAAGTCGCTTGAAAAAAGAATTTCAAGCCGCCTGAAACAAAATATGAATTTTGTATAATAACCCATGTATTTTTAGTTTTTTTTTATTATGAATTTTGTATAACAACCAATGTATTTAAAGTTATTATTTTATTTATAAAATTTATATATATATATATATATATATATATATATATATATGAATTTTGGATAATAACTTATGTATTTTTATTTATTTTAAATATTACCAATTTTCAAGATTTATTGATCCATGTAATTGTGGAAAATTCTCAATATTTGTTTCTAGAGGCTTACAGAAAAGAAATAATCCAAAATTCATTATATGCAAGTGGCGAGGTACAAGTGCGTATTATAAATTCTAAGCCCCTTGAACCAAATATTGAGAATTTTTCACAGCTACATGTGTCATTAAATCTTGAAAAATATTTAAAATAAATCAAAATCCGCATATACCAATTACCTTTCGAGGTGTGGTCTAGGTATTCTAGCATTTTTTGCTTTGGCCATGTCCGCGATTTCTCTTTTTACTTTGTGAACAGCACTCCTGTATAAGGAAGGTTTTGTTTTTCCAAAAAAAATCTATTTGCTAATTTGGATGTTTCATGACTAGTCGAAATTGACTATTTTTGAAAAATGTGTGTGTATGTATTGTTGCTAACATAAATATGCGTGTAAAGAACAGGAGTTGGTGTAACTTGGGTTGTCTAATAGTTTAATTTTATATATATATATATATATATATATATATATATATATATATATACATATTTTTAATTTTTTTACAGTCAAATATGCTCAAATATACTCAATTATACTCATATATACTTAAATATACTCAAATATAATCAAATATACTAAAATATACACAAATATACTCAAATATACTTAAAAGATATACTCAAACATACTCAAATATACTCAAATATACTCAAACTTACTCAAATATACTCAAATATACTCAAATATACTCAAATATACTCAAATATACTCAAATATACTCAAATATACTTAAATATACTCAAATATAGTCAAATATACTTAAAAAATATACTCAAACATACTCAAATATACTCAAACTTACTCAAATATACTTAAATATACTCAAATATACTCAAATATACTCAAATATACTCAAATATACTCAAATATAGTCAAATATAGTCAAATATAGTCAAATATAGTCAAATATAGTCAAATATAGTCAAATATAGTGAAATATAGTGAAATATTGTAAAACATTGTCAAATATTGTCAAATATAGTCAAATATAGTCAAATATAGTCAAATATAGTCAAATATAGTCAAATATAGTCAAATATAGTCAAATATAGTCAAATATAGTCAAATATAGTCAAATATAGTTAAATATAGTCAAATATCGTAAAATATTGTGAACATTGTCAAATATTTTCAAATATAGTCAAATATCGTAAAATATTATCAAATATTGTCAAAAATCTGCACTCAAAAAAATCGATTTGCTAGTTTTGATGTTTCATGACTTCTAGTCGAAAGTGACTATTTTTGAAAAATGGATATAATTTTTTCTGTGAAAAAAAATCCAACAAATATTTGCAAATCGGCTGGGAAACCGAGTTACAGCGTTCCCGTGAAAATGTTAGCAAAATCGGTCGACGAACAGAGAAAAAATCTTGATAGAACCGTTTCCCATCAAAAGTTACTTTCCCGCCAATTTGAATGCCAATATTGCTAACATAAATATGCGTGTAAAAAACAGGAGTTGGTGTAACTTGGGTTGTCTAATAGTTTAATTTTAACATATATATATATATATATATATATATATATATATATATATATATATATATATATATATATTATATTATATATATATATATATATATATATTTAAATTCAATTACACAAAGGACTGAAAATTAACATTTAAACAAAAAGACAAATAATGTCGGATAGTCAAATATTGTCAAATATCGTTAAATATTGTTAAATACAGTCAAATATAGTCAAATACAGTCATATATGCTCAAATATACTCAATTATACTCATATATACTTAAACACTCAAATATACTCAAATATACTGAAATATACTCAAATATACTCAAATATACTGAAATATACTCAAATATACTCAAATATACTCAAATATACTCAAATATACTCAAATATACTCAAATATGCTCAAATATACTCAAATCTACCTAAACAATATACTCAAATATACTCAAACTTAGTCAAATATACTCAAATATACTCAAATATACTCAAATATACTCAAATATACACAAATATACTCAAATATACTCAAATATACTCAAATATAGTCAAATATACTTAAAAAATATACTCAAACATACTCAAATATACTCAAATATACTCAAATATAGTCAAATATACTCAAATATACTCAAATATACTCAAATATACTCAAATATACTCAAATATACTCAAATATACTCAAATATACTCAAATATACTCAAATATACTCAAATATACTCAAATATACTCAAATATACTCAAATATACTCAAATATACTCAAATATACTCAAATATACTCAAATATACTCAAATATAGTCAAATATAGTCAAATATAGTCATATATAGTGAAATATAGTGAGATATAGTCAAATATTGTAAAACATTGTCAAATATTATCAAATATTTTCAAATATAGTCAAATATAGTTAAATATAGTCAAATATAGTTAAATATAGTCAAATATCGTAAAATATTGTGAACATTGTCAAATATTTTCAAATATAGTCAAATATCGTAAAATATTATCAAATATTGTCAAAAAGTGTCAAATTAAAAAAAAATCATAAATATCAAAAATTTCAAAAAAATTACAAATTTCAAAAAAATAAAAAATAAAAATAAATGTCTAATTTTGAATATGTAATTCGGAAAATCGTGTGCTGCCCACACCAGATATTTTACTTGAAGACCGTTTTTCTTGATTTTTTTCAGGTATATAGAAAACTCAGAGGGACAAAGGAAGAGAAGAAAGCAAGGGCCAACATCGGAAAAATAAATTTGCGTATGAGTGGTGGATATGACAAGGGGACGACTACCTCATAAAAAAGGACCAAAGGGTGAAGCAGGACTGGGTAGAAAAGGGATGAGTAACACGGCGAAAAAAGAGTAGGATTTTAGAACATAGCTGGACGGAGATAGAAACAATTGGAGTGACTATGAGAAAAAGAGCTGGAAGAGTGGATGCACACGAAGAAACTAACGGGTTTGCTGCTGATTTTGGTGACAGAAGAGGAGTGCATGCAAATGAGAAGCAATATGCCGGATGGATGCGACTGGGTGCTGCAGGAGTCGAAAAAAGAAGCGAGAATGGGAAAAAGGACCAAAGAAGGTATTGTAATGAAATACTACTGGAATGTGAGGGTGGGTCAGTTGAAAGCTGGAACCGGAGAGGGCGTAATGTGGAGAGGAACCATCTCAGGTCCAGTTCATCAATCAAAAAGGAAGTGAGTGGATGCAATCAAAAATGAAGGAGTGGATGCAATCAAAAAGGAAGTGAGTGGATGCAATCAAAAAGGAAGTGAGTGGATGCAATCAAAAAGGAAGTGAGTGGATGCAATGGATAAGAAAGGCGGATATTCTTAATGAATGTGCATAATAAGACTAGAAAGGGAAAAAGACGTTCTGCGGCCACGGAGGCAGTTCGTTGGTAGACTACTTATTAGTCAAAGCGATGGGAAGGGATGAGCTAGTACAAAACGAGGGGGGGGGGTGGGTCCGACCATGTGCCTGTGGAAGTAGTGGCGAAGAGAAGTATGAAGATAGGAAGGGCCAGTAATGGTTTGTATGAAGTGCACCGGAAATGTTAGTCTATAACCAAAAGCTAAAGGACTTGAAGATGTTTGTTCAGGAAAAAGTACGGCAGCCAGAGGGTTAGCCGGTTTGATGAGGAGTGTAGAAGGCGATACCGCGGAATGGAGATATGACATAAGTGGGATTTTAAGAGTTAAGGAAACAAGTGGAGGAGATACAGAAAATGAAAGGAATGTGTTTCGGAGAAGGGGTTGTGGGAGATTTAGAACGAAAGGAAAACGAAGGGTAAAATATATATAATGGAAAATGAAGGGTAAAATAAACGTAGATCTGGCAGAGTGGAAAAGAGTTGCAAAGATATGGCAGGGACTGAAAATTCCTATTCATCAAATCTGCCTGCTCTGGTTTGATGAGGAGTGTAGAAGGCGATACCACGGAATGGAGATATGACATAAGTGGTATTTTAAGAGTTAAGGAAACAATTGGAGGAGATACAGAAAATGAAAGAAGTGTGTTCGGAGAAGGGGTTGAGGGAGATTTAGAACGAAAGGAAAACGAAGGGTAAAATATATATAATGGAAATAAGGGTAAAATAAATGTAGATCTGGCAAGAGTGGAGAAGAGTTGCAATGAGATGGCAGGGACTGAAAATTCCTATTCATCAAATCTGCCATCTCTTTGCAACTCTTCTCCACTCTGCCAGATCTACGTTAATTTTACCCTTCGTTTCCCATTATATATATTTTACCCTTAGTTTTCCTTTCGTTCTAAATCTCCCACAACCGCTTCTCCGAACACACACTACTTTAATTTTCTGTATCGCCTCCACTTGTTTCCTTAACTCTTAAAATACCACTTATGTCATATCTCCATCCCTCGGCTGCCGTACTTTTTCCTGGCCAAACATCTTCAAGTCCTTTAGCTTTTGGTTATAGACTAAATCCTACTTATGTCATATCTCCATTCCGCCGTATCGCCTTCTACACTCTTCATCAAACCGACTAACCCTCTGGCTACCGTACTTTTTCCTGACTAAACCAGTCCGTGACAGGTGCTAGGACGCGAGGAATGTTCTTAGAATGAGATGGAAGTGGCGCTGAGTCAGTTGAAAGTGGGAATGGCTGCGGTTGAATACGGAATGAAGCCTGAAGCATACAAGTAGTTGCCAGTAGAGGGAAGGGAGGTACAGTGCATCAAAAGGGTGTGGACTTGAGGTACCGTATGAGTGAAAAACTTCAAGGGAATTACGTTAATGAATGTGGGGCACAAGCGAACGATGGCAATGGCGAAAAATAGGCTGGAGGGTGAAGTGTACAGAGGAGGGTTGCTGCCGGAAAGTCAGAGTGGGTTTAGAAAGGGAAGAAGGACGAAGGAAATGGGTGAGGGAAAAAAAGGGAATGGTACAAGGGATGAGGGTAGTATTTTTAGTTGTTATTATTATGGGGCGTTTATTATGAAATAAAGTTTTTAATTTCATGAGTTGTATTTACACTGTAATGCAACCTCTACAAAACACTGTTTTCCAAATCCCAAGACTAAGGAGGCTCTAATGGATAAATGTATCAGCTTCTGTGGCATATTTCTTGAGAATTATAATAAAATTTAGATACCATAAAGATAAATAGCTCTGACTTACAATAAGTAGATTATAAAGTGTGTAATAATAAGTACATGCATTTATTACTAATCTTATACTGCTACTGCTACAGGATCCCTACTACAGGCGTTATGACATGTAAGAGAAAAAATATACCCCACGATATAGCTGGAATGATATTTTTTTGCGGACACACTAGATTTTCAATGAAAAACATGAGGATATACAGCTCATATTATTTAATGAATTCATATAACCACTAATATACTAATTCACACTTTGCCTTATTGGTGCGACAAAATCCAGCGCTGTCCACAATAAACATCCACGGCCGGCGTCGTTATTGTAAATAGCGGCACCGTAGGCCGAGAGAAATTTACGAAAATCAGCTCACCTGCATAATCCCGCGCGGAGTCCCCGCGGCCTCTAGTTGCACCCATTAAGCCGCCCCCGCTGCACAAATTTCACAAGCCTGCCTGTTATACAAACACTTTGGTCAGAAAATTTGAGGGACGCCGGCAAAAGTCGCACATGAAACACATGACATGAAGAAAACACTACCAACTTGACAGGGCAAACTGGCGCGATGTAAAATCTAATAAATTAGAATCTAACAAATTAATTACAAATATAATACAAAATAATGATTTAATATGAGTAATTATCCAAGTTTTAATAGTTTTTATTGCCTAATTACGGCGGTTTTATCGATATTATATCTAGGGGATTTAGGTTTGTCATGTTGGCAGCACCGCGCAACCAGCTGTACGTCAATTGTCATTTTGTTTTAAACAAGTGTGTGAAGTGATGTTTGTTGTAAAGTGGTCACGATCGTGATTGTTGCTGTGTTTAGTGGTGAACATTGAAGAGATACAAGATGCTTAGCAGGTTAGCTGATACTGATAACGGTGAGTGTGATTATTATTATATACGCCATATCGCTAGCGCGGTTGAATTGTGTTTGGGTAAATCGCATTCTCGCCGGGGTTATTTATGTTCGTATTCGTATGAGCGGCGTCTTGGTATTTGTTTTATTGAAGCCTGCACACAGTGTGGGACGTATGAAACAGGCGCTGGAAACATTTGGTCGCCTAGCGTCTTGTAAAATGCATCATGCCGTCTTGCAAACAGGCGTTTATCGGCGCACCGGGAATTTTCTTGGCATCCCGGTGGCCCCACGCGCCTCTCCATACATGCATCGGCCGCGATAATGGATAAAATATAATACCATTAGTGCAGGTGTTGGAAGGCCGCTTCTAAGGCCTAAAAATGGATTTGCACGTTCAAGCCATTTGCTCAAATTTGCTGACTGTGCAAGCTAATAAAAGCTTATAAAAATGACCGCAGCAGTATTAACTGCTGCAGTTATTTTTGTAAGAATGTCCTTGGGATTTTTTTTTAATAAATTCTATTATTGTTTTGTCATTTTTATTCCTATTACTTTCGTGTCTATTACATACTTGCAGCGTAAGATATATTATCAATGAAATCAAGACAATAATCCCCGTATTCACCAACGTTCCATAAATCTATAAGGCACCTTACACCATCAATATTACTGTCAATATTTTAGAATAATGACAGTATTACTGTACGATAAAATGTTTAAAATATTCATTATTCTAAAATATTGAGACAATTATTGATCGTGTAATGTATATTAATGATGTAATGAAGAGAATACTGATCTTTATCCGGATTATTGATTACTTGATAAATATAAAAGGAGGATTGAAGCAAATATTGATAGTACTAGGATTGACAGTATTATTGACCGTGTAAGGTGCCTTTATCAGTAGCTATTGAACCCATAAGTATTCGTTGTTATAGCAACAATAAATACATTATCTAGGGAATGTAGTTACTTTAGATTCTCTCTATTGGAAACACCGAATGATTAAATAAAAGGTGTCATCAAAATTCCAATCACAAACGCTCTTCAAGGTGTTTTGGCATATTCTGTCACAATGACGTCAATTTATCCATTCAATAGCTTATGGGACTTATAAAGTTAATGGGATGTTGGTGAATACGGGCATCACCCCCGTATTCACCAACGTTCCATAAATTTATCAATAGCTATTGAACCCATAAGTATTCGTTGTTATAGCAACAATAATCTATAGGGAATGTAGTTACTTTAGATTCTCTCTATTGGAAACACTGAACAATTAAACAAAAGATGTCATTAAAGCTCCAATCACAAGGACTATTCCATGTGTTTCAGATTTGTTTTGACAATATCTGTCACAATGACGTTATCAATGTATCCATTCAATAGCTTATGGGATCCAAGTTTATGGGATGTTGGTGAATACGGGCATCAGGGTCGTAAATATGCAATACGGAAAACAAAACGAAACGTTATTACTGTGCGTGACATGACAGTTCACCTGTCTAGCTGTTTTCGTTTAAAACTGTGTGCTGCTCCGGGCTTATTGACCCTCATTTTATTTTTTTAGATTCACACTTATATATTTAATTCAATTTCTTTTTAGAGATAGTTATTTTGCTAAAAAAAATGTTTCTTCTAAATGAAAATCGTCAATTAATCCGTGTACGAGCTGGTATCAATACTCAGTGTCTTCATCTGCTCATCTATCCAATTTCTAAACTTCGCTACATTTATATAAACAGCCGGAATTTGCAGGCAGCCTAATCTCCAACCGATTATTCCAGCTTGCAAGTATCTGTCAGGATTGCCAGGCTCTGGACAAACTAGAGCAGCTTCATTCTAAAAGTAATATCGTTAGCAAGTTCGATAGCCGGTTACAGATTCTTGAAAACATCAAAGATACAGACAATAGTTGCATATCTATATAAACTCTAATCTACTACCACTATTTCTATTTCTTTTTTCATCGTTTCCACTTATGATAAATATTTACCGCACATAAATCCTTATCTGCCACGTCTTGAGCACAAATGAACGTGTCGTGTAGGTTGAAACGATTTCCTAATCTGGTTTGTCGTAGAGATGTTTGACAGTCCGAATGTGGAACAATGGCAAGTGGGGATTTTTTAAGAGGCACACTCCAGTCTCCAATTTTACCTATAATAAAATTAGTTTAGAAGGAATGTGTGTTGATGCGCTAGTTTTCGCACAAATTTTCCACGAATTCAAACCCCATCAGTGCGAATTTTCGATAGGAAGACCTACGATGTCATACGGGTCAGTAACATGGTTGCCCAAGATTAAGTAAGCCAAAGCGGCCAGGCTCCTGAGCAGCATCCAAAAGCGTGCCTGCTTAAGAACAACAAGAGGCATGAATAGTAAAAAGCACGGAGCGAAATACCTTTTACGTCTTTCATACGTCTCTTTTTGAGCATTGGGGAGTGATTTCAAATTTCATCCACAGTTTTTCTAAGATTTTCTATGAAGTTAAGGTAAATACCGAATTATTAAACCCCTCTATGCCGGCGGAAAATCCTCAAGGACGACAGCTTTATGAAGATAGAATTAATTTTGAAACGACAGAACCCAGCTCAGTGGCTTAGTGGTTAGAGGCGCTTGTCCGTCTCATAATGAGCATTGGTGAGTTCAAACCCCATCCCGAATCATCTTTCACAGTTTTTCCAGAGGTTTTCTCATAACTTAAGGTAAATACCGCGTGTTTACACTTCTCTGAGATTTTCACTATACCAGGGAAAATGTTTTCAAGCTATAAAGAAGTTTTTCTTTAAAACAATCCTTATTATACTGCATGCAGCGATATAGAGAAATTAATAAATTACATTATCACATTTATATTTACCAAATCTATCTTTGTCCCAGCCTGTAGCAATACAACTGTTGGACACAAACGTGAAATCTTGTGGTGGCAAACAAATGGTGCCTATATTATCAGCATCTTCAAATGGATCGCTCAGAATCAATAGTGCTATATCATTAAAAAGTGTCTTCCTGTTGTACTCGTTATGTATAATGATCTTCTCCACTTGGCGTTCCTGATGAGGTAACTTTTCGTCTGAATGCTGGGTGTCCCATTCTCCTGCACGTACTTTAATGTCACTAGGTTGATATCTATAAAGAAATAAAACAGTATTATCTTCTTTTAGTTATGTATATATATATATATATATATATATATATATATATATATGTATATATATATTTATATATATATATATATATATATATATATATATAGAGAGAGAGAGAGAGAGAGAGAGAGAGAGTCGTACAAGAAACCTTGGTGTTTAGGTCTCCCATGATGATTCTGACGTTTTGCTTGTTGCTTGGGGATGTTGCCTACTAGTTCTGGATAGTTGGCTGGAGGCTAGCATAGCTACAGACCTCAAAATGAGCCTATTGTGAAACCTGCCTTTAAGGCTGCTCACTCATCCCACCAGTCAATTTTGCGTGCGAGCTGCAAAACTCTGGCGGGTGAGGAGTTGTGCTGACCATACTAGGCCAGGACTCCTCTTGTTGCCTACTAACTTGTAGAGTTGTTTTATTTTTCCGTCTGCGCTATATTTAAATGATGTCTACTTTTGATGGTGTACTGTTTGACTGAATAATTAGTATTCTCTCCAATATTGGTGTCTGTAACATATGGTTGTATTTTCTTGGATATTATTATACCAACTCCGGGTATGTGTTGATTATGGCTATTGCTCGAGTGGTACACAGTGTAGTTTTTAATTGTGCAGCATCCTGTGCCATGCCAATGCATCTCACTAATCTCCAGAATATCTAATTCCATTCTAGTCATTTCCTGGATAGCGTTTTTTTTGTTTCTTTCCTGCCTGGTACGGAAGATGGTAAAAATAGGTACTTGGAATGTGAGGACCATGGCACGTCCTCACATTCCAAATACCTATTTTTACCATCTTCCGTGCCAGGCAGGAATGAAACAAAAAAACGCTATCCAGGAAATGACTAGAATGGAATTAGATATTCTGGAGATTAGTGAGATGAGTTGGCATGGCACAGGAAGCTGCTCATTTAACTACACTGTGTACCACTCGAGCAATAGCGATAATCAACACATACCCGGAGTTGGTATAATAATATCTTCCGGTTCCATTGATTTTTTTAAATTTATCTTGCTGGCATTGCGTTGGTTTGGAGCTGAGTAGACCTGTTCTCTACTCCTGCTGATCTGGTTTCCTGTGTCCATGATTATTATGTTTCTTACCAATGTCCTTTCTTTCCATTTCGATTATTCTTGGAAGTTTTATGGGGTATTTTATATATCATACAATGAAATGAAACAGAAATTTTCTAGCGTGCCGCAACTTATGGTGCGAATCGTTTCTGTGACTCACGGCATAAGTAGCCGATCGCTGCACTAGGGCCTTGTCCGTTTGACTACTACTAGTGACTAGTATGCTGACGTCACTCTCATACTAACAGTACAGCGTAACGTCAGCATGTGTCACTACTAGTCACTAGTAGTAACCAAACGGACAGGGCTTTGGCTACTGAGCTATGTTTGTAATTTACATTTTGTAAGCTTCTAGAGGAAATCATTCAACGCTATTCTGTTCTCGTTGGTTTGTCCACCAGTCCTGAGACTTTATTGCGATCCATTTTTCCTGCCTGTCCTTATTATTGTATTTGAGAATTTGAGACAGTACAATAGGGCTTTGGGCCTATTAAAGGTTTTGATGCTCCTTTGAGTTCGTCTGCCTTGTTATTAGCTCGGATGCCACTGTGCCCGGTAACCTATTCTAGGATCAGTTTGTTTTGTCTACCTTGCTAGCCAAGGCTCTGCTGGTAGTCCCACACCAGCCGGGACTTAACCTCTGTGGTAGCAATCGCTTTTATTGCAGCTAGGCTGCCAATATATATGGCAATTCGTGTATTAGTTATTTTGTGTCTTAGCGCTTCCCTTGCACAGTGTCGTTAAAATGAACTTCAAATGAAGTTTTATAATGTTGAAACATACACATTAAATAAAGCACTATAAATATTTGTAAATAACTTACTTGGTCTTGTAAAGTAGTCCATGCGCTGTCGTTAAAATGACGTTTGGTGCAATAAGTACTCCACCGGAAATAGCCAATGTTGTATGAGATTCAGCACTGTGATTTGCCTTAAGCACCTCAACCATCCAAGGAAATTCAGCAAAACCCGCTATATTTGCATTGCCATTAATGTCATTAGTACTTTGTTTTCTAATACCACACGGTTTGTTGCGGATGGATTTATTTGTAGTTGATTCAATCTCTTTCTCAACAGATCTTCTTTCATGATTATTTTCATTAGGTGAGACTTTGCAACAGACATCACGGTTGGACGGACAACCAGTTGAGCTATACATATAAAAGATAAAATAAATTATAAAATTTCTATATATTTAAATAGTTAGATGATCCGTATTTCCTTCAGTACGTCCTCAAAGAACGCGGACTGAAATCGTGCTTTCGTTTAGCATGGTTTGGCATTACTAGTCGCCCCGTGGCGTGCAGTATCGCGGTCGTGCGCCGCCGGTTGTAAGGGCCGAGGTAATATTATGCGCATCGGAAGCGGCAAATAGAACAAGAAACAATAAGCCCGTATCAGGCCAGAGTGATAAATGAAAGGTACTCATATACGATCGGTACTTGTTTCAAAGGTCAATTCATCGGCCTGTTCAGTCCGGCGCTTCTTGATTTTCTGTGGCTCGCGTCAGGAAATTCGATCCTGTAAGGACACTTCGTCGCAGTCTCAGTATTATATACAAATTATCGATGTTGCTGCTTTCAAAGCATTACTAAACTGACGTTAGATTGTCATGGATGCGGACTTTTATTACTTCTGAATTTCGCACGCTGTTAGTTGGATATACCCAAGGACTTTATACAAGAGGACGTCCCATCATAAATATTTTTTTCTCCGGATTGGTCGTTCCCTCTACCAATCCGGAG